>CM019148.1:318058954-318658954 GCA_009733165.1 Naja naja
GCAGCTGCTACTTATAGCAGCAGCCGCAGTTGCCAGCCAATCAGAGTGCAGGGTTTTCCGAACTTTTTTAAACCAATCATTTCTGACATTTTACAAGAACAGTTCAAACTAAACCATGACATTCAAACCTGCATACATAACAAATTGTAGCTACTCAACTGTAATATTGAAGAGATTCCAGGAAATAGAGGAATGATAAAGGTTTCAAATTTATTTGTAACAAAAGATTAGCATGCTAATGCTAACATAAAAGCAAGTATGAAGTGTTGGTTACTTGAATGGGCGGCATCAGAAAAGATCTACAACTGAAAAGCTGCATTTCTGGCTTGGCATTGTGAATCAATATTAATGTCTTGGGAAATATAATCTATGTTGCTTATGCAGTTTGTGAAATATGCAAATGAAAAGAGAGCAAGTCTATTTGTTAATATGCTTTTGGACTGCCAAATTCAATTTTGTAGAGGCATTCATTCAACGATTTATCAAGCATTGTCAAAACATGTTTTTATAAACTGCATTAGTTTTAGATTGATTAGTGAGGGAGATAGAATTATATGGAACCAACAAGGAAAGATATTGCAAGAAATAACCAAAGCTATTAATGCACCAGTAACAGTTTCCTAAATGATATTGTTCAAAAGAGCCTGTTTATACAAACAGAAGTCATATTTCATTAAACCCACTTATCTTCAAGAGGATTCATTCAGGATATTTTAAACATAACCATAGTAAAATCTAGGCTTGCAAGGTATGGTTGTGCCAGAACATTTTTTTTAAATTCGCATTTATATGCCACCCTTCTCCGGAGACTCAGAGCAACTTACAATTTTTTGGAGCACAACCCAATGCGTCAGCAATAGCCTTCATTCCATTGTATATGCCTGCTTATTACTAGGGCTTTTGGCCACCCCAGAAGCATTTTACAAAGTCAGTTTATTGCCCCCAACAATCTTGGGTCCTCAATTTACCTACCCCGAGAGGATGGAAGGCTGAGTCAGCCTTGAGCCTGGTGGGATTCGAGCCTGCACTAATTGCAGGCAGCTGGAACTAAGTGCTAGGTGTGTAACAGCCTGCACCACCAGGGCTCTAGCCTTACAAGGAAGCAAAAGCGATTGGACTTTAATTCTTTGCAAAAAGACAGTACTGTAGTACTTTTCAGATGTAAATAGGGCATATTGGACGTAGGGTAGGGTCACATCTCTGACCAGCATATGTTCAAGTCAGCTACTTTGTATATCATGAGGAATATAAAGTGGATCTGTGATCAGTGTGAGAGGCTGCCATGTCACTAGGCTAGAACATCCAAAGTCAGCACTGTACCGATATGTTAAAAAATGGTTAGGCATTTCTCTTCTTCCCCACAGACTAAGGTTCACAAACACTGATAGAATTCGTATCTATTTCTGATGGGAAGAAATTGTCCTATTTATTTATTTATTTATTTATTTATTTATTTATTTATTTAGTCAATTGCTTACAAGATAATAAGTATAAGGATAAACATAGTTGTGAATACATGAAATGAATACATATAACAAAAATAAAAGAAACAATAGGACAGGGATGGTAGGCACGTTAGTGCGCTTATGCACGTCGCCTACAGACCTCTTAGGAAAGGGGTGAGGTCAATAGTAGACAGTCTTAAGGTTAAAGTTTTTCGGGTTTGGGGAAGAAACCAGAGTCAGGCAGAGTATTCCAGACATTCACCACTCTGTTGCTGAAGTCGTATTTCCTGCAATCAAGTTTGGTGCGGTTTACCTTGAGTTTGTGTCTATTGTGTGCTCTTGTATTGTTATGGTTGAAGTTGAAGTATTCATTGACCGGAAGGACATTGCAATGTATGATTTTATATACTATACTTAGATTGGACCAAAGGCGGCATAGTTCTAGGTTTTCTAGGTCTAGAATTTCAAGTCTGGTGGCATAAGGTATTCTGCAATGAGTAGAGAAGTGTAGAACTCTTCTTGTGAAGTATTTCTGGACTTTCTCAACAGTGTTAATATCAGATACGTGATGTGGGTTCCAGACTGATGAGCTGAATTCGAGTATTGGTCTAGCAAATGTTTTGTATGCCCTAGTTAGTAGTGTGATATTACCAGAGAAAAAGCTACGTAGGATTAGGTTATCGACTCTTAATGCCTTTTTGGCTATGTATTCTGTATTTATTCTGTATTCTGTATGTAGTTGGCTATGTATGTTTTCTGCCTGCCCCACACCCCCCACCCTCAAGTCCTTTGAGGCTGGGAAAGTTGCTGTTTGCACTGAAAGTAATCAGGATTACTTTCTGGACAGTAATTAGTTAAATAGCTCTCCCATTGCCTTCCGTACTACAGCCACTATAAATACTCATTGCTGGTTTGGAGGGAGTCATGTGTGCTCTTGATCCTAGATATCTGCTGCTCCTATCTTTGAACAACCAGTATTACCAAAGCATGATGCTTAGAAGTGGCTGCACTGTAAAAGAACTAGCTAGTTAGCCAGGGGAGCAGAATCAGCCTGCCTGGGAGGAACAATTGCAGGAGGTTCTCAGCTTCTCTTCCAATCTTAGGTGGGCAAACCACATTCCTAAAAGTCCTATACCTGTCACATAAATCTTAGCTAAAGGGAAATCTCATCCTTTAATTTTGGCTGTAGGTGTGACCTTAAAAAGTCACATTTGGTTAAAAATGGCCAGAGGTCCCTGGCCGAATGGGAGAGGCAATACCTGCAACAGGCTGCCTGAAGGCCTGCAGAACACCAACCTTCTGAAGAACCTTTCTTCAGATGACACAGAACATTCACCTAGGACATTTTTTTCTTGTTTTTCTATGAGAAAAACACTTTCCTACCAGATCACCTTGATCTGGCTTCAGCTGCCTCAGGACTACGCCTGGTACCAAATGGTACCAAATGGAATTACAATGGATATATCCTCAATAACTTGAAAGTGGGTTGACTTGGAGTGGAATGAAGGAGTTTGTGTGGATGGGACTTTAGGAATTGTCTTGAAAATACAGGGTTTACTTTACTTTGCAAAATATTTCAAATTCTGTTAGATATTAAACAAAGCAAGATGGAAGAGTGTAAGTGCAGTTGACATGGGGTCTGGAGACATGATATGTTGGAGGGTGAAAACCACTAGAAGATCTGGAAACAACAGCCTAAAGATGTTGTGGTTAGTTTTGTACCAATGAGCAGATTCATTTGGATCCTGTGCTCTTTTCTATATCAGTGTCCAAAGATTTATTTTTTTTTAAAAAATATTATTTTCTGCTTTTTTATTAAGTTGAACAAAACAGGCACAGTGCTCAGTAGTTTAAAGATGCTGGAGAAAGTCTGTGCTCCAGTGGTTTGAAACTTAATACTACATGATGGGGCGAGTTCCATCAATTGCGTCTGCTTCAGCAGTTTGAAAGCATACTACATGCAAGTAGATAAATAGGTACCACTTTGTCATAGAAAAATAGTGGTGCTTCGTGTGGAAATACAAATCCAACTGGTGCTGGACCTGCCTGAATGCGAGCCCAAATGTGAGGTGACATCGGTGGAGGGAAAAGGTCCCGGATGAATGCTGTTAGCTATTTTCAGTGTGGAGCTAGTTCACCCCGTGTGGTGCACTCTGCGTAGCACGTGAGTGTAAACCAAATGGACTAGCAATCTTAGGCAGCCAAACAACTACTTTGTATTAACACTGTACTATCCTGGCTAATGTACTATTGCCATATGCTAAATAAATAAACTTGAATTATATAAAACAAAATGGGCCACTTCAGAGGGTCCTTTTGAACAAATTTCTTTTCTTATGTGCTTCTTTCCATTATGGCTCAAGTACAATAGAAATGTTAGACATTAACATGCCACTTGGTAATAAAACATATATCTCAACTATACAGAACATGCGGAGCCTTTTACAGAAAAACTGCAGCATGCAGAAGGATCCGTGACAAAAAAATTCCAGTCTGTACCTCCAGGTACAAGTGAGAGAAACTGGGGAAAAGAGTGAGATGTATGAAAGGATCCAAAGTGAAACTTGAAGACGGACATAGAGGACAGCAGAATGAAAGGCAATGTTCCAAGTTTTGTAACTATACAAAAATATAATTAGAAAATTTGTAAACAGTATTTCAATTTGTGGCTTAATTCAGAGTATTTTACTGTGAAAGAATGAACCCATGGGCCATGTTTATAAACCAGCCTTCTCCAACCTGACCCTTAGATATATTGGATAACAACCCCCAAATTGTCATTTAAACTAAAGGACACCAAATTGGACAAGCCTGTTGTAGACTAAAGATAATTGAAGGATCATCTTATGCTAGCCATTACATCATTGTCTACATTTCCTCACAAGTTTCAATGATTACTACTGTTATGGCTACTATTTTATTTCCAGTTGTCTTTTCTTCCCACTCACTTTTGTTCTTGACTATTCCCAATTTTTATTTCTTCATCTCCCCAGTCCCTGAACATCTTTCTCCTGACCTAGCAATGTCTAGTGTCCTTTATCTTTAGAACATCATTAAATTATTCTCTAGCTGATGCCAGCACTTCCAAGTTTCATACAAATGAAAAGAACTACTATTCAAAATTAAATTTATATGGCAGTCCTTAGCACTCAGAGTTGATTTATTAGTTTGTTCATTTCCCTGAATTGTCATTAGAAGCATAAGAAAAACATGTGTTCTTAATTATCATCCTTTGAGCGAGTTAGAAAACAAAATACATGCACCATGTAAGTTTTGGGAGAAAGCATAATCAAACATATATCCCTGAAATAAAACAACTATTTTCTTAGTGGTTTTGCACATTTCATATACTGTATATCTGATCTTCCCAAATTTAAGCCAACAATTTTCTTCTATACTTCAGTAACTAATACCACCCTCAAGCAGTGAAAGGCAGAATTAAATTTTCTGCTCCCAGGAAAATGAGATTCTTGGTTCCAGAAGGATAAGTAAAATTAAACACTTGAGGTTTGTGGACATATTTGGAAGTGTATTTCACACTGAAACAACATAGGTTGGGGAAAATATATAGCTTGAGTTGATTATTATCCCTTAAAGGAACATATTATTTTTGCACATTGTTTTTCAGTTCAGAATCCAGTTTGTTTTTACTATCTGCTTTGATGATAGGAGATTATTTACTTACTTTTATATTACAATTGTTACACTATCCCTCTCTAAGAAATTGGGGCAGCTTCTAAGCACATTAAAACATTTAATGGTTGAATTACTCATAAAAAAGAAAACACATTCTTTTTTTAAAAAAATGCACTGTACACATCTTTTACTATCCAGTGTTTGCATGAATAGAAAAGGCCTATAACATTTTCAAGAGGTCTGAAGATTCAAGCATAGGTGGACTTTTACATGTAGAGCAAACTGATTTAGAGAAAGTCATTCTGCCTACTATAGATGACCATGATTTAACTATGACATATTCAACTTCTTACCATGAGGCTACAGAAGCATCATGGGTTGTATGGGAATAGGTTTTAATCTAGTAATGCTAGCACCTTCTATGGCACTGTGTATTACTGGAGCATTGCTAGAGGTGAGTAGGCAAGTTTTTTTTCCCCAATCAGCTTTCAAATTATTTCCATGGCATCCTTTTCTTTCATTCCAAGACTAAGGCCAATGAGATTCAGAATGGAGATTTAAGCCACGGTAAAAATGAAATTATATTTAACTGGATGTAATGCACCGAGCCTTCCAATAGTGAATTATCTCACTATTACACATGCTTACCATATGGTAGACCTAATGGAACCCGAAACATCTCAAAATTGAGACATAACTAAACTTGATGATTGCGCTGAGTTCTTAGGTGTGAAGAGATCACTGCAAGATTACCCATATTTGATCTGATTTAGGGTTAGTGTCTGAAATAGCCATAGAAATAAATATTTGGGCTTAGAAAAACTGAAATAGCAAAAATCTGTATGCAATTTAATTATGTAGGTGTCTGTACAACATTAGACACTACAAGGTTGCAATTTTATGTAGAAATGTTACTGGTGGGTTTAGAACCATTTTTAACTGGACTAATCCCAATAATTGTTCTGACCTGTAGGAAATTTTAATATGGTGTTTATTTAACAACCACTTGTTTAGCAACTGTTTAAAGTTATAATAGTGCTGAAAATGAGGAGGTTTTTGACTGGGTCCTTGTAGCTGCAACTGTCACAATGTCCTAGCAGTCACATGATCATGATTTGGATGCTTGGTGGCTGATTTGCAATTATAATGGTCACCGTTTCCTCTGTTCATGTAACTATTTGTGACATTCAGTGCCAGCTTTCGACAAGCAAAGAAGCCAGCAAGTAAGTCACAAATGGTAATCATGTGATGACATGCTCAATGATCACACAGGAGTCACTTAATAACAGCAACCAGAATTGCAATAAATGCCAGCATGGTCAAGTGACATTGTGCTTAACAATTGTATTGCTTAGTGATGGAGTTGCTGGTCCCAATTATTGTGGTTAAGCAAGAACTACCTGCATAAGAATTTGATTCCAGATGATGTCACACAGAATATAATTTTTATATATGATAAAAAGTAATCATGCTGTATTATCTCAATGGGTTTTTCATGTCATAATAAAATCTGAAATAATACTAATTCATTCTATTTGATATTGTAATATGCATCCTAAAATATAATTAAAAAATAGAAGGCCCAGAGGATTTTCCCAATTAGAATTACTATTTTTTTGTGTGTCTTCTTTAACGCAGGTGCTATCTTATAACTGAAGTGACAGATGAATATGATTCTTCAAAGATGAATGAGATGACACTGTAGGGAAAATCTGACATAGAAGAGAACTCTAGATGGAGAGGCAAGCTGTATGAGAATGGCTCTGAAAGAGAGCTTTGGGGAAAGCTGACTTTGTGTGATAGATACTCACAGATGAATTGATCTTGTAGCTAGAATCCCTGGCTGAAAATAGAAACATCTTGACAAATATCACTGTGTACCCCCAATACCCTAATGAAAGTTTTTCAATGAACATCCCCCATTTTCTTCTCTTTACCATGTGCTCTGAACAAGACCAGGGCTTAGTTCCAATAGGAAATTGAACCTTACAAATGGCAGATTTAGCTCACAAGAAGATTGGTCTGTGAACACGCTGCAGACTTTTTTTTTTTAAATCCCATTTCCCCTCTTTTGTTCTTGGTAGTCTCAAAATCCAGGCTGTTCAAGCATGCGCTCATTTTTTCACGAAGGTTTTTTTTAAATATATATATATATAGCTTGTCAGGCTACAATGTAAAGTAGGTCAGTGTTCATTAAAAAAAAGTCTATACAATTCATTTGAATGTGTGAGGGAAAAAATGCTCCTTTCCAGTCTTTGTAAGCGTGTTGTCCTTTATGGCATTTAAAGCACTTAATCCAGGAAGCTTATCCATTGGGGAAGAATGATGGGCATTTTATGTAACAGTCTTTATTATACATGCCCACCTTTAGATAGGTAAGCAATCAGTGTTACAATCACTCCAACATATACTCCTGTGCCGATGGTAATTGAAAGTGCAGCGAGGAAGAGTGCTCGCCGAGAAGCTGAGCTTGCCTGGTGAAAGTCCCCCTTGGAAATGGCCTTACTTGTCTGGAAACAAACAAAGAAGTACTTAGGTTACTATATTGTATATTATTCACTGTAATTTGTTATAGTTAATAATATCAGCTGTTTTTCAGCAAAGGAATCTGTCTTGTCTACTAAAAATTAGTTCTGTCTATGTCTGGATTAGATGAATAAAGCAATTGAATTCTATTATAGTCTTAGATTGAAAACTAATGTGAAATTATGATTCTGGTATAGACCAGAGAAACCCAGGTTCAAATCATCACTCAGTGATAAACTTTATTGGATTAGCTTGAGTCAATCAATATAACTAAGCTCACAGGATTCCTGTGAAGATTTTCTCTTTCCACTCATTTCATTTTTTAATATATAAATTATAAATCAATTGCAAGATAAATAAACATTTTGCAATCTATCTGTCAATCAATATCACACATCCTGTCCAAGGATTAAAGATTAAAGTCTGGCTATGATTTCTGGGAGTGCTGTAAGCTGTTTGCTGGCTGCATTGCCAAATAATATGGAATGTTCAATTCCTCCCTGGTCCAACAATTATCTATTCCTTCAGTAACGGTACGTTACTGCTTCTACATATTTCTTTTCAAATAAATTGATCCAGTGTCACCAAAATACTTATACATTATATGGTCATATAAGAAGCATAACCCAGCCAGTTTCTTAATGATAGTTCTAGCAGCACATTTTTAAATGTGTAGGCCTAATCCAATTTGTCTGTACAACATGCAACAATTATAGCAGAATAAGGCAAAACCAAGCAACCAGAAAAAGAATGCCAACCCTGTGCCCACAAGGGATCAATCAGCCACTCAAGTCCAAGGCCTTGGAGAAGAACCAGCTTTTAAGGTCTCATTTTGAATAGGGCTGGGGGGGGGAGTTGAATGCAAATCTCGGGGGGCATCATTTTAGAGGGCAGATACTGCAATCAAGGAAGTCCACTTCCTGTAGTCCATCAGATAATCTTTTAAATTGATGGGAGCCAAGGCTTACCACTGTTGCCTGATAATATGAAGATGGGCAGAAACTACTGAAGACAGTCCTTCATATAACTGTTAGGCTTTATATTATGAAAGGTTTTATAGGTGGAAACAAGCACCTTGAATTACATCTGGAAGCCTTCTAGTAACAGAGCAGTTCATGAAGCAGAGGTGTTAGGTAGAAATACTGTGGCATACTCATAACTGTCTATTCCACCACATTCTGGGCCAGCAGCCTTCAAGTGGCTTTCAAAAGTAGCTGCATGTATGACATACTGCAACAGTTGAAATGCAAATAACCAACTGTGAGTGACAGTCCTAGGTGCAGTATAGGTGTGGGTGAAATTGGCAGAATCCATGTCTATATCTAGTAAATTTTCCACCTGGGAGGTCTTCCACTGGGATAAGAAACAAGGCATTATTTCCCTACCAGAACGTGTAAAGCCAATTTTGGGCTGGATGTGGATGACCCTAAAGTCTATCTTCTTTGTGATTTCAATGGCTGCTAACTAAATTTTGTGTCTTATATCTCCTTTTGCTAATAGCTCATTGTAAATTATATTTGGCATTTTGGGTGAAAGGTATATGGGCCTCAGTGCAGGATCATGCAGAGTGAGTGAGACTGTGTTGCATTGATGGGTAGAGCTAGGCTCCAGACAAAGGAAGACTACTGACTTATGTTTTATTTTGGCTATCATTAGCTCTGAGGAAACAAGTACAGTACACATTTGTTCACTACTGATTCTCTCTTTCCTGTAACATTTTGGTTGCAGTGTTAAAAGGTTTTATCAGTAGGCTCTTTCATTGTTCCTCTCTGATGCATTTTGTATGTCTCTGTATGTGAGTTGGATCCAGACTCTGCTTCTTATAGATAAAAGGTTCTTTTCTTCCCCAGGAGGTTTCTCATTTAGAGGCCCCATTGATGGAAAGAAGGAGGTGATCCTGACTGAATGTAAAGTAGACCATAGCCTACTACTTGATAAAATAGAAAAATGTGGGTTAGACAGCAGATGGATTCATAACTGGCTGACAAACTGCACTCAACGTGTAGTTCTCAATGGAACTGCATCTATGTGGAGGGAAGTATGCAGTGGGGTACCCCAAGGCTCTGATTTAGACCCAGTACTCTTCAACATCTTCATCAATGATTTGGATGAGAGGATAGAAGACGGAAGTAACACTAGAGTAATTATTTCATGTATATATTGTTCACCAGCATAAGTAGCAACACTGTGGGTTTTTTTTCTTCTGTCGCTCATTGACTCTAGCTATGTTTTTTTTAAAGAAAAAAATCTATATAGGGAACATTTTGCATCTCAGGAAAATCCCAAGTAATTTTAGATTATATTTACTACTATGAAATAGTTGTTGTATAATGAGTAGTATATAAAGTAGTATATAAAGGCATTTAGTAAGCCAAGACTAGTTTACATACAAGCATATATTAATAGATGTGAATTCTTACCCCTTGAGAAAAACAGAAGGCAGCAATTCCCAGGGGCCAAAACAGCAGAGCATCGAGAAAATGGCTAAGCCTAGGTGGTCTCGTGGAGGAAGCATCAGAAAATTATCTTCACTCTCGCTGTCACTTGAAGAGTCACTCTGGAAAGTAAATTAATTTGAGAACAGTGACCAATAGCAAACTGTAAGCTTGCCCCACAAAGCATCCAGCAGGACTGGAAATTCAAATACTATGCATGTTTAATGTTGTTGTCTTGACAACATACAGCATTTCTCCTGATACCTGATAGGCAAATACTTTTCACCTGGTAGGAAACTTCCCAAATGAGGAATGTAGTATTGTCCCAATATTTTATTTATTTGGATGGATCAGGCAGATATACCAGACTCTTCTAGACAGGTGGAATAATAATAAAAAAGAGCTCAAGATCTGAAAATCATAGTTGAAAGATTATAGCATAAATTGGCCTTGGTGGTCCCTGTGGTTATCAGCACACTGGGTACCATGCCAAAAAATCCTGTATGGCACTTAAAAAACCTGGGCATTAACAAAATTTCCATCAGTCAATTGTAAAAGGTGACCCTGCTGAGATCCACACATGTACTGTGCTGATACATTGTGATATTGTAGATTCTTGGGAAGAATTTGATGTATGAAGGCTCATACCAGCTAAACAATTGGCAGATGGGATTTCACATTTTGAATATGTAAGAACAATAAGATATGCATCAAGAAAGAAGATATAAAACAGAGCCAAAATACGCCAGACAAAAACTTACAGGAGCTCACCTACCACCCTGTCCTAAGGCTTGGGAAAATAGCCAAGTTTTCAATGCTTTATGGAATATCTTCAGGGTGAGAGTCATATTACAATTCCAGAGGGCAACAGTGAAGGCAGTAAGTCCAACCCAAACTCAAGGAATAGAGTCAATCTCCAGGCTCCAGGTTGCCTTACCTGCTACATAACTGATGTTAATATGAATAATCCACTAAGAAAAGAGATTTAAAAGATGGTATTTGTGTCCAGAGTTTTGCAGCGTAAATTTAGCATCAGAAAAATAAACACAGATGGCTGATGCTTCATTTAACGTCTTTATAAACATATTAAGTAAATTTTACAATGCCAGTTGTAGATTTCTCCAACATGGAACAAATTCAAACATGTTACAAGTTCAGAGCAGAACAGCAACTCAACTTCAGCAGACAAGCAAGCAAGTTAGTTTCATTTTTAATAGACAGACTCAGAGCTCAACATAGCTTCAGAGCTGCAGAGCTTGCCTTCCTGTAGTGGCTGCTTCCAAAATGGCACCAACTTCTGGGATGGCACCATGTGGCTTCTTTATGGGAAGGCCATATGGTGATCTGGCTACTTCTCTTTCTAAAAGGCTACACAGCAGATTGGCCAGCTCTCCTTGGGAAAGATGATTTTGGAAAAGGTATATGAAGTGAGGCATGATGGGGAGGGAGGAGGTCCAAGAGTGTGGGTCCCAGAGGGGCAGAAAGCAGGCCCAAGGCCTGTGAGGACACAGCAGGGTGGAAGGCAGGCAAAGGACCCAGGTGGGCAGGATTGGGCGGGGGGAGAGTAGGATAGGAAAATTGCCAAGTACCTAAATTTTATTCATATGACCACAAGGGCACTGAAATGGTCATAACTTAAGGTACAGATTGTAAATCCCTTTGGTCAGTGCTCTTGTAATTTCAAATAGTCATTGAATGAATGGCCATAAGTCGAGGACTGTCTGTTATACATAATTTTAATTTTATGCTGTGTTGATCTATTAAATCTTAGTTTATTTAAGGATGGAGTAGGCAATCCAGACCCCTCCTGTGACAACAATTGCCAAAAATGACAATGGTTTCACATCTTTTGAGGAGTCATATGAAAATTGTTGTGAAAACCCTGAACAATGTTTATCTTAATTAAAATATAATAATACAAGAAAAAGCCCAAATCTCCCCAAAATTTAAAGGAAAAAATGCAGAAATATTTGGCAATTGTTTCTTTTCAATAGAAAGAATATGCATAGCCCTGATGATATTACTTCGTTGGGTAATGAAACATCTGCAACCAAATAACCAAGCTCATGAGCACTAAGGACTCCACACCATGTCTTTATTTCCTATATATTTGTACTACCATATTCACAAAGACTCATGGAAGTGCACAATTAAAGAGGAAAACCAAAACACAGTGAAGTAATAGGCTGAATAAAATAAGTAAAAATAATAAAACCTCTGCAGGAAGTTTTCAGAGGAAGGCTATTTCAGAGTGTGATCCTGGTAGAGAAAAATATCAATTCCTTGCTGTTTCACAAATTTCCTGTCTGGTTAGAATCCAATGTAGCAGACACTACTGCAGGTATCTGATGCCATGTAGGGTTTGATTGACCAAACTAGGACTGTGAATTGTTTTCACAAATCTAGACCAACCAGTGCAATATCTACAATGAAGTTGCTATGTAAAAATAATGGGCTTTTATTTGCTGGCACATGGGGTCCATTTTCTGCTAAATCTACCAATAGTAGCCTGCTTCTATCATTCCATGACCCCCAAAAATATCAACCTTCTGGTCCTGCCAACCTCCCAAATCTTAACTTATCCAACCACATTGTTTGATTCTCTTGGGCAGGCATTTTGCAAAACAACAACAACATTACACCCAAAAACAAACAAACAAAACCAATCCACTTAGACTAGCCTTTTCCCCATTCACACAAGCACTCATATCACTCTCATGTCTCATTTCCCATTCCGTTCATTAAAAGAATCTTTTGAAAGCTCATCCTCCCACTCTACTTTCACTGGAGCTGACCAAGATGGATTTCTCTACCTTGCACTTCTTCTTCTTTTAATTACATTTATATGCCGCCCTTCTCCGAAGACTCAGGCGGTTTACAATTTTGGGATACAACCCAGTGTGCTCAGCAATAGCCTTCATTCCATTGTATATGCCTGCTTATTACTAAGCGGCATTTTTACAAAGTCAGCTTATTGCCCCAACAATCTTGGGTCCTCGATTTACCTACCCGAGAGGATGGAAAGCTGAGTCAACCTTGAGCCTGGTGGGATTCGAGCCTGCACTAATTGCAGGCAGCTGGAACTTAAGTGCTAGGCATTTAGCAGCCTGCACCACCAAGGCCCTTTTTACTCATCAGATGTTTTTCTTGCCCAGTCTCTAAAACTGTGCATCATCAACCCACCAATATATCCTCTGCCCCTCCCTATAACATTAAATATCACTCACCTAACTAGCCCAAGGCTACCTTTTCTAGTCTTGCATAACAATAACTGCTAAAAGCATAAAATGTGTCTGTAGGTAAACAAGTAATCAGAGTACAAAACTAATCCATTGCCAACGATGGTGTGTTAACAAGGGAAAAAAGAATTTAATATTATATCAGAAACAAAGATATTTAAATGTATGTCTTCAAATAATTTATTTCAATTTTTATGGGCTATTTTTTAAAGAATTTCCATGATTTGAGCAGAAATCTGGCCTCTAGGAAAATAAAAAGGGAAGATAATGTTAACGGTTTGAGTTGTACTATATTAGAGGTCTTTTATTGCTTTATAGCTTAGTGCCAAATATATGGGTTAGCAAAAGTTCAGCTTCTTTCATCTGAACTTGCTTTCCAATTATTCATACTTAGTGTTACAATCTTTTGTTATTAAATAACTCTGTGTGAACTAGTAACACAGAAAATTACAATGATAATAATAAATGATAATCATGATAATAGCAATACAGAAACAATGTAAGAATAGCACTCACTGCTGTCAGCTCCCACCCCTGATGTAAAGCAGTTGGCATCCTATTGATTTTTATTTTTCCCACTGAAACCTGCTTCTTCTGCATTACCTTGCTATAATATTTCTAGGACATCTATTATTACCTTGGCATTTAAGTATAGTAGCATTTTCAGCCTCCTAGTTTTCCTTTTATGAAGTATTTTGCAATCCTTCCCTCCGTACTTTCATTTGACCTTCTTTCCAGCTGCATTTTCACACACTCCCCCCGTCTTAATACTGTAGTTTCACACTGGGAGGAAAAATGGATTTTATAATTTCTGTAAGCCATATCCTCTCATTTCACTTAGTTGGGGCAAAATGCTAACATTAAAAGTTCTTGAATTAAAAGGTATTTTTGTTTTTCCTCTCTAGCTGAATGCTCACTTTATTTGTCAGGGATTTGGGATTTCACTGGAAAATTATTTTTCCTGAGTATTGGTAAAATGGAGCCATTTTTCATATTTAAGTATATTCCTCATTTAGATTCTAAGGTCCTAAGCTACTAAAAATTCAGCTTAGTCATGTTATTCTTAATTAATTATGCTTTTATTTCTAATTCTCTGAAATGTCTCTTGGGTAGAAAGCTAGTGTACTATATATAATCTCCATTTTGTCTATTATTATTGTTTTTATATTAAACATTTATAATTGTTAGTTAAAAATTAGTCCTAAGAATGTGTACTCAGAAGTTTCTGAGTATACATTATGAGTGTATCCTGAGAAATTTACCTCATATTCTTGCAATTCCTCTTCCTCTACTTCATAAGATACTGTCTGGATTTTGATATCATTTTCCATTAGAGATCTTCCCTGTGTTTCTTGCTCATCAGATACATCAGTGGATAGGTCTTTGTTTTCCATGAAGGTTGTCTCACAATTGTCACCTTTGTTGTCCTTGACTTTGACACTGGTTTCATCTTTCACCAGAATGAAATTTGGACCATACAGCGCTTCAACAGCTAGTTGAAGAGAACTGGCATCCAACAACTGGTGTGTCCTTGCATTACCTGAATTTTGGAAGATATAGGAATATAATTTGCCATGACAATGATGACCATGGTAATCCTGGTGATAAGTACAGCTACCATGAAGGTGTCCATTGTTCTTGGCCAACAGTGGATTCTGAAGTTCACTCACACTTTCCATTTTCCTTAAAAACTCAATGGCAGATGCTTCTGAGATAAATCAGTGTCCTGAAAGAAAACAAACAAATAAAATGTCAGTGATGTATAAATTTATTTATTTATTTATTTATTCGACTTATATGCCGCCCCCTCTCCAAAAAGGACTCGGGGCGGTTCACAGCTAAAAGAAAATACAACAATAAATAAATTACTTAAAAACATATTAAACAAAATAAAGCCGAATTAAAGTTAAAACCCCATAATTAAATAAAATCGACTCCCCAGAGAATCAGCACAGCCCGGATTGTAAAAAGAGCCAAGTCTTCAAATCGTGGCGGAAGGTGCGAAGATCGGGGGCCAACCGGAGCTCCAGCGGAAGAAGATTCTACAGAGTGGGAGCCACCACAGAGTAGGCCCTCCCCCGGGTCACCGCCAAGCGACATTGAGTCGCAGACAGCACCCCGAGGAGGCCCCGTCTGTGTGCCCGTACAGGGCGGTTGGTATTTGATGTTGGGAGGAGTCGTTCTCGTAAATAACCTGGACCCATGCCATGCTGGACTTTGAATGTTAATACCAAAACCTTGAATCTCACCCGGAGGGCAACTGGGAGCCAAGGTAGGTCGCGCAGGAGGGGTGTAATATGGGAGTATCGGGAGGCTCCCATCACTACCTGCGCGGCCGCATTCTGCACCAGTTGAAGCCTCTGAGTGGTACGCAAGGGCAGTCCTAGGTAGAGAGCATTACAGTAGTCAAGTCAGGAAATAACAAGTGCCCGAGTGACTGTGCGCAGGGCATCTCGGTCCAGGAATGGGCGTAACTGGCGAACCAGCCGGATCTGGGCAAAGGCCCCCCTGGCCACGGCTCCCACCTGCTCCTCCAATTTGAGCCGTGAGTCCAGGAGGACCCCCCAGATTCCATGCCCTGTCCACGGGCAGCAACATCTCCTCCCCCATGACCAAAGATGGAATATCCAAACTGGACTGAGATGTCGGTATGCACAGCCATTCTGTCTTGGCCAGATTGAGTCAAAGCATGTTCCTGTCCATCCAGATCCGCACCGCTTCCAGACAATGGGACATCACGGAGAGCATCACTGATGTGGCCTGGGCTGGAGATGTATAGCTGTGTATCATCAGCATACTGATGATAACTCACCCCAAAGCCACGGATGATCTCACCCAGTGGCTTCATATAAATGTTGAACAGGAGGGGTGAGAGGACTGACCCCTGAGGCACCCCACAAGTGAGATACCTTGGAGTCGACCTCTGCCCCCCTGCCAACATTGTTTGCGAACGTCCCGAGAGGTAGGAGGAGAACCACCGTAAAACAGTGCCTCCCACTCCCAACCCCGAGGCGTCGCAACAGGATACCATGGTCGATAGTATCGAAAGCCACTGAGAGATCTAACAGGACCAGGACAGAGGAAGAACCCCCGTCCCGAGCCCTAGACAGATCATCAATCAGCACGACCAATGCTGTCTCCATGCTGTACCTGGGCCGGAAGCCCGATTGGTACGGATCCAGGTAGTCTGCTTCCTCCAGGAAAAGTGGCAATTGCTGGGCCACCACACTCTCAACAACCTTCGCTAAAAAGCGAAGGTTGGAGACCGGATGAAAGTTGTTCAATGCGGCTGGGTCAAGGGCAGGCTTCTTCAGGAGGGGCCTCACCACCGCTTCTTTCAAAGTGGCAGGGAACAGCCCCTCCCTTAATGAAGCGTTGACCACTGCCTGGAGCCAGCCGCACATGACCTCCCTGGCGGCATAAACCAACCAGGAAGGGCATGGGTCCAATAAACATGTGGTGGAGCTCAGCCGCCGCATAATCCTGTCCACTTCATCCTCAGAAACAGGATCGAAGTCAGTCCAGGTCACATTGGCCAGACCACTCGCATCCCCATCCTCAGGCCACTGCAAGTCCGAGCACAACCCTTCCCGGATCTGAGCGATTTTATCCTGCAGATACTGGCCAAATTCCTCAGCTCTGCCCCCGCAAAGGGTCCGCCACCCCCCCCAGCTGCAGGAGGGAGCAGGCGACCCCAAACAGGGCGGCTGGGCGGTTATCTGCGGATGCTATGAGGGCGGAGAAATAAGATCTTCTCACCACCCTCACCGCTACCAGTTAAGTCCTAATATGGGCTCTTAACTGGGCTCGGTCAGATCCGGAGCAGGTCGCCCTCCACCTGCTCTCTAGTCCCCTTCTGTGACGCTTCATCTCCCGGAGCTCCTCGGTATACCAGGGAGCTGACCGGGATCTGCACTGAGTAAGGGGACGCATGGGGACAACCCTGTCGAGGGCCCCCATGGCCGACTGTTGCCAGGCAGCCGCAAGGGCCTCAGCAAGGCTGTGGGTAAGGGATGCAGGAAAAAACCCCAGCTCTGCCTGGAACCTCTCAGGGTCCATCAGACGTCTGGGGCGGAACCATCTAAGTGGCTCCTCATCCCAGTGGTGTGGGGTAGCTTGATGGAAGACCAGCTGCAGGAGATAGTGGTCTGACCATGAAACGGGGTGGGTGACAATGTCACCACCCCCCCAGGCCACTCCGCCACTGCTCCGAGACAAAAACCAGGTCGAGCATGTTGCCCCCCTCATGAGTCGGGCCATCTATTATCTGGGTCAGACCCATGGCCTCCATGGAGGCCATGAATTCCTGGGCCAAACCTGATGCCAGTCCCAAGGAGGGCAGATTGAAGTCACCCAGAACTATGAGCTCTGGAAACTCCACCGCCACCCCCGAGACGGCATCAAGGAGCCCAGGCAGGGCAGCTGAGACATAGCTGGGGGACAGGTACGTAAGCAGCATGCCCATCCGACCTGCAGGCCCACACCTTAGGAGGAGGGATTCACACCCGCCTATCTCCGGGGCAGGGATCTCCCTTGGAAACAGGGTCTCCCAAATAACAATAGCCACCCACCCCCTCCCTGGGGTCGTGACTGGTGCAACACCTGAAAACCTGGGGGGCAAATGTCGACCAGAGGGACTCCACCCTCCGGCCCCAACCAGGTCTCGGTGATGCAAGCCAGGTCCGCGGCCACCTCCTCAATCACATCACGGAGGAGTGGTGCCTTATTAACCATGGACCTGGCATTAAAGTACACCAGCCTGAGCCCAGGGGTCCCGGATCCCAAAACCCCCAGGAGATGAGAAGAGGCTAAGGGGTCGGAGCGTGCCACAGCTTGGATATAGCGGGGGCACGATCCCCTAACATGATATGGCCCCCCGTCTCGTCGGCTCCTACCCATTCCAACAACCCTAGGGATCATGGCTCCCACTATTCCGCCCGGAGTCCCACAGGCCCCTTCATGCACCCCCCAGCCACGGCCCTGTCTCAGATTGCACTGAACTCCTGCAGTAAAACCCCCACCCTTTCCACCCTTCCCTAACCCCCTAAAAAATCGATTTAAAAATTTTAACAGAGGAACCCTGGGTCCTTTTTTTATCCTCCCGAACCCGGCCCCTTCCCCTTCCTGCGCCATGCCATCTCTCCGGATTCCACAATCCGTCCTCGAGATGGGCTGATGGTAAGCCAGTGGGCCAAACCCAAGAGAGGGGGGAATCCCTCAGAGCTCACAATTCCGTTGCCAGAAAAGTCCGCATATGTTGGTAAATGTCCCGTCAACAAAGGGAGGAGCTGTAAGTAATATGTCCTAATGATGATCTTATAGTCTAAACATTGGCATAGTTCTAAACCACTGGGTTGCCTCCATCCCTGGATGCCCTCTCACGGCATTCCAGGGGGCTGTTGGTAGAGCATATAAGGCTGGCCACTGCTCTCTCACCGCTCGTGGCCCCCAGTGATTAAAGAAAGATGTTACACCGCAGTTGGAATTGCGCTGGGGAGGAGGTGGTACATCCCGTCCCATTGTTCTCTCACCACAGTGGGTGGGTGAACCAACAATGTTCCATCACCCTTGCCAGTAAAGACTGATGAGGACAGGAGGAATAACCCCCTTAGCACACAGGAGACAAGAGCTCTCGATGGCAGATGGATAAAGCCATCCGATAGTTCATATCCCAGGTGGAAACAGGGAGAGTCTTCTTGCCCCTTGGCATCTTATCAATTGGCGCCAAAAGACCCTTGTGGCACCAACAACCCAGTCATTCAACCCAGTCATTCAAAGAGTCAGGATTAAAGAGGGCAAAGGGGGCAGAGAAGATCAACCGGGGACAGCATCCGATGATGCAGCCGCCCTTGTCTTCATCGGTGCCTACTTCCCGGCCAGGGGCAGCCTCCGGGCTCACCTCCAATGTCCACGCCCAATTCCGGCAACCACACTGGCCCTGGGTCCACACCGCCGCTGTGACCATCATTGCCACCGTTGCCATCAGAGCAGGGCCCCAGCCAACAAATGCCGTATCCTGTCCACCCCAACTGGGAGAGGGTACAGCCAATGTAGCCAGGGCTGTGACCTTCAGCCAGCCCCCCAGCCAAGATGTAATTCACCAGGCCCGCAAGATGCTCCAGCTGCTAAGGCCTCCGGTGCTGCCCCCAGTGACTCCGGGGCCAAAACGAATCCCGAGTTCGTTGAAGATGTTATAACAGCTGCGGACGCCAAAAATGCCTGCCCGCTGCATCCCCAGAGACCTCTGAGAGTGGGCTGGTTGTTGGCAAAGTCGCCGCTTCTGGGGCGGCGCCCATAATTTCGCCCCATCATTTTGGCCGATTAACACGCGCGACTCTCCCGACGGGGCTGGATCGTTCCGGCCCCACCTGACTCCTTGGCTGTTCCACTGGGAGTTTCATGAGTTTTCGGGGGGAATACAAGCCTCCAAACGCCCCCAGGGACAAAAAAGCCAGCTACCTCCGCAGGAGAGACCGTCGCTAGCTGCTAGTAGCCATCTTGGGCATGCGCCCAAGAAAAAATTGTAGAAATGAATTAAAAAATCCAGCAATAATTATATCTATACTAAAGAGAATCTATATTAGTGGAAATTCAAGGACCGCAGTCATATCAGATAGGTTCTAGGTTGTACTTGACCCTTAGCACTTGAGCAATGACCTTTAGAGAAAAATTGAGAGGGCTTTTTGTCATCAACCTTCCTTTCTTTGTTCCTGTTCAAAAGTATTACTAAAAGAAGTCATGATGAAAAGAAATTAACATGGCTTTCACAGAGGAAAACCATGTCATACTAACCTTTTTGTTTTTTTGAAGGTCAGTGCAGACATGGGTGATCAAAGAGTTATATGCTTGGAATTTTCAGAAAGCCTTGCACAAATCTCAAGTGCCATGGGATTATAGTGCATCTGATTAAAAAACAGAAAAGAGGAATAAATGGACACTTTTCAGATGAGATTGTAAAGTGCGTTTATATATATACAGGTATAAATATATAAAATGTGTATATAAAGTTTAATGGCTTTGGGTTCAGGCTGCTATTGGTTAGTTCCAGGTCTATTTGTAATAAGATCACATTTATTTACAAGCTGATTGTACATAAATGAGCAGACATGGCATGCATTACCAAAACATAGTAATGCTTACTACCCAGGTATGGGCTTGTCCAAGATTTGCCTTCTGGGTTTGGGGTTCTTCAGCAGCCACAGCTCCAAAGCTTAACCAGAGTGCTGTTTGACAAATGATGAAATTGATTACTTTACAGCAAAAGTTAGAGATCTTGCTCATGTATTTCTCCCCCTGCTGCTTGGCAAGTTTCCTTACTGAGCTCTTCAACCTTATTGCCAATTGGTGGCTCAGGCTGTTAAATGCCTGCATTTAAGTTCCAGCTGTCTACAATTACTGTAGGCTCGAATCCCACCAGGCTCAAGGTTGACTTAGCCTTCTATCCTCTCGGGGTAGGTAAATTGAGGACCCAAGATTGTTGGGGGCAATAAGCTGACTTTGTAAAAATGCCGCTTAGTAATAAGCAGGCATATACAATGGAATGAAGGGTATTGCTGAACGCATTGGGTTGTATCCCAAAAACTGTAAGCCGCCCTGAGTCTTCGGAGAAGGGTGGCATATAAATGTAATTAAAAAACAAATTTCTTTGATGAAAGTGGGGTTTGGTAGTGTCACTGCAGTTTTTTTGGTTTGTCTGTTTTCAAGCTCCTAAGCTCATATTCTAGCAAGCAGGTGTCTGCTAGCCAGCACTGTGTTATCTTGTCTCCATAGTAATGAGATAAGAATGTTTTGATTTACTGCGCATGTGTAAGAAGTTTTGACTTCACTTCCTTTGTAATTTCTGTTATACTTTTCCTTTTTTTCTTTTTCTATATGCCTTGGTGGAGATTAGGTTGCAAACATGTAGCTCCGTTAGGTTTTCTTATTTTATAAATAAAAATGTTTTTAGATTACTTTCCGGGTCTCATTTTTATCATCATTGACAGCAGAGAAGAACACAGTTTATCACCTCTAATTAGCAGGGATGTTTTGGAAGAGTTTTTACTCCCTGGCAAAAGGTTTTTTCCAAGCCTTTGAAAATGGTAGCAGAGAAAGGCTTGACAGGTAGGAATCAAGAATTCATGGCCTTACTGGCAACCATGGGATTGTCCCAGAGAATCTCTGGCCTAATCCATACAGTTGCCTATCTTTGGATCTTATGTTCATCTTGGAGGAGTGGCTTGTGATCTGGAGGATGTGCCATCAGTTTGGCTTTTTTTTTTTGCTTTGTCAGATTACTTCCTGGTTCAAATGTGGTTTGTTGCATCCTGTAGCTTCATCTGATATGGAACAATTAAGATAGTCTGACACAGGTATTTGATGGTCCTGGATAGATTCACTCAGCTTGGCAGGATCTAGAGAGAGTGACTTATAATGTAACTGGAACAACATCTTGAACCTGGGAGCCATTTTTGCTTGTGGAAAGTGCTTGGTAGCTTGAATTCTATCACATATCAATTGGTTCTATGTCTCTCTTGACTTGTTCAGCCACTTAAATAGGCAATAAATTACTTGCCTATTTATTGATTTATTAATTTACTATACCACCCATCTCCCCTACAAGATGACTTCTTTGGGAGAAGAGTTGCTTCCAATAGCCTTGACAGAAACCTTCTTTGGATCCAACAATTGGACAGCTACTGCTCCTTCAACTTCCTCTTTTGGGTTTGGGGTTTTTTTGGGGTGTCAGTTGGAGAGCACCCTAGCTGAAATGCATTATCTGTTCCTCTTTGAGTTCAGACCTAGACTTGGGACTGAAATGGTTGCTTTGGTAGATAAATGGCTAGAGGGAAATCAACTTTAGATTTCTTGGCAATGTTTGATACAGTATCATTCTGGATCACCTATGACAATTGAAAGCAGAGGCACTATTTTGTAATACTTCCAAGACTTCTTAGACAGACAACACCAGTCACTGTGGATGCCAACCCTTCAAGGTAGGCCCAATCAAGAAACAGGCTCCACTAAAATTCCAGGAATGCTACTTTATTGGTGTAGGGTATATTAACAAAATCCTGAAAACCTGCTTGTTATGTATATAGGTTTGAGTGTCATTGGTTTAGTTTGAATTGTTCTTGTAAAATGTCAAATATGATTGGTTTGAAAAGTGCGGGAAAACCCTGCACTCTGATTGGCTGGCAACTGCGGCTGCTGGCTATAAGTAGCAGCCGTAGCCCAGCCAAGACGGGTCCATTCGAGCTGTAGTCACTAATAAACTCTTCACTGAAGCTCTTCGCGTCTGACTCTTCATGCAAACTTAACACTGCTGAAATCCTTTACTGCCCCATTTTAAAACAACAGTCAAGGCAGAGCTATTCTGAGTCTCTTTCTAATACCTTCTCCTTTCCCTGGATTGAGCAACTGTTTCCCCACTCCCATCTTCTTCTCAAGGCCAGACTTAAACATCCATACAGTGGCAATAGGGTGAAGTAGAATTCAGCTCCCCCATGCTTGCTTTTTAACATCTATGTAAAATCAAGTCATCCATTGATTTGGAATGAGGTATCATTGATATGCTAATGACAGTTAGTCACACATTTCTACTCTAGGGCAAACTGGAAATCTAGTAATCTTGTCCTAATGTCTGGGAGATATGGAAGCCTGTATAGGACAAACTGAAATTAAACAATCTGGAATCAGCAGTTGTTGTTGTTTAGCTCCCATTTGCTTCTCCATTGGCTCTGATTTTGACTCTAATGGAATGATATTCCCTCTGAAAGACTAAATCTATGACCTGGAGGTTCTCCTAGAGTGGCTACTGCTGGAGATGAGATGTTGTAGCCGAGTGTTACAGTGAATTTTGTGAGTATTGCCTTTGTGTTCCAATGGGATTCCAGATTGAAAAGCTGCTTTTAACTACTAAAGCTTATGTGGCTGACTCTCAGAATTGCCTCCAACCTGTTTCTCCCAGGGGATGATATTCAAGTCTCTCCCATTTGTGAAGTTTGTAGTTGAGTGGCCCAGATAGAATGCCTCTCGGTGTGTAATTCCTCTCCTCTGGCATAACGTCTACCCAGAGGTGAGGCTGGTGGGTACTCTGCTTTTGTTCAGGATGGCTATGAAAACTGTGTTGTTTGAAAACACTTTGGGTGTAGGACAGTTGCCATGGGGTTACAGATAGAACTCTTGATATAAAATATATTTCCTATCTTAAAAATTATAGAATTATTGATGCCTATATTAAAAAGGCATCAAAATGGCATCCAAAATATTTAGGGACCTGGAACAGCTACCTTACAATTGGCAACTGGAAATGTTTAGTGTAGCATTAAAGATGGCAAGGAGAAATATAACAAAGTCAATCAAATCAGCATAGCATAGATAAATACATACAGAGAAGTGGTTTCATCCTTCTCTCACAATGTTAAAAGTCAAGGTCGCTCACAAACTAATTACAAGGAGACTGGATCACCAGAAAGAAATCTATTTTCATATAGCACATAAACTGTGCAATAATTCTATCTTATTCCATTATGAATTTAATGTTACTGTTATAATGCCTTTATACCAGTTTAAGGCCTCTCCACACCTAAATTACTGTGTATAGTTCTGAGGTCCACATCTCAAGAAGAATATTGTGGAGTTAGAAACGCTGCAGAAAAAGAAAACTGAAAGAGGAAAATAACTCTATTATGTGAGAAAGAATACTCTTTAGAAGTAAGAAATGGGGGACATAATAGATATGTACTCTATCAAATTATTCATGGAGTCAAGAAAGTAAATAAGAAGCACTTTCTTTTCTATGTTTCAAAATATTGCAGTGCAGTGGTAACAGCAGCCAGTTTGGAGAGCTTTATGGAGAATCAGGTTACCAGTTCCTACTCATATGGATGCTTGTTTACCCTTTTCTGAGTGAAACAATTGACTATCCATCCATGCACGTGAGTTTTCCAAATGGCACTAGGATACTCAGAATGCTAAACTAGTTGGACCTATATGTTATAGCCTGGTTTGCTGAAACAAGGGTCCAATTGTCTGTTACAATCCCAACAGAATGAAGAGCCCCTTTGGCTTCTAAGGTTCAGTTGGACACAACATATCATAATGCATTTGACAGCTTCCAAGAAAAAGAAAATGCTGGAAGTTACTAATGTCTGCCTGGTAGTAAAACTGTAGTTGAGGATTCTGGCATAAACATTTCTACTAATGGTGTGACTTTTAAAGCACCATTGGAAGTAGAAATAGAGCATTGAAGGTTTGTTTGAGAAGAAGGGTTACTTAAGTGGTTAGTGCATTTGGAGATTATGATTCCTGGCACATCGGTCCCTTTCTTTAATCTTACATTAAAAATGAACGATTTACTTCTGTCTCCTCTCTTGCATTTCTTTAGATCATCCAATGTCATCCCAGGACTGTCCAGATCCTACATAACTTTCTATCAATTTCTTTCAAGCACCTTATTTAATATTGTACCAGAAACTGATAAACAGGCCGTGAAAATGCTTCGGGGAACAACAGATCTGAAATGTATGATACTGAAATCCATTATCAAAGTGCTAAAGATCTGGGCTGCATGTTGCATAGTTCTTTGAGAACACAGAAAAAAGGAAAGTATAGTCATTAGAAAGTGGGGCAAAGTGTGGACTTACCTTAGTTTTGATAGAAAATGACAGTATTTGGCAGCATAATTGGGCATGAGAGCTTGTACTTCTCTTCTAGCTGCCAGAATATTGTCTGAACACTGACTTTATTTGAGTCCTTATGCCAGCCTCATTATGGTAGGTAGTGAAATCAGACTATGAATCATATGAAAAGATGAGAAGGTCAAAGCTATCATGATGGTTAGAATGTGTTGAACATTGCCCTTTCTTTTTGGCAGCTTGAGATGGAGAAGAGTAGCTGATGTAAATGCATAGTGCATTCTTTATGCTGGATCATAACTTCCTGCAGAATTACAGTGAATAGCAGATGGTCTCGGCACAGATCTGAGTCTGGCATCCCCTGAAGAAACCTTCTATGCATGATAAACAAGTGAGGCAAACGATGAATTACAGCCTTTCAGTTGCAATTGGTTCAAGTAAGCATGATCTATTTTGCATGCTAAAGGACTGCTGGAGTTCTTCAGTGCTAATGGACTACTAGAGAGTTCTTCAGTGTTTTGACAGAAATTTGCAACGAAAGAGTGGAAATCAAGAAAGAAAAGGGGATGAAAATTTGCTTGACATGGGAACATCTTCTATCTGTGCTATGGTACATTTATAACAAATGTCCCCTTTGCAGTGACAGTGCATATAAATTATAAGAAAGAAATTTGGGGTGCCTTTTAGTTGAGCTTAATGACATCAACATATCATATGGCATATTACTGGAACATTCTAAGAATTGTTATTCATTATCAAAGCCAATGTATTTAAGTAAGGCGAGAAAAACCAATGGTTATAGTATTATGTTCTTTCTTTAAAAAATAGTTGTGATCACACAGACCCATTTTTTTAAAAGGCAAAATCAGGCAGCCAACAGAAAGATAACCAGCTGCACACTAGGGAAAGATTTTGAATATTTTGCACACATTCTGATTAGTTGGATGGCCCACAATTGCTTTGGCAATTGCTTTTAACTATGGGAAAGATTACTTTTGGTAATGGGAAAATGGGATTTTTAAAAAGAATCTCATCACTAATTTTTAGTCAATTACTAAATTAATCCATTAGATACAGCAGTTTTTGATACAGCCATGTAAAAAAGTTCCATCAAAATAGGTCTTATACATTTAAAATAGCAAGAGCTGCTACAATGAGAGCTTTCTGATTATCTTTAGCAGGAGCAGAATTACAATTCATGATGATTTACTATTATATTGTCATGTGTCCAAAGATATCCAACTGTCAGCTCATTGTAAACAGGTTTCAGAAAGAAGGGAGGAAAGGGACTTAGACAATAACTTTTATATAAATGTAAATTTTATTTTAATAAAACATCAGATCAGCTATTAAGCGAAATTGCTTATCTGTAGGATATGAATCAAAAGAAGTTGGAGAGGAATGCCTCTTGTTCAAACAATTGTATATTGTAATAAGTCCTTGGCAGCTGGGTTTATGACAATTTCCTGCCAGCATTGTCTTAAATTGAGATAGATGAGAAATTGTTGCATGAACTGATGGCTGCCTGAAGGACTGATAAAGAGCCTTCTGTGGAGTTGTCAGAAGTATTTTGCTGGCAACAGCATGTTTCAATGTTCTGTTGGTGCTTTACAGGAGGACATTGCTAATAGTTTTGAAAAAAAGGCTAAGGCACAAATTAATGAAATCATTTGGATCACATAAAAACACTACTAGTAACTGAAGAAAATTAAAATATTACCAGTGGTGGGATTTAACTTTTTTTACTACTGGTTCTGTGGGCATGGCTTGGTGGATGTGGCAGGAAAAGGATACTGTAAAATCTCCAGTCAGAGGTGGTATTTGCCGGTTCTCCAAACTACTCAAAATTTCCGCTACCGGTACTCCAGAACTGGTCAGAACCTGCTGAATGCCACCTCTGGCGCCAATGCATTTATATAGAGTTCTTTTTCCTCTCCCCTGAAAATCAACAAGCTGCAAACAATACTAAAAAAGAAAGTTGCTTAGTTTGAAAGTATTTTTTGTAAACAACTCCATACTTCATGTCTAATAGAAGCTCATCCAGGATAGTAGTTTCTTGGCAGTAAACCTTAAAAAAGCTAAAAAACCCCCACCCTATCGTGTTTGCTGGCTCCTTAAGTATGGAATATGGAAACATCCTTTCCTTCTTCCTTAGGCAGCACAGAAACGAAGAAGACTGGACATCAATCCTCTTTCCATCAATTGTTAGTTAAATTTAATATTAGTTTTATGTCAAGTTCTGCTATTGGGGAATTCTTGGAAACAGTCACTTATGTTTCTTGGCAGCAATATTGTATGCAAGTAATCACCTTCCAGGATTCTAGAAAAATTTTTCTAGCAATTATTCCCTCCTGTTATATGAGTTGAATACAATATGTGAAAGTGTAATGTTGAAAGAATCAGAAAACAAATGTCTTTAGTTGATCTGACTAACAATATATGCTGTGCTGAATATTTTCTTACCAGATAGCAGGTTCTAGAAAGCTCAGCAGTTTCAGACCAAATATTTGAAGGTGAGAAGACCTTAGAAGATCAGGATGATTTGGAAAATTGAAAAAAATGTTTCAACCTTCAGATAAAAGTCATTTATTTATCAAATTTATATATCAATGTTCTCGTGATGTGAGGTGACACTGAGTTCCAGTGTTACTACTAGAAAGGATGCCTGCACCCTTGAAGAGCTACCACTTCGATGGATTTCTGGACTTGTTTTGACTGGAGCAACCAGTCTGAAAAGTAAAGATATATAGACTGATCAGAAGATTCTCTAGGATGAAGAAATGTGTGGCATCATTGCAAACCCTCTGTCAACTTGGCAAAGGAAGCCCTAATCAATGAAAGTGCATCTGCATCACTGGCAGATGCATACAAAAAACTACAGAATGTCTTTCTTCATTAATGACAGAAATATTATTTTAGACAATTATTTAGGGCAAGAAGTCTCTAGATGCAAGCAGCTGCCACTATTACCTTGTTTTGTCTTCAATATGAGCCCATCAAGAGAAAAGGTCAGAAATGGTAAGTCATTATGTATCATTTTCTAAAAAAGTGAAGTTATTGACAAAAACAACTTATGACATTTCTGAGTTAGGTTGCAAGATGCTCAGTTTGGGCTTTAGATGCACTCATCCATCAGATGATAGTCATTTAAAACTTACGATGAACTACACAATTTAATAGCACATGCATTACATATGAAACATCCAAATTCCAGCCCAGGTATTTCCAAAAAGGGGATGAAAAAATCCTGTTTGAAACTTCAGGAAAGTTGCTGTTAACCACTGTTAATGATAATCGGTGAATGCAATGGTTTTACTCAGTATAAGGCACCTTTCTGGGTTCCTAGCATATCAATATAGAGCAACCTTCTCCAGCTTATGTCTTTCTTGTATCTTGGATTTCTATTTTGCCAAATCCAGTCAGCATGGCAAGCAGAAATAATGAAAAATGTACATCTGAGGTTAAAGAAAGACTGACACAGTGTCTCTTTCATGCCTTTGGGGAAAATCTGGTTTTAGTTGGATGATAACAGATATCCACACAGGAACATCTTTCTGGCCAATCATTTTTACAAAAATAGTTTCAAGCTTTTGTATTCTGTAGAACAGGGTGTCAAACTCATGTCGTTACAGCGGAATCACGTGACGTATCGGGACTTTCCCCCCCTTTGCTAAACCGGGCCAGGAGTTTGACAGCCCTGCTGTAGAACATGTTACTAGGCTAGGCAATTTAATTGGGGGATGGAGAGAAAGAGGCAAGATGGATGTGGTTTTATGTATGTTGGAGTCATTGTACCAATTCCATTCTTGAGTAGATTGCAAAAGCAAAAACATATATCTGGGGGAGTCTGTTGTTGAGGAATTAGTGTTAAATTACCTCACAGACAGTTTGTTGGGGATATAGAGAAGTAAACTGCAAATAAAGAAAGACCAAAGTCCACAATTTTTGCAAATACAATCTCTAACAGTCAAAATGCATATTATTTCCACATTATTCCCATTTTATGCAAGATGTAACAATCTCTTTTTAGTGCATAGCAGCCAGAAATCATCTCTGAATTTTTCATATTCACAAAGCTGCTAATTCTTGGTAAGTTAAAGCCAATCTAATCAATATGATTTAACAGTTTATTACCACATTTCAAATCTTGGGAGACTAAGGACAAAGGGACTCACTATTTACATAGGGCCTGAAACTATCACTGACCATTCCAGAAAGTTTTATGATCATCAAATACAGGTACCAAGGATATGAAATGCAATGAATGGAGAAGAAATGAAAGATGAGAACATGGCCCATCAGGACTTATACAATATGCAAAAAAAAACCTATGCAGCACAGCTACATCAACCTGATCTCATTAATTAGTGTTTGCAAACTATACCTAGGAGAGTCATTTGTTGTGATGTCCATGTCCCACCAGTGCTGTGGTCAGCCATATTCTGATTTAAGCTTCAGGTGTGCTTCCTGCATTAATATCAGCAAGTTTTCTAAACATATCCCTCAATTTCTCACCCAGAAGAAATGTATTAATGGAGGGAAGGAAAAAAAGAAAGAAAAAGATGAATGTGGAGTGGCACATTTGACAAAATGTGATTGCCAAGAACAAAGCTTCTTTTGGGGTATGAATTACAATCCTGCTGGCCTAAGAAATACCTGATTTATGCTAGAAAGAGGTCCTCTGGGAAGGGAATATATGGTAAAGCAGAGATAATGCTGAGCATATCACACATGGATCTGCACAGCAGATTGGACATTTCTTGTGCTAAAATGTATTTTGTTTAAATTGGATTTTATTACTCAACATCAGGCTTTCAAGATATAAAAAATCAAAATCAATTCAAAGTGAAGCAGCTTTGAAGCAGATAAAATTTGCTGAAAGCAGCCACGATCCATTCTCATTTTAAATACATCTTTGTAAGCCGGCAGAAGGCATTGGTATTCCCATCCATAGCATTAGAATCTAGAGTGCTTGCAACTAATAGTAGTTCATAGCACAAGAAAAGCTAAATGTACACGCCAAGGGAAAAACTGGTGTTAAAGATGAATGATACAAACATGGATTGCATTCTGATGAGATTGTGTACTTTTCAATTACTTGGGGAGATTACAACGTATTCAATAATGTCCCTTATGACTGGCAATTTATTAAAACTGAATATGTTGCATTGAAGCTCATACTAGATCTAAGAGGGTACAGGGAGCTGCATCTGTAAATGTTGCATCATTTGTTTGTTTGTTTATTTGATTTGATTTGTCTGATTTCTATAGCTACCCATCTCAGCAAATGACTCTGAGCGGCTTAGACTTAGGAGAGTCTAACATGCCAGTCTAACATTTGGCTCATGATGACAGAATATAATAAAACAAATAAACATTGGACCAAGTAGTTTTTGCTAAGAATCTATCATAGTATAATGTTATTGCTAGGTAAATATCCAGTTTTTATTTATATATATTGTTTGTACTGTATATACCTCAGATGTTAGACCCCTTAGCCTCATGATCTTTTGGGCAATAAGGAAAATTAAGTGGAAATTAGCTAATCTTGTACATTTCAAAAGAATATGACATTCATATTGGGAACATGTTGGAAAAAGTGAAAAAGCAGTAAGTTTGTTTCAACCAAATTAAACACTCTATGACATATGAACTTGAGTTATGGATGCAATTAGGAAAGCACTATACAGAAAAAGACAAGGCAAATCTTTGCTTCTATCTGAAAGAATTCCAATTATAATTATATTACTATGTATAATATATTATTATACATATATAATATATAGTAGTATGTGTGTAAGTATATGTGTACACACACACATATAGCTCAGGACCGTATGGGTTGGAAACATGTGGATGAGGCCTTCATCCTGCAATGAATAGACAATGGCTAAAATGATGATATATATTTACATTCATTATTATATAGGATTTCTGTGATCTATCATACCATAGTTGGGCAACTTGTAGCCTAGGGGTTATATACTGTCCTGCTGAAATTTGGCCTGCAATTTCCCACTAGTTTGTTCTCCTGTGATAGATAAGTGCTTCTGTTTATTTACTAAGTTTACTGTATTATAAGGATGCTTTTGAGGCTTATTTTATTGATGGCAGTGAGGATATAACTGAATTATGAGAAACCCAGGAATCTGAAGTTGATTTATTTAAAAGGCAAGAAATCAATAAAGGAGAACACATTCGCACATACCACCTTGACAGTAAGTAAACACATTACTCTATTCCATTGATAAAATTTCCTCAAAATCTTCTTTCCCTTTTGAGATACAAAGCAAATTCCCTTTCATCATAATGATAGGAAAAAAATGTAGGATTTCCACCCCCTGAATGTGGTATACACTGCCACAGGGTGCTTTTATGCTGGGAATGCACTGTCGTGATAGTGTGGTACCAACAGTCACAACTGTCTGGCAACCTGTGGGAACCCAACAATCTGAAGCAGGTTTGCTGAAAGTAAGGAGAAATTATATTCACTATTTTTCTTCACAGCAGCCCTGCTCAAAATGATTGGGATCCTGCCAGCAGCAGAAATAAGTGCATCCTTTGAGGGCTAAAATTTTGCTCATCCTGCTTTAATAATCAGACTTCTCACAGTTTGTTGCTTTTCTGATGCTACACAGATAAAATAATTTCTATAGTCCTGGGGAAAATTGCATCACTCCACCCTTTCTGGTTATCATAGGCATAGGAATCATCCTCCCCACACCATTTTATCATTATTAAATAGGCAGACTTAGATAATGTCATGTGTATTAGCAGTTTAATCCATGGTGTACAAAGTAAGCACTAAATCCATAGCAACAAAAAACAGCTATTCTATTGGGCAATTTATTCTCTTACACATTTTAGATGGTTCTCCTTTGAATAACATTGACCATGGGATGATTTCAGACTACCTACCAGAGTTGGAATCTGGGGGATATTGTTTTGCAGTGACTTTCTTCTGTCCTTTGTGAGTGGTTCCAATTGGTTGCAAAGGAGGAGACATTAAGATCTTGGATATTCCAGTGTGAGATACCCCAGGATTTGGCTTCTTTTCCATTTTACTGATTTCTTTGTTTATACAATGTATATGTTTACCCCTTTCATGATTCTAACTCCTGCAGTTGACATCTCTTGCTTTGATTCCTGCTACATTCTCTACCTAGGAGTGCTCTTGAAGATGGCACAGAAGTTGCAGGTGCTGGTACAGCACAGTGACACCTATGGTTGGCAAGCAGTTTCAGGGCCTGATTCAAAGTATTGATTATTACTGATGCAGTCTTTTTGCATCCAATTTTTTTGAAGGAGCTTTCATAGCAAAGGATGCCATATAATCATAGGTAGCTGTTTTGGATGGTCACTGGTTGAATAACTTACAAGAGGACTTTTATTAAATGGTCTTACTGCTTTATGGAATATAAGGCAGTAGTGAATGAATGAATGAGTAAAGCCATTCCCCTCCTCCTTTTCCCACATACAAGTGAAGCCTATTCTAATTTCTTCTAGATACAAATTCCTTAGATATTTGACTATGTGCTTTTAGTCAAATGCACTAAGTGGCTATCTGCAGTGCTCAAAAACTGTTCTTCATATGTTGCCAGGGAACAAAATAGGATTTCCTGACCTACATTAATGATTACCAAGAGGAACCATGTTAAAGGAAAAGTGTTTTCAGTGTAAGAAGAGAAGATGAAATGAGTACCAGATGTAGTGTTAATATGAAAGGTGTTGCTAATGCAGGATTAAACCAACAGGAAGGTTAGGGAGTTGAGAAGTCTATGGGGGAGTTTGGTTAATTCACCTATGTGAAGGTACTCATTCAACAAAGCTGGGGAAGAATGCCTAGTAATAGCAATAGAATCAACTACCGCTATGATGGGTTTCTGGATCTGACAGAGACTAAATTGCTTTGAGAATTGGGATATTATGTGTTGTTGTTTAGAGGTACACTAGTTAAATTGGCCAATGTTCAGAGGGGAATAAAATCTTTATTCTCACTGATAAAATGTTTTTTTGGCAGAGGCAAAATGTTTACTGCCAAGACTTCACTGCTAATGGTGAAAAACTAAAATGAGGTACAGAATTCTCGATGAGGCCTAAAGATAAAGTTCCTGAAAGTGCTGGCATCTCAGTGAAGGGCAGTCAAAAGTTTTCTTTTACTGTCATAAATTCTCCAGTTGCATTTAAAAAAAATATATTCTGCAATCTTGCTTGACTCTTTCTTAGACCTAGCTGAAAACAATTAAAGTTGAAGGATGGGAAGGAGTTATGTCGATTCCTGCAAAACTATGAAGTCATGAGAAAAGATGTAGTTACTATACAGTATTTCTTGCTTGCTGACCTCTTTTCCCAGCTGCAGTCAAGCAAAAATGGAATTCAATTTCTCTACAGTAGAATGGAGGGTAAATAAGGCTCCTGCTTGTGCTGCTGCAAGACAGGCCATGGAGAAGTTGACATAGGACAGCCTCTATAAAGCCAGAATGTTAAATTTTAGACCAATATGTTGAACTTCAGTACAAAGAAAAGTGTCAGATGTCAAAAAACATGTATTTATAACCTTTTTCCCCTCAGAGTCCAGTATATTAGGGTTGCACATGTTTTGTAAATGATCCACTCAGTGTAATTCCTGAACAGCAGAATGCAGAAGCTGAAAATATCAGACTGCTTTAATGAATAGTAAAGAAGAGCTATGCTTTGCTGTGTAAGGTCAAAAGGATTTCTGAATCATTTTCAAAGCATATGCAGACCCATTTTTCCCACTGTCCCATTATTATCTTCACAGAATTTTTAACCATTCAGTGGCACCCAGTAATAACCAGGTCTGAGTAAAAACTAGAATCCAAGTTTCTCCACCCCTTTTCCAATATTATTACTGGCTACATCATTGGTTTGTTGTGATTTTTTGTTGTTGCAATGAATGGTAGTCTGAATTTGGATTCATCAAGGAGTTGCATCATATATCCTATCCATTGTGGGAAGATCTTTTGAGGAACTGGATAGGTAAGAGATTGGGCAAAACCATAAAGGAGTTCATTAATTCTGAATTAATGAATTGTATGAGCCCAATCATTGTAGTTTTTAAATAATTTATGGCGCAGTACATGTGAACCCAGGCCTTGAAAAAGATATTTAGATACTTGGATGTATCTATATGTATAAAGATCAGAATCAAACAATCAATGGTTTTCCCTGTGACCCTTTTATGGGAGAAAAACTTGGACTTTGAAGAACCAGGATAGAAAAAATTCTGATGCTTTAGAACTTTGATGTTAAAGAAAATTCCGGAGAATACCATGGATACCCAAGAAAGCAAACAAAAACATCATTGAATGAATCAGCCTAAGATTTTCACTTGAGGCAAAAATGACCAGTCTCAAATTATCATTATCATTATCATTTGGGCACATATTATACAAAGACCTAGCTCTCTGGAGGAGTCTGTTATTTTAGGAAAGTTGGAAGGAAAGACAAGGCGACCAGTGGCAACATGGACAGACTCAAGGAGATGGTGCACCATTGGAAGACCTGGAGAAACAGTTTGGGCACAGATTGTAATGGAGAAAATCCACTGCCATGAGTTGACACCGACTTGATGGCACATAATCAGTCAATATGTGAACTGTTTGTGATATTTTAACAAACTACTCTTAAAAACCATAGCTTAATATCTTGAAGCCAACCATGTGGCATAGTTGGAGGTGAATTTTAATTCTAATCTGCTTTCTAAAGACTTTCAACGAAGTGGCAGCAGTAGCTGCAGGGTTTCTCTGGAGTTACTGCATCTGTTTAGTTATAAAGCTGTTCATCTTGCTCTACCTCAATTCTGCAGCCAGTCTATTTGCATTTTTTAAAAAAAATCTGTATATTAACATATCAATCTTCAGTCCTCTCTCCTCCTGCAATGGAAGTTAGGACCATAGCAGGTCTTGAAAGTCTTGCAGTGAAAACTGTGTAAGAATACAAAAGATGGATCAGGTCTGATGTGAAAGACTATTGCCTTTTTTCTAGGAGAGAATAAACAGCTATAATTACTGGAACAGCTATAATTATTGATAGCCTTCTCTTTCATGAACTTGTATAATTCCAACTTAAAATCAGCACATTGTTTGCTATTTTGCAGCTTCTGAAAATGAATTCTACAGGTTAACAATGAGCAGCTCCAGAATCTTAGGTAAAGAAGCAGCTGCTTTAAAAAGTGTTAGACAGGTGCCAAATTTGGTTTTTGAAGCCACCTTCTGAAGTTAAAATTGATGTGCTGCATATCTAGTTGTGTGAAGGGTAGTTCTTTATTATTTTGAATTGTTCACTCTTGATTCACTCCACTGCAATATTTTGAAAGATAGAAAAGAAAGTGCTTCTTATTTACTTTCTTGACTTCATGAATAATTCGATAGAGTACGTATCTATTATGTCCCCCCATTTTTTGCTTCTAAAGAGTATTATTTCTCACATAATAGAGTTATTTTCCTTTTTTGGTTTTCTTTTTCTGCAGCTTTTCTCTCCACAATATTCTTCTTGAGATGTGGACCTCAGAACTATACACAGTAATTTAGGTGTGGAGAGGCCTTAAACTGATATACAGGCATTATAACAGTAACATTAAATTCATAATGGAATAAGATAGAATTATTGGATCTCAACTTTTAAAAATAATCAAATATTTTCATGAATAGCAAATGTTTAATTGGACACAAATGACACATTGAATTATGGAAGAGATAATTAATTCAATTTCTATTTGTTCACTAGAGGTCTCTGTTGCTCTATATTATACTCTAGTTTGATTTCTAAAGGAGTTCTGAGTAAGAATAATTTCGTTTTGGAGATCTGGAAGTCAGATCTGCCTGATCCAACCAAATATTGACATTAGTCTGTGGAAAACTCTTTGTAAGTACCCTCTCAGTAACCACCTTTCTTATTAACAATGCAATTTCTCAGTGAATAGTGCCATTGTTGTACAGCATAATCAGTATAATTATGTGGAGCTTTTACTGGTCAATAGCCCCAAAGCTTTTTACAGCATTTGAAAAGGAAATATATAGTCTGGCTGGATGCTCCTCCAATCCACAATCTGATTCATTGGGAATGTGCCAGAGCCTTTTATGCATTCTCTGCCTGTGGCTTAAAGTGGTGCAGTGGACTTTTTCATTTAAATTTTTACCATATCTTTGAGCTGTTTATTTAGAAGAAAACCGAGTTCAACATTTATCAGGATTTAAATTAATGTCAGCAAATTTCTCGGTGTTCCTGGTTTTCTGGGACATAAACATTACTGATTTGTGGAATGCTATTCCTTAAATACAAATCTGGATACTAGAGAATAAAACTATGTTCTTTCTAGCCCATAATAACCTAAAATGTGACCCATGCCAAGAATGATTATGGAAGACTTGACAACACATCATGACTGGGAGCACAGTAGACGTTGGGGCCAGTGGTGGGATTCAATTTTTTTTACTACCGGTTCTGTGGGCATGGCTTGGTGGGCATGGTGTGGTGTGGCTTGGTGGGCATGGCAGGGGAAGGATACTGTAAAATCTATATTCCTTCCCCACCCCATTAACCTGCTTTCCAGCTCTGTTCTCCTGTGCAGGGCAACAAAAGAAGACCCAGTCAGTCAGCTGGGACTCGGGAGGCAGAGAATAGATGGGAGCAGGGCCAGTCAGAGGTGGTATTTGCCGGTTCTGTGAACTACTCAAAATTTCCACTACTGGCTCTCCAGAACCGGTCAGAACCTGCTGAATACCACCTCTGGTTGGGGCCCATCTTCCTCATTTGGGACAGTATTACATTTAGCAGTATATAAAAAGGAAAAAAAAGGAAATCCAGTGGAGACTGGATTTCAGCATTGGTTGGTAAGGGATTCAGAGTTTTAAAAAAGAGATTCAGGGCTTTCTGTGGCCCACAAATTCTAGCTTGCCCACTCTAATCTAACATTAGTAGTGAAATTTTACCTAGAGGACAAAAGTAATAGACTTGCCATTGACAGACACCCATAGGCAGAATGAGACATGTTAGATTTGCATGAAGAGTCAGACGCGAAGTGCTTCAGTGAAGAGTTTATTAGTGACTACAGCTCATAACAGACCCAATTTGGCTGGTCTGCGGCTGCTACTTATAGCCAGCAGCCGCAGTTGCCAGCCAATCAGAGTGCAGGGTTTTCCCGCACTTTTCAAACCAATCATATTTGACATTTTACAAGAACAATTCAAACTAACCAATGACATTCAAACCTACATACATAACACCCCTATCTAATGTATTCTTACTAGGAGACCTTCAGAAGTTTTAACATTCTCATACCAAACCCAAGAAGACCCTATCTCCAGCCCAATGTCAGCACCCAAGTCAGGTAGTGATGTACAATCTTCCACTTCTAAGGATGGATTTTGGCATTGTGACAGGTTTTGGGATGGTTCCTGTCATAATGGCTCGTTACACATGGGGTTGATTCTTGCTTGCTGATTATCCTCCTGCTCCCCCCTCCCCCTAGAATTGACATCAGGAGGGAACTAGAGAGGAACAAGTGCGATGTTCCTGAGAGAACCTGGATCTAAGTTGATCAATGTGCCTGCTCCAGAGGACTCCATCCTCTGTTTGTACCCTGTAAGAACGAGGGCCTGTGATTTGAGTTATCTCAGCAGGAATCCACAAAGGTTCACCCATAAGGTTCTTAGCATAAACAGAATCACCCACACTGAATGTGCTAACTTTGGAAGTGGAATCTAGTGGTGCTGGGTGTGTAAGTGGGATGAAGGCGTCAAGGGAAGACCTAAGTTTCCTACCCATCAACAACTCTGCTGGGGATAAGTTATTAGATGGGTTAGGAGTGATGTGCTGAACACTAAGAAGTTTTTCAACTTTCTCAGTGATGTCCCCAGGACCCAGTTGCTGAAGCTTTTCCTTGGTAAAACGCATCATGTCAGCCCAGCCGTTAGCCGAAGAGTGCCCAGGGGCTGTCAGGGCATGTCTGATACCCAGTTGTGCTAAATAGGATTCAAAAAGGTTGGATGTAAATTGAGGGCCATTGTCAGAGACAAGAACATCAGGTAACCCGTGGTTACAAAAAGTTTTTTGAGCTGCTTGATGACAGCATCAGTTGTGGTGGATGCCATAGGGATTACCTCTAGCCATTTGGAATATGCATCTACTATAATAAGAAAGGTGTGCCCTCTGGTAGGGCCAGAAATCAATGTGAATCCTAGACCATGGGCCCCTAGGACATTCCCATTCCTGTTTGGGGCGAGAGGTGGGGCAGGCCTGACTACCTGACAGTTGGGACAAGATGCAACCCAGTTTTCAACCATTTTGTCAATACCTGGCCACCATACATAACTCCTGGCCAATCCCTTCATCCTTACAATACCAGGATGACCCTCATGTAACATTTCCAAAACCTCTCTTTGTAGTTTTGCAGGAATAACCACCCTGTTACCCCACAAAATACATCCTCTTAATTCAGTTTGCCTGGACTTAAAAGGTTGGGCCAGGTGAGGTAGATCTTGAAGAGGCCAACCTTTCTTAATCCAGCCTATAACAGGAGCCAATAAAGTGTCTTTGGCAGTCTCTCTGGCAATTTCAGCAGCTGTACTGGAAGCTTGGCAACAGTTTCTAGGAAAAAGGTGTGTTTCAGGTTCAAAGTCCTCCTGTGACAAGGAAGTGGGCAACGACTCAGTGCATCAGCATGTCCAATGTCCTTGCCAGGCTGTGGATAAGTTTGTAAGAATAAGCAGCAAGAAATTCAGTCCACCTCAGCATTCTTGGTGACAGGATAGTAGGTGTAGGTTTATCTCCTGCCACAATGCCTAACAAAGGTTTGTGATCTGTAACAATGGTAAATGTTCTCCCATACAAATATTCATGAAATTTCTTGACAGCTGCAACAATTGCCAATGCTTCCTCTCCAATTGGCTGTAATTCCTCTCTGCTTTGGTCAAAGTGCGAGAGTAAAATGCAATAGGGGCTTTCTCCGCTGGGAAGCCTGTGGCTCAAACCCCCTCCAAAGGGGGATGCATCACAAGTCAGTACAACAGGCAAATTCTCAGAGAACTGTATGAGTACAGCATCAGACGTGATTAGTCTTTCAATACTGTTAAATGCTGATTGTTCCTTCCTCCCCCAGACCCAAACAGACTTTTTGTCAAGTAATCTGTGCAATGGTTCTACAATGGTTGCCTTCTGAGGTAGGAACATGTGATAAAAGTTAATGAGTCCAAGGAAGGCTTGCAAATCTGTTTTGCATTTAGGTCTAGGGGCTTCTTTGATTGGTTGAACCTTGGCATCGGTAGGGTGGATGCCATGCTTGTCAATCATATAGCCCAGGAACTCAACCTTGTCAGTTTTAAGAGTGCATTTTTCTTCCTTGACTTTTAACCCCGCTTTCCTGAATCTGGTAAGGACATTCAAACCTACATACACAACACAATTAGTACCTTCACATGTACTTTTCTGCTTCTTAAGGGTGAAGAATGACCAATGGTGACTGATGAGTTTCATTCTTCCCTTTTGCTTCTGTATTGCGCCCCATTTTCTCACTGAAGTTGTTAGGCTTGAAATCTTTGTCAGGAAACTTATTTCTGCTTGGTGGAGTTCTGGATGATTTGCAGACTCTTGCTAGGTGACCTCTTTTTTCACAACGGAGACAGATGGTATCAAAAACTTGCATTCAGTGTGGGGTGCCCCCCACAACCTCTGCAATAAAGTCTTGCCTCTTTCTTCCAAGGTCTTTCCTTTTCTTCTCCACTCTGAGTCTATAAATTCCTTCCTCCACCTCGCTACAGTCTGAATCAGAATCTATTTGCTCGCAATGGGTTGTTGTGGATTTTTCCACATCAGGATGGCTTGGGCCTTGTTAATTTCTTCGTGGCTGCTGCTGAGGACTTGGTAGCTTCCACTGAAGAAGCTTCTTCTGTGGCCTCCTTAAGATCTTAGGTTTCATTAATAATTTGCTCTGCAAAACCTTGTCTTTTAGGCCTAGAACAAATCGATCGCCATGGCCTCTTCTAAGTTGATAAATTCACATGCACCCCAATGTCCCTTAAACTTGCCACGAAGTCATTAATGCTTTCCCCTTGATCCCTCACGGTAGAATTCGTGTCTCTTAATGAGGCACGATACTTGTGGCACATAATGGGCTCTTAATAACTTTTCTAAATTGGGCCAGTCCATTACCTTCACGTCTGCAGCTCCCGCCAATGCCTTCGCCATCTTGAAAACGGCCGACCGCAGTGGGTGAGAAAGACCGCCTCTTCCGCTTCTCGGAAATGTCAGATCGTTCCCTCCAATACATTTGGAAACGATCTGCATACGAAGTCCCAGTCTTCTGCCGTCGGATCGAACGGGCTGGGGGTGTTCAGCGCAGCCATCTCTCTCGGCTTGTTTTCCGCGTCGTCTTCTCTTCAGGAAGGATCCCACCTTCGTCGCCAGTGTTAGATTTGCATGAAGAGTCAGACGCAAAGTGCTTCAGTGAAGAGCTTATTAGTGACTACAGCTCATAACAGACCCCACTTGGCTGGTCTGTGGCTGCTACTTATAGCCAGCAGCCGCAGTTGCCAGCCAATCAGAGGGCAGGGTTTTCCCACTTTTAAACCAATCATTTCTGACATTTTACAAGAACAGTTCAAACTTAACCAATGACATTGAAACCTGCATACATAACAAGACAGTTGTCTCAAGCAACAGATTCTATGTATTTTCAAAACACATCATGTTCTTAGATTCTTAACTGAAGATAGCTAATTTGTCATTCTTATATTTCTATGTTCAAGAGTAACACCAAATAACTTGGATGGTTTTGATCCCAGGCTCTGCACCTTGTTGACTTAGGAGACATCTGTTGCTGCTGTTCATGTATTAAAATGTCTGGACATTCCTGGGGTGTTATGATAATTATCCTGCCTTTCACAAGCCTTACTATTGTGCTGTTTTAATGAAATGGGGTAAAATTGGGGTGCCAGGTTTGTGCAGCTAGAAAATTGTTGACAGCAAAGCTTTTAATTTTAGGTTTTTTTTAAAAGTCAAAGATAAAAGATGAACTTAAGAGGTAGAAATAGTTACATGTGCATATGATAAAACTGGTATACAGCAGGGGAACCCAGAAAGTAAAAAAAAGGAAGTTATAAAACTGTTTAGTTTTAATGAGGTTGCATGTATTGTTGCTAATGGTGGTCATAGATAGTAAGATGACTATTATACTTGTGCAATAACATAACACACACTGCTCACTAGTAAATTCCAGTTGTTTTGCAAAAAGAGTACAACTTCTGGAACTGCAAAATACTCTATGTTGAACACTTAGAAAGTATCATATTCCCACAACAAGGGTACAGCTTCTGTAAATCATTTCCATATGATGCAGATAAAAGAGTAACAGATGCAAATTTACTGAATAAAAACTGATAAACTGTAAGCCCATATTAAACCAGATTATGAGTTATTCAGCATACTGCAGATCCATTCACTTCAGAATTTCAAGCAGGAGATCATACAATCAGGTTGAAAGAATTCCAGTCTAATAGTAACTCAGCTGAGCTGGCAGGAAGGCAGCCCACCAACTGTGTATGATGGTATACAAAGTACTTAATGAATCTCCCATTCTAGAATGCCTATAGGGACCTTGAAGCACATAGATGGCCACAGTATCTTTTATATTCACAGGAACATCTGCTGGGTGGCTTTCAAAAGAGATCCAGTGTGGTTTCTTGAGCTAGTTAACATAAAAGAACAGTTTGATAATCTGACATTATTGCCTCCATAAAAGCAGCCATAGTAAGGCAAAAGGATCTTACTACAGAGATGTAAATTGGAATACAATTTAGAACATTAGCCTGTTTGGTTTATGAGCCTAATTAGCAAAACAAATAAGATAAAGCCAAAAAAAATAACTACAGGTGCATAATTTTTAAAGTGTGAAAGTGAAATCAACTGAGTTCAGTAACAATTGGTTGCTAAGAGCAAGCAAACTAAATCCTGACCTTAATACTTTGTTTATATACTCAGTATGCACTTACTTTTAAATGAATGTTTTCACCAAGTGCCTTGAACGGATCTAAATAGTCACAACAGAGGAGGCTATTTTTTAAAATTATGTGCTACACTCTCAGTATTTGCAACCATTTCCTACTTTTTTTCTTCTTCCAGTCACTAAGATTTTAGATGCACAACAGGTCTTAACTGAAGTCAACTGCATATATCTTCCTTATTAAATCAATATGGCTTTTTTTGTATACACTTATCAATCATATAGTTGAAGCAGTGACAGATTACCATGTCCTACATACAAGGCTTGTAGTAAGTCATAACTTATGTTATCAAGTTTGGGTTGTGGCTGTGGCTTTCAAATGTGCACTTCTTGATCCTCATCCAGTACCTTATATCAGCTAGCTAGCAAATTTTGGGAATGGAAGTCCACACATATTAAAATAGAGAAACTAACTTATATTCACAACTACACCATGCTGATTTTCTTGTGGATTAGTTAACTCAGGTTTTGGTTCTGGGACCTGGACTGAGCGGGGGCATGGGATGGGAGTTTTAATGACTTGTTTTTTACTGTTTTAGATTGATTATTGGGTTTCTTATCTAATTCTTTTTTAATTGTATAATATTTTGTACTGTTTTTATGATTGTATGCTGCCCCGAGTCCTCAGGGAGATGGGGCAGCTTAGAAAGCAAGTAAATAAATAAATAAATAAATATCCATGTCTTGATTTGTGTGCCTGTTAAGCTGTGCCTGTTAAGTTCATATGGTTTTGATTTTTTTGCCTGTGTATAAGAACTTTTCCAGAAACTAGGAATTCTGTAAAACTAGGAATTCTGTAATTCTTAGTTCTTGAACGAATATTCCTATAGGAGGCCCTTTATTTCTCAAAAGAAACATTCTAGATCAGGGTTCCCCAATCCCTGGTCCATGGATTGGCACCAGTCTGTGGCATGCCAGAAACCGGGCCACACAAACAAGTGAAGCCCCATCCACAGGATGCAGGCAGCACACAAAACCACACCCCCTCCAGTCCGTGGAAAAACCTCTCTCCATGGAACCAGTCCCTAGTGCCGAAAGGTTGGGGGCCATTGTTCTAGACTTTCCTAAATAAGCATTCTTGTTCTGTCATCTTTACTACCACACCTTACCAATCCAAAAGTCCACATCAGTTCTGCTTCATACTACAGTACTAGTTTAGCGTTCTAATCCTAACATCATGACTCTTCTGAAGAGATACACAGGATATGTTAAATTTATGTACACGTATTTGTCATGCTGGCAAAGTGCCTTTGACTTGAGTTGAAATAGTACTGCATTATTTTGCCAAGAGTACTGTCCTCATAAAAAGCTTGTTGCTGGGTTTGGAATAAGATTGGCCAGCTGCTCCTAGCAAATGTGAAACAGCTTGTGTTTGTGAACTGTATGCTGATTGCATGCATTATTCGTTATTGTGTGCAAACCTCCCCCAGATATTCATGCCACCACTTATCTCTGAAGTCCATGACATACATTTGATCCCTTGGAGAGCATCATGCCTATTTGCAGATTGTTCTGGGTTTCCTTGTCCTACAGAACTCCTCCATTTACATTTCATTGGAGCACCTTTAAATCAAGTGGTTCAAAAATCCCCATAGCTGAGTTTCTTCTTATTTTACATTATCACGTATAAATATTTTATTATATTATCATATATAATCAAAACTCACAGGTAATATTGCTATACCACTTATTCAATGGATCAAAATTTTTATCTATTGTCTCTGATCCACTTTGTCCAAGCATGCATTGTTTCAGCCAAAGGCAGTTGCCCTGAGTAAGGAGAGCTGATGATGCTTAGGTGGGAAAGCAAGAGTGTTGGATTTTGTGTGGACAAAAGTGAAGATGGAATCGTGCGTGTACAGTTAGCTAGGAAGTATTAGGCAAAGCTTTAACTTGAGCTGAGTCACCAAGCATTATAGCAGCTGGACGTGAAAGAAGTGTGAATTATTCAACACCTCCCTCCCCAGGACCTCTCTTCTCATATTTTCATGAGAAGGCCCTGGAAATCATATTTTACAAGTTCAAATTTTGTAATGTAAGACATTGAATACACAGAGCCAATCATTGATTAAATATTTTAACAGTACATTCCCATACATATCTAATATGTGTCTGGCAAGCAGCTTTAATTAACAGAATCTAGGTAAATTCTTATGCATTTCAACAGGTGAGTGAGGTTGTTGATGATAAAACTATGCAGATATTGGGCAACACATAACAGAATTAGTATACGTAGATTCTATTGCAATTAATAGACAATTATGTCCAACTGATTTCACCCTTTGAGAACCCAACCCTGAAGTGGTTTGACTGATATATAATGAATTGTTTCTGTGCTCTTGAAGTGTGCCTACTTTATGTCCTATTTGTGTCATTTAAAATAGAACCCAGGGATTGATGTGAAAATATAAAAGGCATAATCCAAAGGAGGAAAGGATAAGAATCTGCACAAAGATTGAATTCTTGTTTGGTTTTCTGTTACTTCTTAAGAGTATGGTTCAATAGAACACCGTCTTAACATTCTTCATTAAAAGAAAAAGAAAAATAAATTTGGAAAGGGATTATGCAGAGATATTTTTTCTTCTAAGCATCCATATCTGCAGGAGAGAGGTAAGCAAATGATGTTGCATTTACCACAATTATCATTGCACAAATGACTTGAATTATGTACTTGTATCATTTTTCACCAAGTCTGATGTATTAATCAAATAATCATTTGCACAATTATATCACGATCATGTTGTCCAGATGCCAATACTGCCATTCTACTTTTTTCCATCTCGAACCAGAATGAACCTTTAGAGCAGATAGTTTTGTTGCTTTTGCTATTCCTATTATTATTTTAGTCATAAGACTAATTATAAATTGATTTGAATAACTTATTACTTGCCTTATCTTTTATGCATCTTAACATCAACTTTTTTAAAAAAATGAGCAAATAGTCAGATTGTGGCATATATTTATTTTTAGAAATATATGCATTCTACTCATGTGGAACGCTGTTTCTCTTTTGTATAACTAGGTTTCCTTTTATCTACCTTTTAAATTATTCTCTATTTTTTGATACCATTGTTCTTTATTTTATCCCTCAGATGACAGGGAGTATTGCTATAATTATCTTTGCATAACCAGAATACATTACTGCTGCGTAACAATAATAATACAGAATATTTAAGGAACATATCAGCAACAATTTATTTTTAGATTTATTCTGCTGTCAAGTGTAAAACCATACATTCTATTTTAAAATCAACATATATTCATGGACCTCTTGGAATTTCTGAAACATGTTTCATCAATCCAAAGGTTGGAACATAAAATAATTTCTTTCAGAGTAAAAGAAGAAATTCTCTTGCCTGCTAGCAGTGCTGACGAATAATGTACTTGTGTTGTGATTCCAGAAATAAGGCCTACTGAGCCTATTAGAATTAGGATGTCTGTGAATGCATCATAATGGAAATGAATTAGAACTATAGATTTGCATAAATTTTCTTTATGTTAATATATATGCCAATGGTGAGCAATCTGTGGCCCCAGGGTTCTATGTAGCTCTTTGGCGTTTTTCTTTTGCAGACCTCGGAATTCCTTTTAATTGTCATTGCTGAAAATTGGCTGCATTGTTTTCTGCCATTTTTTTTAAAATTAGATTTATATGCCGCCCTTCTCCGAAGACTCAGGGCGGCTTACAATTTTTGGGATACAACCCAATGTGCTCAGCAATAGCCTTCATTCCATTGTATATGCCTGCTTATTACTAAGCGGCAATTTTACAAAGTCGGCTTATTGCCCCCAACAATCTTGGGTCCTCAATTTACCTACCCCGAGAGGATGGAAGGCTGAGTCAACCTTGAGCCTGGTGGGATTTGAGCCTGCACTAATTGCAGGCAGCTGGAACTTAAGTGCTAGGCATTTAGCAGCCTGCACCACCAAGGCCCTTTTGACTGAGGGATCACCTTTAAGTTATAGTGTAAGTCATAAATAGGCTTAAGATAACATTACCATACATACATGGCCACCAACTATTCCCTTTTGTGGTAAACAGTATTACAGGAGAGCCAGTGTGATATACAGGTAGTCCTCGACTTACGACCACAATTGAGCCCAAAATTTATGTTGCTAAGTGAAACATTTCTTAACTGAGTTTTGCTCTACTTCATGACTTTTCTTGCCACAGTTGTTAAGTTAATCATTGCAGTTGGTAAATTTGTAACACGGTTGTTAAGTGAATCTGGCTTTCCCATTGACTTTGCTTGTCAGAAGGTTGCAAGAGGGGGAACACATGACCTGCAACCATCACAAATATGAACCAGTTGCCAACCTCCTGAATTTTGATCATGTGACTACAGGGATGCTGCAACAATCATAAGTGTGAAAAATAGTCATAAGTCACTTTTTTTCAGCGATGTTGTAACTTTGAATGGTCACTAAATGAACTGCTGTAACTTGAGGACTACCTGTTAAGGCATCAGGCTAGAAATTGGAAAACTGTGACTTCTACTCTCATTTTTGATACAAAGTCAGCTGAGTGACTTTGACAGTCACTTTCTCTCTGTCCTATGAAGGAGGCAGTGGAAAAACACTTCTAGAAAAAAAAGTTGTCAAAAAAAACAGCAGGGACTTGTCCAGGCAGTCTCCAAGTATCATGTAAGGTTGAATGGAAGAAAAAGAAAAAAATATCCTTACGTTTCACAATGTTTAGTTCCACATATTAAAGTGGATAGAAGCATGCTCGCCATATTTTGCTTCTTTTAACTATCATTCATCCCTTGCAGCAAACCATTTACTATCCATTCCATTTCTATCAACACTGGAATGTCTAAATTATTCTAATTACTTTCTCATCCTTAGTACTAAATATTCTACTAAAATACACATATACTGTCTATATACTTCTAGTTTTTCAGCATTAATATATAGCTTGCAAATGTTCATTCCATTCCTCCCCCACCCCAACTTTTTTAAAAAAAACAATAATTATCATACTTGTTGCATTCAGTACTTGCTATCAGCCATTCATGTTCTCAGCAAACGGCACAGTGCCCTCTGATGTAAAAGTACATGTGTATTCATGTTTTCCATTAATGCACTTCTAATGTGTTACATAAGCATTCCTGATAACATTTGTAAATACATAAATCAACAGCACACTGTCTTCTTTTATTCCCTGAGCAATGTTGATTCACTTGCTAAGTAATTGATTTACCACCACACATATTTTACTTCCACCATATATCACTTTTATCATATTCAGCATCCTAACCCTCAACTCCATATTTTTGCAGAACATTTCATAACTAAAATCCTTTTACTTTATATAAATCAACAAACATATATTAATCCTTTTTTCTCACATTTATATAGTGATGTGTTGAAGAGCAAAAATCTGAGCTGCACAACTCTGGCTTTTCATAAAGTCACATTGCATTTCACAAATTTTGCTTGCCTTGTTTTGATCAGAATTCTGCCAAAGGCTTCCCAGACATACTTAAGAAACTACTCCATTTATAATTTCAGCATTCATTCGTGCTGCCTTTCTCTCCACATAGAATGCAGTCTTCACATGCATATTAAGTAAGTTGGCAGCAACAACCTTTCTATAGTTACACTCTTTACACCTGGAGCTACTTTTAACATTCTCACAATATATATGCCTCCCCTTTCACTACTTTTTTCTTGGACACCAATTCTTCTATTATTTGTTTCAGTTGTACAATTTAAATTATCATTGCATTATAAATCTCTAAAATTATTGGATATCCACTTTTCTACTTAATCTCATTTTACTTTCATTCACCCTGCTGAAAGCTCCTTCTGTAGCTCTCTTTATTACTCCTGAAACAATATTTTACTTCCATCCAAATTACTCTTTATTTTTTGCAACCCCTTTAAAGTATTTCTTGCTGCCTTTGGCTGTATTCCTGTATAGTTTCTCTCCATACATGATACCCTCCCTCCCTCCCTCCTTCCTTCCTTCCTTCTCTATCTTTCCTGTTTTTCTCAGATGACTTTTTCAGGTACAAAAAACTAAGAAAGACACATTTCATACCACCACTCTGAAAAACAAAAAACTAATACTTTGATATTTTCATCCTCACTCTGCTAATAATCAAGTGTTGATTGCCCATCTTTCATAAGCAAAGGCAGCATCAAAAGGAAAACAAATTGAAGACCAGCCTGGACATTGGTATATGAAGTACTGTAGGCAAAAGGGAAGAATGGAGTGCCAATGGGAAGGTGGAGTACAGTAGAAAGCAAGGAAGGTGCTGGTAGGCAACTTAGGTAACAGCAGCAAAGTGATCCATCCAGGTACTAGCAAATTCCAAGAGACAACAAGGTTGAGAAAGGAAGGGTGGTTATTTTAACTCCCATATTGAAGGGACGAAAAAGGGATAAAAGATGCTGGAAGAGCCAAATAGACTAGATACACACAAGCCATTGACAAAGTCAAAATGGGGGAGATGCAGCAGGTACAAGTGAAACCAGAATGAGTCACCTATTTTAGGTATAGGAGTGACTGGGCTGGATGCACTTGTCCAGGTGGAGGCAAAAAGTGAAAGGAGTTCATAAAGAAGGCTAAATACAGAGTATAGAATTAAAATGGAAATAAGATGAATGGAACCAACTGGGAAACGTGTTATGGATAAAATGAATGTAAGACAAAGAACAAGAATCATCCCTATGGAGTAGAATTAACTACAGAAAAAAGGAAGAACAGAAGAAATAATATAATAGGAAAGTATCAAGAATTTAAGAATTTCAGTAATATTGTTAAAAAGAAATAGTACAGTAGTTTTAATGTGGCTGAGCCACTTTTTAATACTGAACTGGCCTAGTACAGTATTGGGCTAGGTTATAGTTAAGCCATTAGGGACTAAAACCCCAGATATTAGAAGGGTACAGCAAAATGTAGAATAAGGGAATGTTATATTGTAATAGAAGACCCAGAAATGAACTTAAGAGTAGATAACATATTTAAGAGAATAACAGAGTGGAGGTCTTCTAGTCCTGCACAAGCAGGAGATCCTATGCCATTTCAGACAAATTGTTGTCCAGTCTCTTCTTAAAAATCTCTAGTGATGGACCAAGAACTTCTAGAGCAAAACCATTCCATTGATTAATTGTTGCTATTGTCAGGAAATTTCTCTTCAGTTCTAGGTTCGCTTTCTCCTTCCATTACTTCTTGTCCTATCCTTGGGTGCTTTGGAGAATAGGTTGACCCCCCTCTTGCTTCTGATAGCCCATTAGATATTGGAAAACTGCTATACTGTCACCCCTAGTACTTCTCTTCATACCCAGTTCCTGCAACCGTTCTTTATATGTTTTAACCTTTAGACCCTAATCATCTTTGTTGTTCTTCTTTGCACTTTCTAGTGCAGGAGTGTCAAACTTGATTTCATTGAGGGCTGCATCATGGTTGTGTTTGACCTCAGGGGTGGGCATGGCCAGCGGGGTGCCTGTGATGGTCTGAGTGCTCTGCCAGTGAAGACGGGCTCCGAGCTCTGTTTTTGGCTGTGTCGGCTTCCTGCAATCCTCTGCCAGTAAAACAGAGTTTGGGAGGGCTGCCCATGGCCCTCCTGAGCTCCATTTTCACTGGCAGAGGCACTGTGGGCCAGTCCTTTGCTGTTTCCAGGGTGGCCCCATGGGCCAGATCTAAGCACCCTGTGGGCCAGATCTGGTTCCCGGGCATTGAGTTTGACATCCCTGTTCTAGTGTTTCAACATCTTTGTTGTACTTGGTGACCAAAATTAGATGCAGTATTCCAAGTGTGGTCTTACCAAACCATTATAAAGCAGTACTAATACTTCATGTGATCTTGATCCAGTCCCTCTGTTGATGCAGTCTAGGACTGTGTTGGCTTTTTTTGGCAGCTGTAGTACACTGCTGGCTTATATTTAAATGGTTGTTCACTAGGTCTCCTAGATGTTCCTAATAAGTTACTGCTATTAAGTCAGGTACCACTTATTCTGTACCTGTGCATTTGGGTTTTCTTACCTATGTGTAAAGCTTACTTTTCTCACCCTGTTTTTTTGGATAGAGCCTAATATTCAAATCTGTCAAGATCCTTCTGAATCTTGAGCCTATTTTCTAAAATGTAGGTTATCTGCAAATTTGATGAATTCCCCTTCTATTCCCTCATCTAAAGATTTATGAAGATGTTGAAGAGTATTGGGCCTAAGATAGAACTTTGGGTATCCCACTGCATGCTTACCTCCATGTAGATGTAGTTCCACTGAGGACCACACATTGAGTCTATTTGGTGAGCCAGTAATGAATCCATCTGGTGGTAATGCTATCTAACCAGTGTTTTTCTATCTTATCAAGTAATAGGTTGTGGTCTACTTTGTCAAATGCCTTAACTAAAGTCCACGTACATTATGTCCACAGCATTTTGCTGGTTAAGTTCAATATTAGCAGGAATACCAAATTAAAGTACAAAAATGGGAAATTTACAGTAAGTAAGAGAGCATATTATTATTCATTGGAAATAAAGTTTTTCCTTGTAGTGGACTTTCTTCAATGGCAGTAGGAAGGTAACTTGGATTTGTCACCATGTCTGTATCTCTGACTTACAGGAAGGTCTACTTTGATTTTTGATGATTTAGGGCAGTAGTGGTGAACCTTTTCAGCACTGAGTGATGAAACAAGAGCACACACAAAAAAGGAAGAGTAGCTCCAGGCGCGCACGCGGTACGCTGAAGCTCAACTTTTTGGTGTGTGCATGCGCATCAGCACCTGATCTTCCAGTTTCTAATGCACATGTGCATGCAAAGACCAGCTGGCCAGCACGCACATGTGTGCCAGGGACCTACTCTTACAGTTTCCGGTGCTCTACCTGACCGCCGTGCATGCGCACGTTGGAACCCAGAAGAGCAACGGGTGATGGCTAGTGTGCCTGGAGAGATGGCTCTGCATGCCACTTCCAATATGCATGCCATAGTTTCATCATGGATTTAGGGTCATTCTCACATCACCCTAAAATTCCACTTACAAACATCCACTTATAATAAAAAAAGGTCTAACAAAGTTCAGCTTCATGTACTATAACTCACTCTTGCACTTTTGCAAGATGAAGACTTAATTTTGCATTTTTTACAATTGTAGACCATCAACTGATTTACAAAGGTATTTTTGTGATAAAATAATTAAGACACATATGAATAAATTTCCCTTTAAAAATATGACAGATGTCCAACAGTATTTGTCTTCAGGATGTGCTGGTGAGAATAGTTCACTCTAATAAATCAAAACACAACTGCTGAGAAAATCCTATGAGGAATTTTATGATGCACAGATGACAGAAAAACCCGTGACAATCTCCTATTGTTTATTTTTAAACTTTTAGTCAAGAAATGTCACAATATTTTCAGCTTTCCATTTACATCTATGTCCAAAATCCTTGTTAATAAGGAACATCCTTATTTCTGATTTCTGTCCTGCTGAATTGTTACCTTTATAACAATATAACTGGAAATATGGGATCTATGCAAGGTTATATCACTCCCCAGGATTTTTAGAACTTAATCTATGAATTTAAACAAAACATATTTTGTTTATAAGTTTATATTTTATGACACTGATGATATATAGTGCACAGTATGCCATTTCACATTATGATGAGCTCATTTTGTACTGTTGTAAGTTTTTTACCCTGAGCAAATATTTATATAAGAAAGAAAGCTATTTGCTTGGTTTTTAAAATAGTGCCAGAAATGGAGTTGTAGGATATGTACAGTATTTCATCTATTAATATTGTAGAATATAAATCTAGTATAAACATTCTGTGTTCAACAAAAGCAGCAAATACTGAATTTGACAATGCCATGTTTTCTGATTCAATTACCAAATATGATGAGACTTCTCAGACTGAAGATAATAGGAAAGACTGACATTACCAAACAGATTAAATTTAGGTCATGACCTACAACTATGGAAAATGCTTTTTCAGTGCCAATAACTTTTACCAAATAAAGCTTTATCCTGGTCAACTAAATGCTAATTGTTGCTGCTTGATGCAGCACATCCATCACTAAAGCTTGGTAGAAAAACACCCCAACACAATCTATGTTTCAAGTTGTACAGTGCTCAAGTTATAACAGTAATGGATGGTCATAACTTGTGATGGTCATAAAGTGACCAACCTGATTTTACAAACTTTTTTGTGGCAGGCATTAAATAAATGGTAAGTTGTAAATAATCACAACAGACATTAAATAAACCAGAGTTTTATTATGTGCATGGTTTTGCTTCCATGAAAACTTGAAGCAAATGTGGTGTTTGGCAAAAGCAATGTAAAACACTGTCACAAGATCACAGAGCTATTGCAAATAGTCATAAATGAGGTCTAGTTGTCGAGTGCTTGCATTGTAGTCACATGACTGTGTCTGTAGAGGGGATTGTTAGAACTTTGAATCTGGGTTGTAAGTACTCCTAGATAGGTCTCTCATAACATGACACTGTAATAAAAACAGTGATAGTTGATGTTCAATATGACAGAATTCGCCACTCTCAGAAGTCTCCTTTCTTCCTTTCCTATTCATCTCCAGTTCTAGGAAAGGCAACTGCTAGCAAACAGCTCCAATGAATAAAAAGGAGGTAACTAAATGCCCTTTCCAATTTAATTATATGCCAACGTATACTGGCAAGTGCATGAGACATATGGTGACAAGGAGACAAATGTAGTTTTATCATAGTATATCAGGAAAAAATGGCTTACAATATTGGAAGGTCTGTGTGTGCACGTGCACATAGGTATAATTATATATTGAACCATGCTGTGACCCAGGTCATAATGGTCATAAAACAGGCAAGTTTGTTCTTTTCCTCCTCAGCTTTTTTCTGTTTATTTTCTCCTCTGCTCTATTGCTTCTGTGGTAACTATCGGAGTGAGAATTTTCACTTATTTTGCCTATTTCTAGGAAGCACCCAGCAAGTCTTTAGGTATAAGAAAATCAATAAATAATAATTGTTAAAAAAAGCTCAAGGATATGAAACTGCTGTCTACAACCCTACTTGAAAAACATTTATTTAGGCATATTTGGCTCAGAGATAAAAACTGAAAATCTGACAGATTGTAAATATAAAAAGGCACATGCAGATAAAATATATGAACGGAGGTGTGGAAGATGTCTATATTGGTCTGATGTAGCAGCTCCAGTAGAAATCTGAAGACTGGAATGAGAAACTAATGAGATTGAAAAATGACACTAAATCAGAATAACTTGCAAATCTCAGTGAGAGTAGAGAAATTCACATTGCATAAGCTTACTAAAGAAAGTGACACTGAGAATGATGCAGAGTTCAGTTCCAACTGGAATATAAATGAAAAGAAAGGACGCTCAAGGACCTCAGTGATGTACAAAGAAAATAAACCTTATAGTATATCTAATTCATCAAATAATTTATTCTTCCAGTCAAAAACCTACACATAGATCATTTTTGTGTACTACAACCCAAGTGCACTAGTTTCAGGAATGTTTGTTTTAATTATTAAATAGAACTCTAAAAATATTCCAATTGGTTATTTCTGGCAATGATATTAATCAGTTTATATAGGAAAATGGAAGCATTCAAGGAAAATGAGAACCTTTTATTTTTATGAATAGTTTATTCCCATTTTTTCTTCTGTTCAATTGTGTCTGATTCTCAGAAAGTACCCAGACAAGTCCCTGAAGTTTTCTTGGCAAAGTTTTTCAGAAATGGTTTGCATTGCTTCCCTCCTAGGGCCAAGGGAGAGTGACTGCCCCAAGTCACCCTGTTAGTTTTGTGCATAAGACAGGACTAGAAGAACTCAGAGTCTTCTGGTTTCTAGCCCAATGCCTTAATCGCTACACTAAACTGGCTTTCTTGTTCTCATTACTGAACATTAAATAGCATTATAGGCTTTTTCTATATTGCCATATCGTTTTATATTAAAAGAAATACATTTACATAATAGTACATTGTTTTATTGGATGTATATGATACTTCATAATACCACTGTATTTTCAAATATAATAAAAATACAGTAAAACTTCACTGATTAGTCATACCCAAATGGCTAATTGATGTCATGATTTTATTTTATTTATTTTTACCCTGCCTTTATTACTTTTCTAAACTCAAGGCATCAGACATGCCTAACACCCCTCCCCCTTCCTCCTATTTTTTCACAACAACCATCCTGTGATGTGGGTTGGGCAGAGATAGTGTGACCAGCCTAAAGTCACCCAGATGGCTTTCATGGCTAAGATGGGAATAGAACTCATGGTCTCTCGATTTCTAGCCTGGTGCCTTAACCACTGCACCAAAGGGATTAATTCCCTCAATCAATGAAAAGGGGGAAAATACTCCCTTTCTACATGTATGAAAGAGGGAGTTACTTTGTACAGGCTATGACAATACTGTATAAGATCTCCAAAAGAGATTTTAAAGCAGGAACCAAACAGCTGTATATCAGGAATGGTGAAGTTGGTAATCCTTGTATCAATTCAGGATGGATTAGGCAACCTTGCAGATATCTCCCACACTCTATGATTTTCCTATTGCATTAGACAGCAGTCACCATTTCAAGAAGAGGAGCTATCCATAAGATACCATTATAGAATTTTCTGCTTTCCAGAATATGAAACAGTGTGATTTCAACCTGCCCAAACTATCAAACCTCTGGCTTCTCTTACTTTGAAATATAAGGATACAGGAAACATTTCTACAGAGTAAAAGCTAGTTCTTACTGGAATGTATTTAATAATTTTATACAATCTACAGCTGAATGTGTGAAACAATTTCATTAGTATCAATGAACCGGGAACATATGAACATTATCTGAAGTGTCAATTCAAGCCACAACTAAGTGCTGCTGTTAAAAATTAAGATTATACAAACATGTATATTGATCTTTGTGTAGAATAGCAAAATTTCTTGAAATGCAGAAGGATATTGGACTCTTTCTCCATATAGGCCAGTAATGTCTATTTAGGAAGAGATCCTCTTTTCTTTATCTATTACTTGCTTTGTAACAGGAAATGTCAACAACTGCCTCTAAGTCTTTTTGCATGCAAATCACAGCCTTCACCACTAGGTTTGGAAGCTGTAACAAGTAAATGTGAAATTCTACAGACAGAACTGCTTTGCAAAGTATTTGGTGTTTTCTTTTTTCTTATCTTGGGCCCCAGGGAAAAGACTGAAATGCAGGCACTGAACATCTGACAGTATTCCAGAGAGGATTTCTTAATCTTTCTGCAATCATGGATTACTGAATGAACATTTTAAAAGTACAAGCTCACCAATTAAAGAAATACATTTCTTTCTAGATTTTTTGCCTTTGAGAATACAGGCATTCACATTTTTGCTGAACTAGAATTTTATGATTGTATTTGTTTATGTTTTTCCATCTTTTCAGTCATGAAGACCCCATTAAACTAAATTTTGTACTAGAACGTTAAACTGAAAACAACATATTTATTTACCATTTGAAACAATATTAACAACTCTTAGTACAAACTTTTTGAACAAAAACATTCTTCATAGAAATCCTTGAGAGCTTAAGGGGCTACTGGCCAGCATTTTAAAATATTCATCATCATTTTACCTGTTTGCACTTTGAATGGCCTTTTGGACTGGTTAGTTTATTTAACACAGTACATGCAGTATCATGATCTGGTCATTATTATTAGTAGGATCTCTCCAGCTGATAGCTGGTATATGTAGGGATACAGGTTGAAAAACTAAACCAACTTTTGGCCTGTTTGCTTAGGAAAGAGGATCTCTGAGGATTGTTCACCTGCTGAGAATTACTGGGCAAATCCACACAACCTCCTTGCTTTAGCCATGTTTTCCATGCACATGTCTGCACATACCTGTATAAATCTCAATGCAGCTGACCCAGCTCAAAAATCACTTAAAGCTCGACACTTTGGAAGTATATAACATTTATTTGAAATCTGGTCTCCCATTTTTCTTCTCACTGCATGTCAGTCACTTTTTACCATTATTTTCTATCAGTCGGTCAATGGTTGAAGAATATGATTATCATATTTCATACGATATTTCAGCTCAAATGCTGAAATAACATCAGCAGTCATAGTTATAAATTATATTGGCTTCAATGAAAAGTACTGATCAATCTGATCACTTTAAATGCCAAACTACTCTCCATGTTTGAGCTTTGATTCCCTTCCTTTCTCCCAAGGTCTTGAATAGTTGGTGTTTTAATGATTAGGGCTATGAAAAATTGGAGTTTGAAGGAGAAAGGTGCGCAAGAGCACCTATGCCAACCCCCCAGCAAATATTTCAATTAAATGTCTCTTTTTGGAATCATGCTGCAGCTAGTTTAAAGAATCACCAACAAGAATATGTGAGCACCATTGCATGCTCCAAAGCACATTTTTTCCCTTGAAATCCACAGAGCCCTACTTAAAGACAGCATAGGTAAGAAATCTCCAAGCAAGGCTCTTTGTTCTATAGATCTCTTTGCTCCTCTACTGTGGTTAATCTGTTCTAGCTTTTTCCTTTTCTCTTCTGCATTCAGATAGTGGAAACAGTGACTCTTCAGATGAGGAAATGCCAAAAATATTATCGTGAACATGCAGGTTATTCTAAAACACTGAATGTAGGTTGCCTTGGAATACAAATATTGGATTGACTCATGGTTCTTAGTCCATTAACTGAACAAAATGTCTATGTCTCTCAGATCTGTAATCTTCAGAGACAACTTCTGAAAACCTCTTTCTAAAAAAAGAAAAAGTTGAGGGAATAAAGCAAAATCTGACAAACATATATTTCTCTTATAAAAGTCCTCATAAAGCATCTCTCTGGGGAAATAATTTCCCAGATGCTCAAAAGGCACACTTCAGAAAGAAGGGATGTTAGAAGCATATGCTTGAAAAAGACTGGAAAAGAACATGAGAGTTTTTCAAAGCACTGTAATTTTAAAAAATGACAAAGAAAGGAAGAAGTAGGTGATATTTTTAGGGATAAGCTAATGGTAAGTATTTGTCTCCATCTTCTTTCACTCTAGCTGAATTCCATACATTTGCCCTTTCAAATTTGCCTTTGGAACTGTTCTAGGAAGAGCAGATGGAGATAATATTATGGAGGGAGGACTAAAAGAAGATAGAGAGAAGGTTAAGCAGTCCCTGTTGAGTTCTGCATTCTACAACCTATCTGTTACCAGAAACAAAAAAATGTTTGTTTTTAAAGAGTTCGTTTTAGGCTTTTTCACAGAATGTAAATTGCATCTCATGTAATTTCTCTTTTTACATTCATTTTTGATGTATACACTAACCTTCTCCAACATGACACTTCAGGCTTATTCTGAGCGTTACAATCTGGAGATTGCCAGATTGGAGACAGCTGATGTATATGGTTTTACACAAAAATTACAGAAGAATTGTCACCATTTAAACTTGACAAACAAGGCAATTAATGCATGCAGCAGATCCCTTGTGTACTAATGACAAAAACCACTATTGTGGCATTACACAAATCCATGTACACCACTATAGCATTTTTCCTATATATGATTATAGGGGATTATATAATTACTTTTTATATAATCCCACCATTTTCTGAATTTAAATATTAATCACATACTTACATCTAGAAACCTGAGGGTAGGTTATCCCTAGGCATCTTCTATTACCTAACCCACATTTTCTTTGCTATATGAATTCTTACCAAATTATTACTTGCCTTGTTTCTCTAACACTGATTCTACATAGCTCCAACCCTTCTTTCAACACTTTCTGCTAACAGAGCTCACCTAATCACCTTTATGTCCTACAATTCTGAACTGGGATTGGCTATAGGTGTATTGCAAAGCTGTATGTCCTTCTCCAATAGAATTGTATAATTTCCCTCCATTTTGAAAATATGAAGCTTTGAATGATTTTTGAATATCTTAACAAAGTTAGAGCAATCAATTTAAGATTTAGGAGTGTGTGTAATTCATTGTCTTTCCTCAAACCAGTCAAATGGTTGAAATGAAGCAAGGTGCCAATTTAGTATACTTTAATCCTCAATAGAAAAAGTAAAAAATAGGTTTCCACTAAGCACGTCTTAGTGGAAACATACACTTGGAAATGTGAAGATAATCAGACTTCCATAGGTGATGAAAGGCATCTTCCTTTTTTTAGATCAGCAGTTTGAACAAAACTCGATTTGAACTTCACATTTTAAACTACAATTAATTAATGAATCAGCATGCAACAATCCGGTAAACCAGCATGAGAAATCAGTCCCAGGCATAAAGATGAAAGCATAGCTGGGAACGACTTTTCTTGCAAGGAAGAAAGGATCCTAGTCTACAAAGCAGTCTGGGAGGCAGGAGGGCCATCGCAAGAAGTGCCTGTTATAAAGTCAATTTTCCCAGAGTCGGAGAAAGAAAACCTTCCAGGGTTTTACACCTGAGTTGCTGCATTTCCTCCACCCCCACAAACACTCACACTCCAAAGGACTCCATGCTAGTTTATATGATGATAGTGATATCTCTAGCCCTGCTGTAATGAGAGGGGACAAGGAAGGGAGAAAGCTATTCTCCAGAAAGAGCTGCTGCCTCTGAGGAAAGTGGCAAAACCTACCTCTGGGACAAAACTAACCTGCCTGGAGGAAACAGCTAGAAATGTGTCACGGCAACAAGCCTAGAGGGATATCCAATCTCATATCCAGAAGCGAGATAGGCTTCTGAAGAGCAGGACATGGTAGAGTTTGGTTGGCTCAGGCTTCACAGGATGAGCTGAAGGAGAGGGGAAAACGGGATATGAGACTTTAGCAACGCAGGGGCTATTACGCTAGGCAACAGAAGTGTCCCTAACCTTGTGCCCCCTCCCATGTGTGTAGGGATGGATGTTCTTGAAGACAGGTAGAAAGCAGCGGAGATCCATTTTTAAAATGAATATTTGTTTTGCCAGTGTTAATTTTATATTCAGGGTCCAATCTAAGTTGGTCACTGGGACCAAAGGTTTATTCTTCCAAGCTTTCAATTTTATATTCAATTTGCAGTCAATGTGAGCAAAAAGCAATGATGAAACACAAGCAAAAGGCAGACTGCGAAACACATATTTACAGGCTTTTAAGAAATACTGCTATTGTGGTCCAATAGTTAATACACCCCAAAGCTGGGAGAGACAAGCGGGCTCTGCCTATCCTTAAATCTGATAAACTCTTGCTCCTGTTTGTCAGGCTGGGCTCCTCAGGTCTTCCTATCATACTTTTAATTGTTCTCAGGTGGCTTCTTCATCCAACGTGTTTCGACTCCAGGCGTTCCCTATCACCAACTCTTTTGATATCTTGAGACTTACTAATCATTTAGATAACTGTAGATTAGACCAGCTCTTCATAATCTGGTGCCCTGAACATAAGTTGGATCTGGCAGGGAATTCTAATCATTGTGATGCCAGCGCATCCAGAAAATGTCAGATTATAATGGCACAAATTAAATTACATACATCAGATGCAAACAAGCCTTCCCCAAACTGGTGCTCTCAGAGGTGTCAAGACTGCAATGCCCAGGATGCACAGCCACAGCTGGGAATATTGGGACCAGAATTCACCCTTCTGAGGTATGAGCTTCTGCTAAATATCAAGCATACCTACAAAGTGAGCCTTGTTTAAACAATGCTTTGACCTTAACTTTCCAGTTCTGGATTCAAATCCCCTCCTCTTCCACAGAGCATAATGGATGGCTGAAGACAACCATCTCCCTGATTAACTTCACAAGGAACTCCCGATATCTTCTGAAGTCCACAGGGTCTCTCCCTCTCCTCCAATCCAAGGTTTTTCTTCAGAAACTGGATTTATGGAGTTTTTCCTCAACAAAGGTAACTGCCAGACCTGGGACTGGCGCCTTGCTCAGCTTTTAGACTAAGGTCGCCATTCGTACTGAAACGGACACACATATCGGACTTGCTTCCCAAGCAGAAGCCTGTCTCCAGCTAGAGCCCAGCGCCTATTAAGTCGTGAACAGGCTCCCCGAAGGCGGCGTTCAAAGCGGCTTTTTTCCAGGTGCGAGAAGGGGCCAGGGTCCGCGGCGGGCGAGGAAACGGCAGGGGGCTCTCCTTCCCCCGGATGCAGAGCAATCGCCCAGGAGCAGCATTTTAGGGCAAACCGCTCCAGCGGGTTTGCCCGGCACTAGCCCCGACTTCGGAACCACAAGCCCACTAACCTTGCATGGTAACGGCAACCCGGGCTCGCCCTCAGGTTCCTCGGCGTGGCGGGAAGTGAAGCCACCTTTCCCGCGCGTTCAAGGCTCCTGAGGGCTAGGCGAAAAGCGCCTCGCCGCCCGCCGAACTTCCGTCCGGGACTGGGGAAGAAACTCTCTCTTCACCCCCCCCACTTTTGCTCCCCCCAGGGCTGCCCCCCCCACCCCGCGGTCGGTCCTCCAACCACAGCCGCGCCGCTCTCAGCAAAGACTTGAGGGAAGGGACGAAGCTGGAAACTTTCCGGGCTTGCTCGGGAAGCGCAGTCCCACAAAAAAGCCGCCCGCTCGCGGAAAAGAGGAGAAAGGGAAGACGCTTCCCGGAGCCTTACCTGGGCGGAGGAGGAGGAGGCTGCCTCACCCGCCGAGCTGGAGGCAGGCGGGGCGGAGGCAGGAGGGCGCAGGCATGACCCCTGGGTGGGCACGCTCGACTGGTCCTCGGGCGGCGGCGGGGGGAGAATTTCGGGTAGCGTGCGTCCGCGGCTGGAAGCAGCGCGGAGCCCAAGAGGCAGAGCGGCGGCGGCGGCGGCACAGGCGGAGTCAGAGCTGAGATGGGGATGCGCCTGAGAGAGCAACGGGCGGAGATGAGCTGCTCCTCACGGCCCCTCCGGCTGCCGCAAAGCCTGGCTTCTCCTCCGGACGAGAGCGCCCGCCACTCGGCCCGCCCGCCGCCTCAGTGGGGCGCTGCCAACGCGGAGCTTCTGCTCCCGGCGCGCTTCTTCTCTTTTTTAACTTAAGGCAGAGCTTTTGCCTTTCCGTCCTGCGCCGCCTCCCTTTTCTTTCAAGGCATCCAGCTCTGTTTTAGTCAACGGCAGTCAGGAAGCATAAGACCTGTTCGAGAGATTTTGCTCCATCTTTTTGCCCCCTCCTTTTTTTCCCACTCCCCCACCCCATCGTTGAAAGATCTTTAAACAACCCAGCGCCATGGATGTTTACTGTAATTTCAAAGTAAGATTTATGGTCGTTTATGAAGCTTCCTTCTAACTGCACATCTCATTCAGCTTGTTTACTTGATTTATTGCATAAACGAATCAAGTTTTATACCAAGCAGTTGTCTCTTATCCTAAAACAATTCACATCGGTGATTACCAGGAACATCAGTTTGTTTATATCAGTACAATTCAACATTTCCTTTTTCATGCCTCCTTCAACCCTTGATGCAGAACAGGATAGTCAGTTCAGTCCCACCAGAGTTGCAACCTCTAGAAGGATGTTCTCACCTGTTCCTCTTAGTGCCAGAGGATATTTTCAAGGAAGTGGATGAAGCAATTTGAACTAATGTAACCAAAATTGGGTTTTTCTTCTTTTTGTTGAATGTTAACTTGCACCTCTCAGTATCTTTAAATATAACATATAAACTAACTCATTATTATACTGATTCTAAGTGCAATTACCAGAGACTAAATTTCAGTTAATTCAACAGGTAAAGTTTGCGTGCAGAAGTATCTTTAATCAATGGCAGTCTGAAGAATAAAGAATGGATAAAAAAGTAAGATTTAAAAAAAATATTATGGCTAATTAATCCAGTCTATCTGCAGTTATTTAGTGATTCAGAGACAGGCTGCTTGTAAGGATCCAACTTCTCTCAACTCCTTTCTTTGGTCAATCAAGGGAAGAGGGTGTCAAGAAGAGTGTGGGATTCTTGCAGAAGGCCAGTCAGAACCTTTTATGATGGCTGTGGGTATACCAAACACTCATTTGAACAGTTATTTCCTTTGTGATAAATGCGGAGCAGACCAACAACTGGGGGCAGGAAATGGATGGGTGGCATGGATAACTCACCCATGTCTCTAAATTCTGTGTAAGTGAAAATAAATGCAACAAAACTTCTACATCTTTATATCTTTGTAGACTCCCTGTTTTTGTTCCAGTAGAATTTTATTCCTGAGTTATTGAATAATTGTATATTCATGTATACTGCAGCTAATTTATTGCAATGTCAAAAATTAAGGGACCTCTTGTTTGATTAAACCAAGAATCATCTAGGGTCCCCCCCCCCAAAAAAGTCAGTTAGATCTCAGTAAAATGACTTATTATGATACTGAGTTGCAGAAAGACTTGAGTAATTTCAAGATAGAGTAGATCCATCAATGGCCATTGGCTATGACTTTTGTACTCTATGTATAGAGGTGATGTATCCCTGATGAGCAGAGGTTGATGATAAAAGCAAAGTATGATTATGATGCCTCCTTATATTTGTTCAGTTTCAGCATCTGATATCAGATGTTTCCGCTGAATATGGAAATTCAGTTTGGTGAAAGATTGGTTATATCTTATATAGACGAGGTCCAATCTTTGGCACCTACACTTAAAAGACAACAAGTAATGAGGAATTCTGCTCTTAGGCTATACTAGGACAAAAAGGCTAGATAGATCAAGAAATCAAAGGCACCATTCATCAGCATGAAGAAGAGGCTATCAGATACAGTAAAGTGATTGACCACTTTTTTTAAACAAGTTTTATTCAGTTTTTAACAGTTCAAATAAAGCTCTTTTCAGTAGACAGCATATTCCCGGGTCATCACTTTTACATGCAAATATGACAATAGTTCTATATTCATTTTTGACATTTAACTTCCTATTTTATCCCATTTTTACTTCCATTCCATTTTTTGGCAAACGAAGGGCCAAACAAATTAATCCTAGTCTCAAATCTTAATCTCAATCTGTATAACCCCCCATTTCATTTCAAATTAGTTGTAAATATTTTTTAAACGTTTATATATCTTAAAAATAACAATATGTTTGCCCATCATATAGAAAATAAAGTTTGTCCATATCTATCCTTTAACTATCTTCACATTGTTAATACTCTTTTATCATTTATATATTTCTTTTATCCGTCAGATTTGCCCTTTCATCACATATTCTCTCCATAATTCTAAATCAATACAAGCTTTAATACAAAAAAGAATAAAAAGAAAACCTAGACTTGCCCCCCCCTTTACTACTTTGAAAGTGACACCTCAGTGGCTAACATATTAACATAGTGATAATCATTCCCTTTAAAGCAAAAGATAGAATAAAAGAAAGAGAAAAGAAAAGCTACATAACATTATATCTCTTTTCAATCGGGTTCTGCAACACACATCCCCTAAAGTTTGTTTATAGTTCCAAAATAATAGTAAAAATAACTAACCTTGGTTACTGACAAATCTGGTTTTCAAACATCTTCAAAAATCATTTCAGTTAATTCAATTTATCTAATCAACATTTACCTTTCTTTTATAAATAAAAAGTAAAAGTGTAACCTTCATCTAATAAAATTGTCAGTAACCCCTCTATTGTTTTACATTTTATGATTACAATATATTCTTATTACCCTCTTCTCCATGCAGAACCCCCTTCTTAATACATTAACCATTATCTCTATGTAAACGAGTTTCTTTCTTCATTATATAATTCCGTATTTCTCTATCTTCTGCTCTTGTTTCTTGTTCCCTCTCCTCCCTTTTATCCTGCTATATCCTTCTCCATCCAATTTGAACCCCCTCTCTCTTTGCCTTTCTGCTCCTTTTCTTCTGGACCTTTCTAGCATGCCTAATTTCATAAATGTTCCCCTTTTAATTACTTTCTTAGGTTTCGTTTTTAACCACCCTTCCTTTCCTTTTATTTGTATTAATCTTTGTGTTAATTGTCTCTTTAAAATGGCTTTCCCTTGTGCTGGCTCCTCCTTTCCAAGATTCCTTCTTCTTGTTCTTTGTTCGCCATTTCCATGCCCATGTCTTCTGCAACGAGCCAAATTAGTTCAGTCACTTCCTGTAGCAGTTCTTTCATACTTTTAAATTCCATTTTTAATTCCTTGGATGGCCACCAAAGTTTTTATTTTCCTTATTTCTTCTTCTTTAAATTTTCTAGGATCTTAGCCCAAGTCCAGAGTCTATATCAATATCACCAACTAATCCAGCAGTCTGTCTTTTATTTTAATTCAAACTTTCATCTTCTATGGGTCTTGCTTTTTTGTTTCAGTGTCTCTTTAACATTGTAACAACTCCAATTCACAAAGGAACAAGATATTTTCCTTCTTCTTTAAATTCCAATTTTTATCCACAAAGTGGCACTTTCTGTTACGAAATCTTCTCCCTTTCCTTTTATTTTAATATTCAGGATTTTTGAGCCCCAAACTTAAGTTCTTCGCGGCTTCTTCCTTTCGGTTCGAAGCCCCTTATAGCTGTCAAAGATATTTTACTTATTATTTTTCCTTCACTTGACACTGCGCTTCTTCTTCTTTTTAAAAACTCATCTTTATCTTAATCCGGGATGCCTTTGTTGATTTTACCATCTGATACTCGGTTCCTCTGCTGTCAACTTCTTTCTTTCCTCCTGCACCGATCTTAGTCCAGTTGAGACCTTCTCTTCGAGGTGGCCATATTGACCACCGCTTCTTGTCGTCTTCGGAGGGAAAGACCAGACCCAAAAGGGGGGAGATGCGGCTCCCCTCACTCTGGCTGACAGCTTTCCCTTTCTCCGCCGTCCCTCCGAGGCAGCTTCAGCCCTGAACCATAAGGATCGGAGCTCTCCAACACAAGAGCCGGGCTGCGGTCGCGGACATTCGCAAACCGCCGCCCGTTAGCGAGAAGGCTGAACCTGGAACCCCGTGATTTACCACTTTTATAGATCTTAACACGGGGCATTTTTGAAGGCAACCATAAATGTTATTCCATCCTGTATTCCTTACCTTTATCACCAAGCCTGAAAATATATTACCGGTAACAATTCTTTTTGCTCTTCCTTTCTCTATGGAGGAAGAGCATGGAGTTGGACTGCCTCAGTAATTGGCAAGGTCAAGAAGAGAGTTTATACCTTCCATAGCAATATATTTCCTATCTAAATAGCTTATTCATATGGATTTTACTTATAAACTATTTTGGAAAATATTCTTAAGTGAAAATCTGATTCAAGTTACAATCATCTACCATATTGTGTAATACATTTTGGCACGATGTTTAACAAGGACACCCACTTCACTAAGAAGATAAGAGGTTTTTCATTTTGGCTGTGTTGGACACAAGAGTATTCTGGACAGAAATGTAAGGCTTTTCTGGGAAAGGTAAATATGCCAAGAGTCCTTGTAAGAACCCTCATGAAACCCTACTGCACCTCCTTGTTTATAAAATACTTGATACATGAAAGCCTTTGTCCGTTGCATTTGCCTAGGTCCACAATGAAGCTATTAATGCATGATGTAACAAGGAATTTGTCCAGTTACTATTGTTATTATTCAGCTGCTCTTATAGAAAAATATCAGCAGGTTCCTGGTCCACTTCATTTTGACAGTTTCTCTGAATTCATTAAAATCAGTCATGTACACCTACATTAATGAGAAAACTCCCATGCACTCACAAATACTCCTCCCCTAATGCTTATTGCATAAATGTTTTAAGCTGCCATCAGATGGTATTTAATTTGCTTCTTTTATGTTATATATCATCCTTCCCTAACTTTCCCTTCCTCTTCCCCTCCATCCTTCTTAGCCATTCTGAGAATTGAAAGTCCATTCTGGAGTGTGCCATATTGAGAAAGGTAGCCTTAAAGCAAGTCAGTTCTATTGCCTGAATATTTTCAAGCTAGTGTTCTCATTTTTTTATCCCTGGGATAATATTGCTTTTCACCTGTTCTTTTCTCCATGGTTCCCAAATAATTTTTGATGAGCTATGTCATGCCGTTTCCATGCATCACAATGTGAAGATGTATGACTAAGTAGTTAACTGTACTTCCCATACAAGCCTTTATAAAGAAAATAAGCTATGCAAATTTTGCAATGAGAAGTGAAATACTTCTGTTGGGGAGAGGGAATGAAAGAGAAAGCTGATTAAAGCTGTACTTGTCATTTCTATGTTTTATATGATTCCTTACATTGTAGTGTCCTTGGTGCTGTCTGAGTTTGGTTGTTTTCTTGCAGTCATTTCATTATCCAACTAGGTAACATCATCAGGGCACTAGTTGGGTAATGACCCCACAGTTCTACCTTGAGATACAAATATTCTCTTACATTGATCCTTCCATTGTTTTCCTTAGTAGATCAAAATATATACTTTCCCCTTAATTTTAAATTTGAGGTGGGGGGAATCATGGGAAGGGGAGGAACTTAAACTGGAAATGGCAAGTGGAGAAGAATGATATCCCTTCTCCTCATTGTTTAAGAAACCCAAACCAAACTATTCAATCAACCTGAAAACTGTTCAGTGATAATCCACTTAATTTATTGTATACTTGGTCTCAAAGATTTTAGATATATATCAGCACATTGCAAAGTCAGATTTTTTAATGGGTTAATATCCAAGATTTGAAGGGACAATCTACTTACTGTTCTATTATCTCAACACTAACTCAAAACTACTTTCAAGTGATTGGTGTGTACAAAAGACACAAATACATCACAAGCATACTAAATTAAAAGTATTATATCACATATTAGCCCACCTCAAGTTTATTAGTTTTTTTCAGGATTGGGACTAAGTCTTAGAATCTTGTAAATGCAACTCAGACCTTGAAGAGAGTCACTGGTCTGTGAGAGCTTGATAAGTAATTAGTCATACATAGTCCAGCAGAAGTATCTTGCCTAAGATAATCAAGAAAACTCTCTGTTCTGTCAGTGAGGGATCCTCCAGGGCCTCCCAACTCCCAAGAACATGGTCATCAACAAATTAGAAGTGCTATGCTATACAAGTGAGTATTTAGTACTGTGGTTTCTATAATTCATTATAATACATGGCATTCACCCTGAATTAAAAAAAATCTATTTTCAGTATTTATTTATTTATTTATTTATTTATTTATTTATTTATTTATTTATTGGACTTGTATGCCGCCCCATCTCCGAAGACTCGGGGCAGCTCACAACTAAAACATACAACAACAATAAATAATTAAAAAGAGAATTAAACAAATCACAAGCCCAATAATAGCTAATCTAAAATTTAAAATTTAAAATAAGTTAAGAACCACCACCCCGGGAGGGAGTCACAGCCCGGATTGGTCAAACAACCAGGTCTTCAGGTCATGGTGGAAGGTGCGAAGGTCAGGGGCCAGACGGAGCCTCAGGGGTAACTGGTTCCATAGGTCGGGGACCGCCACAGAGTAGGCTCGTCGCCGAGGGACTGCCAGCCGACATATGAATCTAGGATGAGAAGATGCAGTATACAACATTAGACAACATTCCTGGCATGGTGCTAATGTTCTTCAGTTCATCTTTCAGTTTCAGCCATGATTCCATGCTGGCCAGGGGACCTGGGTCCAAAGCAAATGCAACCATCAAGTTGCGGAATACTGATATGGGTTTACAGGTTTCATTTCCTTTTTTGTTATCCTGAGTCAAACCACTGGCTCTATTTACTGCAGTTCACTGTTGCTCTCAAGGATTAAAGCGGAACACTTCTTCAGTCACCCCTGATTAATTTTATTAAACTGCAGAGTCTGAACTGGGATTGTTCTGGTTCACATATGGTATCACTTGGCTATAGTTTCTTTTCAGTGAGCATTTTCAGGTTTTTGTTTTATTGCTTTGTCTTTATAGCAACCCTCTGCCTACTGGTAGTCCTTGCTAAGTTACCACAGTTGGGACTGGCAACTCAGTTGATATGCAAAGCAATCTTTAAATGAAACTACAACTGTGTTTACGATCTTACTTCAGTTTTCCTTTGCTTTACAGACCTGTGAAGGTCATAAAAGATTGGTCATAATGTTACTTTTTCATCATTGTCTTAACTTTGAATGGTTCCTAAATCAGGCAATTGCTACATAAGGATTACTTGTCCTTGTGTTGTTCAATTCCATCTTCCCCTACCCAGCATGGCCAATGATCAAGCTTGATGAAACCTTGAGTTTCCCATTTTTACTTTAGACTGCTGCAATCTTTTGCCATTCACCCTAAACACAATAATCATATCCCTAATGCCACATTTCCCAATGTCCAATATAAGGCAAGTAGCTCTAATTAACTATCACAACAAACAGTGCAAGATCTTTACAAGAGAAACATTTCACACAAACATTACAGAAGGGAAGCTAATGGATTAATTATTATTGGTAGGCATTAATTCATGTCTTTCAAAAAAAATTCTGCTAAAATAATTTTACAGAAGATATGTTGTAGACTCAAGTGACTTCTAGTAATTTCATGCATCCATGTAAGTTTTTTGGCAGCAGCACTGATATGGTTTCCCTTTGTGTTTTTCTGGGTTGTTTTATTTCTTGGTCTAGCCTACAGTCTTTGGATTTCCTGAGAGACTCTCAGCTGAATGTGAAGCAGACCTGATGCTGTTTAATTCCTGAGACCTAACAAGTTTACCAATGCACAAGTATAGTGAGTTATTTCAAATAAGGCATGATTTCAGAAATCTAGATTTTTCCTCAAACCATTACTTTTGCTGTTTCAAGAGGATCACTACTAGGGTAAAGGCTAAAGCAGACACAGGAGTTATGCTTTATTATAAATGACAATTTTTTATTCATAATCATTTTGCTGGATTTTGGTTTTATGAGAATGAGACATTGATTTATTTCATCCACATAAATACCATAGGGATTTCTGCTCCGTTGTGCTAAATATGACAGGCGGAGGGAGGGGAACATAAAGGGTCAAAATCTTTTCAATGCAGGTTTTCAAAGACAACTGCCTTTCTAATCCTAGAAATGAGGGGAAATGTAATTTCACAAGAGCAAGATAGTAGAGCTGCTGGCATGTGATTTATACATGACAAAAAGGATGCCATGACAATCAAGATTCTAACAGAATTGGAAGGGACCTTGGAGGTCTTCTAGTCCAATCCTCTGCTCAAGCAGAAAATCCTATATCATTTCAGACAAATGATTGTCCAACCTCTTCTTTAAAGTCCCCAGTGTTGCAGCACCCACAACTTCTGAAGGCAACTTGTTCCTTCTGATTCATTGTTCTGTTCAGAAATTTCTTAGCTACTGAAGTTAACTGGTACCACCACCTGTCGTGCTAGTTCCTGAAGCATTGTTTTGAAGCATTCTGGGAACTTCACAATGACCATAAATTTTCTTGGTGCCTGATTATTATTGTGTGGGTCCTGCCCTGATGCAAGCTATATAGGGAGTGAAAGCATACAGTACAGTACCAAATGGGTAGCTGCTGCAAGTTGATATTAACTGCTTCCACCCATGTGTAGCACTTACTGAGTCACACTTCCTGCCTCCAACAATGCTCTTCTGATATTTACTGGTAAACACATGCTTTTCCACTCTTCCAGATGGCATGATGGGGTGGTCACCAACGTTTTGTTTTGGGACAGTTGTCCTGGGTTTTATGCAAAGTATTTGAAATGATTGAATTGTAAAGTAAAAGTAATTTGCAGATGACACCAAGCTAGCAGGAATAGCCAACACTCCAGAAGACAGGCTTAAGATACAGAAGGATCTTGGCAGACTTGAACATTGGGTGCTAGCTAACAAAATGAAATTCAATGGGTCTGCATTTAGGCAAGAAAAACAAAATGCACAGGTACAGTATATATGGTACCTTGCTCAATAGTAGTAACTATGAGAAGGATCTTGGAATTGTAGTGGACAAACATTTAAATATGAGCCAGCAGTGTGAAGCAGCTGCCAAAAAAGCCAATACAGTTCTAGGCTGCATAAACAGAGGGATAGAATCAAGTTCACATGAAGTGTTAATATCACTTTAGAATGCCTTGGTGAGGCTACACTTGGAATACTGCATTCAGTTTTGGTCGCCACAATGTAAAAAAGATGTTGAGACTCTAGAAAGAGTGCAGAGAAGAGCAACAAAGATGATTTGGGGATTGGAGGTTAAAACATATGAAGAACTGTTGCAGGAATTGGGTATGTCTAGTTTGATGAAAAGAAGGACTGGAGGTGACATGATAGCAGTGTTCCAATATCTCAGGGGCTGCCATGAAGAAGAGGGAGTCAAGCAGAGATGATATTCAGCAGGTTCTGACCAGTTCTGGAGAACCAGTAGTGGAAATTTTGAGTAGTTCAAAGAACCAGAGAATACCACCTCTGACTGGAGATTTTGCAGTATCCTTCACCTGCCATGCCCACCAAGCCATACCCACAGCACCGGTAGTAAAATTTTTGAATCCCACCACTAGTCAAGCTATTCTCCAAAGCACCTGAGGGCACAACAAGAAGCAATGGATAGAAACTAATTAAGGAGAGAAGCAACTTAGAACTAAGGAGAAATTTCTTAACAGTTAGAACAGTTAATCAGCAGAACAACTTGCCTAGTTGTGAATGCTCTAACACTGGAAGTTTTAAAGAAGAGATTGGATAACCATTTGTCTGAAGTGGTGTAGGATTTCCTGCCTAGGCAGGGGTAGACTAGAAGACCTCAAAAGTCCCTTCTAATACAATACCAGTTTAATTCAGTAGTTTATATTTCTTCATTTTTCTTGGCCACTAGGAGAAATAGATAGGAGAGAGAGAGAGAGAGAGAGACAGACAGACAGACAGACAGACAGACAGACAGACAGATCTAGGGTGTAGGGAGGAGGAAGGTGCTTCCAGAGTCTTATTTATTTATTTATTTATTTATTTATTTATTTATTTATTTATTTATTAATGGGACTTATATGCAGCCCCATCTCGAAGACTCAGGCGGCTCACAAATAAAAACAACAATAAATAATTAAAAACAGATTAAACTAAATAAGCCCCATTACAATTACAAATTCATCCAATAAAAACCGTCCCACCCCAAAAAATCACAACCCGGATTGGTTAAACAACCAGGTCTTCAGGTCATGGCGGAAGGTGCGGAGGTCAGGGGCCAGACGGAGCTCCAGGGGAAGTTGGTTCCAGAGGTCTGGGGCCGCGATAGAATAGGCTCTTAGCTGGGCTCGATTGGACTGGGAGCGGGTGGACCTCCACCTGCTCTCTAAGCCCCTCCGTCTTAAAGAGGTTCTCCTGGATAGTTTTATTAAGTAAAATTCCAATCTTTCTCTGTGCAGTTTCCCCTGATTGAACTCCTTTGTCTTCCAACATTTTCTAAACTTGCTCTGAGTATTTTTAAGACCAAGAAGCTGTGGTCAAATGTAGAAGTTGTGGACAGAGTGAACCAATGCAAGCCAAGAATCCTTTCTTTGCCAGCAGTGCCTCAGGCTTTGAGAACAATTGACAACTGAGGTCAAGTGCTGGGTAGCTAAAGATATGAGTGTGATATACATCTTTGCAATAGTCAGAGCAATGAAGCTAGATGGCAACCTTATCTGCTTACAGAGAACAATGATCTGTCAGGCACTCCTGAAAACAGCAATTTCTCTGAGCTTCAACTGGCATGTGGCCTGAGATGTAATGCTGAGCCTACCCTTATGTCTGAAGTTTGCTCTGGTTACCAAGAAGCTTATAAGACATCTTTCAGATGGGGTCTAATCTTGGTTGGCTACCAGGACCAGAGGTTTTGACCTCCAAGCTTTCAGACTCATGCTGGAGTTCATCCTCAGGGAATTTCTTTGTATTCTATGCTGTTCTATTTGGGGTATTTATATAGTGACTGTGCTGTGTAACCTTTTAGTTGTAGATTGGGGTGTTGGTGGCTGGCTATTATGTTGGCTGTTGTTGCCTTGTGCTGCCAACCTCCCCCCTCCTAAGTACTTAATAAGGTGGGTGTAAATCAGCACTCATGTTGATTGAAGGGGGGGCCTGTTTCCCAGGCTTCAATCACCTCCATGGCTGCTTTTGTGCCTGCTCATCCAACAATCTTTGCAGCTGCAAAATTGAATGTATGTCCTTGTTTATTGCAATGTGAGGCTACCAATGAGTTTGGATCTCTTCATCTGACTGCTTGCTTGTGTTCCTGCAGTCTGGTGGTTAGCTTTCTCCCTGTCTGTCCTACATAGTCATATGGGAAATTCATGGTAGATTACATTGGAAATATCTTCCACTTCCAAATAATTTTTACTTATTTTATTGATTGATTGATTGATTTGATTTGTCAATCGCTCACAACATAATAGGTATAAGTATAAACATAAGTAAGAATACAGAAAATAGGTACGATTAAATGGGGACATTAGGACAGGATAGGCATGATGGTGCACTATGCACACAGACCTCTTAGGAATGGGGTGAGGTCAATAGTGGATAGTTTGAGGTTAAAGGATGGGGGTTTGAGGATGTAACACAGAGTCAGGTAGTGCATTCCAGGCATTGACCACTCTGTTGCTGAAGTCATACTTTCTGCAATCAAGTTTGGAGCAGTTAACATTGAGTTTGTATCTGTTGTGTGCTCTTGTATTGTTGGTTGAAGCTGAAGTAGTCATTGACTGGTAGGACATTGTAGCAGATAATTTTGTGTACTACGCTTAAGTCCATGTGATAGTTCAAGATTGTCCAAGCCCAAAATTTCAAGTCTGGTGATACAGGTATTCTGTTGAGCAGAGGAGTGTAGTACTCTTCTAAATACTTCTGGACTCACCAGTTATATTGTCCGATATACAGTGCGTTCCAGAAAGTGTATTAGTATTAGTCTAGCAAAAGTTGTGTATGCCCTAGTTAGCAATTCAATATTTCCAGAGGAGAAGCTTCATAAGATTAGATTTACAACTCTTAATGTCTTTTTGGCAATGCTGTTACAGTGAGCTCTGGCACTTAGATCATTAGATATGAGTACTCCAAGGTCCTTGACAGAGTGAGGGTCATCAACGAGGTCATATCTGCCTAGTTTGTATTTGGTGTACTGATTTTTTTTTACCAATGTGTAGGACAGAGCATTTGTTGGTTGAGATTTGGAGATTTGGAGTTGGTCAAGATTTGGAGTTTGACCATTCAGACACATAATCAAGGTCACTTTGAAGAACACTAGCATTATCGGTGGTGTTGAATAGTTTTACATCATCCAAAAGGACGATAAGGTGATCACAAAGGTCATTTATATAGAGTATAAAGAGTGTGGGTCATAGAACGCTACCTTGGGGGACACCGCTGTTAACTGGAGCAGGGTTTGATATAGCACTCCCTATTTTTACTATTTGTTGCCTGTTTGACAGGAATGCAGTAATCCACTTACGAAAGGATCCGGAAATGCCATAAGAGTTTAGTTTTAACAGTAGTTTGTCATGTACCACTGAATCAAAGGCTTTGCAGAAGTCTATGTAAATTGCGTCTATTGCTTTACCCTGGTCGAGTAGAGTAGTCCATATGTTTTTGCAGTGTAGGAGTTGTAGGTTACAGGACAATTTTTTCCTGAAACCAAATTGTTTTTTGGAGAGTAGGTTGTTGACTCTAAGTGGAGGGTGATGAATTGGTTAATGATTGATTCCATGACTTTGCACATGACACAACACAGTGAGATTGGTCTGTAGTTTTCAACCAGGCTGGGGTCACCTTTTTTGAAGATAGGGATGACCGTAACTAAGGACCATAGGTTCAGCAAGGAGCTGGTTCTGAATGATATCTCATATATAGTGCTTAGGGGTTCCGCTATGGCAGAGGAAAGCTTTTTTAAGAAGTATGTACATAATCCATCGGGGCCAATAGATAGGGATGGTTTTAGATTATGTAGTGCCTTTTCTACATTATCTTCTGTAAAGTCAATATGTAGTAGATCATTGCAGTTAGTTGTGGTACGACTAGGAAATGCATGAGCCATTGCTGTTTACAAAGACTGAGCTGAAGAATGTGTTGAAGAGGTTGGCCTTAACAGCTTCATTGCTGCAGTCTTTCCCATTTGGTCCCTTTAGAGGTGGGATGGTTCTTGAGTCTTTAAGTTTGGTGTTTACAAAATTGTAGAAGGCATGGGTAGATTTTGTATGTAGGAGGTTTTCCTCCTGTTTGCAATAATAATTTGTGCATTCTGCCTTTATCTGTCAGCATAAAGTGTTGTATTGGTTTTTAAAGTTTGCTATGTAGCTAGTTTTGTTTTTATGCCATAGTGATTTTTTTTATTGGAGTTTTCTTATTGTTATGGGTAATTTGGTTTTTTTTGTTTTTAGGGGTTACTAATGGTACATATAGTGTAACAACTCTTTCAAGTTCAAGTAAGAATGCATTATAATGGTCTTCTGTAGTATTACATTTAGAGAACAGAATGTGCCAATCAAGAGATGATACGTTGGCATCTATGAGATCATAGTTGGCTTTTTTTTTACAGTGCATAATTTGTCCTAGCATGATAGCCTCTGGGTGATGCTCACTTGCAGATCTTGGAAGCTGTGTTCTACTGCTTCCAAAATGTTTCTCATGTATGGCAAGGTATGCCATGTAGTTAGTCTTGTGTGTTGTTTCTCCCTTTCTCTCCCCACCATGTTGTGCAGACATCTTGTAATAAATGATTGTGGCTGAATTATTCATGTAGGTACCTTCTCTCCAGCTGTTTGGCTTGCTGGGTGCTACAGTGGGTTCTCACCTTGCTGTATAGTATTCTGATGCAACTCTTTTTGTGTGACAGTGGATGATTGCTGTTGAAATTTAGAATATGTGTGGTGTTAGTGGCCTAATGATAAACTCAGATTTGTAGACTTCCGTCTTCTTATCTGTTGACAAGCACATATTTCAAACACTTTGGCTAATGAAATGTAAACACGACAACCAAAAGTGGATAAAGCCAACTTTTAATCAAGGCAAGGGCTCAGATTTTGATGACCAGAACTTACAAAGAATCTTCCCAAAAAAGAAAAGAAAAACAGTAAAGTTTGTTCATTTTGAAAGTATGTTACAGTGAAATTTATCTAGTATTATGTTTGTCAGATTTTCATTCCCAAAGGTGTAAGTCACTACAAAATAGATTCTCCATCAGAAAAGCTATTCTCACATACAATTTGCTAATTTGCTTAAAAGCATCCTTGTTTCAAGAGTGCAACTCAGTGATAAGCTGCCAAAATATATATTCCAAAGCATTGGGGGCATGGGCTGATTTGCTGTCCATGGTGACCCATTGCCAGAATAGAACAATTTGTCCTAGATAGCATTTTAGTCCCAAATAGCTAGTTTGCTTTCCTTAATCGGCTGTGGCATCTTTCACGTGGGTCACACACATTACCTGAAATAGAATTCAAATGTAGCAATTACCCAAAGTGGGAGCATGTAGAGATTTGACTTGCAACAACAGACAATCCAGCCTTTGTGCTTGGAGTTAGTAGCAATAGATGGCTTTCACAAATCAAACAGCTGCATTCAAAGAGGATGTAGCTGACAAGCGAAAAAGCTAGGAAATATACCAAAGGAGAAGCAAATAGCATGTGCATAATGTTTCTTGTATAAAAGCATTATACTTGATCATAGACATGCAATATTTTACTTCTTGTTGACGTTTTAGGATTCTTTGGTTCTCTATGATATTCTAGGATTAGGACAGAAACAGGGATGCCCTGTGGAAGTTTAGCTGCAGTACATGGTATACCCGAGAAGTGTGGTGCCATGAGTTCTTGAAAACAATTTAGTGCCCAGCTCAAAGGATCTAAATATTTAGGACCAAGTAATTTGAGGAACTGTCTTCATCCATATGAGCAATAGGATCTTCACTGGAGATCCAATTCAAGCTGCTGCCAATAAGATCTATTTGCTGTACTTTTAACATTTAAGAGCTTAGAAAAAGATGGGAACAATATAAGCTTTTCTCAGTTTGAAGATACCTGGAAAGATGTGATATTGAAACAACCCAAGACAACATGCAACTACGTGAAAGGAATGCAGAAGAAAATATGAGATGGAGTTATTGTTTATCAGGGAAACCAAGAAATTGAATTGTCCACATACAAAGCAATTTTTTGTTGCAGCAGAACTCATTTGAGTCTTTGAGAATGACTAAAAGTGACTCATAAAAGAGGAAGAGATGTAAGTGCTCCCCTGACTGTGGTTTAATGTGGGAAGATCTTTAAGAAGAGCACAGGAAACTAGGGGTGGGAGGGGGACCTCTCTCAGTCTCATTATCTTAAACACCATGTAATGTACTGCATTATTATTTGATAGGCTTTATAGATGACACAACCATTGCTGTGTTGGTTCCATTTGAGAAAAAGAAGCTTTCTATAGTTTGGAAAGACATGATAAAAATAGTGCTGATGTACTGCAGTATCCTATAGAGGTGGGAGTTGGCAAGTAATTCTTTGACAGAAAATTTTCATTGCTAACCTGTGCAATGCTTTGCACTCTTCATCTAAAAACATATATAGCAACAAATTCTATATGATGAATGTGTTTAGGCTGCATTATTGGCAGCCAAAAAAAAAAAAGACCAGCCTGAATTAGACATTTGACTCCTGTTGAGGTAACAAGTAGATTGACAGCTTAAGAATTTCATGCGGGTGAGGGAAATGTTATTAAAGCTACACAGATACAAATTTCTAGACAAAATTTTCACTGTTAAATGAAAATAAAACATAATAATCCCTCAAGGCATTAAAAGTTTGCTGGACTAAATAGCTGTAATGTACAAAAATAGATATGCAACATTCTATGGGCATGATCCAAATGTAATTGCAAGCTCAAATGTTCCATTAAAATAAGTGGAATATAAAATATGAATCAAACTGAGATCCTGCTGATGGCATCCTGGCAGTTTTCCTGGCAAAAAACAAAATACTGTAAGTTATTTGCTAGACTATAATAAACTAATCATAGCCTCATTAACTGAAGCTTTAGGGGTACCAAATTGTAAAAAAAATTAATATGTCACGGTACTCTGAATTTTTCCATTGCAATGATGCCTGTTGAACCTGCATGGCTGGGAATGAATTAAGATAAAATCCAGTACATATAGAAGGCACTATTTTGCTAGAATACTAAACCTTGATTATGGACTGAGTCTTTGTTTATTTGTAGAAAATGACTGAATTACACTAACACAGAGATAAGAACCTGAGTCCTTACCAACTTGCCAACTCTTCCATTTGGTACCAATTTCTGTTTCATTTCTCCTTTATTATGCCTCCCTGTATTATTTCATGATCAATTAAACAAAACAACTTTTTCCAAAGAATTGAGTTTGTTAATATAAAACAAATATTTGCAAGAAATTTGATGTACTTCAATTAAACACTTTGAAATCAGAACAAAGCACTTTACAAAAATGTACTTTCTGTAATATATGAATTAACACATTTTGCTGATCCCCAAAGCAAAATATATTTATATTACAACCTAAGAAGTAGAATAATACACAGTTACATGCATGGTGGGAGGAGAGGGCACGATGAAACAGGCAGCAAAACCTTTTGCATGTTTTGTTGGGGCACAGGTATATAAGGGATTTTTCTCATGATTCTACTATACAGTACATGCCAGTCTTTTGATATAATCTCAGTTTTTTTGGAATACCCATGTTTTTAGCCTTACATCAGTGAACGTTTTAAACTAGCAACTCTGTCCTAAAAATACCTTTCATTACTAAAAGTATTAAAATACCATAAATGTTTCTGTACATGACAATACCTGTGCCATATATGTGTTTTGCTCTAATTTCAATATGGCACCAAAGGAAAAAATGAATTATAAAAATGGAATGAAGGCTATTGCTAAGCGCATTGGGTTGCGCTCCAAAAATTGTAAGCCGCCCTGAGTCTCCGGAGAAGGGCGGCATATAAATATGAATAAAATAAAATAAAATAAAGGGGAATGAGGTAATGATTTTCAACAGGTAAAAGAGTTGCAAAGATTTATTACAGATTTATTTGTTTAATTAATTAACTTGTATGCCATCTCAATCAAGGGCAATTTCAGGCAGCTTACATAATAGTATTACAACTCCTAATATAATAACAATAAACAATGATAACCATCTGCACATTGACAAAGAACAAAATAATAACAAAACAGATGATATCTGACTGGATAACCTTGCCCTGGAGTGGAGAGAGTGTTGAGCCTGTGTGACCCCACAAGGGTCACACAAGGCAAGGGTCTTGGGCTCAATCTATTTCCCCAACTAAAAGACCACCTAGAAAAAGGAGCAGATGGAGATCCAGTGCTAGGGTGCTAAATGCCTAGCACTTAAGTTCCAGCTGCCTGCAATTATTGTAGGCTCGAATCCCACCAGGCCCAAGGTTGACTCAGCCTTCCATCCTCTTGGGGTAGGTAAATTGAGGACCCAAGATTGTTGGGGGCAATAAGCTGACTTTGTAAAAATGCCGCTTAGTAATAAGCAGGCATATACAATGGAATGAAGGCTATTGCTGAGCTCATTGGGTTGTATCCCAAAAATTGTAAGCCACCCTGAGTCTTCACAGAAGGGCAGCATATAAATCTAATAAAAAATAAAAAATAAAAAAATACAAGGCCTCTACTGCTAAACTCCAGTTTAGATAGTTACCAGTGTTAATGCTATCAGAAGCTGCTCAATAGAGTAAACAAGATCAGGAGAGCAGCCCCACTATTTGGAGTCTTGCTAGAGATCCTCCATAAGCTTCATTAATACTGTTTCAGTGATGGACACAGGGTTTGTCCTCCCTTACAGGATAAGACCATAGATGGATGAAGATTTGTTACAGGCTGACCTGCTGTTAAGCAGGAATTGCCATGGGAATCCAGTGACCTGGATCTGGGGATGAGCACAGTGGGCTAGAGGAGAGGGATAAGTGAAAGATACCAAATCCTCCTTCTTTGAGAACTCCACCTCCCATTATAATTTCTCTGTTTCCACCAAAATACTCCTCTTTGTCTTCAAATCTTAATTTAAATGGGAGGCTTATCAAATAAGGTTGAGTAAGTTTATAATCTCTTAGGTGAATGTTCTTCACAGGATGGGCATAATAAGAGTAATAGTGAAATGCATCAGAAAAATATTAGGATAAAAATATACCATGAAGAAATATGTCCTTTAGCAGGAACAGTTGTTTTGCATTGTTACTAATTACAGTTTGTGACCATTTAAGAATGGAAAAGACCAGGGCAACCTGTGACCTATCTACTTGTTTGAAAATAGAGTCCCATGGTTTAATAGATGCATAGTATGCAAAGCTTTGGAGAAGGTGTAACAACTCTTGGCAAGAGACGAACTCTCTGGAAATAAGGGTCTACATATCACTAGAGCTTGAGTTTAAATTAAATGAAAGAAATAATCTTAGGAATAAGACATGAGGTGGGAACTATATTGTCAGTACAGTATACTTATCCACTTCAGCTCACTCACTTATTTGAAGAGAGCTGCACTCAGTACATATCTGGGCCCATGATGCAAATAATGTATATATTTCCAATAGAACAAGTTTGCCAGTTAGTGCTTCAAGATGTGAGCTATAGAGCTCTCAATGCCCCAGGTCTAATGGAACTGAGAGAAAGACTTCACACTTGACATTGTGTTCTAGAGCGGTCTCCCCATCTATATCCATTGTTATAGGATCTGATCCAACATGCCTAGAAGGCACCAGACTGGAGAAAGCCAATCTGTAAATAACACTTCCAAGGACCAAACTAGAACTGTAAATGCTGGAAAAGAGGCATTTTAGCAATGGTAATCCACACTAAATCTGGGACTTTAAAGTGTATTCACTATCTTAGGCTGGGTAGCAGAAAGAAGCACATTGTAAATCTAAACGTTGGCTCTCACTACTAGCTTCCTGAAAAACAAAGCAGCTTATAGAGGTTAGAAGAAGATAACTGTTACCCTATAGGGATATTGTAATTGAAGACCAGTTAGAAGTAAAATGTGTAACTTATATCAGTACTGTAACTCTTGAGAACTGGTGTCAGTTTTAATCAAGCATAGTGTAATCAGAGCTCTTGTGTAATTGCATTAGAAACAAAATGGTTTAATCTTTGAATGGTTCTGGTAAATGAATCCCTATCAAAATATAGTCCTTCTGAAGCTGTAAAATGTCCAATATAGAGTTGGAAAGAATATCCTTTAGAATGACTGGATGAAGGTTTTACTCATTTAGAAGATTAAATTAGGTTGAAATGGGTTACTTTGAAAAAGCATCTCATCAGTTGAAATATGTTGGTTACTTCATTGTTTTATAAAACTTAACTTTTAATAATAATTCCTTTTCAGATAGGTTTTGAGATTGTAATTATGTTTGCTTCTATTTATGTACCTGCAGGTCACTGGACAGCTTATATATCATATTTCTAAACTGTTCATGTCCCTCATTTTAATACATTATATTAAAAAGAAAGAATCTTGTGACACTATAAAGATTAATACATTGCCTGATGATATTTAGGCAGCCTCCTTCAGCCTAATTATTTCTGTCCTGATGAGAGATGTTAGGAGTTATGATACAGGACATCTATGCAAAGTATCAAGTTGTGAAAGGCTGGCATAATTTTCATGTATTATGAGATAGATAAAATGTGATTCCTTATTTGTCTGGTACCCATGGAGCTATAAAGAAAAAAGGGAAAAGCTGGGGTTAAGTAGCAATGAGACACAATATATACAACCTCTGACAATTGAACTGGAGCCAATAATAACATTTTATGACTGTCACAGCATTACGATGTCATATAATGTGGATTATCTGAGGTCATATTGGAGGCTGAAAAAACAATTGTCTCTGTTCTTCTTGAACTCAATTGAATTTCAAATAATTTCTCTCAGAATTTCAGCTTTCGTAGGAATAGGAATATTCTTTTTTGGCCAAGTGTGATTGGATACACAAGGAATTTATCTCCAGTGCTTAAACTCTCAGTGTACATAAAAAAACAAGCTGGTAAGTCATAGGTCATAAATCATAAGATGCAAACAATAAGTGATAAATCATAAGATACCAATAGGAGAAGATGGTAGGAAACATGAGAAGGGTAGAAAAGTATTTTTCTAGAATACTTTTTTCATCTTAAGAATGGAGCCTTATGATACAGTAACTATCAGAATAGAGTGCCTGTGAGTGGAGATGAAAGGAACCAAGTACATAACCGATGTTCAAAGCAAGGCAGCTTCAGAGCCCTTTGTAATCGGCTCCTCTCCTCTCGGTGACTACCAGCAAATTATGTGAAAGAATCAAACAAACATTATTCTCAGTCTGCCCAACACTTTGTTTGGAGCTCCCACATTCTCAAGCAATAGGAAGCTTTGCAAGCATCTTTCACTGCATTAGTTGCATTGTTCAGAGAGAATGAAGGAGAAGGAGGAAGGGGAGGATGGTGAAATATTTGCTTACTTAAAGAGATAAGTGGTAGCCAAGATGAAACTGGATATGCTATGTGGGAACAGGAAATGAATGGAAAGAAATTATGCTTAAAATTGTGTCCGAAGAGAAATGGCAGCAATGCCCCTCAAAGTTGTTGCATTGTAGTCACTATAAAACAAAGTGGATTCCTCTTTCTCCAAAAGAAAAAAAAAATCTAGCCTCTGTCATGACCATAGCTAATCAACAATTGTAGCTAGCCCAATTGATTAACGTAACTGTGAGAGGGATCTTGGAGTCTTAGTGGACAGCCAGCTAAATATGAGCCAGTAGTGTACAGCAGCAGCTAAAAAAGCTCATGCAATCCTAAGTTGTATTAACAGAGGGATACAATCAAGATCAAGTGAGGTACTAATACCACTCTATAAAGCCTTAGTAAGATCACACCTAGAGTACTGCATCCAGTTTTGGTCACCACATTATAAAAAGATGTTGAGACTCTAGAAAAAGGGTAGAGAAGAGCAATCAGGATGATTAGGGGACTGTAGACTAAGGCATATGAAGAACGGTTACAGGAACTGGGCTTGGCTAGTCTAGTGAAGAGAAGGACCAGAGGAGACATGATAGCAGTCTTCCAATATTTGAGGGGCTGCCACAGAGAGGAAGGGGTCAATCTATTTTCTAAAGCACCTGTAGGCCAGACAAGGAATAATAGATGGAAACTGAACAAGGAGAGATTTAACCTGGAAATAAGGAGAAACTTTCTGACAGTGAGAACAATCAACCAATGGAACAGCTTACCCTGGGAAGTTGTGGGCGCGCCATCACTTGAGACCTTCAAGAAGAGATTGGACTGCCATTTGTCAGAAATGGTGTAGGGTCTCCCACTTGGGTGGGGGGGGTTGGACTAATGACCTGTAAGGTCCCTTCCAACTCTGATTATCTGCTATCTGTTATCTGATTAATAAGCTGCTGAAAACATAAAGACAATGGATTATATCCTATTGTGCTTTGGTACAATAGGATAGCAATTCATTTTCCTAATAACTGAATGCATATTACAGCTGCTATCTCTAATCTTTTTACATACATTTGTGTTAGATTTCTCATCATTCTTAGCTAGCACAACCATCAACCATATTCATGGTATGACATTATTGGAATTGATCTTCAGTCCTTCTGAAGAGTCCAAGATGAAGTAGACAGTGCAACATCTTAATCAGTGTTGAAGGATGATGGAATTACAATTTAGTAGCATATGGCAAGCCCTATATTCCATAACCTCCTTTTTTATAATGCAGATCCAAAGAGTATCTTCATTCTAAATCACATCAAATTTCTGTGTAATGTTTACTGTATATTGCCAGCAGGTTTATCCATCAAACCATACCAATGACAAAATATCCTGATCAAATACTAAAGTAATGAAAGACTGAAAATTTTGTGACAATACACAGTAATTTTCTAGGGCATACCTTTTTATGTAGGAGAAAACCCAGGGGCCTTAAAAAAAAGAAAAGAAAAACAAGCTGAAATGGTGGAATTTTCTTCACCAGAATGCTGAAAGGAATACAGATTTTCATGGCAGAAATAAGGTATCTGGGTCAAATTCTTGTTTGTTTATTACATTTGTATTCCAATGAAACTTTCCAATGTTCTGGTAGCCTACAACAATGATTATACATTATAATAAAATGTTCACAATAATAAATTAGGCCCCTATTCATCCCCCCCTCATATAATATGAAATACTAGAGAAAATATTGATACAGATCCACAATAATAATAATTTACCAAATGCAAGTTAAAAATTACAAAACAATTTCCAAAGGATCTCTGGAAGAGTTCAGGTTTAAACAAGGGTGCCAATATAATACATCATTGGAAAATATTGTGTAAATCTTGAAACTAGGAATAATCATTGATCCCAGAGAGTAGAATTCAGAATAATTCTCTACTCTAACCCTAATAAACCTGGTTCTGGGTTTGGGTTAGGGTTTGTGTGTGTGTGTGTAGGGACTTACTTCTAGGTTGCCTTAGAGATTTGGGTTTGATATTTCTTGGCTACTTGTTATTTCTGTAATGTTTCTAAATTGTTTTTGTCTTATTTTATTTCTGTTCACTGCCCAGAGTCACTTGTTGAGATGGGCAGCATATAAATCAGATAATTCAAGGTTAGCTGGGATTCAAGGTTCTTGTGTTAACATTCAAAGTCCTACAAGGCATGGGTCCAGGGTATTTACAAGAACGACTCCTGCCAGCATCAAATACCAACCACCCTGTGCGAGTGCACAGACAGGGGCTCCTCGGGGTGCTGTCGGTGACTCATTGTTGTTTGGCGGTGACCCAGGGGAGGGCCTATTCTGTGGCAGCTCCCACTTTGTGGAATCAGCTTCCACCGGAGCTCCGGTTGGCCCCCGATCTCTGCACCTTCTGCCACGATTTAAAGACCTGGTTATTTGCGCAGTCCGGGCTGTGCTGACCTCCGGGGTGTGTGTGTGTGTCTTGATGGTTGTTTTAACTTTGGGGGTTTTAAACTTTTATATTTGACTTGTTTTCATTTAATCTGGTTTTAGGTAATTATTTATTGTTATGTTTTAGCTGTGAGCCGCCCCGAGTCCTTTTGGAGAGGGGGCGGCATGCAAGTCAAATTAAATAAATAAATAATTAAATTGCAGGCCCTTTAGTTTTAGCTGTCCTGTCTGAAATCTTGTGACCAAGTGATAGCTAAGAATTGTAAGAATAGTGATAAAATTATAATGCTGCAATCTCTGTGTCTTATCACTCTCTTTCAGAATGTAGTTACTATTCTGAAATTCTACAGCATGTATGTCAGGTTTGCCTGTTGGGATTCATATTGCCAGAAAAGCAGGCAGTCTATTATCCTGCTAGTGGTAATCATGCTGAGGAATCTGCAGGCAAGACAGATGTTATCTCTTGTTACCCAAGATAAAATTATGTATTTCTTTTAAAGTGTGACTTATATACTCGGGGAATATATGCAACCCACCTTTAGACTCTAAATCATTCACATGCCTTCTTCCTTTTATTTTCTTTCCCCAACAATAAAGAGTTGGGAATAGGGTGGAGGCCCTTACAACCTTACAAATACTTCTTGGAAGCACAGCTGATACCATTGAGGCCTTTTTTCATAGCCACACTAACATTTTGGGACCTCTTTGACTGCAGACACAATTCAATCATTATGCAGAGCATAACAGCAAAGCACAGAGCTGTGTGCACTGCGAGGTCTGATCAGAACTCTCCAAGCCAGCATCCCCACCAGCAATGTTGAAAATGTTTCCCTGACAATTCTGTTGATTATGCAGCAATATGGAAACAGGGAGCAGGAGAGAATCTGCTAAATGCCCAAGGTTGACCCATTGCCCTCAATGCCTATTTCCTGTAGGGAAGAACACTTCCATTCCAATGACCTTTGCCTATGAAATTCTTGCTTGCCTTTAATCTTTGCTTTCTTATCATTTCTGTAATTTATAGTGTTTTTATTATAAGCAGGAATTGATATTGCATTGTGGATTTAAGTGACCATGAGCCTAGAGTAGTATGAGGTAACTTAGAGAGCAGAATATGAATTGATGAATAAACAATCTTAAATAAGAATTTTGTAAGGGCATTTACTATTAAAAAGCGGATTTACTTATATTTTAAAACTGAAATTCTAAGAAGAACAAGAGAATAGAGCTGTGTAATACTTCAGCTTTGATTTTTCTAAAAAAAGCTTCATAATATACAAGGGTAAAAATGTAGCACTGGTCCATAATTCTTTAAAACAGCTGGATCGAGGTTAAGTCTATCCTTTTGTGTGGATCAAATCTTTTTTCTGTATTATTTCCAAGTGCTATTCAGGTCTGGAACACACAGTACTGTGCAAAAGTATTAAACAGTTGTGCAAAAATGCTGTAATTATTTCTGTAATTCAGTAATAGAAGTGTTAATAGTTTATTTTTATCAATTAACAAAATGGAAAATAAATGAACAGAAGAAATCAAAATGAATATTTGACTTGTGACCACCCTTTGCCTTCAAAACAGCACCAATTCTTCTAGGTACTCTTGCATACAATTTTTGAAGGAACTCGGCAAGGTTCCTTCAAGGTGGTTCTTCTGTGGATGGAGGCTGCCTCAGATCCTTCTGTCTCTTCATGTAATCCCAAACTGACTCAATGAAGTTGAGATCAGGGCTCTGTGTGGGCCAAACCATCCCTTCCAGGACTTCTTATTTTTCTTTATGGGGAAGTTAGTTCTTAATGACATTGGCTGTATGTTTGGGCCATTGTCCTGCTGCAGAATAAATTTGGGGCCAGTCACATTCCTCCCTGATGGTATGGAATGATGGATAAGTATCTTATTTCTCAGCATTGAGGACACCATTGATCTTGACAAAATCTGTAACTCCTTTTGCAGAAATGCAGCCTCAACCTTACAAGGAACCTCCACTATGCTTCACTGTTGCCTACAGACATTCATTATTGTACCACTCTCCAGCTCTTCAGCAAACAAACTGCCTCATGCTACAGACAAATATTTCAAATGTTGACTCATCAATCCAGAAAAATGCCATTTTTCTGCACTCCAGTTCCTGTTTTCATGCATAGTTGAGTCACTTAGCCTTGTTCCACATTAGAGGTATGGCTTTTTGGCTGCAATTCTTCATGAAGACCACTTCTGGTCAGACCTCTTCAGACAGTAGATGGGTATACCTATGTTTGACTGGCTTCCACCAATTCTGTGCTGATGGCACTGCTGGACAATATGACCTGTGACATGAAACTGCCTCCCACAACCCCATCTTAGTAGGAGACTTTGGCTGTTCTTTAAGGCTCCTACACAGTTATTTTTATTTCAGTTAATGACTCTTTTCAACCTACATATGTAATTGATGATCATTAGCACCTGCTTGGTATAATTGGTTAATCATACACCTGACTCTAATCCTATAAAATCCCTGACTTTGTGCAAGTATGCATGTGTAAGAATTAATGCTGTTTTGAAAGCAAAGGTTGATCACATAAAATATTGATTTGATTTGGCTTTCTCTTCTGTTCATTTATTTTCCATTTTGTTAATTGATAAAAATAAACTATTAACACTTTTATTTTTGAAAGCATTCTTAATTTATAACATTTCTGCATAACTGCCTAACACTTTTGCATAGTACTGTACTTTTAGCCCAAGCAAGGCTCTATGGATCCATTTCTTAATATTTTATCTTATTTAGTGTGACCTTTGTTTAATGGACTTCAGTTAGCCAATTTTGGATTTATCAGACAAAATATGGATCCAGAAATCATCCTCACCCAATAATGCATTAACAATGGCATAGTTTTACTGGTATAAAATTCTAATTTACATTGATTGTATAAACTGACACAATTTGCATAAATATTTCATATTTTTATTATAACATCACACACTTTGGTAGACTTTTGAATGGCACAGAATCCCCTTTCCCTGAATGATTGGTATACTTGCACGATAAGTTTGCATAACCCACTAAACCCTAAACTTAGTTGCACTGGTTTACTATGTTCACATATCATACAATACTTTTAAGATTAATTATATTTAAACAGAGTATGCTTGAATACTAAGATAAAAGCATTGAAAAGTATCACAGAGATTATCTAATTCCTGTCTATCCTTACATATTTGTCATGTTTATAAGCAAAGTTATAAAACCTGTTTGCTATAAACAAAAATCCAATGTTTGTACATACCAGGAGTACTGATTATTATTTCAATCCATCTTCAACTCCTGGAGTGGGAGAAAATGATTATTTTTCCCAGCCTAAGACAAAGGTTTCATACTGTCAGTTTTTGGTCACCTCTATGTGACTGAAATTTTAATACTGTTCACCATTTGGGATTTATCTGACTGAAGTATCATTCTTAGGGCAGCTGAACATGTACGAAATAATTATAATCAGGTATTATAAATTAAAGTTTAAATTGATCTAAAGAAAGCATTACCTAGTGTGGATTTTGGAAGATTTCCTATTTGATATGTCAACATGGCTGTTATTTTAGTTTTTGTTCTTTGTGTGCTTGTTTTTTAAAAAATTATTTTAGTCACTCCTAAGGTATACTTTCATATCTAACATAACATTTAAAATAAGACTTTATTTTTTGCAAATGACTTTATATATTGTTATTTTAAAGCAAACATTTAATGTGGCAAAATTTTCTTCTTTACAGTGTTGAGATATTGGGAGACTATGAGTTCTAAGCCTCTTTTGAGTACAAAACTGGCTGGTGATCTTGGGCCATTCTCTCTTGCTTAGCTCGGCCCACTTCAAAAGATTGTTGTGGGAAAAATAGGAGGAGGAAGCAGTATACCACCATAAATCATACAAGTTAAAGGGATATTTACAGAATGCAAATGAGGGATATAAATGTAATAATAAATTTAAACTAAAACCACCAATCTCATTGTAGATTGGAGTCATAAATATAGCTTTAGAGGAACACATTAAAAAAATGGATTTGAAAAATTAAGAAAGCAAGATTCCTAGGGACAAAAACAATACCCATACAAATACTGATATATCAACACAAATTCTTTGGGAGGAACAAGAATCCCTTGGATATGTTGTATGGTAAATTGTGTTTGCTATGCACACAATATTGAAATATATAAAATATATATATTGTGCACCCCCACAAACAAACAAACAAATAAATATTGTGTTTGATATTGAAATCTATTTTAAGCCAGAAAACTGCAAAGCCCACAGCATGCAGAATAAATTGAGCAGGAACCTTTTGCAAAGAACTGAAGAGATAAACTAAGAATATTGTAACAAAGTTATTCTGAAGTATTGGTTTCCTTCAGCTATTCAATAGCCACAAGAAACCAACCATGAAGGCCTATTGAACTGTTTGAATTTTTCATCTTTTCTTCAGAATAAGTTTTATTGTTAGCTGGATCAAATTGGTATATTTTAAAATAAATACATTCAATTCTAGCAGAATCAAGATCAAATTAAAGGTAACATGAAACGCAGCCTCAGGAAGCACTGAGTTTGAGGGGGGAAATGGGTTGGGGGGACGGTAGAGTGAAAGATAAATTAATTCTTTCCTAAATGTTTTCTTCCTAGCCTGAGACTTTGAGGGGGGTGGGGGTGGGGACGAGGTTGTAGTTAATGATGGGCAAATGATAAAGAGGCGTTAAACAGCTATCTGATGCTCTTCTGCTCCTAGCTGCAGAATCGCAAGGATTTTGTGAAATTTACCAATTGGTTTAAAGTGAGGAGATGAGAGGAAGATATATGATCATTATTCAGACATTCAGGAGAATGTGAAGAAGGTGCAAAGTGAGTATAGAATGAACTGTATATTCAATCTTGCACACTATTCTTCCTAACTTCCAGGAGTTTAGCTGGAAGCATGAAAGACAACTTTGGACTATTGAGATAGCCAGGACTTTTCTAAAACAGCATCTCATGCATAGAGATTAGGTTAAGGGCCAAATGCCTATTTTCAGTCCTTCTTGAAATTGGATATGGTTAGTTTTACTAAGAGGACTGTACTGAGTTTGGATTATGATCTGATAGGAAAAAGCCATCTTCCCCTATAAAGTTTTATTTCAAGTGTTCTTTCTTATACACTTTCTGTTTAATTTAATTTGTTAGGAGTTTCAGAATTATAGTCCCACAGAAAACCTATTATTACCCCCATCTTTCCTATGAGAATAATAACACTAGACTATTCATTTTTTAAAAAAATATTTATATTAACTATATATAATTTTATATTAGCTATTTCAATTCTAGTGTCTTGCTACTTATTTTAAAACTTGAAAATATTTTACAGAAATCAGAAGGTAATTCACAGTTTCACATTTGTAAAAAGACTAACTGCTCCTCCAACAACAAAGCTTCCATTCAGAACTAAAATTCACTTTGTTTCATAAGGAAATACAGGTGCCATTGGAACTAGCAAATGCCAGTATTGTATTAGAGGATGTGATGATTGCCATTATGTGAGTGATCTTTTCAATTTAGAAAGCACCTCAATCTAAGTTAGTAGTAGCCACTGAATACATGGTTAATTTTCTGAAATGATTTCTTTTCTGCCCAATAGTCTGCAACAGTATATTTTCAGTAGGAGTACACCTGCCTATTTCATTACATATTACAAATCCAAATCCACTTGTATATTTATAATATACATATATTATTCAGTAAAAAACAAAGGAAAGTCGTATGTAAATAATTTTTGTTTAAATTTCAGTTGATGCAATGTTACAAAATTAAACCCAATTGATTTCCACAAAAGGTTATTACAAAATGTTGAGCATTAGAGTTGTGCAGAAAATATGCCACAAATATTTTTCTGGGAAAAGAAGAGGAGGAAGGTGTATTAGGTATGTTCACTTTCTTGACTTATTTATAAGAAACAATAAAGATGGGATTAAAAAAATCTTTAAAAATGCACAAATGATTGCTTTCAACTTTTGAAACTTTATTTTGCAAATGTATTAAATATTCATTTATCCTAGTATTAAAGGTAGGTCTAATTTACCTTTTTCTTACCATCCATTTATCATTTACTATATTCCCTTTCATGTCTAATTTGTTCAGTCTCCTCATAAATAATCTCATTTTGCTCTGTCCCAACTCCTCCTTACAGTATACATTCACTTTATCTGTGTAGAAAAGTCCTAAATTATCTCTCAGGTCTGAAGTACCTTTTCCTACAATTCCTTTCAAAAACAACATCATCAACTTTGGGCAACTAATGATAATTATCTGCATTTTAAAACCCATATCCAGTCACTTTTCTGACATAATGCTCTCAGTGAAGCATGATTAACTATGCCAAATAGCCTTATTATCTCAAATGCAAATGGATTACAAAACAATGAAATACAGGACCCAGAAAACCAGTGTTTAGCTCCATGTCTCTTCTACTTTACATATAGATTAGGCCAGATTAGCTGTCTTTAAATAAACAGAAATGGAAACCACCTGACAAAGCAGTGCCGTTATCTTTCCTTAGCTTCCAAAGGATTTATTCTCTATAAATATATAGACTCCAGTGAGAAAAGTCTTACTTCATTATCTCTGTCAGTCAGCTCCCTTTACCAGGCTCAGTTGGAAGACAGGGATGTAATTTCATTAAAATCTGTAAAGGAAATATTAAATTTAGTTCTTCAGATTAAATAGTTGAAAATGTTGAAAAAAAAAACAATAAGAGTACAACCCAATATCAGGCAAAAATGTATAAAAGTTATAGTCTGTCAACCTTTCCATCACATAGCTAGAGAATGAAAGGGCAATGGGAACTAGAGACTCCTATATGTCAGAATCACATGATTTATTTGATGAGTTGGTATAAAGTCCATATATATATATAGGTATATGGTATATATATCTTGTATATGTAAGATTGACAATACCTTGGCAATGTTTCGACGAAATCTCATCCGTCATCTTCAGGCTGGTGTCTTCAGCTTCGTTCTCCCAGTAGAAGATGAGAACCCTATCCGACGAACCCACTGCCACCTTCAAAGCTGGCTCCCCCCTCTACATGGAACAGACTGAATACTCTAAGGACCTAATACTATACCCGTGAAAATCTCGAAACAAAATTATTATATATATAATATATATATATATATATATATATATATATATATATATATGTTTTGTCGTAGATTTTCACTGGTGAAAGGTCTGTAGGTCTTGGTGTATTGGGTCCTGTCCCGGTAAGGTTGAAAACCTTGGCAATGTGTTTGATGAAATTCATCCGTCATCTTCAGGCTGGTGTCTTCATGCTTGGTTCTCCTGGGGAGAAGTGTGTGATGTGGCTGTTTCCCCTTTTAAACCTAGAGTTGGCTGTGTGTTACTTCTTGATTGGTTTGTGGAGTTGATGTATGAAGATTGGATGGCTTTTTCCTGACCCGTGTGGATGGGTGCTGGCTGTGTGTCTCTCAGCCTTTTGTGTTGTAATGACCTGGTAACCCAGGTCGGTTACAAAACACAAAAGCTGAGAGGACACACAGCCAGCACCTCAGCCACACAGGGTCTCAGGGTGAAAAAAAAAGCCATCCAATCTGCATCTCAACTCCACAAACCAATCAAGAAGTAACAACACAGCCAATATAGAGTTTAAAAGGGGAAAACAGCCACAATCACACAACTCCCAGAGAACGAAGCTGAAGGACCACAGCTGAAGATGACGGGATGAGATTTCGTCGAAACATTGCCAAGGTACCTCTCAACCTTACACGGACAAGACCCAATACACCAAGACATATATATACAATATATATATATATATTATATATATACACACAAATATATATATATATATATATATATATATATATATAATACACATACATACATACATATATATTTGTTTTCGTAGATTTTCATGGGTAAAGGTATGTAGGTCTTGGTGTATTCGGGTTGTGTCCCGTGTAAGATTGAGAATACCTTGGCGACGTTTCGACGAGATCCCACTCGCCATCTTCAGGCTGGTGTCTTCGGCTTCATGCTTGTGCCAGCAAAGTGTGATCTGAGCTGCCTTCTCTCTATAAATACTGGAGGGGGTGTGTGGTGTGCTGGCTCTGCGAAGCGGATTGGTTCGGCTGTGTTGTTGGCTGTGTTGTTGCTTCTTGATTGATGGTGGAATTGGTGTTTGCTGATTGGTTGGCTTTTGTAGAGCCTGTGTGGCTGAGGTAGTGGCTGTGTGTCCTTCAGCCTTTTGTTTTGTAGCTACCTGGGTAGTGGGCTGTGTGATGACCTTCTGAGTTTTATTGTTGTGACATCCTGGGTCTTGTGCTGTTATCTCCTGGGTCGTTGTCTGTGTTGCAACCTCCTGAGGTTTTGTGTTATAATCTCCTGAGTTCCATGATGTAGTATCCTGGGGGAAGGCTGTGATGTGATGTTCCAGGCCTTGGTTTGGCTCCGGAGAATAAATGCTCGCATTGCAGAACACAAGAACTCAGTCAGAAAAGAAGAAAAAACTTCCTCCTTTCCAGCACCTAAAGCCACAGGACATGAAATTGATTTTGAGGGATCCAAACTTATCTCCAACACTGAATACTTCAACAAGAGAATAATTAGGGAAGCCATCGAAATAGAGAAACAGCCCCATAACATGAATAAACGGGATGATACTTCCCGCCTACCAGACATCTGGAAACTAGCCCTAATCAACAAACGAGTCCCAGCCACAAAAAACCAACACCGACCCAAAATAACACATGATGCCGCCACCAATCTTCCTCACCAGACTCAAACCCAAGCCCACCTCACAGACAAAAGGCAACCACCATCCAGAAACCAGACCACAGCTGCATCACCAGCTGCTACACCCCCCTCCGACCCCAAACCAAGCAAACTGACACATGTCATGAACACATAGCCAGACCTCAAACTTGGAGCCAAACCAAGGCCCGGAATGTCACATCACAGCGTTCCACTCCAGATATTACATCTTGGAACTCAGGAGATTACAACACAAAACCTCAGGATGTTGTGCAAACACAGACAACGACCAGGAGATAACAGCATAAGACCCAGGATGTCACAACAATAAAACTCAGAAGGTCATCACACAGCCCACTACCCAGGTAGCTACAAAACAAAAGGCTGAAGGACACACAGCCACTACCTCAGCCACATAGGCTCTTACAAAAAAGCCAACCAATCAGCAAACACCAATTCCACCAACCAATCAAGAAGCAACAACACAGCCAACAACACAGCTAACCAAACCGTTACAGCAGAGCCAGCACACCACACACCCCCTCCAGTATTTATAGAGAGAAGGCAGCTCAGATCACGCTTTGCTGGCACAAGCACGAAGCCGAAGACACCAGCCTGAAGATGGCGAGTGGGATCTCGTCGAAACGTCGCCAAGGTATTCTCAATCTTACACAGGACAAGACCCGATACACCAAGACATATATATATATATATATATATATATATATATATATATATATATATTGAGATTTTCACGGGTAAAGAGTCTTGGTGTATTCGGGTCTTGTCCCGTGTAAGATTAAGAATAACTTGGCAACATTTCGACAAAATCTCATCCGTCATCTTCAGGCTGGTGTCTTCAGCTTCGTTCTTCTGGGAGAAGTGAATATAAATTTTATATAAGAAAATTATATATAATTTTTAATATATATATTAAATGTAATTTTAAGTTCCAGAGATCACAGGATGTCTGTTTCTTCTTTTACAACTATACCTGGAACTCATATTTTTAGAATAGTTTGAGATATATATATATATATATATATATGTAGTTCTTGGTGTATTCGGGTCTTGTCCCGTGTAAGATTGAGAATACCTGGCAACGTTTCGACGAAATCTCATCAGTCATCTTCAGGGCTGGTGTCTTCAGCTCGCTCTCCTGGGAGAAGTGTGTGATCGTTGGCTGTTTTTCCCTTTTTTAAACTCTAGAGTTGGCTGTGTTGTTACTTCTTGATTGTTTGTGGAGTTGATGTATGCAGATTGGATGGCTTTTCCTGAGACCCTGTGTGGCTGAGGTGTGGCTGTGTGTCTCTCAGCCTGTGTTGTTGCGACCTGGGTAATGGGATGTGTGATGACCTTCTGAGTTTCTATTGTTGTGACGCCCTGGGTGGGTGCTGTAATCTCCTGGGTCGTTGTCTGTGCTGCAACCTCCTGATGTTTGTGGTTGTGATCTCCTGAGTTCTGTGATGTAGTATCCTGGGTGGAAGGCTGTGATGTGGCATTCTGGGCCTTGGTTTGGCTCGAGTTTGAGGTCTGGCTATGTGTTTATAGCGTGTGGCAGTTAAACTGCCTGTCATTCTTAAAAGCCCTTCACTATGTAAGTCTTTACTTCTCTCAAGGCATGGAAGTGTACCAGCCTAGTCCTGATAGAAATGCCCTTTCAAAATCTATTTGTCAAGCTGCTTCTCATTCATCACTCTGATCACTCCTCCAAAAGACAGCTACAATACAATATATAAAGAGTGTGTGGGTATGTGCTTTAAAAATAAGGAAGGATGCAACCACCAACACACTCTTCCTTTAACGTACCTGTGATTATATTGACATGCTTCCAAAATGGTCATAGTGTGTTGAACTGGACTGCCAAGAAACACTTGACATACCAGAGAATGTCTATGTAAGAGAATACTATATAAACTCCCTGCTTCTGTATTTGACATAGTTAGATTTTTAAATATTTTCCCTCACCTTAGGTATACCTGCTGAACAATCTAAGCTCCAAAAGTACAAGGGACTCATTGTCAATGCAGGGGAAATTCAGTTGGAAGCAACTGGGGTGGGGTGGGGCAATTCCAAGCCACAGATTGAACATCATAATATATTGGGTCACATTTACTACTGTTGAACACCACTGGAAGCTATTTTCGATGCCTTACTATAAAAGGTGAATGCATGCCATGTGCTGTCCAAGTCACATTTGAAAGAGTGGATAACTGCAGCAGAACTAGCACCATGGACAGCAACATCAGTGAGACTCGCAAAAGTATGGTATCATCTCCACTAGTCCCTACTGAGGTATTTCAATTATATTTGTTTAACCTTAATCATAAAATATTCAAAATACATGAGCACTGAAGATGCAAAACAATAATGGTCTTCATACCACAAATGCATAGTTTTTACTCAGTTGTAGTGTTGATTATTTGCATTTATTATTATGCACAGTTTCTAAATTTAGTCAATAGCTATTGATGTTTGATCATCCTTAGTAGAAATATAACCAATTAGTAGAAATATAGCTAACAACAGGAAAGACTTGTAGACAAACAGGAATAAACTGTGGTTTTGTTTTTTTCTATAAGTCTCCTTTCAAGATTGCATAATCTCATTTTCTTTTTCCTAACTTATGGATTTGATCTGTCAAAGAAGGCTCATGAATATAATAAGTTTTTGCTAAGATAAGAATATCCCAAATGAAATAGACTTGATAAATATAGCATTAAATATCTACTTTCACTAGTTAAAGTTCACATACAGGATCAGGAATCAGGATACCTATAGTTGTAATATTTTCAGTGGGATAACAACTGCTGAACTATATTCTTCTATCTTGCTTTATATAGAGAGCATATATTTCACTGTAAGGCAACATGTAGGAACATACACCTCAAACTAAGTCTTCTTCAACAGTTAACTTTCATTCTATCACTTTAGGATTATGATTTTTTAAGAGATTTTCTGGGTTGCAAAATTATACCCATTATGTGGATATACCTCATGGTGTAGACACAACTCATGGAGCAATCCAGCCAAGCAGATTTAAGAAGGCAAACTCTAATATTTCTTAAAATTGCTAAGTATATCAATTGTACTTAGAGTAAATGTGACATCTCACATTTATTCTAAGTACAATTGATATACTTAGCAATTTTAAGAAATATTAAGAGTATCCCTTTCTTCCTCTGGTCCTCTGAGGCAAGAGTCTGCATTTACATTGGAAGGGAATTTGTGTTGGGATTGAATCATTATGTGCCTACAATCTCACTGAATGCACAAAATGACAATACAAAAAGGGTAAGAACATATCTGAAAAGTATTAATATGTGTTTCTGAAATGCAGATCTGATTGAATGGAAAATTAACTAGGTAAAAATATGGGTCCTGCCCCCTCAGTCTCCAGCTGATTATCCAACTTTGGTACTGGGGGGAGAGAAATTATCTTCCTCAGACCGAGTTCGCAACTTGGGGGTCCTTCTGGATCCACAGCTACAATTTGACCACCATCTTACGGCTGTGACCAGGGGGGCCTTTGCAACTGGCCTGTTGCGCCAGTTGTGACCTTTCCTGGACCGAGGGGCTCTACACACGGTCGCTCATACCCTTGTCACCTCCCGATTGGACTACTGCAATGCGCTCTACATGGGGCTGCCCTTGAAGAGCACTCGGAGACTTCAGCTGGTGCAAAATGTGGCTGCGCGAGTGATTATGGGTGCACCTAGGTGCGCCCATATAACATCTATCCTCCGTGAGCTGCATTGGCTGCCGGTGGTCTTCCGGGTGCAATTCAAGGTGCTAGTGACAACTTTTAAAGCCCTTCATGGCTTAGGAGCGGGATACCTTTGAGACAGCCTACTGCTACCGTATGCCTCCCAGCGCCGGTTAGATCCCACAGGGAGGGCTTGCTCCGGATACCGCAGCCAGACAATGTTGGCTGGCGGGGCCGCAGGCGAGAGCCTTCTCTGTGGCAGCACCGTCCCTTCGGAATACGCTCTCTGCGGAGATCAGAACCATCCCCAATCTACTTGCTTTCAGCAAAGCTGTTAAGACCTGGCTTTGTCGGAGGGCATGGAATTGAGACCTTGTTCTTTCCTCTTGTATGTCTGGATTGTATGAATGTGTTTTGATTTTATATTGTATAGGCTACTGTTTTTATCTTGTTGTACACTGAGTTCCCGATGGGGAAGAGAGAGCGGATATAAATTTAATAAATAAATAAATAAAATAAATATGATTGCTTGGGCCTAATGAAAACAAAGGAAGAAATGTAATAAGCATAGTAAACATATTCTTCTGAACCTAAACTGGTATTTTTTGTTACGATTTTCATTCCAGAGCTTTTACACACAAACACACACGTTACTAATTCATTGTTTCTCGGAATGTTTTGTTTCTTACGATGCTGAATAAAAGGCTTTATTGGCAACCCTCTAAATACTCACAGCCAAGCCAAATAATTTATATCAGCTGGAAAACAGAGACACAAACACATTCTACCCCCAATACTGCCACCTCTACGAGAGTTAAATAACAAAATGGACCTGGTGTTTGAACTGTTTGATTAGACAGTTTGAGAGCAAATATGATGAAGTACATAGGTCTCAAATCCAGCAATATTCACTGTTTTCTTCCCTCTTGTGTTTTGGTCTGAACTCACTGAAAGAAAATATTGCGTATTTTAATGAGATAACAGATGATAGGCAGAAACCAGCTGCTATTAAACAGGCCAAAATAGTGAAACAATTCACCCTAAAAAGCTTCCCAGGGAATTCAGCATGAAGCATATCTAATATACAGTGAACCACTAGAACCTGCACATACTATGAAGGGGCCATAGGTCAGTAGTACAGCACATCCTCTGCATGCAGAAGATCTCAAGGTCAATCCATGGTAGGGCTGCAAATGTTTCACGCTTGCAATTCTGAGAACTGCTATCAGTCCCTCTATCTCATTGCAATTCTATTCAAGTTCAAAGAAGTGGCATTAAGGGTTCACTTCCCAAAGAAGATAGATCAGGACAAAGTTGTGGATGGAAGGCAGCTCCCTTAAATTTGAATGGATATTTTTAAATTTAACTAATAACATGATATCATAACTACCTTCCATGTATTTAAGAATAGTAATGTCACAAATTATAATTTAACATATCTTTTAGATAGGCTATGCTTTTGAATGAAAACTTTCAGGGGCTACATGCAGCTTTGGGACTACATGTTATACATTTCTGTGTAGACAATACAAGCCAGATGGACCAAGGATTTGGCTCAGCATAAGGCTCATTCTCCTCTGTGAATATTAATACATTAAAGAAGAACTTTGCAAACATTACCATCACTCTGATAAGGTGTATATATGAATATGAATCTAAGGGACTGCCACAAATAAGAGGGAAGTCAACCTATTCACCAAAGCGAAGACAGAACAAGAAACACCAACCTAGAAATAAGGAGAAATTTCCTGACAAAACAATCAGCGGAACAACTTACCTCCAGAATTTGTGGGTGCTCCAACACTGGAGGTTTTAAAGAAGAGATTGGACAATCATTTGTCTGAAATGATATATAGGGTCTCCTGCTTCAGCAGGAGGTTGGACTAGACAACCTCCAAGGTCCCTTTCAACCATGTTATTCTTTCTGTTAGAATTATATTATATGATATGGTTTTTATTTTTGTTGAGGTCACTGTTAGTTAGATACATTGTTGAATTCAACAAAATTTATGTCTATTAATATTTCACTGCCATGGGATTAGGAGAATATTGTGAGGGATCTATACAATGTAGGCATGATTTTTGTAGGGAATACTTTCATAATATTCATAATTTCTACAGTGTCTTTCATACACCCCCATTTGTACTCTCAAATATTAGTACTGTAAAGCAAACTCTTCTGCTGAATATTTTCCTTTCATGAACTTTCCTTGCTGCTTGCAAGCAAGTATTTTCATTTATTTTGAAACTATCCATTCACTTATGGCTCTAAATGGATGATGGCATATTCATAAATTAATGATGACAGAGTGCTTATTAGCCAATGATCATTTCAAATGATCTCTCCCAACCAATAATATGGAAGACTTCAGTCTGTGGGTTTCCTTTATATTCTTTATATTCTTTTGTTGTATATTTTTTATTTCGTCATTCCTGTCACAATTTTAATCTGATCCTTTATTAGTTTCATTGAAACTGTAACAGGTAAACCAACAAATATCCCTGTTATTACTAGGTGACCAGTGCAAAAGAAAATAATTGGATTGGGTGAATTGGAATCAAACCAGACTCTATCAGAATTGTTTCTTGATGGGTAAACACCACCCATTAGGGATTAGGTTTGTAATTTGGGAGTCCTTCTGGAACAGCAGATAGTAGCAATATTATTCAGGGGGCCTTGTTACCATAGTATATCAGTGTGATCCTATGTAGGGCAGGAGGACCTACCTTATCAACACCTGGCTAGACTATTGTAATGCACTTTACTTGGGGCTGCCTATAATAAACTTGGACACCATAGTTAGTCCAAAATGCACTAGGCCACATAATTTCTTGTTGTTATCACTGGGAGCATATAATACCAGTTTTGCAGATCCTGTATCTGTATCCTGTATCTGTATATGAATATGTATATAAGTAAAACTTACAGTATTTTGCAACTTTTTAATCCTGCTACCGTTTTCATATGACTATGTGTTTCTTTAATTCCATATATTGTCTTTTCAAATGATGCAGATCAGACATAACATGACCTGAGACAGACATAACTCAGTTCTCAGAATAAACTCTTAAGATAGGCAAGCAAAAACATTATATCTATTAAAGAGGCAAACAGAGTTACTTTGAAAGAGTTTTTCTTTATAATCAAATCCTAAGTTGTGCAGGGAAATGATAAAAAAATAGAATCTGAATAGGATGTGTGTTTTATAAACAGGCTAAGATTTTAAAATAATAGTACAAGCTTTTGAGTTGCATGTAATTCTTTTTGGGCAAATTACATTTCCTTACAAATGAAAAGCTTTATTCTGCAGTTGGGTAAAATAAAATTGTTTCAGAAGGTATCTTTCTATCTCTGTAACCCACTGTTTACCAAAGAAAGATATTAACGTTGGGTTTAGTTTAATTTTTCTAGGCTCACTTGTCTAGAAAATGCCATTGCGCATAAGAGGAGAACTGGATTTAGAGGTCTCCAAGGGATGCAGACACTTAGCTTCTAATCTGAACAGATAGTAACCATTTCATATTGATTAAACCCCAGTTCTATTGCCTCAATTAAAATTTACCTAAAAGTAAAGAAGCACTGGCACTATTTTCATTTTTACATTAAAAAGTGGGTTTAAAGTAAAAATAAATAGATTAAATAGATTAAATATCTTTGCTTTCTTGAAGCCAAGTAGCAGTCTCAGTAGACATAGTACTCTTCTCCCATGGTAGCCCCATAAATTCCATATAATATCTAGGCCAGATGGCCTGGGATGAAAGAACTCAGCAGTAGTTCAGTTTCCTATAACTTGCCTCAACAAGGCATTGTTAGCTACGGTACTTGAACGATTAGTGTTTATTGATTGTCTTTTTAACTAACAGCCCAAGGCAGTATTCACTTTGAAGAGGAACTTTTCCATTTTTATATCACTGATGTGAATGAACGTATAAATAAAACAAAACCCTGGGCTCCTGCATATGGCTATGATGGATAGAACACGATCAAGCATCCTGCTGCCTTAACTGTGCCAAGGTAGGGACTCACATATTTGCACTCTCTTTTGTTGTTATATCCCCATGGCAACTGCCCAGTGGATAGAATCGCCCTGCGCTTCTGAACAAAGATGAAACCTCAATCAAATGCGAGCTTTCACTCTCCACTTTTATGGCCTCTCATCTCACGCTTCGCCTCTTTGAAAATGAAATTTATGAGGAGAGCCATGAACTTTACCACATCACTAATTTTATGGCTGCCCTTGTCGAACTGTTTCCTTGCTGTTCATTAGGAACACATTGAAAGGAGGAGGATGGTGGTGAAACGCTGAGGCCTTGATGCGTAGCTATTAGCATGGATAATAGCAGTGTGATAAGTGATAGTTTTGCTGTGCTGGGACGAGCTCAGATTTGTGAGTGAAAGGCTGTCCTTCTATCCCCTTCTATTTAAAGAGGGGATTAAAAAAAACTATTGAACCATTATTTTTATTTATTGCAATGCAATCCTTTCCAAGGTGGCTTGTGAGTAACATAAAGTTTGTAACAACATCCAAATAAAACTCATAAGGATCCTTCCCTTAGGACTGTTGACAGATCAAGGCCCTATGAGACTTGGGGAATGACAGTCTAGCTACTGCAAGCTCTGAGAAATGTTTATTTGCCCACCACCTGGAATTATTCCAACAAAGCCCCAGGGAATGGCAGCTGCTGCTGATAGGAAGTCAAAGGTGATTTTTGCCTGCCTGCCTGATGCCTCTCTCTATTCTCTTAGCTCATAATGTAGCTGAAGTACCAGAACAAATAACATAACCCAGAGGTTTGCTTCCATTCACAGATCTTAAATTCTACAATACACCAAAGAGGCAAGTCATGACCAAGGGTGGGTGGGGGAAACTACATCAATTAAACCTACCTCTTCCAAATTACACATGTTATATTTTTGATCAGAAAAGATAAATGCATGGTCCTAAGCCTGTGTCTTTCTTAGGACTGATCTCTCCCTGATAAAGAAATCAGTGCTAATATTATCCTCTAATATCTGCATAGTTGTCCCATTTTAAGAAATTATTCAGTTATTACATGTTAAGTCAAATGATATCCAGCATTCACTGCTGATGGTAAGGACAGTATCATTCAGGTAGTTGCTTCTCAGTATCAATTTGGGATAACAACCACCAGAATATTGCTGGCCTAATTGTGGGCTTCCTTAGTATAATTTACTGACCATGGTGGGAAACAGAATAAATACATTTGGCCTGATCTAGCATATGTCATATTATATTTTAAGGTGATTGTCATGAACACACACACTCACTCATACACACACACACACACACACACACACACACCAGATAATTTCAGTACCAATTAATATACATCAAAAAGTTAAGATGTATTTACTGTAATATACTCCAGTAGTTGAACTGGTCATCTCTCATTAATTATAGACTGAACTGAGAATGAACTGACCCAGTTGCATCCACATGTTTTATAAATTTTATAACATTTTATAAAAAATGTTATAAAATAACATGGTTATATAAAAACCAGGTGTTTATATAAACACCTGGTTTATATAAAAACAGGTTTGCAGGGCGGCTACCTGGGCCTCTCCTTCTCCGTTCATCAGACTCTATAAGCTGGACTCATTTGCTTCTGCTGAGGCAGCTTTTGGATGGAGGGTTCTGAAAAAGGTTCATTCTATATAGGGGACTCAGACCACACCAGGCCCACCCATAGGACAGCTGGCTTTGGTATGTCCCAATCCTGAATGCTATCTCCACCACAATGGAGAAGGGTCATTGGTCCTAACCTGATACAACCTTTCTCTTTGTGTGGAGATAGCATTCAGTCCCACCCTTTCATGGTGCGTTCCAAATGTAATGGTGTGTATTATACTTATAGGAGAACACATCAGTCTGTCACTATTCCTTCGCCAATTTCTGGGGAGGACCCTAGCAGCAGAGGGAGTGTCATCAAAGTTTTTGACAGACTCGGTCCAGTCATAGGCAGAGACTGATCAGTGGTTTTATAAACCACTCTTTATAACATTAGGTGGTTGGTGGGATCCCAAATGTGTATCATTATAATACATGCTTGTACAAATTGTTGAGATGTGAGCAACCGTATTCTGGCTTGCCTAGATTAGCAATAATAGTTTATATATAATAGTATAAACATGCTTGAGTAAAATTGGGCTTTAGTTGTCCTTTTCGCATACTGGGTCAAACATTACTAAAAATGACAGATAACTGTCCTTACCATTAGCAGTGACTGCTGCATGTTCCTTGGATATGTCTGAGGATGTTATTCTAGTCTACTGCTCTTCTATCTTTTTGAAAAGCATTATGTGAAAGCTTTGATTGAGTAAGCCATAATGGCCAGCAGAAATCAATATTTATGGGGCCATCTAGTGATGACTAAGGCATAAAGATGACCTGACTGGGAACTCAAGATAAGTAAATAGAAAATCCTCTGAATTAATTAATGAAAGAAAGTAATAGATATTGAAAAAAGGCTGTAGTAGATAAGAATGGCATGATCTTCTTGATAACAGATAACAGATAATCAGAGTTGGAAGTGACGTTATAGGTCATCTAGTCCAACCCCCCACCCAAGCGGGAGACCCTACACCATTTCTGACAAATGGCAGTCCAATCTCTTCTTGAAGGTCTCAAGTGATGGTGCTCCCACAACTTCCGAGGGCAAGCTGTTCCATTGGTTGATTGTTCTCACTGTCAGAAAGTTTCTCCTTATTTCCAGGCTAAATCTCTCCTTGTTCAGTTTCCACCCATTATTCCTTGTCTGGCCTACAGGCACTTTAGAAAATAGATTGACCCCTTCCTCTCTGTGGCAGCCCCGCAAATATTGGAAGACTGCTATCATGTCTCCCCTGGTCCTTCTCTTCACTAGACTAGCCATGCCCAGTTCCTGTAACCTTTCTTCATATGCCTTAGTCTCCAGTCCCCTAATCATCCTGGTTGCTCTTCTCTGCACTTTTTCTAGAGTCTCAACATCTTTTTTATAATGTGGTGACCAAAACTGGATGCAGTACTCTAGGTGTGGTCTTACTAAGGCTTTATAGAGTGGTATTAGTACCTCCCTTGATCTTGATTGTATCCCTCTGTTGGAATAAGTCTGATGAATACACGCAGGGATCTAAATATGTAGCTTTAATTCTGAAAGGATTAAATGTCAGCATCTATTAATTGTTATAATCTACTGTAAGTTGTTGTGGGTGTATATGAAAGTAGAAATCTGCAACTGATTATGGCTTCATTTTACACACCACCACTGTATATTTTACTGAAAGCATCAGGGATGAATTTTGGAAAACATAAACAATAGTTTGAATACTGGAGAACAGAATGTGAATGTGATCCTGGCACTTGAATGATTGAAATAGCTGCCAATCTTTGAATGTTACCTCCGTTTTTCATCTGCATAGATAGTCTTCGACTCATGACTATAATGAAGCCTGCCCATTGTGGAAGTAAGTCATGATAGTTGTAAAGCAGGTGACTCATGTGATGAATCAATTTTATGATCTTGATGTGATGATCTTTAAATGAAGCCATTGTTCTTTATGGGACATTTTTGCCAAAAACCAGAAGTAAAGGCCATTTGGCAAAAATGTTGTAAATTGTGGTCATATGATCATGAAATCCTGCAAGCAGACATAACTATGGGCTGGTTGCTGAGCATCTGAAATGCAGTCATGTGACCATGTGGCGGGGCAGCCATCAGAATTTCAGAACTGGTTCTAAGAACCTTTTGAGGAGGTCCGTTGTAACTTCAAACAGTCACTAAATGACGAGTCCTAAGTTGCAGACTATCTTTAGGCTATTTGCTCATCACTTTTCCTGCCAGAGACCCCTTTCCTTCCTACTCTGCCTTACCATTTGCTCTTGTAAGCTCAAAAAAACCTGGGAGGGGTGTGGTTGCCTCTGGACATCAACCTGTCCTGGTGTAGCTCAATTAGCTAGGTAGTTGGAACACCATCTTGGAGGCCTATGAGTAAAGTTCTTTGGTAATGGCTGAATGTATGAGGGAAGTAGGAAGTGTTTCTGCATGGCAGCAATCGATTTTCAAAAGCACAGACAACAACATCAACCTCACTCCTTCACATTGCCATTCAGAAAAAGATGACAGTGGGAACCAAAACATAAAAAGCATCTGGGAACATACAGGAAAGGTCAATAAAGTGAAAGATGAAATGAATCAACTACCCCTTGACATTTTAGGCATCAGCACAGTGAAGGGGACTTGAATTGAGCACCTTCTCAACAGGTCTTACTGCCCAGGTTACAAAAACAAAAAATGGAAAGGAAAAAGGAAAGATGTTGCTTTGATAGGATATAGCAAAAACCGTACTCGAATATAATACAGTCAATGGTATTGATTAGACTTTCCCTAATGTGACTGTTATTGGAGCACTTTATGCTCCATACATAAAAGTTGGAAGAGGAAGTTGATGAGTTTTATGGTCTATCTAAAATTAAAGGAATATAGTCCCTTTTTAACATTCCCAACAAAAATATTTTGGCCTTAAATTCTAATTGTATATTTGTAATTTTTTTTATCCAAATTCTAATTTTTTTCCAGTACTTTTTACTTTTTGGGCAAAGCCATTGTAGGAAGTTAGCACCCACCCCTCTCCTAGAAAATTGAAATATCCTAAGAAATATTAAAAAGGCAGAATATTTCCCCTTAAAAGAGTAGAAACTCAAGAGCAGAAACTCACCTCAGAAGCAGAAACTCACCCCCACCTTTGTTAATGGGTGGGCCATTAAGGCCTGGGCCAGAATACTTTACATAACAAAGATCTCCAGGTAAAGCTATAGCAATTGCCAAAAGCCCTTTTCAGTGCATCATCATCCAGCAAGGCTCAATCAAGCCTGGAACTCGGGACAGCCTACAGAGTTGCCCCTGCATGGCCTCATGGGAGTCTGACAACCAATCAGAATACAAGCTCCAATTCAAATCCCAACAAAGGTTATAAAACCCAGGCATTCTCAGCACCTCAGCCTTTTTTCCTGACCTTCTCTTCTCACCTTGAAGCATGTGATCATCCATCCTTTTCACTTTGGAGCTTCAAGCCATGTGGTCCTGCTGTCCACCATTAAACCATCTTTCCTAACAGCCTCCATGTTTCCAGTGTCTTTTTCCCCACTTGGAGCTGAACCCAGAAGGATATTTCTTTCAACAATTTGGCACCCAAGCAGATGGGACTCCAAGCTAACCTAACCAATGTACCAGGCCCAGATAAGATTCCCTTGCCAGCAAACAGATCCATTGAATCTGTGGGTGAGTTTTCCTGGACCTTGGCCATTTGAAAAAAGGGTTTTAAAGGGGTTTTGAGTGTTGAGCTCAAAGGCTGCTTGGAAGGAAGGTGAGTACCTCTAAATTCTAAATTTAAAGCAAGGGAAATATATGTATGCTTGCATGTGTGTGAGAGGGCCTTCTCCCAAACACAACTGGATCTTGCTTCCTCTGTGCATTTCCTAACTGCAGAAAGACCAAAAGTCTGGAGAGCATGGGGGTTTTGCCAGAGCACAGGACCTTTTGTTATGGAAGGAGGAAGTGTGTGTGTGAGTGGCTTCACCCTTGGACAGCAGCTGGATATCATTTCTTTGTTTGGCCTCTAGCTTCCCTCTTGCCTGTTGCTAGCTCTACAGAGCTATGACCATCAGGACAGGAAAAGCAAGGGGGGGTCCATCAGAGTGTGGGACCGTCTGCATATAAGAGGGAAAGCCAAGTGCATTTATATGCCAAAGACTCAGCCTTCATTCCATTGTATATACCTGCTTATTACTAAGCGGCATTTTTACAAAGTCAGCTAATTGCCCCCAACAATCTTGGGTCCTCAATTTACCTACCCCGAGAGGATGGAAGGCTGAGTCAACCTTGAGCCTGGTGGGATTCGAACCTACAGCAGTTGTAGGCAGCTGGAACTTAAGAGCAGGCATTTAACAGCCTGAGCCACCAAGGCTCAGTTATGATTGAAGGGAGGGAATAAAATTTTGTTGTTGTTGTTTTTGTCCAGTGTATCCCAAAAGCAAACCCTAGGATTTAAAGTAATTGTGAATTTAGGTAATTAGGAAACTTTGGAGCTTCAAGCCATGTGGTCCTGCTGTCCACCATTAAACCATCTTTCCTAACAGCCTCCATGTTTCCAGTGTCTTTTTCCCCACTTGGAACTGAACCCGGAAGGATATTTCTTTCAACACCACCAAGCATGAAAGAAGATACTCCTCATTTGCTTACATTTCCAACAAGTCGGATTTAAATTTGGGTACATATTCGCTAACCTTGAAGGTGCCAGATACCACCAGTAACACATTTTGGTTTTCTTTATAAACAACTGATTTTGTTATTTTATAATTTTGTTTCCAGACTTTTTCCCAATCTTCCAGATTAATATTGTGCCCTACATTCCTTGCCCATGCAATCATTGGCCTTTAACTATTTCTTCCACCATTTCAAATTCTATGGATAATTGTACATTTTAGAAATTAATTTTTCATCCGTTCCCTCTAATATTTTATCTAATTGGTTCGGTTTTACCTCAATTCCAAATTCTTCTATATCTTTTTTATATCTCATCTTAAGTTGTAAATACGGCCACCACTCTATTTTTATCCCTTGTTCTCTAAGTTCTTGGTTCATCTTTAATCCTCCTTGGGAATTTAGGACATCATAATATCTAATCTTTCTTCTGGTTTCTAAGGCATTGGGGTGGATCAATGTCTCCATGATGGATACGCACCCTGGAATCTTCATATAGTGTTTATGTTTAATCTCTTTCCACACTTTCAATAATGAGCTTCAAATTGCATGCCTGTTAAAGTGTGTATATCTCTTATTTCCAGGGTTCCACATGAAGGCATGCCACCCGCCTCTAGGTTGTGTCCTTCTAGGGTTAAGATTCTTTTATTTCTCAGATTGGCCCATTCTTTAATCCATGTTAAGACCGCTGCTTTATAGTATATTTCCCAGACAGGGACTATGCAAAAGAAACAAAATACCTAATTCTCCATATAATCATGGCAGCAAGAATTGTGTTGGCACAATGCTGAAAGGGTGACCAAATGCCAACAAATAATTTGATAATTCAGAAAGTTCTTGACTGCGTTGAAATGGACCTACTTACACAAAAACTTAGGGATAAGGTAGACTCAAAAAATAGTACAGCTTGGGAAAAATGGTATAATTGGATTAAGGAGAAAAACCAGGAAATTAACAGATAAGGATGTGAAAAATGAAGTGGTTAGATTAAGAGCATATACCAAAAATAGAAAATGAATATTAGGAAAATTGTTTTCAATAAATGATCACACCGTCTTAGCTGATTAGAAATATATGTTTTATGTTTATATTTTGTATATTGTTTATATTTGTATTTGTATATTGGTTTCGTTTTCAGTGAAATGTTGTATCTTATACATTGTATATATTTTTCTTTTTAATCTTTAATAAAGTTTATTTTATAATTAAAAAATAATAATAAATAAATAAAATTAACAGAATATGCAAGCAAGATGTGTTGCTTGTGCTTGAAGATCATAAATTGGAAATAATAAGGAAAAATGTAGCTGAATTACGTCTCGCCTAGAAAACAGAACTTTCTTACCATTTTCTGCCAATGTGATACTTTCTTCATTGCCAACACATTATTTGATCAACTAAAACACTGCCTATATATATTTCAGATGGAATACACATAAATCAAGTTGACTATATAATTTTTTATTAAGCAAATTTATACGGCTGTCCAACTCACTTATGTAACTCCGGGAGGCTTCCAGAAATAAAATTCATGCAAAACCCAATAAATCACTGCCCCATGGCAAAACAATCAAATCAACCACTTGATGGGCTTCATTTCTCCCTGGGTCCCAGGTCCACTGGGTCCCAGGTCCACTGTAAAACTATCTTTTCAGAACCAGATTGTCAAATTTGGGTCCCAATCTTATTTCTGCAGAGATGATATTCCACAAAGAGGGAGCTACCATGGAGAAGGACCTTCTTCTTGGTCCCATTAAATGCACCTCCTTAGAAAAATGGAACCCATAACATCTCCTGTCTCTCCACTCAGGTGGATCAGGGAGATGTAACTGGGAATACATGGTCCTCCAAATAATCTGGTCCCAGGTCATGTAAGGCTTTAAAGGTGACACCAGAATCTTGAATTGGACCCAGAAGCAAATGATCAACCAATGCAGCTCCTGGAAGAGAGGTGACATGTGTGCAAATCTAGACGTGCACAAAACCACATGGGATGACAAATTTTGAATTAATGGAAGCTTCTGGATACTTTTCAGGGGCAGCCCCATGAGGAGTGCATTGCACTAGTCAATGATTAGGGTATGAGTAACTATGAATGCAGCTTAAAAATGGAAGAGCTCAGTATAACAGCAAAGATATTGTTTGATATTTCTTTTGATATTCCAAAAAGCCCTCAAATCTTGTCTATGTTATCAAGCCTTGGGGCAACCAGAGACTTGCTTAGGTGGCTCCATTGTTGAGGTGGCCATTTCCATCCTCTCTTTCCATATGATTTGTATCTTTGATTTTTATGATATGTATTGATATGAATCTTTATGTTTTATACTCTTGTCTTTACATTCGTTGTTTTTGTTTGATTTTGTGCACTTCCCAGAATCAGTTGTAGTGAGATAGGCAGCTATATGAATTTGATTAATAAATAAAATAAATAAATACATAAAGAAATGGACAGGGCCTGAGTGTGGAAACAATGAATTGCCTATGTGCAAGTTCCAAACCAAGCTAAAGCGGAAGAACAAAACCAGTTTTCACATTATGATCTTGTGCATATATTAAACACCAGGAATGTCTTTGAAGTTCTGAACCTCATTCTGAACTATATAACAAAATCAACTAAGTTGTTAAGGATGAATGTGAAGAAAAATTGCCAAGGATCAAGAAACAGAAAGCAAACTGGATATTAAATTATGCAAAGTAAGGTAGAGCTGTCAAAATCCAAGATATTTTAGAAGAAATTCCAACAACCTCTAGTCTAGAATGTGACATTAAATCAAATGGTGACAATGACTACAGTCATTATCATGCCAGAAAACTACAGAAAATGGTGGAATATTTACATAAATTTGACAAGCAACAGAATGATTAGTAAAGTTTTTAACCAAATTATGCCAACAAGTCTGAAGAATGACACAGTGGCCAATAGATTAGAAGAGATGTCTACACGTCAATACCAAAGAAAGGACATTTAACAGAATATACAAATTATAATACAATATCTTTAATTTCACAAACTAGCAAATTCTTAAGATCACCCAACATTGGAGCTCTATTTTGAAAAGGAGATGGCAGATGTTCAAGAAGCCACAGTCCAGCAGTGAAATAGACTGGCTTTGGGGCAACAATGGAGCTATGCTAACAGAATACAAAAAGGATGCTTGGTGGAATTCTGAAGTGAAAGAGGCCATGAATTAAAAAGAAATGAATACAAATGTAGCACACCAAATTGCAAAATCTGGGATGAAGAAATATATTGCATGATGTGTACAAAAAGGAAAAATAGTCTTTGATAGAAATAAAAAACTGTTTTGGAAATGGGTGAAGACAACTAAACGAAGTGCCTCCAGCAGGCTTAATAAAAATAAAAGTGATTAAAAGATTTTGGATGAAACTGAAGTAACGAAATACTAGGGGTATTTAAACATTTGTATGGAGGTTACAGTGATATACCGAAGAATGAAATGGAAAGGAAAGCTATAAAGGTTAGTGTCCAAGAAAAAATAATACAAAAAAAATCATAAATGCTGTAAGAATATTGAAAAGTTTAAAGGCTACAGGTGTTGACAGTTTAATTGAAGAAAGACTAAATCATTCTGTTGACCTTGTGATGTGGAAGTGAGGCTTGGGTATTTCCATTGAAACATGAAACTAAATTCAGTGCAGTGAGGGTGGGTTATGTAGTAATATCGTAAGGTTTCTTGTTTATTTAGTAAAACAAGAAGACATGGTGAAGAATAAATGTATTGAACAGAAAAGAAAATAATCTGTTGGAAAGAAGGACACTGAGGTGGTTTGGTTTATGGAAAGTATGAATGAAAATCAAATTGCAAAACAAAGATATGAAGGAAAAGCATATCATCTGAGAGAGGGGAAGACAATGCAAACAGAGGGGAAGACTCAGCAAAGAGATGCTGAGATCCTTCAGAAGACAAAGGTGAGAAATTTAAACCAACCCCCCAACCACAATATATACTATGATGCAGAAGGCAAGTGAACTTTCTTGGGTTCTTTTCCTTGAAAACGTTTTGCTTCTCTTCCAAGAAGTTTCTTCAATTCTCTGAAGAACTGAACTGAAGAGGTTTTTTGGAAGACAAGTGAAACGTTTTCAAGAAAAAGAAAACAAGAAAGTTCAGTTGCCTTTTGAAGACAAGTGACAAGCACCTTTGGGACAACCATGACTTGGATGATGGAGAATCTCCATAGACAGTATGATGCATAGAATAGACATTGAATCAAAGACCTTATTTGCTCTCTAGCTTACTACTTTTTACTTTTTTCATTTTGTATAGCATTGCTTACCTTGAATGGGATGGCAGGATGGCTATCTATACATCACAGGTGGTATTCAGCAGGTTCTGGAGAACCGGTAGTAGAAATTCTGAGTAGTTCAGAGAACCAGCAAATACCACCTCTGACTGGAGATTTTACAGTATCCTTCCCTTGCCATGCCCACCAAGCCACGCCCACAGAACTGGTAGTACAAAAATTTGAATCCCACCACTGGTATACATATATAATTTTTAACAAACCGTTACTTCTGGGTAGGATGATTCTTCCAACTTTTAAAAACAGAAAAAATATATGGTTCCACTTAAAACAGAAACTGCCTATTACATATCTTCTGACGTACCTACAAACTCCCTGTTCTGCTGTGGAAAGCAATATCCGATCTTGCTATTCAAATGGGAATTTTGCAGCAGAAGGAAAAAAGCCGTTTGTTATCAACAAGCTGTCCAAGTACTGCACAACAGTGAAAGATGGAAAATTGATCTGAGAAAATACCATGAACCTCTAAGCACAGGGTAATATAGCCAAAATGAAATTGAATTGGCTCTGCACAGTGAACTTCTCAAATTAATCTCCAATTTAAACTAATGCAGTATCATTTGTTTTCTTGCTTTTATTCTTCCCTTCACTGCAGTATTTTGAAAACTAAAAGGAACCTTGGAAGAATGTCTATTTTTCACACCCCTTGTGTAGTTCCTGGGAAAAGCAATACCCCTAATGATACGTCCTTTGTTGCCTATCACATTCTTTGTAAAAATCAAACACATACACACATTGGCATGCCATATATCAAATAATAAGAGTCCAGCAGCATTTTCATTTACAAGAATGCCTCTAGGCCCCTCATGAACCATACGGGCATTCATTATTAGAAAATCAAACAGAAGCTAGAGACCTGCACTTTATTTGGAAACCAGCCCGTCTGCTCAGGCAAAGGAAAAGCTAAGTTGTGGGGAGGTGGCACTTCCCTGCTTATATTGTGACTAGGAACATCCTTCATGGCAGCCATCTTATGAACAACCAATTCTGTCTATGGCAGTTGTTTGCAGTAGAAGTCATTCGAAGCCATATTATAATAATAGCCCCCACAAAATTGAAAAGAAAAAAGTGTTTAAATCCAGTAAAGATGACAAGAAGCCTGAAGTTTAGGTTCAAGACTCATTATTACATTAAATACTTTTTGTATTTAACTATATAGTATTGTTTAACTGTATAGAGTTTTTAAAAAAAAACGCTGTATAGCTAGAAAAGTTAGAAAAGATTTTGTATGTCTCTCTGTAGTTATAAATACTATTTTTAAGAACATTCTCCAAAATATTTAGAATGGGAATTTCCCTCCAGAGCCTCAAAAAAATATCACACCAATTTAGCTCTGGCAAAGGAGTTGATGAACATGTGAGAGAGGAAAATAACAACATACGTACATACACAGAGAGAAACCCACACATACACTGTTACTCATCAAGAGCCATTCTTCTGCAAAATCAGAGCTGTTTTAAAGGGTCACATTTCTTTTAAAAATCTCCACAAGCATCTTTACACAAGGATCTCTCAAAATAGTCACTTTACCTGGATATTATCATTTACTGTTAATCACAGAAAGCCTTTAGTTCCATAGTTTCTAAATGATTCTTTAGTGACAATTTTTCTAAAATTAGTTCAAGTACTATAACCACTGTGCTGGCATTATATAAGTATTATGACCTCCCTTGGTTAGATGTTTCTGCACACGACAACACAATGCCAAATATAACTACCAGAATAAGAAAGTGGGAAATATCTTATATGCAGAACAGACAACAAGAACTTGGGCCAGTAACATGCCACAGTTTAAAATATACACATTCAGCTTGTGGACAAGGAACTCAAAAGGAAGAAAATATTCATTTTATAAACATAGAAAATCTTAAGGCAAACCTAAGTTTCGTTAGTAAGGCATGGTAGAAGTACTACTTTTTTCTCCTAATCCCTTTTAAAAGCAATGCATAGATTGTGATGTACTCAGACATCATTTTATATACTTTTTCAGAGAATTGTTCACAAGACAAATTCATGCATTCATTATTTTTTTCCTTATCAGGAACAAAACTTTTCCAAATCTGAGATACCTATTTGTGGGGGCGAGAGGTGGGGCAGGCCTGACTACCTGACAGTTGGGACAAGATGCAACCCAGTTTTCAACCATTTTGTCAATACCTGGCCACCATACATAACTCCTGGCCAATCCCTTCATTCTGACAATACCTGGATGACCTCATGTAACATTTCCAAAACCTCTTTTTGCAGTTTTGCAGGAATAACCACCCTGTTACCCCACAAAATACATCCTCTTAATAGAGATAATTCAGTTTGCCTGGATTTAAAAGGTTGGGCAAGTTGAGGTAGATCTTGAAGAGGCCAACCTTTCTTAATCCAGCCTATAACAGGAGCCAATAAAGTGTCTTTGGCAGTCTCTCTGGCAATTTCAGCAGTGTACTGGAAGCTTGGCAACAGTTTCTAGGAAAAAGGTGTAAGTCTCAGGAGCAAAGTCCTCAGTGTGTGAAGGAAGTGGGCAGCGACTCAAAGCATCTGCATGCCCAATGTCTTTGCCAGGCCTGTGGATGAGTTTGTATGAATAAGCAGCAAGAAATTCAGTCCACCTCAGCATTCTTGGTGACAGGATAGTGGGCGTAGGTTTGTCTCCTGACACAATGCCTAACAGAGGTTTGTGATCTGTGACAATGGTAAATGTTCTCCCATATAAATACTCATGGAATTTCTTGACAGCTGCAACAATTGCCAAGGCTTCCTTGTCCAGTTGGCTGTAGTTCCTCTCTGCTTTGGTCAAGGTGCAAGAGTAAAATGCAATAGGAGCTTCCCTCCCCTGGAAAGCCTGTGGCTCAAACCCCCCACACACTCCAAAAGGGGATGCATCACAAGTCAGTACAACAGGCAAATTCTCAGAGAACTGTATCAGTACAGCATCAGACGTGATTAGTCTTTTAATATTGTTAAATGCAGATTGTTCTTTTCTGCCCCAGACCCACGCAGACTTTTTGTCCAATAATCTGTGCAGTGGTTCTGCAATGGTTGCCTTCTGAGGTAGGTACATGTGATAAAAGTTAATGAGTCCAAGGAAGGCTTGCAAATCTGTTTTACATTTTGGTCTAGGGGCTTCTTTGATTGCCTGAACCTTGGCATCTGTGGGGTGGATACCATGCTTGTCAATCATATAGCCCAAGAACTCAACCTTGTCAGTTCTAAGAGTGCATTTTTCTTCCTTGACTTTTAACCCCGCTTTTTGAATCTGGTAAGGACTTCTCTGAGTCTCTCTTGTAACTGAGTGTCATTTTCAGCAGAGATTAACACATCATCAAAGTAAGGTACTATCCCTGGCAGTCCTTGGAGCATCCTTTCCATAAGGCTTTGGAAGATGCCTGGTGCCACTTACTCCAAACTGTAACCTTTTACATTTGAAAGCACCTCTATGAGTCACAATGGTTTGGGCCTCTGCAGTGGCATCATCAACTGTTAATTGTTGATATGCCTGGGCCAGATCCAATTTGGCAAAGACTGTACCCCTGCCAAGTGAATGTAGTAAATGATGCACCACTGGAACTGGATATGCGCTCTGTTGAAGCGCATGGTTCAATGTCCCCTTATAGTCTCCACAGATTCTCACTGACCCATCAGTCTTGACTGGTGTGACTATGGGTGTCTCCCACCTGGAGTGGTCAGTGGGCTCTAAAACTCCTTGAGCTATTAGTTTATCTAATTGTGCATCAATTTTTTCCTTTAAGGCAAATGGGACCCTTCTGGGCTTTAAGTGAATTGGTGGCACCTTGGGATCTAGATTGAAAGTGATAGGGTCCCCATATACTTGCCCAATCCATCGCTGAAGACCTCTGGAAACTCAGACTTCAAGGCCTCCTCCCATTCAGTGTTGCTCACGTGATTGATGCCAGTCACCTCGATGCCTAGTGGATTGAACCACTCAAGTCCCAGCAAGCTTGGCGATCCTTGTCCACGATGGTCAGGGGCAAGCGTTTGGTGTGGCCTTTGAACTTCACGTTGAATTCTCTTGTTCCAACTACTGGAATCTTGTTCCCTTGGTAGTCTTTAAGAGTCAGTGCTTGCTTCTTGAAATGCTTCTTCTGAATGTTTGGGAGTAGTCTGTGAATAGTGTCCCATGACACCATAGATAAATATGAGCCTGAGTCCACTTCCATTTGGCAAGGCCTTCCTTCAATTAGTACCTTGACATGCACTTTTCTGTTATTGATAGAAGAAGAATGACCAATAGTTACTGTCTGATGAGTTTCATTCTTCCCTTTGCTTCTGTGCTGCGCCCCATTTTCTCACTGAGGTTGTTGGGCTTGAATTCTTTGTCAGGAAACTTCCTTCTGTTGGGTGGAGTTCTGGATGATTTGCAGACTCTTGCTAGGTGTCCTCTTTTTCACAACGGAGGCAGATGGTATCTAGGAACTTGCATTCAGTGCGGGGTGGCTTCCCCACAACCTCTGCAGTAGAAATCTTGCCTCTTTCTTCCCAGGTCTTTCTTTTTCCTCTCCATTCTGAGTCTATAAATTCCTTCCTCCACCTCACTACAGTCTGACTCAGAATCTATTTGCTCACAATGAGTTGTTGTGGACTTTTCCACATCAGGATGGCTTGTGGCCTTGTTAATTTTCTTCATGGCTGCTGCTGAGGACTTGGTAGCTTCTGCTGAAGAGGCCTCTTCTATTGCTTCCTTCAGCGTGATCTTAGGTCTTAGTAATAACTTGCTCTGAAGCACCTTGTCTTTAAGGCCCAGAACAAATCGATCGCATGGCCTCTTCTAAATTGTTAAATTCACATGCACCCCAATGTCTCTTAAACTTGCCATGAAGTCGTTTACGTTTTGCTTTCCCTTGATCCCGACGGTAAAACTCGTGTCTCTTAATGAGGCACGATACTTGTGGGGCGTAATGGGCTCTTAACAACTTTTCTAAGTCAGGCCATTCCATTACCTTCACGTCTGCAGCTCCCGCCAATGCCTTCGCCATCTTGAAAACTGCCGGACCGCAGTCGTGAGAAAGACCGCCCTCTTCCGCTTCTCGGAAATGTCGGCAAGATCGTTTCCTTCCAGATACATTTGGAAACGATCTGCATACGCTCCCAGTCTTCTGCCGTCGGATCGAACGGGCTGGGGGTGTTCAGCGCAGCCATCTCTCTCCTTCTGTTCCGCATTGCCTTCTTCTTCAGGGAGATCCCATTTCGCGCCAGTGTTAAGTTTGCATGAAGAGACAGGCGGAGTGCTTCAAGCTCTTTGTTTATTAGTGACTACAGCTCCAGAATGAACCCATTTTAGCTGGGCTGCGGCTGCTACTTATAGCCAGCAGCCGCAGTTGCCAGCCAATCAGAGTGCAGGGTTTTCCCGCACTTTTAAACCAATCATTTCTTACATTTTACAAGAACAGTTCAAACTAAACCAATGACTTTAAACCTGCATACATAACAGAAAGTTCTATGCCTTGATAGATGATATGATCAGTGGTGGGATTCAAATTTTTTATTACCCATTCTGTGGGCATGGCTTGGTAGGTGTGGTGTGACGTGGCTTGGTGGGCATGGCAGGGGGAGGATACTGAAAAATCTCCATTCCCACACCACTGCAGGGGAAGGATACTGCAAAATCTCATTCCTTCCCCACTCCACTAACCTGCTTTCCAGCTCCGTTCTCCTGTGCAGGGCAACAAAAGAAGACCCAGCCAATCATCTGGGACTTGGGAGACAGAGAATAGATGGGCCAGGGCCAGTCAGAGGTGGTATTTGCTAAACTACTAAAAATTTCCATTACCAGTTCTCCAGAACTAGTCAGAACCTGCTGAATACCACCTCTGGATATGATTAGATTAGATTAAAGTGTCAGATAGATAGATGGATGGATATACTGCTTATATACTGCTTATATCTTCCTTTCTTTATTTTTCCCCATTTTGCCAGTTAAATATTTTTGCTCTTTGCTGATGTTTAATAAATACTGTAAGTATCAATATATATGTTAGCTGAGTGGCATATACTCATGTCCTTGCTGTAATCTAGATATGGGGATTGACTGGGTGTAAACTAAACTGGAAATTACCACAGTTATTTTCCATCCTCAATCTGTGAATGGAGAAACAATTTCCACTCACAAAGGCACATTGGTAGGGATTGTGAGTGGATTTCTTGAATTCTGGTGCTAAAGATGACTACATACATTAAAGAACAGAACTAGTCTTCCATCTGTTCAGCAGCTTATCTCATCCAACTAAGATATCACAGGCATGAAATATCTTTCCAGATTTGTAGTTACCTACTTCCAGGCACAGCATGTTCTCTCAGCATCCAGTCAGCTAAAAAAAATCAACAGTGAGCATCACTGAAGCTATCAGTTGGGAGAGCTGCTGCAGATTTGCTGAATACAGAAAATGACTCAGATGATATAAATGGGAAAGGAAATGAAAGGACCTACAAGTAATCTTTGCAAATTGTCATTTTTAGAAGCACTGGGAAGTTCAAACTCAAAACTTTTAGATTTTAGAACAACAAGTACTAGAATAAAACATTGAAACAGTACTTTGATGGTGAACCCAGTCAGCCATTCTCTTACCATTTATCTTACAAATATAATTGAAATATAAGACTCTTGCATTGCAAGTGTAATTATACAAATGTAATTTTAATCCCTGCCTATGTAAGGATAGCTGAGTAAATATCTATGTTATTTCATAGAAAAATCTCCTAAATAACAATAAACAGCTTCACCCATATTCAGGCATTAGCATTATTTCTTTCTTTGTTGGGGCTATTATCTATCATCTGTCCTCTCTATCTCTATCATCTGTCTGTCTGTCTGTCTGTCCGTCTGTCTGTCTGTCTGTCTGTCTCTCTCTCTCTCTCTCTCTCTATCCTTCCTTTATTATTTTTACAACTAACTCCAGGCAGCAAACATATCTAATACTCTTCCCTGCTACTATTTTCTCCAGAATTAAACATTCATTCTTGTATTTGCTGAAAGGCTTAGATTAGAACATCCTTTCTTCTAAACATTTAATTCCTTGTAAGTCTTGGAACTTCAGCAGACATGGAAAAAATGAATGCCAAACTAATCCCGAACTGTTTATGCACAGTATTATCTACTGACATGCACTTCATTAGAATTGCATGGAATTTGGTGATATGCATTCTCTCCATTCTTCTACCCTCTGATCATGCCAGCAAAATTTATGATGTCTTGAAAAAAGCAGTTATCCCCCGATTCAATTTTGCTATGTATCTTGGACCAATAGTCCATCAATAATCCAGAGCCTTCTCACTGAGGTTTTGCTTATTTATCTAACTTGGAATGGTGCTCTCCTTCCTATTACCATCTTTTCTTCTCACATATCAGATATATCAGACATATTTACATTTCATCCATTTTTAAAAATACTTTTAAAAAACTTTGTTATTTTCTTTTGCCTGCTCACTATATCTTTATATTTTTATTTAGTTTTTTCTCTCTTGTTCAATTGTTTTTGTTCTTTGGAAAAAGAACTAAATAAATTTGCTTCACTGACAATCACAATAAAGATATTTAAGGACAAAAGTCTCTCACTTTCTTCTTTTCAGTCTAAAATTTTTATTTAGTTCATTCCCTATTTTAAAAGCATGCAGACTCCAAATGAGACAGGCAGGCACTGGGAAAATTAGCATTATTACAGAGGGTAAAATATTAATAGAGAAATCAGTAAGTGGGTAAGATGTTCAATCAGAGCCAGACCACCTGGCAATTGGTCATGAAGATTAGCATAGATTACAATAACGTTTTTCCTGTTGTATCCCCATGCCACCTTAGACTTAAAATTCATGTTTTATTGACCTTGGGGTAAATGTTTTTGTTCTAGGTGCTATCATTTCATCAGTTCCTCTGAACAGCATGTTAGCCTGAACAGGGAAGCTCACTCAGACCATGATTTATTTCTTTAAACAGCAATGAGTGAATAAAATGTGGGTGACACATTTGAAGCAACACCGGAAGAATAACTAGGAAGGCTTTTGATCACCCTTTACAACTGATCTTTGCTGTCTCTTCCTATTGTCCTTTCTGTGAATGATTGACTAATGACAGTCTAGGAAGGAGAAGGAAAAATCACTTCTACTTGCTTCACCCTTTGACCCTGGGCGATTCAATATATTTCATGCAGAACTGAGTGATAGTAGCAGCGATAAAGCTGATATGATCCAATCAGTAATGGGAACAGTGGCTAGTACATTTCTTATTCCACAAATCCCGATGGTGGTGGATGCTGAGTTGTCTCCCCAGCCTAGTGGCTTACAGTTCTGCTTCTACTGGCCATGGGGGCTGGAATTATGGGAGTTGTAATTTTAGTGTATCTGGAAGCAGCAGTTTGCTTATTGTGTCGAAAGTAGAAATGGCATTTCAAGATACTGAATATACCAAGATTGGGTCCTATTCTGGCAATCTCTTTCAGATTTGTTCCATATTACAGATATCCTACTATAGATTGCATTGTAGTAGTAGCAGCAGCAACAACAACAACAACAATAACAATAGTTATTGTCAGGTTCATGATAGTCAATGTAAGCAAAGCAAGATTTCCACAGAGTACTCTTTAATATGATTTATTGAAACGGTAAGGGATATGATCACAAAATATAGGAAGTGCATAAACTGCATAGATCCCATTTATCTTGCAGTTAAGATGGAAACTGTTTTCAGTTTCTTGATCATAATTTTATTGTTCTGGCTGTGCTTTTCACAGCAACTGAAGAATTTGCAGCTGGATAATACTTTCAAAATGTTCTTGAATTTTGCTCAGGCTCTGAACAGAACATTATATTCCCCCCCCTTCCCAATTTAGTATCTTGAAAGAGTTTTCATACTGGGGGTTGTTCAAAACAATTCCCACACTTAGATTTTCCATCTTACTCTTTCTCGTGGGTAATCTTGTTTCCCATTTGGCTCCAAATGGGAGGGGGTGAGGAGACATGACAAAGATCCTTTCTAAGAGAAATAGGTTCTTTATTTAATAAGATAATAGAAATCTTGATGAATGTTCAATGAGTAGGTCTCCAGCATACCAGATTTTCATTATGTTTCCAGAGGGAGAAGTAAACTGATTTTTTTTTAAATCAGGTATTCATTTTGCCAGAACGGTCTATTTGCAAACAATACTGTCTGCAGTCATTGAAATTCAGTATTTTTCTTTTTAATTATATTTTTATTAAGTCATTTTAAGAAAAGGAAGAGACATACAGAAAAAAGAAAGAAAAAACATCTAATTTGCAAAAATAAAGCATAGTGTGAATAAACAGGAAATTTACAAGCATCGTAGAATTAAGTTAAAATTGCCAATATTTCACTGATAAGTTTTGAATAAAAGAGCCAATTCAGTGTAATGGTTAAGGCACTAAGTTACAATCTGGAAGGCCATGAGTTCTAGTCTCACATTTGAAACAATGCCAGATGAATGGCATTGGGCCGGTCATACCCTCTCAGTCCTAGGAAGCAGGCAATGGAAAATCACTTCCAAAATATTTGCAAGAAAACTGCAGGGATTTGTCCAGGCAGTTATCAAGAATCAACAGTGACTTGAAGGCATGTCTACCTCCACCCCCTATTTATTGTAGGGTTTAAAAAAGTATATTTGTTAAAATTGTTAAAATTCAAGTAATATGTTAAAGTCAAGAGCATTAATTAGTATACTATAGATCAAGAGTCTCCAAACTTGGCAAGTTTAAGACTTGTGGACTTCAACTCCCAGAATTCCTGAGCTAACATGACTGGAGGAGGATTTCTGGGAATTGAAGTCCACAAGTCTTAAAGCTGTCAAGTTTGAAGACATGAGATACCATAATTTCTTTTTGAGCAATTGAAGGTTTTATGTTAAGAGAAACATAAATTTTACATATGGTACAAATCTTTATATGGGATTATATTCCAAAAATGATTTCCAACTTCAGTTAATTTTTTACTGGTCAGATTTAGTTTTAAAATGGAAAGCTATTTTGAACTTGAAGGTGTGCTCCCACAGCTTAATTATCCATTCTTCTGCAGAAGGAACTCTGTGTACTTTCTAGTAGAAGGCATAAATTATCTTTGCAGTACTGGTAGTTATCATGTACAAAGCTGGTTTAGTGTAGTTTGTGAGAAAGTGAGGTTTGATTGATTATGGCCATCAAGTTATTTTAGGCTCCTAGAGACCACATAGATAGATTTTCTCTATGACCATCCATCCCTAATCCATTCTTTCAGATCTCCCAATGGTACACTCATTGCTACTGTAACTATGGCATATTGAAAAGGAAATTCAGCTTTTGGAAATATATTTCATTTCATTAAAAAACATTTCCCAGAACGTTGAGCAATTACAACATTGTACCAAATATGAGAAAATATCCAACCTGGTTATTATATTTCCAACAAGTTTTAGAATCTGAACAGTCCATTTTAATAATCAGTATTAGAATACTGTGCAGCAGTAAATATTAGAGTACTATGCAGCGCCAATTTTCTCTTAGTATAATATTTGTTAGTATAATATTTGTGTGAATGTTTTTCCCTCACTGAAATTCCTGTTGTTGCATATCAATTATTGTATTGAAATTCTGCCTCCATTTAATCATAAAGTCTTTAATTTGCTCTGTTCCTGAGTCACATTTCACCATCAATTTATAAATAAGGCTCAGCAAAAGTGCCATGTAAAATTGACTATTTTTCACTCCACCCCCTCCCCCAGTTGATGTATCTGGAGAAATTTTAACACTGTGTGCATCATACTCCATGATTTCAGTATATCAGAATAGTTTCTAGCTGTTGATGGAGCATGGTTATGTTGGGATTTTCTTTTTCAATGGTATGAGCTGTTTCAATAAGATAATGAGAAATTAGTCAAGTATTTATAAACAGATGCTACTTCTTCTGAGAAAGGCAAGCTCATTTTGTTGTTTGAACAAATATTTTACCCAAGCTGTGTTGGTAGAGATCTGCTGCAATGCACACTAATCTTCATAACTGTTCTAAGCTTGGGAGAAACTGATACTGTTTGTCACTTCCTAAATTTCTAGAACAGGGGTGTCAAATACGTCATGGCGGTGTCACGTGATGTATTGGGACTTTTTCCTCCTTCGCTAAGCCGGGTGTGGGCCAGCACATGACACATCCAGCCCGCAGGCTGGGGGTTTGACAGCCCTGTTCCAGAGTAACAGCTCAGATGAATGTCTTGTATCAAGGTATGATGGTTTTAATTGTCCAGACTCTGGTTAAACTGGGAGCATCCAGAGCAGAGGTGGTATTCAGCAGGTTCTGACCAGTTCTGGAGAACCGGTAGCGGAAATTTTGAGTAGTTTGGAGAACCGGCAAATACCAGCTCTGACTGGAGATTTTACTGTATCCTTCCCCTACCACGCCCACCAAGCCATGCCCACAGAACTGGTAGTAAAAAAATTGAATCCTACCACTGATCCAGAGATGCTTGGGCTGGAGAAGCTGTACACCCAGCAGAAGGAATACACACTTTTCTTTAAAAAAAACTTTTATTGAACATTACAAATAAAAAGAAAAAATATAAATGAGAAAAAAGAAAAAAATAGAAACTGTAGAAAAGAAGAAAAAATTGAAAGAAAAATAGAAAAGAAAAAATGAAAATCTAATAAAGAAAAATAAAATATATAGTATAAAAAATAACTTCCGCTTTCATCACAATACATATAAACAATTTTAGTAACTTACCATCTTCTCTTAAAATACAACAAACAATTCCTTTTTCCTACACCTCGCCTCTTACATACAAACAAATCCTTAAAGCTTCCTTGTTCAGTCCTGGTCAGCAAAAGTCCATTAAGCATTTCCAGAGATAATAGCATATCTATTTTAACCTTGACTAAATAAATCAATTTTTTATTCTTTCATTTTTAACAATTTTGAACTTCACTCCCTTCAAATAATGCCCTAAGATTCATTTTTTAAAAATCTCTCTCTCTCTCTCTCCTCTCCCTCCCTCCCTCTCTCTCTCTCTCTTTTCATTTTGTCTGTTCTCATAAAATTGCTATTTATTTTATTTTTATTTTATTTTATTTGGACTTGTATGCTGCCCCCTCTGCCGAAGGACTCGGGGCGGCTCATAACTAAAATACAAACAATAAATAATTTAAAAAAGAATTAAACCAACAAGCCCAACATCTAAAACCCAATTTAAAACGCTGCCCCCAGAGGTCAGTGCAGCCCGGCCTGCTCAAACAGCCAAGTTTTCAGATCGTGGCAGAAGGAGCGAAGATCAGGAGCCAAATGGAGCTCCAAGGGTAGTTGGTTCCACAAGGCGGGAGCCGCCTCAGAGTAGGCCCTCCCCCGGGGCTTAATGTTAAAAACATTAACTGGTTGTTTTTCTATATCCAATATAGAAAAATTATTCAGCTCACTCTTTTGCTTTATTTGTATATCCCTTTTAATTATTTAGACATTAACCAGATTGACTTGTATGATCAGTGTAACATTACAGTGTAACAGTGTAACAGTTGCCTTGGGGCGAGATGGGTGTCAAATAAATAAGTAAATAATAAATAAATAAAACATTTTCCATATCATCTTGTTTCTTATTTTAAATCTACTCTCAAATCAAACTCAGTCTAACCTGGTGAAATTCATTCCCCATCAACAGTATCTTTTAAACACAGTTTATAATGGTAGACAGTCTTAAAATTATTAACATTCTGGGTCCTTGTTACCTAGTTAGGGTAATGAAATGTCTGCAAGAAAATAAGCAGGCTCAGAGAACACCAAGGACCCCACATTCTGGGTCTATTATTCACAAATATCTTTCAATATGTCCAATGCTAAAGTATTTTGCACAAATCTAGATTAATAAGTCAGTATTCTTCTCTAACTGTAATTTTTGGTTTTTTCTGGTTCCCTCTAGTGTCTAATCTTCAAAGTCCTACACTATCTGGGGTTTTTTAAAATCAAAACAGCAGCATTTTCCCCACAGGAAGGATTCTTAAATTAAACAAAATCTTATTTCAGATCCATCTGGACCCTTAATCTATTTATAACTTCCCAAAATCAACTTTCTTATCACCCTTTGGCTATTCAAAAGATTCAAGGAAACTCACCCAGTAGTACAAAACTTGTCACTCCAAAGGTTTTTAATAGTTGAAAAATAGTTAAATAGCAATTTCTGAAAATGATTAAGAAATGAGGTCTGGATTGTAGTGTCCATTTGGGCTACAATCCAGCTGTGATCTTGATTAAAATCCCTTGACTCCCAGGCACTCAACTCACAAGTCAAGCACAAAAATCTCAGTTCCTGAAATCTACTCATGAGGAGCAGTTTTCCAATCTCACAATCTTTCCTTTTTCTCAAGAGACTTTGGCAATCAGAATTCATTGTTTGCCCACCAAACAATGCTGCAAATCCATCTCTGCTCCTTTAGGGATGTCTAGTTTTCCAAGAATTCTCATCATATCAGGAGTATATACCTTTTGTCTACAAGTCACAAGAAGATTGTTTCTTTTTCTGAAAACATTTCATACTATAAAATTTAAAAGAAAACAATTACTCAATAATTATTTCTCATAATTTTCATACTTGTAAGTTTTTCAGAGAATTCATGATGATCCTAGAACAAAAATTCTTGCAGAATATTTCCACTATTGTTTGTTTGTTCTGCACTGATCTATCAACTTTGGCATTTAAGACTATTCTTCTCTGCATAAAGATTCTGATCTAGCCAAGTTATATATGAGGGTTTGTTTGTTTTTGCCAAACCATATTTTGAATAAGGATTTAAATATCTGGAGAACTGTGATTTAGTTCTGAGTCTGGGATGACCTATTTTGCTATGCTCACTCACTATATTATAAACCTGTGCAACATCTCCTTCAAATGGTAAATGTGCAAAGAATGTCTTTCATTTAAAAAACTTGATTTAAATGTTAATAATCTAATTGTATGCCATAAACGAATGTCAGAATAAATCTAGTTTTGCTAATGCATTCAGCATGCTTGCTTTTGTGGAGTTTTTTTTTTCTTTCTTTGATTTGTATGATAACATTTTAAAATATGTGGAGAAAATATTTTAGGAGCTGCTCAGAGTTTGCAGCACCAGGGCTTTTCTTAACTATATGTATCTAGCTGAGTTTCTGTATGATTCTCAGTGTATTAAATAGTCTTCCTCAGCCTGGTGCCTTCCAGAAAGGCCCTTTAGTAGCTGAGGATTAAAGCAGTAAAGTGAACGATTAGAGCAAATGAAGTCCAACCCATCTGTATATCCATATAAAACATTCAGCTGGATAGTACATTCACCATTTACTGTTTGAAAGTCTGAATTATTCAGAGAGGAAGAACAGTGGCTCTGCACAGCGGTGCGCACAAAACACATGCACATTTCCACATGACAGGTCTATAACTTGCTAGATACATCTTTCCCTGAAAGACATTAGAGAAAAAACAACTGTCATGTATCATACTGCATCTCTAATAAAATATGTGCTCTCTTTCTTTATCCTGTCATTTCGAAGGGAGAAAAATGATGGGGACCTGGTTAAGCTAGGGTTGGGGGGAAAGAGCCAGGGCAAATAAAAGTCTTATAATCATTCCTTCCCAAGTTTTTGAGATTTTCTTATCCATATCTCCTTCCCAGAAAATCTTGAGGCCTAGCATACCAGGAGCAGAAAGGGAAAGAACAATAATTTCCATTCCAAGTTGTGTGCATTTTAACTTAGAAGAATGCTTTCCCACAGTGCTGAAACTTTAAAAAAAAACCTCATATTTGATCCAAGCTGTTTTGACTGGCTGAGATGTATTTATGGCTCCTACAATACCCCAACTGATTGCCATTTCTTAGCACTCAACCCTACATTATTTCCGTCTGATCAACCTTCTGCAGAGTCTCTGGACTGTGATCTAGTTTTTATCAGGACTACTGATCCTTCTCAGTTTGTTTTTTATTCAAGCTCCTGGACAGTGACTTTTCTGCAAGCTCCAGATACAAATTGGGGTACAAGCCTCCTAACCAGACCCACCTGCACTGCTACATTCTGAGCATCACATAATTATGTGTTTCTTAATTGGAATTGCCAGACAAACAATTTAAAAGATGTGTATTGTATAGCTAAAACTCTGTAGAGATTCTCAGTCATCCAGGTCATGGTTGTCCCAAAGGTGCTTTTTCAGGAGGCAACTGGACTTTCTTGTTTCCTCAGGTGACCCTGAGGACATAGATAAACCTCCAAGTGTTTCAATGACCTTCTAAAGGATGCAAATGACCAGCTGTCTGCAAGGAATATAAATCCTTCCATTCCCCACTATCCAATCCTTCCATTCCTATCTATCAAAGAGGAGTTCTTCATTGCCTGAATTTGCACATTAGCTTCCTGATTTAGGGAAATGTAGTTCTCATCTTTTTCACCAGAACTGGCTTAGATGCAAGGGAGTCCTGGGATTTAAAATCCAAAATGACCTGGAACACAAATACCTAATGAAATATCTCTTTGTACATCAGCCTACCTAGATATTGCAATCTTCAAGGAAAGTTTCATGGCCACATTCTGTAACTTATGTGACAACAAACAGGAGCTTTTTAACCTGCACTGTTTTCAGGACTGCAGGTGTATTTTCACTCACCTAGCTAGAAGTAGCTGGCCAACCTCAAGTGGTCTAAAAAAAACTAGCAAACTCATATTTTATTAATCTTCAGATGGGAGACTTTCAAGAAATTCCAGAGCTGTAGACTAAATTTGGAAGAAACTCATGCCAGTCTGTGAAGTTATCCAAAGTTGAGCTTGATTCAAGAAGGATACTGCTTTAATTCCCGCCCCCTTACACATAGACAATCCAAGTTGCTTAAACTACCCTGTTGTATTTTTTTTAAAGTCTTATTACTTTGATGTTCACTTTTTATTTATTTAATTTTTTGTTGGATGAAAATTGTATTTATTCCCACTGTTCACTTAATAGCTATTCAATGAAGAGTTATTTAGGAGGAATGAAGAGTGCTCCCCACATGAGTGGGTGGTAAATAATTTCTTTCTTCCTATTTAATTCCATTCAGATGAAAAAGCTAGTGGGCAGATTTACTAGAGAAGAAAGAGAATGACACTCCTGGTGATTCCTCCTCTCTTATGAATGGGAAGCAAATATTATCAGGAGTTGTTTTAAATACCCCACAGCCTGCAGCCCAATATTTGTAGAATGGCTAGAAAGGAAGACTGGCAAACTGCCTGACAGATCACTTGCAATCTGTCATTTTGCTGAAGAAAAATAAGTGGGATATTTTACCAGTTCTGTGGTAAGAAAGCAGCTTACTTTTTATTTTGTATTTTACAATACTCTATAACTTAATAAAAAAATTGAAATTCAAGAAAGCAGCTCATTAACTTATTGGGGGTTGGCCAAAGACCTTTTGCTGCACAACATTAATGGAGCCCCAGTCTATTCTAAAAGGCCACATGAGTGTAGGGATATGACCCAGTCTGACACAGGCTTATTTTCTCAGTCAAAAAACTCAACAAGAATCGGAATGTTTCTCATTCAAAATCAGACACTTCATTTACCCACCAACCAGTTGATGGGTCTTTGAGCAAGTTGTTTCCAGAGAGCTACATTGCTAGGCATTCAAGTCTTCCCAATGTTCCATCCTATCACATATGGCCAGCTTCTGATAATGAACTCAGGGTATTTATTGAAGTCATAAATCCTAACTGTAGCAACATAAACATATTGCAAACTGCAGGCTTTCTGCTTAGAGCAGGAAAAGCCAAAACCTTACTTTTCGGATAGGCCAAAAACACAAAACACCAATTCAGAAACAGTATAAGATTAAAGATTAAATACTAGACAAAATATGTCAATTACACTAAGATCCAGATATGGTTTCTTGAGGAGGAAGTAAACCATATGCCACCCTAGTCCAGAGACTGGAGCAAAACAAACCAGTTTATTAATTCTGGTGGTTCCACATCCCTAACATCAGCTTTGCATTTTTATAGATAGAGTAACACAGTCCGTAGCTAGTCTAAAGAAAAAAAAGTACCGGTATGTCAAATGCAATCATTGTTAATAAACATATATATTTCGTTGTTAGATGCGAAGTCATGTCTGACCCATCATGACCCTTTGGACAACATTCCGCCAGGACTTCCTGTCCTCTACCATCTTCTAGAGTCCATTTAAGTTCATGCTGACTGGTTCAGTGCCTCCATCCAGCCACCTCATTCTCTGTCGTCCCCTTCTTCTATTGCCCTCATTCGTCTCCAGCATTATGCTCTTCTCCAGTGAGTCCTTCCTTCTCATTAGGTGGCCAAAGTATTTGAGTTTCATCTTCAGGATCTGGCCTTCTAAAGAGCAGAAACACACACACACACACACATAGATGTAGATAGATATATAAACATACATATACATATACACATACCGTGTTTCCCCGAAAATAAGACCTACCCCGAAAGTAAGACCTAGCACTATTTTCTAAACCTGCCCTAATATAAGACCTACCCCGAAAATAAGACCTAGTGTAAATCTCCAGTTCCAGGAAGACTTTTCAGGGAGCAACCGTGCACCCGAAACACCCCCTACACACTCACACCCACTATTTGGCACCATAAATATATAAGACCTACCCCGAAAATAAGACCTAGTGTGTTTTTGGGAGCCAAAAAAAATATAAGACAGTGTCTTATTTTCGGGGAAACACGGTAGATACACTTATGCACATATACAGAGAATTGTTTCTTTCAATCTTTTTTTCCTAAGAGGCCAAAAGCATGACAAAAAATTTTCATGGATGAGCTAACCAGAGGGATTATAGTTTTCACAAACCACCTGCTGGCAAGAACATTTGGTTCATGTGAAAATTCACACAGCAAGGTTCCAATATCATCTTTCCCTTCACTAGTCAACCTTAGACAATACCATGGGATTTACTATGCTGAGATAATGCTCCAAAGTGTGAGGATGCTACAGTTATCAAGAACTGACAGGCCGTCACCAAAATACTACTGTCAAATTGACAAAACCATGGTTAACATTCCTTCCTTGCTTGAAAACTTCTGGACTAATACCAAAAGGCCATGTTCTACTTCAGGGCAACCTTCTAGCTTGGAGTTCACACTTGTTTCTTTATATTGTCCCTTGCATTGTCCTTTCCCCACCACTCAGTGATAATATTTGAAAACCATTTCCATAGGGTTTTATTTTAAGCAAACAAATCTGTCCCCTTTCTAATACAACTTACAGACCAATGACTTTAATTAATCTTTTTTAAAAATCATGGTGTAATAAAGTACTTAAAGTCCAAGGGTCATTGTGGCAGATGGGAAGATGGAAGGCTCAGGAAAGAAGTGGGGTTGAAGACAAAATGGAGAACTGACAGAGTGCTGTGTCTCCAAGTATTGTATGATATTTATTTATTCAGCATATGGCAAAAATGTTAAAAAGCACAATTATATTTTCAATGAGCAAATATGAAGCTGTATCTGATATATATGTTATGGATAAAGAGTTTTAAATTGCAGTTTACTCAGGAACCCTTGTTAAAAGTCCACTAAGGAGGAACACAATTGATGATGAAAGTAAGATCCTGGAACACTAGATACAGGTAGCTCATCCTGGTCTTGTTTCTTCCCAACCTCTGAATATTAGTGTAGAGAAGCAGCTTTGAAAAGAGACTCTTCTATTCTGTGCTATCAAGCTGGACAAAAAAAGATAAATTCAAATATCTTTATTACAGTTTTTGACAAGCTTTTACGGTAAAAAAAGTATTTGATAGAATAATCCTTTTAATCCAGAAAGGATTAAAGTGGAAGGAGGGGAATGGGGAAAATAGGGCAATAAAATAAGATAATCGAATTAAAAGTTTTGCCCAATTGTATAACTTGTTAAATATATTTGGCCATTTGATATATGGAGTTAGCTTCCCTTAAAAAGTAATAAACATAACATTTATCAGTGTTACCATCAAATTTGGAAATGATTGGGAACATCAAAGCACATTGTGAGGCATCATAAAAGGGACATGTATGAGAATACGAGCAAGAGTTTGTACCTCCCTGATTCCACAAGGGCTAAGTTTCTACAAATAAAATCTTGAAATGAACGAAATCTTTCCACTATTAGAGCTGATGGGAGGGCATCTAAGTGGGCTATGGGAAAAGCCCATCTACGATTAGGTTTAAATTGTATGCTTACCTCTTAGTAGAGGGCTTGCAGTTATCTAATAGTATTTAGGGACCCTGGTGATATCATTTGGATGATCTACATCCCTGATTCTTTCTTTTACTATTGATCTGGCCTTCTCCATGGTTAATTGGCCTAAATATTTGGGAGAGAGGCCAAGACTGCAAAGCTCTTCTAGACAGATACGGTGCCAGTTAGATTGGTAGCTATCTGACAACAGAGGCATCAGGTCTGTAACGTTGAAAATGATTCAAAATCTTGAGATTAGAATCCTAGTTCAAGACTGAGTCTTAATTTGGCACATTAGCTTCAAGCCTCAAGTTAGCACTGAGGGTGCATTCTGGGGTACCAAACAAAGTCCTAAGGAAATACAATTGAATGGCTTCATAAGCGCTAAGGTTTGTATATAGGCCAAGTAATATCCCATATAATAGTTGGACAACTGTTTTAGCAGTAAACAGTTTGACTGCTGCTAGAATTTAATTTGCCCCCTGTTGCCTATAAAATTTAGTTATTGCTTGTGTGCAAACAACAACAAGATGCTAAAGAAGATGCTGAAGGACTGCATTGGTCAATTGCTTAGAGCAACAACACAATGTTTCTTTGTTAAATTACCAGGACAAATGGATACTTTTATACAGTACTAGCAGAAGCCACTTTGGCTAAATATTTCCCATCATGCAGAAGTGATGAAGGAATACTTTAAATGTGGACATAGTAGACAAACACCAAATTTATCCATATATGCATTGTTAATACACCTAGGGAATTAGCTAAATTAGATAACCACACATACTTTGAAGGTGTGTCTTAGACAAAATGGAAGAGAGCGATGTCTAAGAAGAATATGAAGGTACAAACTGAATATTTCACATATGGACTGTACTACAAATATGATTAAATCCATCTTTGTATCAATCTGATGGCTGTTAAATCTATACCAACAATAGATAGCATTTCCAATGCTGTACAAGATGCATGGATTTTTGCTAAATGACATGCTACCAATTCTTGTCTTGAGAATCTTTATAAAGCTATTGTGATGGTTATAGGTTCTGTAAAGTTCCATTTGGGTTGTCACATGCACCTAAAGTTTATTAAAAAGACCCACAATAGACTCTATTATTTCGTGTTATTTAGAATATGAATAATGATGTTTATGCAGCAAAACATGAAGTATTTGTGATATACTGATGACAGTTTTTGAGACATTTTATAGAAAAAGACTTAAGCTAAAGAAAAACAAAGGCCACTTTAGTGTTGAAGAGACTGCTAGGACATCCATGATTAGGACACATCTCTCTGTTAAATTTGATCCCAAGAAAGCAGACACGCTTTTGCAAGGCTCAACTCCTGAAAATCTGGATTTGCTGTGTTCTTTCCTTGTTACCTGAGGCTAGCTTATAAAAGCTATTTCTCATTATAGAAATATTTTGGAACTAGTCTAACTGCTGACTGGTCTGCAGCAGCTGATTCTATATTTCAGCAACTGAAATATGCATTAATTAAGGAAACCTGTCTGATTTATTATAATTTGAATGTATCAAAATGATGCCTGTCTGACTTGGTGCCACATTTTGTAAACTCAGGAGGATTGACCAAAGAGACTTGTAGCGAGCCGTTTGCTTTCTCTGCTAAAGCAGAGGTTAAACCCAGGTTTAACATGAACGTTCGGAATGTATGTGGATTATAGACCATTTCAGTGTTTATCTACTGTATGAGGACATCTATGTGTGCTCTTAACTGTCAAATCACAAATCACTTCAACCACATAAAAACACAATGTTGTCATTTCACTTCAGATTCTCAGTTGGAGAATACCATCCTATGATTGTGTGGTTCAACACATTTGTGGAAAAATGAATGTAGCTATTCCTTATCACATCTTCCATTACTTGATTCACAAAACTCAGTGGTGGAGGAGGAGGATTATTGTGTTGTTGATTCCTGTGTCCTGGATTTTTTAAATCAACACTGCCTTCATTCTCAGCAACATATTTTGTTCATAATTGTTCAATCCAATCAATGACCATGGATAATTCTTGCTGCATTTTCATGATTTAAACACATTATTGCCAAACTTTCTGTACATTGTAATTATTTTATGGCAAAAAGAAAGAATTGTAATGCCTCAATAAAACATGACAAATTGTTAAAGTTTACTCATGAGATACACCGAGATGCAACACAAGCCAAACAAATTCTGCATGCTAAACTTGAGATGTCAAACACTTTATCAAGAACTATGTGCAAATTCCACCTTAATGTGATGGTCAGCCACAATGCCCTCTTCCACTACTATCCCATCTTGGACCAAATTGGGCACTGATGTTGTTGAAGCCGTACAGCAACCATATGTCCTTTCAGTTGATTATTTTTATTCGTATCTGAAAACAGTTTTGTTGCCATATGTTCAGTTTGCTTCCACTGTCAGTGCACTGTAGGATATTTCTGCTTGTTTTGAAAATCCTTGTGAAGTGCTTACTGAAAGTGCCCAACAGTTTGTAGGTCACCTTGCTTCAACTTTTTCCAATGCTTACTCTTCCAAGAGTAATGGGAAGATAGGACATTTTTATTGCTATTTGAAAGCAACATTGCTGCACACTGTGAAGGAAATCACTGGAAAAAGGAATTACTTAAGGTTTTAATAGCATATCATTCTGCTACGCACAGGACTTCAAAGGAGACATTTGACCAGTTGCTTCTTTCTCAATACTAAACTTTCTCATCTCTGTCCTGAAGGTAGACTAAGCTATTAGAGAATATCTTCAGAAATACCAAGTTCAGAGGTGGTATTCATCAGGTTCTGACCAGTTCTGGAGGACTAGTAGCGGAAATTTTGAGTAGTTCAGAGAACCGGCAAATACCACTTCTGACTGGAGATTTTACAGTATCCTTCCCTGCCACGCCCACCAAGCCACACCCACAGAACCTATAGTAAAAATATTTGAATCTCACCCTTGACCAAGTCCAAATGAAATGTTATGCTGATACCATGCATATTGTTCAATTCGATAGTTTAAAGTTGGGGAGTTGGTATATGTTGTTAACAATACTTTGCTCACAAGTCAACTTATGAGAATGTTCACTACGTTATCCTTTGAAACATTTCCGAGCTTTGCTTTGCATTGGCCAATAAATAAAAGAGCCTTGGTGGTGCAGGCTGTTAAACACCTAGCACTTAGCTCCAGCTGCCTGCAATTAGTGCAGGCTCGAATCCCACCAGGCTCAAGGTTGACTCAGCCTTCCATCCACCTGGGGTAGGTAAATTGAGGACCCAAGATTGTTGGGGGCAATAAGCTGACTTTGTAAAGATGCCACTGGGGGGGGGGGACAAAAAAGCCCTAGTAATAAGCAGGCATATACAATAGAATGAAGGCTATTGCTGAGCACATTGGATTGTGCTCCGAAGATTGTAAGCCGCCCTGAGTCTCCAGAGAAGGGCAACATATAAATGTGAATTTTAAAAAAAAGTAGATTGTACCATTTTAATTACCACAGCTAACTTTCACTGCATTGCAGTGAGAGGTTAACCCCCTTCTTCTGATCGGCTGACAGCTGCATCGCATAATGCTGAGACTCTTAAATCACAGGATGCTGGAGCCAAAAGGGAGCAGCAGCTCAGTAGAAAAAGCTGCAAACTCTGAGGATGTAAACAAGGGGCAAGAACTAGAACTGGCAGATTTGTTAGATGACTTCATAATATGTTTATGTCGTTCTGGATTTGGTCTTCTATATGTGTTTGCACATCTGCTTTGTATTTGGAATTGTGATATTTTCTAAAGTTATAAGAGTTATTTAGGATTTGTCCAAGAAGTGCTGGGTGGGGGGAAGAGAATGCTGTGCAATGCAAGTCCCAGGACATAGAAAGAGGAAGGACCTAAGAAAGAAAAGGGGAAGGAGGCATAATGAAGGACTGACAGAACGCTATTCAAAGTATTACAGAATTCTGGGTTAGAACTTACTCTGAAGCCTGTTAAGAGCCATCTAAAGAAAGAACACAATATATGACACCATCTGTGGAAAGGATTCCCTCACCCCCAGATCCACTTCACAATATAGTCCTAGAAAGTGTTATAATTTAATTGTGTTCTTGGTTGTAAGTGTCTTTAAGTCCATCTAGTACAGGAGGCCCCAGCCCCGGGCCATAGCTTACTACCAAGCCATGGCCCATTCAGAATCAGACTGAGCAAGTGGCGGACAATCTCACACATGCAGCTCCATTTGTATGAGTGGTGACATGCAAGCCCATTGCTTGCATGTGGAGTTGCATGTGTGCATGCTGGCCTGCTGCTCTCATGGAACCATCCCCTCTTCCCCTCTGATGGTCCACAAAGAAAGTCTTGAGAATGCTGATGTAGTCCATCCCCTTACCAATGTAGGAAATGTGACCACTTCAACATCTCTGATGAGAAGTCACCTACCTATAGACGAATCAGCCCAACATCAATACCCGGGAAGATACTAGAAAAGATAATAAAAAAACAGATCTGTCAACATCTAGAAACAAGTAAAGTAATAACTAGCAGTCAGCACGGGTTTGTTAAGAACAGATCGTGCCAAACCAATCTTACTTCATTCTTCAACATAGTGACTAAATTAGTAGACCAGCAAAATACTGTGGACATAATATATTTAGATTTCAGCAAGGCATTCAACAAAGTAGACCACAACCTACTACTTAGTAAGCTAGAAAAAAGTGGAATAGATAACACCACCACTAGATAGACTTGCAACTGGCTGACAAACCGTACTCAACAAGTAGTCCTTAATGGGTCTAAATCTACATGGAGGGAAGTAAGCAGTGGGGTGCCACAAGGTTCTGTCTTAGGGCCCAGTACTCTTCAATATCTTCATTAATTACTTAGATGAGGGAATAGAAGGGGAACTTACTAAATTTTCAGATGATACTAAGCTGGCAGAAATAGCTAACACCCAAGAAGATAGGCTCAAGATCTAGATGGATCTTGACAGACTAGAACACTGGGCCATATCTAACAAGATGAAATTCAATGTAGAGAAAAGTAAAGTCCTACACTTAGGCAAGAAAAACCCAAAGTACACATATAGACTGGGTGAAACCAGGCTCAATAGCAGTAACTGTGACAGGGATCTTGGAGTCTTAGTGGACAACCAGCTAAATATGCAGCGTGCAGCAGCAGCCAAAAAAGCTAATGCAATCCTAAATTGTATTCACAGAGGGATGCAATCAAGATCAAGGGAGGTACTAATACCACTCTATAAAGCCTTAGTAAGACCACACCTAGAGTACTGCATCCAGTTTTGGTCACCACATTATAAAAAAGATGTTGAGACTCTAGAAAAAGTACAGAGAAGAGCAACCAGGATGATTAGGGGACTGGAGACTAAGGCATATGAAGAATGGTTACAGGAACTGGGCTTGGCTAGGACCAGGGGAGACATGATAGCAGTCTTCCAATATTTGAGGGGCTGCCACAGAGGGGAAAGGGTCAATCTATTTTCTAAAGTGCCTGTAGGCCAGACAAGGAATAATGGGTGGAAACTGAACAAGGAGAGATTTAACCTGGAAATAAGGAGAAACTTTCTGACAGTGAGAACAATGGAACAGCTTACCCTTGGAAGTTGTGGGCGTGCCGTCACTTGAGACTTTCAAGAAGAGATTGGACTGCCATTTGTCAGAAATGGTGTAGGGTCTCCTGCTTGGGCGGGGGATTGGACTAGATGACCTATAAGGTCCCTTCCATCTCTGATTATATGTTATCTGTCACGTTCTTCAGCAAAGTAATGGATCTAGAGACAAATCTAATCAGATTTGTGTGTTTTAACAAATGCAGTTAACTGTTTTATATATATATATATATATATATATATATATATATATATATATATATATAATAAATAAATGAAATAAATAAATAAATATATATATGAAAACTTATTTTCTAAAGTTGACGTTATGACAGTTTATATGCCAGTGTTCTGACTCATGCCCTTTTCCAACAAATCAAACACAATCCAAAGGGAACAGAAACCTTGTAATGTTTTTGCAAAATATTAGCTATGATAAGCACAAGCCTTGCCAAACTGTGCAAGATTTGCCAAAAGATAACAGACAAGAAATAATTTGCAATACAAGAATCTTCAAATACAAACTCAGGATACTGGAATGTCCATGAGGCTAGAGTTTCAAAATGTCTTTGCTTTCTGCAAAGTACTTTCATTTCACAGCTGGCTTTTATCTTCTTGAAGGAGGGGCCATTACCTTACAGCCTTACTCCCGAGTCACCTGTGCTGTTGTAGCTGCTCTTTCCTACGAGCAATCCTGTGCACATGCGCACTTGGCACAGGCTCCTCAGGAACCTCATCACTGCTGCCAGCCCCCACAATCTCTGAAGGCAGCAGTCCACTCCCTAATGGTCCTGGCCCCTCATCTGAGTCCTTGCTCTCCTCAGCTGTCTGCACCTGCTGCCGGCTAACCACAACAGCCAGGAAAATGCCTTATCTATATAAAAATCCTCTAGTTAATGGAGTAGGGAAAACTGAACCATAGCGATGATTCCATATTCTTCCTCCAGGAAGTTCACTATAACTTGGTACTTGGACTTTACAATGCAGTCTTCATGTTTTGCTTTTTCCTCCAACTAGTTTCATTTGCGAGTTTGCCAGTATGTTTGGTGTGTCCCCTTTAGTGACATTAAAAATAAGCTTCTTATAGCAGCTTCAAGTTCATGTGGAGAGAATATGGATTGCAAATTTTCTGCCTTTCCTTTTTCCACAGTTGGACACAAGTTTATACTTTGATATTATGTGGAGAAGGGGAAAAGATGTGACACTGCGTGGCGGGGAGGGGAAAATACAGACTAACTAATGAGGGTTAAATTACAGTTATTGCTTAAGAAAGTGAGCACCGTTGCTTTTATAAAAATCTAGGCACTTTGTAAGAAACAGCAGTCTTGTTGGAGAAACAGAAAAAAGAAGAGAGTGGAAAGGTGAAACAAAATCCCAATGTTATGTGCAAATAAATGTTTGGAATATGCAGGGAAGTGATGATATAGGAACAAGGATAGACAATGAATGATGAATCCAAATCAGGAACATAAATTTCATTGATGGTGGATTTGATTTATGGTAAAAGAAAAAGCAACCCTGACTCCAGCACACTATCCTAGCCACTACCTAGTCACATCCAAATAATTTCTTTGGGCAGTGATGCACACATCCTACCCAGTAATACACAAGCCTTCCAAGTCCTGCTGTGGTATATCATAGTTGTGTGTGTGTATGTGTGTGTGTGTCTCCCCAGGAGGAATGAGCAACGAAAGTCAAGCATACAGTATATATTCTCAGTGGGTCACCCAAGGCCTGAATATCATTCCAGCCACCCAGCTAAGACAAGCAGGCAGCTGTATTGGGCAGCAGCAGTATAGGAAGGTGCTGGAGGTGGATGATCACTTCTGTGACAATGACAAAGGCACCAATTCGTACTGTATGGGAGAAGGTAACAATAAACCACTTCTGTAGTTTCATTAAGAAAACCATATGAATAATAAATGACTCATGAAAAAAAATCTATCCATCTATGTGGTCAGAGGAGTTGAAAATGATTTGATGACGCATAATCAAATACAACAGTGGTTTCTCACTGTCTTATCCTAGTTTTATTTTTCCCTTTTTCCTTTCCAGTGCAGCTTAATGAAATTTTGTTTGTTTCAAGATGGTTGGCAATAGTGATTAAAGGTACAGCCGGGGGACCATGAGTTCTAGTCCTGTCTTAAGCACAAAGCCAGCTGGGTGTTTTGGGGTCAGTCTCTCTCAGCCCTAGCAAGTCGGCAATGGAAAACCATTGGCAAAAATGTTGCCAGGATAACTACAGGGACTTATTCATGCCATCACTAGGAGCTGAGATTGATTTAAAGTCACAACTGATACATTTAAACTTGTAGTAAACATCAGTCTACACTGCCTTAATTCCCATGTTTATAGCATTATCTCATGTTTTACACATCCATCTGCACAATGAGAGCAATGTATTGTTTTGAAAAATCAAAAGTATTTTTTTTTACTCTGGCTAAACTTTTTTTGATTAGTCCATAACTGTCTGGGCAGACAGATACACACAAAATAGATTCATTAATCATTTAGAAGAAGAAAAAAGGATGGGGGAGGGGGAAGAGGGAGATTTCATGTAATTACTTCTGATTGATGAATCAAGATAGGACCTAGGAATGAATCAATCCTTATCTGCCATTCTTTCCTTCCATACTCCATAGAAGTTGTCTAGCTCTCTAAAAACCTCTAAAAACCCTAAAGGAGCAGAAAATGATATATGACTCTTTCTGAGCTGAAATATCATCACAGGAATTGGACTTCAACGCTCAGAAATTAGATTTTGCTGAACCTGATGCTCCCTTTGAGCTGATGTCAGCAGCATTAGCTGTAATGGAAGGAGACTCCAATTCCTGGATACAGAAGTCCTTAAACCAAATCCTCTGAAAGAGAGCCAGCAGTTTTAATACTACAGTTTTACTACTTCAGACTAAGTGCACTGGTAATTGAAATCTTCCAAATTATTTTATTAACAAACCAGAAGGATAAACTGCCAAACTTGAATAAAAGCTGTGGTGCTCTCTGAACATGATTATTTGTTTGCAGATGTTTCATTATCCAATTAGGTAACATCATCAATGGGACTGAGGAGTTTGCTCCCTGTTTATATTCAATAGTTTGCCCTGCTAGTGCTGGTGTGGATATTTATTTATTTATTTATTTATTTATTTATTTATTTATTATTTGGTCTTATATGCTGCCCTATCTCCTGAAGGACTCAGGGCAGCTCACATAAAAACAACGAATACAAAAGTTAAAAGGAATTAAAAAATATTAAATCAATTGGACCAAATAAATATTTAAAACCCTACCACAAAACATTTAAAACAAATCCCCCCCCTCAGTCCAGGCCGGTTTGTTCAAATAGCCAAGTCTTTAGGCTGCGGCGAAAGGAGTGGAGGTCAGGCGCCAATCGTAGCTCCAGGGGAAGCTGGTTCCACAAAGTGGGCGCTGCCACAGAGAAGGCCCTCTCCCTAGGGACTGCCAGCTGACACTGTCTGGCCGACGGTACCTCAAGGAGGCCCTGTCTGTGGGCACGCACCAGGTGATTTTTTTTTATTCATATTTATATGCCGCCCTTCTCTGGAGACTCAGGGTGGCTTACAATTTTTGGAGCACAACCCAATGTGCTCAGCAATAGCCTTCATTCCATTGTATATGTCTGCTTATTACTAAGCGGCATTTTTACAAAGTCAGCTTATTGCCCCCAACAATCTTGGGTCCTCATTGGTGTTCGATGCTGGCAGGAGACATTCCCGCAAGTACCCTGGCCCTAAGCCATGGATGGTTTTATAGGTAAGCACCAGCACCTTGAATCTCACGTGGAGGGCAGCTGGCAACCAATGCAACTTGTGCAGGAGGGGTGTAATATGGGAGCATCGAGATACCCCCATCACAACCCACGCAGCCTCATTCTGCACCAGCTGAAGCCTCTGCGTGGTCCGCAAGGGCAGCCCCTTGCAGTAGTCGATCCGGGACGTAACGAGCGCATGAGTGACCATACGTAGCACATCTTGGTCCAGGTAGGGGCAACTGGCACACCAGGCGCACCTGGGCGAATGCCGCCCTGGCCACAGCTCCCACCTGCTCCTCCAAACTGAGCCGTGAATCCAGGAGGACACCCAAGCTGCGAGCCCTATCTACGGGGGGCAACACCTCTCCCCCCATAACCAAAGGTGGAACATCCTGGACCACCTGAGATGCTGGTACACATAGCCACTCAGTCTTGGCAGGGTTGAGCTGGAGCCTGTTCCTCCCCATCCAGATCCGCACCACTTCCAGGCAACGAGATATGTGCAGGGGTGGGATTCTACTGGTTCTGTAGAACCGGTAGCTCTGAAGAGCAGCTGATACCGAACCGGTTCGCTCTGAAGATCTTCTTTTCTTCAGTTGGGCCCACCCGCCTGCTTGGGCTCTAGGCTGTCCTTTATTCCCTGCTAAGTGCCGCATGTCAGCAGGAGATGGTTATTGCTTGCAGCAGAAGTTGTTTTACAAGTGTGCTCACCGAACCGGTTGTTATTTATTTATTTATTTATTTATTTATTTATTTATTTATTTATTTATTTATTTATTTATTGGATTTTTATGCCGCCCTATCTCCCGAAGGACTCAGGGTGGCTCACAACAATAAAAAACAAAGAATATAAATTTTAAAAAACTATTAAATAAATAAATTCCAATTACAAAATTAAAACCCGACAAACAAATTAATAAAAAAACCCATCAGTCCAGGTCAGCCAGTTGAAAAAGCCATGTTTTCAGGTCGCGATGGAAGGATCGGAGGTCAGGAGCCATCCGAAGCTCCAAGGGCAGCTGATTCCAAAGGGCGGGTGCACCCACAGAGAAGGCTGTCCCCCTGGGGGCCACCAGTCGACACTTTCTGGCCAACGACACCCTGAGGAGGCCCTGTCTGTGGGAGCATACAGGGCGATGGGAAGTTGTTGCTGGCAGTAGGTGCTCCCGCAAATACCCCGAACCTAAGCCATGTAGGGCTTTATAGGTGATTACCAGCACCTTGAATCTCACGCAGAGGGCAACCGGCAACCAATGCAGCTCACGCAGGAGGGGTGTAATATGGGAGTATCAGGATACTCCCATCACAACCCGCGCGGCTGCATTCTGCACCAGTTATGCCGGTAGGATCCCACCCCTGGGTATGTGTACATCTTTCTCCTTAGCAGTGAACTATCAAATAACTATAATGAGTAAATATAAGTATAATGAGTAACTATAACTCTTTCTCTGATCCAAGATTCTGTATCTCTTCTTGATTTGGTTGTCCAAAGGTGCTTTTTCAAGAGGCAACTGGACTTTCAGGTTTTTATTTGAAGATGTTTTGCTTCTCATCCAAGAATCTTCTTCAGCTCTGACTGGATGGTGGAGAATGGAAGGATTTATATTCCTTGCAAACAGTTGGTCATTTGCCTTCTTTTAGCAGTTCTGCAAATGGCCAGCTGTCTTCAAGGAGTGTAAATCCTTCCATCCCCCACCATCCAGTCAGAACTATAGAAGCTTCTTGGATGAGAAGTGAAACATCTTCAAAGAAAAACCAGAAAGTCCAGCTGCCTCTTGAAAAAGCACCTTTGGGACAACAATGACCTGGATGACTGAGAATTTCCATAGACATTGATTTGGTTGCAGAGGTGGTATTCAGCAGGTTCTGACCAGTTCTGGAGAACCGGTAGCGGAAATTTTGAGTAGTTCGGAGAACCAGCAAATACCATCTCTGGCTGGAAATTTTACAATATTCTTCCCCTGCCATGCCCACCAAGCCACGCCCACAGAACCGGTTTTTCAATTCAAAAATGGAATCCCACTACTGTTTGGTTGGTGTTATTTTACCACTGAAATTGTGTTGTACTACTATTTCTTATAGTTCCTCATTATAGTGAACTGCTAAGGATAAAACCACACTCCACAAAACTGCCAGGGTAAACTACTGCATATAAAAGAGAATGATGTTACCTAAGTAGATAATAAAATGTCTGCAAGAAACAACCAAGATCAGAAAGCACCAATGACTGCATAGGTCATCTCTGAGCTTCTCTTCTGTTGGAATAAAAGCTTTTCTATTAAGGGAAAAGGAAACAACCTTTGTAACCAATTTTATTTCTATCAGATATGACTTTCATTAGCGATTGTGACTAATATAGGGTTAAGAAATTGCAAGATAATCACTGCGGAACATTGAATTAAAGTTTTACTGATTTCTCAAAAGTTCCTTAGTAGGAATAATTTTCCTGTTTTAAAACATCTATCTATTCAATACAACTTACAAACAGTAGGTTAACTAAAGTAGCAATGTATCAGTCTTTGGAATAAGTAAAAGGCAAAGACATGGATGTTTGCATCCTGCAGGAAGCTTAAAAATTGACCCATGAATCTCCTGTGTAATCTCTGACAGTGGAGACAAACCAAGGCAACTAATATGATGATATCACAGGGAGAAAGATTGGGTCCCACTACCAAAGAATATCTCATTGTTCAGTTCAACTGGCAGCACCCAGCCAATCTTGGTTGAACTCAAATATCAACCAGGTTTGGACCTAATTCATACTGGGATGGAAGACCATTGAGAAGGGGCTATAAGCTGGTAAGGCAAAGAAGTAGTACAGAAGAAGGCCCCTACCCAATCACTTTTGTATTATAGCTAAGAAAACAGAACACACACATGTAGTCAACAGAAATCAAGTTCCACCTGAGAGTCTTCACTTTTCCATAGAACACCCATTTTTATTTTTAATTATCTAATGATCTCATAACAGAGGAGTTAATATCAATCTTTTAAATGTAAAACATTAGCATATTCATTTTGGTGGTAGAGTTGTAAGGTTTTATCATTAGTTTATCTATTATACTAAAGAATGATTCAGGATTTCAACAGACCAAAATCTTGAAGGTTTAAAAATGGTGATCACTTACACCACAGTAGATGGAGTTTAATCTATTATTGACAGTGAGTTAAAGAACCTGGTTGCTCTTGTTGGAAGAAATATCCATCTAAGTTCCAAGCTGGGAGAAAGACACTGGAAACATGGAGGCTGATTGGAAAGATGGTTTAATGATGAATAGACCACCAAGCACATGGTTCTAGGCAGCTGACAAAATGGAGTTGAAAGTAGGTGCTTTTATTCCTTCTTTTGGGCTTTGTATTTGACCTTCCTGTTCCTGTGCAAGGACATGTATTCTATTGGCTGTTGTCAAAGTCCCATGAGGCCATGTAGGGGTTATGAAGGGATCATAGCTGACTCCATAGGTAAAGTACAAATCCTAGGTGTTTGTCTGAGCTAAGTTTGGTTGAAGTTTGGACTGTTCTGAGATGATTCAATGACTGAAATACTCTTAGGAGATTGTGCAATGGAGTGAGCTCTGTGTCTTCTGCTAAATGGTAGTGATCCTATTATGTCCTGAAGGATCATATCCTGTTCTTAATCCCATCACCCTGGAGCTGAAAGTCTTTTGTTTTGTAGATAGGCTGGCCCAGTCTTTCTTAATGACACAAAATATTTGCTGGAGGGGGGTTGCTATTAAGGGTGAGTCTGATTCCTGCCTTTAAAAAACATGTTTCTCCATTTCTCTCATTTAGGAAAATATAATATCTTGCCTTTTCAATATTCCTCAAAATATTTCATTCTTCTAGGAGGGTGGGGGTGGCTTCCCACACTCTGATCCGAGCTTCTCTTTCTCTACTTGATTTTCTTGTTGTTGTTTTACCACTGAAGTTGTTTCATGTAATATTCTTATAGTTACTCGTTGCAATAAAGATTTTCCAAAGCTGATCTGCCTGCAATATTAATACTTTTGGCAGTGCTTGTGGGGCCTTGGTGGCTCAGGCTGTTAAATGCCTGCTCTTAGGATCCAGCTGTCTACAATTACTGTAGGCTCGAATCCCACCAGGCTCAAGGTCGACTCAGCCTTCCATCCTCTCGGGGTAGGTAAATTGAGGACCCAAGATTGTTGGGGGCAATAAGCTGACTTTGTAAAAATGCCGCTTAGTAATAAGTAGGCATATACAATGGAATGAAGGCTATTGCTGAGCGCATTGGGTTGTAAGCCGCCCTGAGTCTCCGGAGAAGGGTGGCATATAAATATGAATAAAAATAAAAAAATAAAAATAAATAATGCAAGATTGACAGTAGGTTAAAGTCAGCATATAAATGTAATTAAAAAAATGAAGTAGGTAAGATTTTGATTTTTTTAAAGTTAGAATATAGTAACTTACAAAACAGAATTAAACACATAAGGTCTAAATCCACTTCTTCAAACCAAACATACATTTGTCCAAATGTTTTGCTTTCAATATTTTGGCTAATTAAGTGGTCAAGACAATAACAACCATTAAGCTGTGCAGCTTGAACTCAGTATATGTAATAACAATTTTTTAAAAAAATTAAGAATTAAGCAGTTGATTTTTTTTGTCCCATTGCACCATATGTATTTATTAATTCAACTTACCTTATTTGTGTTGATTTTTTATTTATTTATTTATTTATTTATTTATTTAATTTTGTCAAGCAATTATAAGATAACAGGTATAAGTATAAACATAGTTATGAATACATGAAATGAATACATATAAGAAAAATAAAAAGAAACAATAGGACAGGGATGGTAGGCACGTTGGTGCACTTATGCATGCCCCCTACAGACCTCTTAAGAAAGGGGTGAGGTCAATAGGAGACAGTCTAAGGTTAAAGTTTTTGGGGTTTGGGGAAGAAACCACAGAGTCAGGTAGAGTATTCCAGGCATTGATCACTCTGTTGCTGAAGTCGTATTTCCAGTAATCAAGTTTGGTACAGTTTATCTTGAGTTTGTATCTATTGTGTGTTCTTGTATTGTTATTAATTTGACTTGACTTGTATGCCGTCCCTCTCCCGAACGCACTTGGGGCGGCTCACAATTAAAACCAACACAATAAATAATTACCTAAAATAGAATTAAACCCAACAAGCCAAATTACTAAAACAAATTATAAAACAAACCCCCCCCCCCAAGAGGAGTCAGCACAGAGCAGCCTGCTCAAAAAGCCAAGTTTTCAGGTCGTGGCGGAAGGTGCGAAGGTCGGGGGCCAGGCGGAGTCCCAGAGGTAGCTGATTCCATAGGGCGGAGCCGCCACAGAGTAGGCCCTCCCCCACGTCACTGCCAAGCGACATTGAGTCGCAGACGGCACGCCGAGGAGTTCCTGCCTGTGCGCTCGTACAGGGCGGTTGGTATTCGATGCCAGCAGTAGACATTCCCATAGATAGCCCGGACCCATGTCTCATAGGACTTTGAATGTCAATACCAAAACCTTGAATCTCATTCGGAGGGCAACCGGCAACCAATGCAAACCACACAGGAGGGGCGTAACACGGGAGAACCGGGAAGCTCCCATCACAACCCGCACGGCAGCATTTTGCACCAGCTGAAGCCTCTGGATGATATGCAAGGGCAGTCCTAGATAGAGAGCATTGCAGTAGTCAAGCCGCGAGGTGACAAGTGCCTGAGTGACCGTGCGCAGGGCATCTCGGTCCAGATATGGGTGTAACTGGCGAACCAGCCGGACCTGGGCAAAGACCCCCCTGGCCACGGCTCCCACCTGCTCCTCCAGCCTGAGCCGTGAGTCCAGGAGGACCCCCAGGTTCCGTGCCCTATCCATGGGGGGCAACACCTCTCCCCATGACCAAAGATGGAATCTCCTGACTGGGTCGAGATGTCTGTATGCACAGCCACTCTGTCTTAGCCGGATTGAGCCGAAGCATGTGACTGTCCATCCAGATCCGTACCGCATCCAAACAAAGGGACATCACAGAGAGGGCATCATTGATATGGCCTGGGGTGGAGATGTATAGCTGAGTATCATCAGCATACTGATGCTACTTCACCCCAAAGCTGCAGATGATCTCACCCAGCGGTTTCATATAAATGTTGAACAGAAGGGGCGAGAGGACCGAGCCCTGGGGCACCCCACAAGTGAGATACCTTGGAGTTGACCTCTGCCCCCCTGCCAACACTGTTTGCGAATGTCCCGAGAGGTAGGAGGAGAACCACCGTAAAACAGTGCCTCCCACTCCCAACCCCCCGAGACGTCACAATAGGATACCATGGGCGATGGTATCAAAAGCCGCTGAGAGGTCTAACAGGACCAAGACAGAGGACGAGCCCCTGTCCCGAGCCCTAGAGAGATCATCAATCAGCGCGACCAATGCTGTCTCCATGCTGTACCCGGGCCGGAAGCCCGATTGGTGTGGATCCAGGTAGTCTGCTTCCTCCAGGAAAAGTGGCAATTGCTGAGCCACCACACTCTCAACAACCTTCGCTAAAAAGCGAAGGTTGGAGACCAAACGAAAGTTGTTCAACGCGGCTGGGTCAAGGGCAGGCTTCTTCAGGAGGGGCCTCACCACTGCCTCTTTCAAAGCAGCAGGGAACATCCCCTCCCTTAACGAAGTGTTGACCACTGCCTGGAGCCAGCCACACATAACCTCCCTGGAGGCATAAACCAACCAGGAAGGGCACAGGTCCAATAAACATGTGGTGGAGCTCAGCTGCCGCATAATCCTGTCCACTTCATCCTCAGAAACAGGATCGAACTCAGTCCAGGTCACATTGGCCAAATGTATCTTTTCTTTTTATGTACACTGAGAGCATATGCACTAAGACAAATTCCTTGTGTGTCCAATCACACTTGGCCAGTAAAGAATTCATTCATTCATTCATTCATTCATTCATTCATTCATTCATTCAGAATATAGGTCAGGCCACTCTACAGTAAGAAATCATCATTGTTGTAAAGCATTGACAAAATAGCTATATCCGCTTTTAAAAAATAGATATAATATACTCCAAAAGCCTATCCCATTCTGATCTCTCTGTTAAATATGAAGAAAAATTGTTGAAAACAAAGGGTTGTACAAAGGGATTCCATAGGTTACAAAGTCATATATGAAATCCATTTCCATACACCCAGTGTCTGGAATAGGATATGCTGATTTGTGGCTTAGCATATGTACACTCAGCTCTTATAGATTGTTAAGGTTGTGTAAATAGTGGTTTGCTTTACAAATTGTGGCTTAAACAGGTTAAGCTGATCTGAGTTAAGGGACAAAATGACAAACCTCCCTTTAAAATCCTTGAAGTCATGTCTCTGATTTTAGTCCTTTCCTACACTTGAAGTGAGTCCTTCAACAGGTTGTAAACATGCTGCAGCTATTAAATGTGCTCTTAATGTAGCATGAGATCTGGAATCAATATATTTGTAGAATTATAGCAAGAGATAAGGACATGAGTGAACTAAGAAAATGCATGGGAATTTTCTCAGCAGAAAGTTGTATCGCACTAGCATCTATATGATACTGAGCAGGACTGAAATGTAAAAAACAAGCTAAAAGAAATAAGCATATTGAATCAATAGCGCATTCCTGCTTTGTTTGTTTGTTTGACATAGTATCAGTAGAGATGTTTATGACCAATGCCTGGATTTTTGTGATTTATGCCAGACTGCTACCCACTAAATAGCTTTGGAGACATGTACGTGCAATTGTTGCTACATCTCACTTCAAAAATATACCCTTAAACAATTGGAGGAATAGAACTGAGGGTGTGAATAGATAATGCTGAGATAAATAGCCAGAAAAGATAGAAAATACTGCAACCGACCTTGGCAGATTATGTTTAATAAATTATAAATAGTGAAGAAAATCAATTGTAATTCTACTTACAGTTTACAGAGAATGAGCAATAATTACTAGACGCTAAGAACTGTCTTAGAGTATCTAAAGTTGGGGTGATGAATAAAAATCAGGAAAAAAAATCATTTTGCTTGTTTTTTCTTGAAAGCCTGGGAAAAAAAGGATATTTTCCCACTTTAATTTTTCTGGTGTATTTTCTGTATTTCTAGAATAGCCTGTGAATTTACTAAACAGATAAAGCATGTAACATGACAGCAGCTCTCCTTCAAATTATGTACAACAGGTCGCTCCCTTTAAAAAAAGGGAGATTCCCCCTGTTAGATTTGCATGAAGAGTCAGACGCGGAGTGCTTCAGTGAAGAGTTTATTAGTGACTACAGCTCATAACAGACCCAATTTGGCTGGGCTGCGGCTGCTACTTATAGCCAGCAGCCACAGTTGCCAGCCAATCAGAGTGCAGGGTTTTCCCGCATTTTTTAAACCAATCATTTCTGACATGTTACAAGAACAGTTCAAACTTAACCAATGACATTCAAACCTGCATACATAACACCCCCCCTCCCCCCAAAATGAAACCAAGCTGCTACAACTTCATGAGACCTTCGGACTGCAAAGAGCTAATCAGATTCTTTACCGAAAAATGGATTCAAGGTTCTCTTTCTCTGCTGTTGGGCTTTTTTCTGGTGCTGTAAACAGTTTTTACATTATTGTAATTCTCATGAGTATCAATAATGCTTTCTGCCAATCTAGAAGTTAAGATTGACTGGTTGGGCAAATTCAGGTGTTACACATCATGTCCACGTGCATACAGGTAGTCCTCAACTTATGGCCACAATTGAGCCCAATGTTTTTGTGGCTAAGGGACACAGTGATTAAGTGAATTTTGCCCAATTTTACAACCTTGCTTGCCACAGTTGTTAAGTGAACCACTGCAGTTGTTAAGTTAGTACCATGGTTGTTAAGTGAATCTGGCTTCCCCATCGACTTTGCTTGTCAGAAACTTGCAAATGTGATCACGTGGTCCTGGGATGCTGCAACCGTCATAAATATGAGTCAGTTGCCAAGCATCTGAATTTTTGATTATGTGGCCATAAGGATGCTGCAATGGTTGTAAGTGTGAAAAATGGTCATACATCCCTTTTTTCAGTGCCGTTGTAACTTCCAATGATCACTAAATAAACTGTTGTAAGTCAAGGACCACCTGTATTAAATATATGCATAACAATTTTTCTAACAATGGACAACCCCCTCCCTCCACAGCTATTGGAATACCCAGATGCGTCAACAAGGCTGTGAAGGTAAGAAGACCTCTCTTCTGGTTAGTCAGCCATGGACTTTTCCAAGATGCTCTATTCCTTTCTAAATCTTATTGGGTTTTCCCATTCGTTTTGCTGTGGGGGCACAGTGGTTAGAGTGCAGTACTGCAAGCTACTTCTGCTGCCTGTCGGCTGCCTGCAATTTGGCAGTTCAAATCTCACCAGGCTCAAGGTTGCCTCAGACTTCATTCCTTCCGAGGTCGGTAAAATGAGGACCCAGATTGTTGGGGGGCAATATGCTGGTGCTGTAAAACGCTTAAAGGGGGTTGTAAAAGCACTGTGAAGTGGTATAAAAGTCTACATGCTATTGCTATTCTGCTTTATCCTTTCCTGAAAATCACTCTCTTTCTGTCTTTTAGGGAATATTATTCTGGGAGCCCTGGGTTGGCCTTCAGATTTATTGATGTGCCTTCCTTTTCACTCTGTTTGAATGTTCTGTGCAAGCAATGGCCTTCACTGTCTGAATTCTGGAAAGAAAGGGACAATATAGAAATATAGTCCTGCTATTCATCACTAATTAGTGATTCCTATATACTAGAAACAGTTCTTCCTTGCAGAGGTATGACTATCATATGAAGATACTTTAAAAACCTCCTGGTATAGCTTTTACAGTCATCTTTACATCATTTTGATTAGATGATCCAGTTCATACCCAACCTCTGCAGGGACCGCTTGACCTTACCTGCCTCTCTTTTCCACTTACATTCATCTGAGCCCTTGATGCTCCTAAAGCTCACTCCTCTATGACTAGTTACCCAGGCATGCTCTGATTTGTACTAGACTCTGACTTGTTGCATTGAATTAAGTGCTCAAGCAAAGTTATCTAGCTAATAGGTTGTGTGTATGGAGCAAAAGCAGGCACAGCACTTGCTTGCCCTGACAACTTATTCCTGATTTTAATAAGTTTGCCCAACCCTGCTCTCCCCTCCTTCTTCAATACTGCACTTTCACTTACACTTATTGGAAAAAATAATTGGATGGATTGAAGCGCAGCACCATTTTACTTAACAGATAAGAAATTTCATATCTTCCCTGATTAGAAGCTGTGAGATACCAGTTCTTCATAGCCAGCAGCACAGGCAATTTCATTTCACTTCTGCTGATATGTGAAAAAGTTGGTAGACTGCATCTGCAACCATGATGCTTTAATATCCTGCCCCCTAAGTTGACATCTCCCATAATAACAATCATTCATTTTAGGTGTGTCCATTTGCTTCAGCAAGAATCTTCAGCAGGCAATCGATGCAAGCTTTCCTTTGACTTACACAGCAGATTCAAGGGGTCTGATTCTAAATGAGACCATAGAGAAGCCACAGTGATGGGGATGGAACAGTCAAATCTGCCTTAGTCCTATGCTCTGATTTCACACTAAACCAAGTTCCTTTATATCAACTGTTAGTGCAGGAAATTAAAGCTAAATCATATGATAAAAAACACTCTAATTTGATGCTAAAATGTGCTGTGTTTACAATCCTCCCTTCATAAGTTATCTGCAGCTATTACATCATGCATAGACAAAATGGCTTGGTCAGGCCAGCTTCAGAGTTGACAGATAGTGAGGGAAAGTCTCTTTGTATTTCTTCTGTGGACTTCCAACAGTCCACAATTGATCACTCTTGGAGAGTGTGGTGATGGTGAGAGGCAGATTTCAATATTGAGTTCAATGCATAACGTATTTCCTCTGTACATTTCTTTGGGTCTTTTGGGTATACCACTATTCCTTTAGAAAATAATCTGCTGCAGAAGATATATCTACCATCAGTAGTTATATTTATATCAGAGGGATTTTTTTAGGCAGAAGAATGCCTGTAATGTATAAAGTACATGTTTCTCATGCTGCTAAATAATTAAAACAAGAGTAGGCCTCCAAAACCCAAAGCAAATTCCAGGCTTGTTGTTATGAATTTTAAAAAAATTATCTGTGCTTTTGCCATTCTTAAACAAGAATGATAGTAAGTACCTATACCAACAGTTTAGTGTGTCAGATTAAATGCCTGAAAAATGGTTACAAATTACAAGCATAAGAAAACAAAGCCTTTATCATGATTACGGTTTCCTATGTGATAGATGAACTTTTGAGTTACACTAAAATATTTTCCCGGGCTGAATGCAATTAAAACAAGGGAAATAAATATTGTAGGAGGCAACATAAAAATTAGCCTTGTTGCAGTCTGCTTCAGTATGAAGATAACTGTAGAAAAAGTTCCTACAAACTAATTAAAAATTAATTTATATTTCTTAGTATTTCTGTAGAGCTTGTTTTCCCAAATCAGGGCAGTTGTCCAACCTCTTTACATAAGAGATTAATAAATTTGCAATAAAATGATAAGGTAGTACTACATTCATTTGGATTAAAATTTTCAATTATTATTACACTGTAGCAGTGTTTTTCAACCTTGGCAATTTGTGAAGACTTCAACTCCCAGAATTCCCCAGGCAAGGGAATTCTGGAAGATGAAACCCACACATCTTAAAGATGCCAAGATTGAATTACACTGCACTAGAGTGTGCTGAGCCAAAGAAGCTGACTATGGCAATAATCCAATGCATCTCTGCTCAAAATAAGTCCTGCTAATTTTAGTAGAGTTTACTCCCAGATAAGTTTGATGAAAAATAACCACAGCAACCACAGCAACAAATTAAAAGGCTGTCTAGCATCCATATTTTTAATTTATTCAAGAAAAGGATTCAGTTTTTTGAATCAGACTTCCTTCTAGCCACTATTGGAACACCTTAGACAGCAGATTCATAATGAAGATATCCAAAGGTCCAAGATATCCAGCGCCTTTTGCTTAAAAACTGCAAACATTTATTTTGCAGATAATTGAACCAAATCAACCCCAGCGCTTTACTTCTTAAAACTTATTGTTACCCTCCAATGGTGGGATTCAATTTTTTTAACTACTGGTTCTGTGGGTGTGGCTTGGTGGGCATGGCAGGGGAAGGATACTGTAAAATCTCCAGTCAGAGGTAGTATTTGCCGGTTCTCCGAACTACTCAAAATTTCTGCTACCGGTTCTCCAGAACTGGTTAAAACCTGCTGAATACCACCTCTGTTACCCTCACCTCATGGAGCAAGTTGATGGCAATCAGGAGTAGTGTCATCACAGACCTCTTGTCATGTTTATTTATTTATTTATTTATTTATTTTTATTTGTTTGTCAAACATGTACAAGATAGTAGGTATAAACATAAACAAAGAAAGTAAGAACAGATAAATGGGACAGTAGGACAGGGACGGTTGGCACGCTGGTGCGCTTATGCATGTCTTCTTTACAGACCTCTTAGGAATGGGGTAAGGTCCATGGTAGACAGTTTGAGGTTGAAGCTGTGAGGGGTTGAGGCTGTAACAACAGAGTTGGTAGAACATTCCAGGCGTTGACCACTCTGTTGCTGAATTCGTATTTTCTGCAAATGAGTTTGAAGCGGTTTACCTTGAGTTTGTATCGATTGTTTGCCCATGTATTATTGTGGTTGAAGCTGAAGAAGTTGTTGACAGGTAGAACATTGTAGCAGACAATTTTATGTACTATGCTTAGATCGGACTGCGGGCGGCACAGTTCCAGATTGTCCAAGCCCAGAATTTCAAGCCTGGTGGCATAAGGGATTCTATTGTGAGTAGAGGAGTGAAGAAGTCTTCTCGTGAAATACCTCTGGACCCACTCAATCGTGTTAATGTGCGATATACAGTGTGGATTCCAGGCAGATAAGCTGTATTCAAGAATTGGTCTGGCAAAGGTTTTGTATGCCCTAGTTAGCAATGCAATGTTACTGGAGAAGAAGCTTCACAAGATTAGGTTAACAACTCTTAATGCCTTTTTGGCAATGCTGTTACAGTGGAGCTCTGGGGCTTAGACTGTTTGAGATGAGTACTCCTAGGTCCTTGACAAAGTGAAGGCCGTCTGCGAGATTGTTTCCGCCCAACTTGCATTTGGTGTTCTGATTTTTTTTTTGCCAATGTGCAGGACAGAGCATTTATTAGTTGAGATTTGCAGTTGCCAAATGTGCAACCATTCTGACACATAGTCAAGATCTCTTTGTAGGGCAGCAGCATTGTCAGTGGTGTTAAATACTTTTACATCTTCAGTGAAGAGGACACAGCTGCTTTTAATATGATCGCATAGGTCATTGATGTAAAGCAGAAAGAGTGTGGGTCCTAAAACGCTGCCTTGGGGGACAACACTGTTAACTGGTGCTGGATTTGATAGGGGCCTCCCTATTTTGACTATTTGTTGCCTATTGGACACGTGTGATGACCCAGGGTGTGACACAAAAATAACACAGTCACAAAAGTAGAATAAATTCCCTTTAATGCCTCCAACTTGGCCCCAATGTCCAATTATCCTTGGCTTGATATCAAACTCTTCCAAAAACAGTCTATGAAGAGAGTAAATGCAGTCCGAACCAAAAGTAAAGATAATTAGAAATTTAAAAAAACCAACACAAACCACACCGGAGTCATTAACATGGCAGGCCAGGATGATATATTGCACACTTCCACAAGATAATGCAGCAACCACAGTTGGGAAGACGCCAAACCCCAGATAAGCCTCAACCAAGATAAAGCACGCTTTGCTTCCAGCAAAGAGCTATTTAAAATGCCCCACTTATATCCTGTTCTCCCAGCTGCAACTAATGAAAGGGATCAGGACTTTTTCCTCTCCTGTAAGACATGTTGCTCCCTTCTCCATTCCTCCCTGCATGCCCTAAGATGAAGAGGGGATGGCCCTGGGTCTTCCTCTGAATGCCCAGCTGGACTGTGCTCTTCCCCTGTTTCTTCCACAGCCACTGGAGCCACACTCCTACTCCCTGTCAGCTCCTCAATCTCCCCCTCAGAGTCAGACTCCAATAAGGGCATGACAACATGAATGTGGTAATACACTTATGCAGGGATCCAGAGATGCCGTAAGAACTTAGTTTCAACAGTAATTTGTCGTGCACCACTGAATCAAAGGCTTTACAGAAGTCTATGTAAATTGCATCTATTGCTTTACCCTGGTCAAGATGTGTGGTGCAAATGTTTCTACAGTGTAGGAATTGCAGATAACAGGACAATTTTTTTGTAAAACCAAACTGCTTGTTAGAAAGCATAGTCCTTGTATAAAGCTTCTAGGGTCAGGATCTAGGAAGAAATAAGAGGGAGGAACATAAAGAGTCCTATAGGAGGTATGGAGTTTCCTTGCAGCAATCCTCTTTTTCAGCAAGAATGACATATTATGGTTAAAAAAACTTCAAGAAGACGGTCATGATAATGCAAATAAAGCTCCACCCACTCCCCCCCCGAATTGGACATAAAAAGATGCCATGGCTGCCATTCTGACTTTAAAATTACATCTTGCAGACACCTTTGTTCCTTTCATAAATATGAGAGCAAGCTAGAAATGTGAATAACAATATAAATGGTCTGTGCTCAGTTTTTCTCACCCCCTGCTTTCCCCAACAGGTGTCTGAAAAGCTCTGCAAGTGAAAAACAATATTTTGGTTAATGCAGTGGATCAAAATGACTGCATTTGTTTTCTTTTTTTCATTGCTCAGCATAGCTTTACTTCCTAATGTCTATGTAGCACCTTTCAGCATTTCTATATAACTTTACTTTAAAAAAAAAGACCAATAAATGATAGAAGAGGCAGGTCAGGGAGCTATCCATGTGGTTTACAATACTTCTGTTCCTTCCTGAAACAATGCATTCACTGATGAATGTTTTAACTTTTGGAAGCTTGTTTGGGTTTTCTTTCCGAGACAAACCCATGCTTTCACTATAAATAAAGTTACCAGATCCAGTTCTTTTATGCATCTCCCTTCAAAACCCTAAAGCAGGGATGTCAAACTCAAGGCCCGCGGGCCAGATCTGGCTCATGGGGTGCTTTGATCTGGCCTGCAGGGCCGCCCTGGAAATAGTGAAGGACCAGCCCATGGTGCCTCTGCCAGTGAAAATGGAGCTCAGAAGAGCTGCATGCAGTAGCCCTTCTATCTGGCAGAGGGCTGCTGGAGGCTGTCACAGTCAAAAATGAAGCCTGGGGAGGCCATGTGCCCCCTCAAGCTCTGTTTTTGCTGGCAGAGTGCTAGCAAAACAAACTACTGGTAAAAGTGAATCCTCCCAACCCTTCCCAAGTCCCGCAGGTGCTCCTGACATGAGTGACATTGAGCTGGACACACCCACATGGACACGCCCCTCTCCCCAAGGTCAAACACAACCCTGATGCAGCCCATGATGAAATCGAGTTTGCACCCCTGCCCTAAAGCAACAGTTTCCATAATTCACCAGAGTTTGGGAAAAGGAAATCACATTAGCATTGCTCAAGCAAATTTTAACCTGCAAAGATCCTAAAAGAAGCCAGAGGGTAATCTCTGCCCTCTTAGTTACACCTCCTGTGGGACCAGCACTACATGTCTTGCATAAGACACTGTTAGTAGGTTCTTGCAAGGCAGAAATGGGAGGTAGATTTGTAAATATAGGGAAGGAAACAGCTGAGCTAGTCATCTGGGAGTTGCTGAAATTGCTGCATTATGAAATGTTTCACACATAACACTGGACCAATCTGAGACTTCTGAGTCATCTGATCCTGACGCCCTTATTGTATTCAGGCATATAGCTGAACATTTACAACATTTATGGATTTAAGAAACAAAGGGATTAAAAGCCATTTCAAAGGTACAGAGATAGTTTGTGACTTTATGGAAGATGCTTTTTGTATTGTATAGCAGAGGCAGGGGGGAAAATCCTGCAGGCTGTTTGTGGTATAATTATTACTTTGCTAGCATCATTACAACTGACCCTGGAAAATAATTAATGCACCAGATCACATCTTCTTGTGAAGAGAGTCAGAGGTAGCCATTTGAAAATCCTGTGCTTGCCAGGTCACTACCACTTCAGTGCAACAATTAGAGTGACTTGCAAAATATTTATCCTTTCCATGATGGCAACACAATGCCATCAGCTAGGTATGGTAATGAAGTTAGTATTTGCAAAACTTTTAAGGAGCTGCTTTGTAATAGCAACAGAGTAGCAGACACATTATTGGATGAAATGTGGTTTTAGATATATTTAGTAGCACAAAGTTAATAGGAACTGGTTGAAAAAAAAATAGCCTTGAATGACAGAGACTTAATCTTTCTGTAGCCAAAGAAGGGGTTTGGATATCCATGCCATGTATTCTCCTGAATGCTGTGTCCTGCATGCTGAAATCTAATATTTATTTATTTATTTATTTATTTATTTATTTATTTATTTAGTCAATCACTTACAAGATAATAAGTATAAGGATAAACATAGATATGAATACATGACATGAATGCATATAAGAAAAATAAAAGAAACAATAGGACAGGGACAGTAGGCATATTGGTGCACTTATGCCCACCCCCTACGGACCTCTTAGGAAAGGGGTAAGGTCAATAGTAGACAGTCTAAGGTTAAAGCTTTGGGGGTTTGGGGAAGAAACCACAGAGTCAGATAGAGTATTAAAAATATCTTGTAATACGCTCTCTAACTTGCAGCTGAAACAAAATAATAACCCCAAATGGCTGCCAACATTTGCTGGCTAGTTCTTATTGAAGTGTTTCCCCCAAACTCCCTCCCTCCCTCCCTTTCTCTTACTACAACAATGACATCTAGATGTAGTTGAGGAATCCACAAACTTTTCCAGGCATCATGAAAATTCACCTAGCGATCTGGCCACCAAAAATGGCTGAGATCTCATGCCAGACTTCCAAAATCTATGTGAAATATCAGAACACCTTACCAAATTTTAGAGCATTACCCCCTTCTGTTCCAATGAAATTAGGAGCCTTTGCTTCTCCAACATATACTGCCTTACCTAAAGAATCACAAAGTATAAATTATAAGCAAGCTATTAACTATCTACTGTAGCAATTAATTAAAAATGAAGGTAATTTGAATATGCTAGTTAAGTAAAAACATTAACATTACTGATGGGAAAATGAATGGGAAAAAAATTAAATGTGCCTCTCCTGATAGTCCTGACATCATAAAAAATATCATTTTCTAGAGTTTTTCAACAGAGACCAAGAGATTCCTTGAAGGCAGTCTAGCAATACTGGCTAGGGATTCTGGAAGCTGTAACCCAAATATGTAGAAGGCACTTGGTTTTAACAGCAACTAAGAATGAGAGGAGGGGGTCTTCATGGGAAGGGCCTATTAAAGTCTCATCCCATAAATTCTGTGCTAGCAGAATTTAAATTCTCTCGGCCTTACCATGTTTTCCTTGCTTTTTATGAACATAATACTTAACTTTTGGGGACTAAGAAATATGATCTCTTGCAGATCTTCTCCCTCTAAAGCTTGAGGTTGGAACCAAAATGATCTGACCTGAGCTGCACTGTTTATGAAAGAAAACAGAGGGAATTTCATTGTGCTCATATATAAAACTGATGTTGAATTTCCTAAATCAATAGCATCACCTTCTAAGACGTTCCAGAAGAGCCTGTAATGATTTTTAATCTATTCTAAATGTCAGAAGAAACAACATTTATTCGCAAAGCCTTCACTTGCTGGAAGCATAAAGATGAGTAGGCAGCCACCCTCCCTCCCAGCTACCTACCTATGATTTATTCTGTATCAGGTTTTGAAATTGCAAAGCATTGCACCAGTACACAAGAGCGGGGGGAGGAGTGATTATTTAAAATTCATAAAATGCCATCTGCACCAGCGTGGCCCAATAAAATCCCTCCCTGCTGATTAAAAAAAATCATTTTAATCAATCCAAATGTCAGGTAAGTCAAGCCTTAGTTATAGGGTTTCTTTTACGTTTTGGAATCACCTTTTGCATCTGATTTCTAAGCTGTGTGAATAGGGCAATGGGCGGATATTAGGATTTAAGCAGTGGAAGAGAAGAACTCAAGTGCCTGTACACAGGCTCCTGCCTGTGTATAAAAAGAGTGGGAGGTCACACAGGCATATCTCTCATTTTCACCCCTACCATTCCCGCCCCTTGAGACAACCGCAGACAATGTGTTTTATCACATAGCAATTTTCTTGTGCCTTTGCTGCTGCTGTACACTATATTACACCATCAACAGGAAGCTGGAGTTAACATTTGTAAAGTCCTAAAACTTCTCTTCCTTAACACCCCTTGGAAAGCAGGATGTTGCTTCCCTTTCTGTGCTTCTGCTGGAGCTGGGGCTGCTCCTGCTGTGGGGTTATTTTGTTTCTGTGGGCATTTTATGACTCATTAGACAAACTGTCCCTGTCCCTATTCTATTCATTTAATCTAGTGTTTCTCAATCTTGCTAACTTTAAGGCATGTGGACTTTAACTCCCATCAGTTCCGGGAGTTGAAATCCATACATCTTAAAGTTGGCCCAAAAAAAAAATGGAGGAACGGGGGGAGATTATGGGTTGGTTTTAAAGTGCATTGTAATGTGGTTGCTGTTGTAGTGTGGAAAGGAGAGAAACCAGTATGTTATCTCCTTTTTTTTTCTATTTGATCCCTTTCTAGCTGTAAAGTCCTTAGTTAATAGACCAAATATGTTACCAGACCCTATTTCCTTTGTTTTATATATATTGAGGAGACAGGTGCACACACAGGTGCATGGTGTGTGTATGTACGTTTGTGTGTGAGAAAGAGAGATAAAACATGCATCCCGTTTACATAGGGAGAACAAGTCATAAAGACCCTGTGTCTCATTTTGATTGTAATTTTCTTAATTACTAAAATCTACTTTAGCACCAGCTGATCTATATATTCCAGCTGGGTCATTTTAATGGCCAACTAAAGGTCACTTGTTCAGTGGCTACCCTATGTTATTGCCTTGTGGTTTTTACTGGGGATGACAGGATGGGGATTGAAACCCAGTTCACTTAGATAGCATCATGCTGAGAACAATTCAACTACTAGAGGCAACAAAAGAAGCTGGGAAAATGTAGCCTTCATATACTTGCCTAAGTGTTTCATTCAGTTTCAGTACAGTAATACATTTTCTCATTGCTCTTCCTTCATTTCTGAGTAAATAATCCTTCTGACTGAAGTAATTGGATAGCTTATGCAAATCAGTCAATCACATTGTTAGAAACAGTTTAAAACTTTGGTCAGCAATTTTCCCACTCATCCTAGCATATATCTTGAATATATATGTGCACTGCATGTAACTCTTCTAGTTAGTGGGATATAGCCAATAATAATGGCTTTCAAAACAGTCTCTATATTAATTATCTCAGTTTTCATAGAACAGCAGGATCATGTTTGGAATAAAATTAAGTTTTGGTTGTACTAGCACCATAGAGGCTAATGTGTGCTCAGATTGCCTGGTAGGGCCCCTACCAATAGTAACGGATGGTGCGAGCAGCATGTGTATGATTAAGGCTGGCAACCAACTTTATTCTTCCCTATCTTCACACATGGTCCTGTTGAAACTTTGGCCATGAACTGGAAGCAAAGGGCAACTGAGGCTTTGGACAGGATTGCATCCACATGGCCTCGTTCCTGGCACTTCCCATGGTTCACAGAGGAATTGAGGGAATTGAACCAAGAGATGCTTAGTGAGGCAAGAGATGCTTAAAGCACCTTTGGAGGAAAACGAGGATTGAATCTGACCAGACCAAGACTAGAACAGCTATTAAGGCCTACCTCATCGTAAGAGTGGTGAAACAGCATTTCCCACCATCTTTATTGCATTCGCAAAGTCTTGCCTGTCAGCTCTGTTCAAAATCATCCGGTCCCTCATAGGGCAGGGAGGCTCAGATGATCATCTTCAGGGCTGTGAAGAAGAATTAGTGGAATGTCTGATGGACAAAGTGACTCAGATCTGTTCCCAGTTGGAATCTAATTGAGGAGCAGGTCTCTTAGAGATGTCTGAGAAAAAGTCTTATCCAGTTATTTGGGGACATTTTAATCCTGTGGGACCTGAGGAAGTGGAAAGGATCCTTAGTATCTGTTCAACTACCTGTCAATTATATCCTTGTCTCTCCTCACTGGTGAAAGCCTCCAGGACAGTGATCATCAGGTGGCTTCAGGCAGTGATAAATCCCTCATTGCATAAAGGGACGTTCCTGGGAGCTTTAAAGGAGGCCCGGTGTGGTGTTCTCCTCCCTGGCAACCTTCAACACCATCAATTACAGTATCTGTCAACTCATAAAATATTTCTGTGGTCTTGTAGAGTTGCCAACAGAAAGGGAGGGGGGAGTAGTGTAGCAGCTTGCAAAACTGAAACTGCATTCCATAATTGTTTTCATAGATAGTTTCCAGGCGACCAAAGTTTCTGCTATGCAAAATTAAATAAATAAAACAATTTAAATGGGGGTAACTATGGGAGCCCTGACAGTATCCTTTTGAGCCAGCTGCAGGATCTTGCACTGGTTTGTCTTCGTTCTCCAAGGCCAGTCCAATCAGTGTTGATAGGGAGTGAAAGATCCAGCCCATGACTATTCCTAGATCTCACAGGGCAAAATACTCCTTTTAAATATCTATCTGAAGTCAATGGATGATATCATCCACCAGGGATGAAATATTATCTGTATGCTGCTGATACTCAACTTTATATTGCCATCCTGGGTGACGCAAATGATGCTGTCATTGTTCTCTTGAAATGCCTAGATGCTGTGGGAATCTAGATGGGAGACAACAGGCTTTGAGTGAACACTGGTAAGACCTAGTGTCTATGGGTGACTGGGGCTTAGAGATCTGGGAATTTAACATTTTTAGTTCTGGGTGGGGTAGTACTGGTACACAAATTGGGAGGTCTCCTAAATTCTCTTTTTTAATTTATTAAGAATTTTTATTTTTAAACAAACATACACAAACAAAACATAAAACATAAAACCATCTTCCAGTTACATACAGTGTGTCAGTTGGTTACAAGTCTGTTGTGCTTCATCTCTGTAGTCCTCACTTATAGAGGTCTCCTAAACTCTCAATTCTTGCTTGAAGAGCAAACAAGAGTCATGGCTATGACAGCCTTTGCACAACTTTGTGTTGTGCACCAGTTGTACCCTTTCCTGGATCAGGACTCCTTGCATTCAGTCATTCAGGCCTTGCTCATGTCTCATTTGGACTATTGCAATGCATTGTACATAAGGCTATCCTTGAAGAATATTTGGAAACTACAGTCAGTGCAGAATGCTGCTGTGTGGACAGTCCTAGGGACCTCTGGGGTGGCCCATACAACATCTCTGTTATGGAGCTGCACTGGCAGCTTCTGGGTACAATTAAAGGTGTTAGTTATTACCTATAAAACCAGGGGTAGGATTCTACCAGTTTGCACCTATTCTCTAGAACCGGTTGTTAACATTCTAAGCAGTTCGGAGAACTGGTTGTTAGAAGAAATTACTGGCCTAATCCTGTAAGGAAGGCAGGAAGGAAACATTCTGGTGTTGCTTACAGAAACTGCCTCTCCGTTAACCCTTATTACATTCTTGGCAGGACTAGACTTCCTGTCTCTGGAACTTCTCTGGAGTTTTTTTCCCTCCTTTGCTGGTACTTTGCTTTGTGGAGTGACCATTCAAAGTTACAATGGCACTGAAAAAAATGATTTATGACCATTTTTGACACTTATGACTGTTGCAGCATCCCCACAGTCATGAGAGGCCAGGCGAGGAGATGTGTGCCTTGATGTGAGTGATATTGAGTTGGCCACGCCCAGCCAATAACATGACCACCAAGTCACACCCACCAACTTTGCCACACCCACAGAACCGGTTGCTAAAAATTTGAATCCACCCCTATATAAAACCCTTAATGACATGGGTCCAGGTTACCTGAGGAACTGTCTAACCCCAATGAGATTGGCTTTTACCCCCTTTGTGCTCGCAGAAGAGGCATGCTGTGGACTCCGTTGGCCAGCAATCCCAACTGGGGGAGATCAGGAGAAGAACCTTTTCTGTTGTAGCTCCTGCTCTTTGGAACAATATAGCTTTTGAGGTGATGTCTACCCCTATCCTTTGGCCTTTCGGAAAGGTCTTAAAACTTGGCCCTGCTAAGTGGCCTGGGGCACAGATGGGGGCATATCATCCTGGAAGTGGTTACTGGATTAAATAGAAGATTCCTCCTCCATTCTCTTGTAGATCTCTCCCCCATCTTAGCTATTCTTCTGCCATTTTTAATGTTGTATTTATTGCCCTATGTTAATATTCTTTTATCAGATTGTAAGCTGCTTAGAGTTGAGATGAACAGCATATAAATGTAATAAATAAGTAAATAAATCTTGTTAAAAGGTATTAATGTGTTAAACGTAATAAATAAATAATTATTTATAAGTAACTTATAAGTATTATAAGCAATGCATTGTTAAAATATATCATATCTCCTTGTACCAAAGCTGGAGGACATCAACAGCTGTGGGCTCATATGCTAATGGCCATGGCATATAGAAGATCATAACTCACAATGTGAGGGTAGAAAATGGAAAAGAACATGGCTTAACTAATGAAATGAATGAAAGAAAAACGTATACATTATGTCTGTGAAACTAAGTGAAAAAGGAAAGTTATAACAGAGCAGAATAAAATAGCATGATTTTGTGATATGTCAAAAAGTATAAATTGCTGTCATCTAAACTGTTGTGGGAGCATTTGAAAATAAAAACCCATACATTAGTGATAGTTATATGTTACAGTCCAGTGAATTATAGTAATAGAACAGCTAGAGATGAATTTGGGGTTGAAAGAATTTAAGATGAGGTGGAATGCTGGAAGAAGTATTTTAGAGTATACACAGGAGGGAAGGAAATTGAAATGAATGTTGTAAATGTTGGTGTCCAAGTAAGGCAGATGAAGGAAAATTATAAATGATATGAAATTATCGAAAATCACAAAATTGCAGCTGTAGCTGGTGTAACTGGAGAATTAACTACATATGGCTGTAGTTTCCTTATGGAATGTCTGTATGACTTGCTTAATGTGTTTGTGAAGGCTGCATCTGTGCCTGATAATAGGAAGAATGCCATTATTGTTCCCCTATACAAAGAGGAAAGCAGTAAGATAATGCAAAAACTACAGGGAGAATAATTCGTTAAGTGTGCCAAGGAAGGTGTTCAGCAGAATTCTGATCAAAAGGATAATGAACAAAATTTGCAAAGTGCAATGCAGCTTTATGCTGGGCAAAAGATCAGTTTTTAGCTCTTCTGCAGATAACTGACAACTACAGGAATATAGAAAGTGCATTGTATGTTTGATGATATAGAAGAGTATAAAGGGTATAATATAATAATATAATATATATTATAAAATATATAAATATATATTGTAGTGTAGTGTATTGCATTATCATGTCCTCATGTATGTTTTGCAAGACTTTCAGCCTCCTTTTTAGATAGTCAATATCCTAATATTCCTTCCTAATAGTCAATATAAATATTAATACTCAGCACGAATATGGAGCTGAAGATTGGTTGCTGAATGCAAGATGATGCAAGATGGAAACAGCTCATGTACAAGATAAATACAACACTAGCAAATGATTCACCACTGAGCAGGAATAAAAATGGGTGATATCCCATTGTTTAATTTATTTAAGGATAAATGTATAAGGAACGATAGTGATGATGAATTGGATCAGGATATGAATATATGTGTATTTTTGTATGAAGACAATGCCATCTTACTGGCTGAGAATTTGAATGATTTACAGTGAATGTTCAGAAGGTTGTATGGACCAGTAAGGAATATAAATTAAGGACCCAAGATTGTTGGGGGCAATTAGCTGACCTTGTAAAAATGCCGCTTAGTAATAAGCAGGCATATACAATGGAATGAAGGCTATTGCTGAGCGCATTGGGTTGTGCTCCAAAAATTGTAAGCCGCCCTGAGTCTTCGGAGAAGGGCGGCATATAAATGTAATTAAAAAAAATATATAGAGTCTAACAATAGAATGCAGGAGACCATAAAGTTCTATTCCCAGCTTATCCATGAAAGCCAACTGGATGACCTTGGGCTCAACTCATCTTACAGGGTTGTTGTGGGAAAAATAGGAGGAGGAAGGTGTGTTGGATATGTTTGTTGCATTGCTACAATAATAAAGATGAGATAATAAATAAATGCAAATCTGTCAATGAGCAATAGTTGTATTTCACAGGGAAAATAGCTTAAATGAAGTTATACATTAATGATAAAAGTTTTGACCAAGTAAATGAATTTGAATATGAGCAAATCTGCTAGAAAGGCAATGGATAGTATGGTCTGTTTTAAGAAATAAATATTTGTTAAAAGATGGGGAAATGGAAGCATGTTTCTGCTCACTCCATTATGTGGAAATGAGAGTTTATTATGTATAAGGGAAAACATAAAAATTAAATGCAGTCGGAATGGGCTATTTAAAATGCGTATATAGTAAAACAAGAAGTAGGACAAGAAAGAAATGGATGCAAAATGAATGAGACCCAAATACAAAAGTGATTGATCAAAGCAAGGAAAAGAAGATGAGGTGATTTGGCCATACAGCAAGAGAATAAATGAGGACTTTATTCCTGAGGAATGAGGAATTGCAAATGAACTATATGAAGCAAAAATTAAAAAATGAAAGAAGGAAGACTGATAACGTTGTGATTGGATGGAGTTCATGAGACCCTGAGAAATAAAGAGAAGTTTATAGAACAAAAGGCAATTTATGAATGATTGTGGTGGAAGCAAAGGTGGTTTGTGAGATAGAACAGTATAGAGAAGAATATATGAATTGGGTTATAGGAATATTCCAGGGGTGGGATTAAATTTTTTTAACAACCGGTTCTGTGGACGTGGCTTAATTGGTAGGTGTGGCTTGGTGGTCATGTGACTGGGTGGACGTGGCTTGGTGGTCATGTTATTGGCTGGGCATGGCCAACTCAATATCACTCACATCAAGGCACCATCTCCTCACCTGGCCTCTCATGACTGTGGGGATGCTGCAACAGTCATAAGTGTGGAAAACGGTCATGTCACTTTTTTCAGTGCCATTGTAACTTTGAATGGTCCTCCACACAAGCAAAGTACTAGCAAAGGAGGGGAAAAACTCCAGAGAATTTCCAGAGACAGGAAGTCTAGTCCTGCCAAGAATGTAATAAGGGTTAACGGAGAGGCAGTTTCTATAAACAACACCAGAATGTTTCCTTCCTGCCTTCCTTACAGGATTAGGCCAGTAATTTCTTCTAACAACCGGTTCTCCGAACTGCTTAGAATGTTAACAACTGGTTCTTGCCAATAGGTGCGAACTGGTAGAATCCCACCTCTGATATATTCCCTTTTCTTTTTTATTTCATACTTTCATTCTTTCTTTGGTTTTCTCTCTTACTCTTTTCTGTGATTTGCATAATGTTGTTTCCCCCTGTATGTGTGTATAGATGTTTGCTTGGTGCACCTGTGTCAAATAAAACTCAACTGGCTACAATATAGCACAGGAGAATCTTATGCAGAAGCCACATTTCCACTGATTAAGATCATACCCCATGAAGACCTTATGCGGTTTTACAACAGATAATTAAAATCCATATATCAGGTCTCACAGATTTGTAGGCCTGGTACTGTGTTTGACGCATTGCCAGTATGTTCCTAGGAGCAAGTAGCATCATAGGAATCAGATTCATCTTGCACAATTTCTTTTCAGAATATGGTAAGATGTCCAGAATTAGTGAGAGTCTCATCTCAGGGGGGCTTTTCATCTTCTGCTACATCCAATACATTTAACTTGCAATGCTTTTGAACCCCAGGAAGTAGAAGTGGCAGAGTTTTGGAAATGATACATGGTTGAAGCAAATCACCTTGGAGATGCCCCCCTCCCCATTCCTTATGTGCAGAAACAGCTCAGGCCTCTGAGGACACCAGCAGGCTTAATCAACAAATATTAATTTAGAGAAAGGAAGAAATGATATAATACTACTTAAGGAGTCTATTCCTTGTGGATGAAGGTGCAAACAGCTCCTATCCAACTGGGGAAGGAACCCCAATCTGACTGGCAGTAGCTTTAGCTTGAGTGGGTGATTTTGATGGATGTGCAGGCAGGAACAATTTCACGCTCTTAAGAGATTCAGACAGATCTGAAGAAGCATGAAGCAGTAAAGACCTGCAGCAACTGGAAGCAGTAACTATGCAAAGCCCTCAAAGCAGAGAAATGATCCGGCAGGAACTTAGATGCAGATTTTTCATGAGCATTCTGAGTGGTGGTCAGATAGCAGGATGAGAGAGAGAGCAATTTTCTTTTTCCATTTGATCTCAATCTCCCTGTTCAAGAGTAAGTGCACTTGTCAAAGAAACGGGCGAGGAGAGAATGATCTCCGTGCTCTAAAGTCATTTTTCTCCAGTAAGGATATAAACAGCTCAACATGCTCTTTGGATTGCTGAAAAACAGAATGTTAGGGAAATCTAATTGTCTCAGTTGAAAGTGTTCACGACATCAATTTATCTTAGCTATTATCCTTCATATAATTTCACACAATCTTGTTCATATAAATACAGAAGGAAAAGGTTGCATTTTGTAAAACTAACACTTTTTCCTTGAATAAAAGGACATGAAACCTTTTGGATCATTTTCTTAAATACATAAATAAAAAAATCAATTGATTGTGATATTTCATAGAAGCATTTTATTCTTATAAAATTGTGCTTTTATCATATGGACAATACAGATTATTAAAAACCAATTAAAGAGAGCAATTCCACATGACAGCTTCTACTTCCCAGGCCTTCTCAGTTCAGTGTAATGCAGGATTATCAAATAACATAGTTATGATCACATATTTGCTCACAGTGAACCGTCAGCCAATCAGGTTTGCTTGCTATGCTTTCATGTTGGGTAATAACTGAATGTGTCCTTATGCCATTTTAGCTTTTATTGGATGCATGCCTTGGGCAGGGGGGAATTGTTTTCATTCCTCCTCTTTTGATGCTCAATGTATTTCCATGTTTATGAAATTTGCCCTTAATTTTGCAATAGGATCTTAAAGGCAGCTTGAAGAGAAACTGTGTTAAAAGATAACATTAATATAGTAATATTTATACTTTAACAATGTTAATTGTCTTTATAAAAATGTGATTTATGGGCAGGTAATAGAAACTGGTCCAAAATACCTTATGAGAGCAAAGACCATCTCCTTAATCACAAAGCACCTATAGGTTGTCATTTCTAAAGAGGCATATGCTGCCTTGAAATTGCAATTACCTGCTCTTGAACATACCTGCTCTGGTACACAGGTATGTCAAGATAGTTATGATATCATGTCACAATAGTTTTAATATGTGATCAATAGGAGGAATTTATCTTATCCCACTACTGAGACTGGCCTCTTGTCTGAAGTTCTCAGATGAATTATAGTTCTTAGGAAGCATCAACTTGAATTACATGGAACTGATTGAAGGAAGACAAGTTATGCGATCTACATTAAAAATACCACAATCCGGTGCCTGAAGGTGAACAATGTGCATTGGTGATTACTTCCATTCACATTCTTTGGATGTGACCCCACCATGTTTTAGCCCAAAAGTTTTCATCTTCTACGGTATTATAAGAGCAATGAAGAAGGCAATGTAGTGGTCAGCCACTTGCTAGATGGACTGGAGATCACAGAATCTGAGTGGTCTGGAACTGAATTCACTCATTCAAGCTGTGAACTTGTGCAAATCTCTCAGTCTTTATGCAAAGATTAAAACCTTTCAGCCTTTTCAGGTTATTTCACTAATAAATCAGGCAAATACTTTTGCCAATCATTTCCTCTCTTGAGCAATGGCTAGGACTTTCGAGAAGGACAAAGAATGTCATTGAGATCCTCCCAGTTTCCCAACCTTCTTAGGAAAAGGTTGATCTGCATGCCAGGAGGATGAAGTTATTCTTTTGTGGCCGCTTCTCCTGCCGTATTTTCCCCCTTTGGTGCCACTGAGAATATAAGGTGGTCAATTGTGAGAGTGAGCTATAAAGATAATTTTGTTAATGCTTACCAACATAGCACTTGCCCTTGCCCCAGAGAGAAGCCTTTTGTTTTATAGAGGAAAAAAACAGGACAGTATCTCCAAAGCCCTTAATTAAATAAAGCCTCTCGGCATTCCCTTGATTAATTTTCCCTCTATTCGGGCATTGCTCTGGAGTGAGAGTAATTCCCAAATAGGCTTTCCTGGGAGTCACTATGCATATTGGCAGCCCAGATGAGCAAAAAGTGGAACAGGCTCAAAACAGCAACTAAGCTCAGCAGTTCAATCTCTTCCATTTGGCAAAATGGGTAGCCCAGAAGTAGTGATTATGCAGAGAATATTTTTATTTTCCTCTCGTGGCCATGCTGAGCCTCAATCCTATAATGATTGCCAAAGCCTTCAAAAGGAGCAGTCTTGGAAAATGTGTGAGGGATGTGACAAAAAGCAACCAGAAGAATTGCAAGAGGCCCTGTCTTGGAAAATCTTCAAGATTTGCTGAGTTTTTCTTTTTATCATACTTCACTTCAAGGAAAGAGAAGGATGAGAAAAGCTATGGCTCAACTACTGAATATACCCAAAGCCTATTTTTAAAATCCTCCTTCCAATCCTTTCCACTACTTTTCCAGTGCAGACAGCTGTCTCAGGCAAAGCAGAGTTACTTACTAACTTTATTAGCCTTTCATGACTAAGAAGAACAGTTAGTCAACCTGAATCTTGGGCTGTGACAAAGACCTGCAATAAGGATCTCTTGACAATAGATTGAAAACTCAAAAATGCCTATGTGGTCACTGCAAATCAAGCAATACAACAATTCAAAGTTGTCATGTTTATTCCAGCTGCAAAAACATGTGGAAAACATACAGATAACTATAATTAGAACACCTAGGAGCTATTAGGATGATGGATTCTGGAAGGAAATTGTCACTGGAGGGCAGGGCACCAGTTTTCTAGCCTTACAACTGCCCTTCACATCTGACTTGCCCTTAATGGCACTATAATATATTGTTTAAAGGTCTGACATGGCACCATTGTTTCTTATACCAAGAAGAGGCAGAAAGGTGCCATAGAGTTCAATATACCAATCTGTGCTTAGTGGACTGCCTCATTTTCTGATAGTTTTCCCCAACCGCAACTAATTTAGTATAGCAATTAGGAGGCCAATTTTCAAATCATAAAATCCCTGATTCAGATCTCAACCCCATTGAGAATTCACTTGATAATCTGACGAGCAAGGTGGCCAAATGAGAATGAAAAGAGGATGCAGAATTTCACACGCTAATTTACATGTATAATGCAGCTTTATAAATGTATTATAACTTAAATTAAAAATGCAGTATATTTCCTCATAGTTAGGAAGCTGATAACCAGATGACCTGCATGCTGATCTACTCAATCTATTGTAGACACACAGGAAGCCACTTGGATTTACCTTGAAAAAGAGCATCATGCTGCAAACATGATGTGATTCTCTTTGCTGAGGCAAAGCAAGTCTTTAATTTACTTCAACAAAGTGCTTCATGTCACATTGCCTGCAATGACTGATATATGCAATATCTGGAAGAAGCTTTTGGAAAAGCGGATCCCCATATGACAAGTGAAGTGAGGCAAGTTCTCTGCTTTATTTTGTAGGAAGTTAGCATCCATCCCTCTCTTAGAAAAATGAAATATCCTAGGAAATATTAAGAAAGCAGAATATTTTCCCTAAAAAGAGTAGAAACTCAAAAGCAGAAGCTCACCTCAGAAGCAGAAGCTCACCCCCACCTTTGTTAATGGGTGGGCCATTAAGGCCTGGGCCAGAATATTTTACATAGCCATGATCTCCAGGTAGAACTATAGGAATTGCCTAAAGCCTTTTCATTACATCATCATCCAGAAAAGCTCAACCAAGCCTGGAACTCAGGACACCTACAGAGTTGCCCCTGCATGTCCCCATGGGAGTCTAACAGCCAATCAGAATACAAGCTCAAATTCAAATTTCAACAGAGGGTATAAAACCAGGCACTTTTGGCCCTTCCTCTCTTTTCCTTCACCCTGAAGCATGTGATTGTCCTTCCTTCTTTGGAGCTCCAAGCCATGTGGTCCTGTCCACCATTAAACCATCTTTCCAAACAGCCTCCATGTTTCCAGTGTCTTTTTCCCCACTTGGAACTGAACCCAGAAGATATTTCTTCCAACAATTTCACTCTCAGAATCAGGATGTTATTTCATGAAGCTGCTTGAGGGGAGGAGGGGGACCCAGTGGCATGGTCAGGCTTTGAAGCACACCATGAAAGACCCACATAATCATGGGGTATTTCCAGAGAACCAGTCTTCCTGTCTCCTAATACTTCAGAATCCATTGAAAGTCACTTCAGAATGATGCAAATGGGTTTGGCTATTTTTAGATCTAGTCAATATTTCCACACCAAAGCACAGATATGTTTATGAATCTAGCATTCATAGATGTCCTCCTGCCAATTAGCATTTGGCCTTTATGAAAACTACCACCAGTCACTGACTGACTCTTTCTAACCCATAAAATCTGGGCCTAAATAGTCTCCCTTGCTTAAAAAAATGAAAGAAAACAAATATATAATATTGCTCCTTTGAAACATCAACTCTCTCCCATTAAACTACAGGTAGTTCTTGAGTTATGACAGCCATTGGAGCCAAGATTGTTGTCACTAAGTAAACTAGTCATAAAGCATGTCCCATGATTGCATCGCTTATTGATGGCAATCCTGAAAGTCTTGGCTGCTTTTGCAATCCCAGGACACACAGGTCATAATGCAGGAAGAGGCAGGAGTCCCATTTACAAAGTATGAAGGAGGGACTCATGCTGCAGGGAAGGGGATGTGTGTGTGCCACAGGTGGGTGCTAGGAATCATGGACAGGTTGGTAGGAACTGTGTCAGGATCAGTGGAGGCCACAGGAGGTCTGTAGAGGCCTTGGGTGGGTCAGGCTGGGGGAAGGGCAGCAGAGGCCACTTGAGGGCAGGTTGATGCTGTAGACAGGTAGGGATAGGAGCAGGTCTACAGAGTATGAGATCCCTGGAAGGCCCCTCTGGAGAAAAGGCAGTGGGAGCAGCTTACTAGGGTGACTTTTGATCTTCTGAGGCAGCTTCCCAATTGACTTTGCTTTTGTTTCCACTGCCATTGTAATTATGAGCAGTCGCTGAACAAATGGATGTAAGACAAAGACTATATTATATTTAAAAATTGTCATGGAAAAAAGCTAAGTAAGGAGACTTGAACACAAAATAATGAACTACTTTGGGATGGAATTAAAATAAAGGAATGCTGGAAGGAGTATTTTCAAAATATACTGCTCAAAAAAATAAAAGGAACACTTAAACAACACAATGTAAGCTGCTCAAAAAACTAAAGGGAAGACTTAAACAACACAATGTACAGTAGTTGAATGTGCTGACAACAAAATCACACAAAACTTAACAATGGAAATCAAATTCATCAACCCATGGAGGTCTGGATTTGGAGGTACACTCAAAACTAAAGTGGAAGAAAACACTACAGGCTGATCCAACTGTGATGTAATGTCCTTAACACAAGTCAAATGAGGCTCAGTAGTGTGTGTGGCCTCCACGTGCCTGTATGACCTCCCTACAATGCCTGGGCATGCTCCTGATGAGGTGGCGGATGGTCTCCTGAGGGATCTCCTCCCACACCTGGACTAAAGCATCCCCCAACTCCTGGACAGTCTGTGGTGCAACGTGGCGTTGGTGGATGGAGTGAGACATGATGTCCCAGATGTGCTCAATTGGATTCAGGTCTGGGGAACGGGCGGGCCAGTCCATAGCATCTATGCCTTCGTCTTGCAGGAACTGCTGACACACTCCAGCCACATGAGGTCTAGCATTGTTGTGCATTAGGAGGAACCCAGGGCCAATCACACCAGCATATGGTCTCACAAGGGGTCTGAGGATCTCATCTCGGTACCTAATGGCAGTCAGGCTACCTCTGGCGAGCACATGGAGGGCTGTGCGGCCCTCCAAAGAAATGCCACCCCACGCCATTACTGACCCACTGCCAAACTGGTCATGCTGGAGGATGTTGCAGGCATCAGAATGTTCTCCACGTTCTCCAGACCCTGTCACGTCTGTCACATGTGCTCAGTGTGAACCTCCTTTCATCTGTGAACAGCACAGGGCGCCAGTGGCAAATTTGCCAATCTTGGTGTTCTCTGGCAAATGCCAAATGTCCTGCATGGTGTTGGGCTGTAAGCACAACCCCCACCTGTGGATGTCGGGCCCTCATACCACCCTCATGGAATCTGTTTCTGACTGTTTGAGCAGACACATACACATTTGTGGCCCACTGGAGGTCATTTTGCAGGGCTCTGGCAGTGCTCCTCCTGTTCCTCCTTGCACAAAGGTGGAGGTAGCAGTCCTGCTGCTGGGTTGTTGCCCTCCCACGGCCTCCTCCATGTCTCCTGGTAGCACCTTCATGCTCTGGACACTATGCTGACAGACACAGCAAACCTTCTTGCCACATCTCACATTGATGTGCCATCCTGGATGAGCTGCACTACCTGAGCCACTTGTGTGGGTTGTAGACTCTGTCTCATGCTACCACTAGAGTGAATGCACCGCCAGCATTCAAAAGTGACCAAACCATCAGCCAGAAAGCATAGGATCTGTGGTCAACACCTTTATTGAGGATGACTTGCTAATTGCCTATAATTTCCACCTGTTGTCTCTTCCATTTGTGCAACAGCATGTGGAATTGACTGTTAATGAGTGTTGCTACCTAAGTGGACAGTTTGATTTCACAGAAGTGTGATTGACTTGGAGTTACATTGTGTTGTTTAAGTGTTCCCTTTATTTTTTTGAGCAGTTTACATATGACATACATTGGAAATGATAGGGATATGTTGATGAGCAGGATGGAAAGCAATGCTATAAATGTCATTATTCAATGACAAATGTCATTATTCAAGAAAAAATGTTGAAAAGGAAGTAATACCGCTAGAAAGTTGAAAAGTGCTAAGGTAGCAGATGATGTAGTTGTCCCATATCCCTTATTGCAGAGAGTGTCACCAACAGGGCTCACCGAGGTATGCCTTCTTAATTGCACAGAAGCATCTCCCCTAGAGGTACAAAGAGCCTCAAACATTGGAATTTAAGAAAGCTACAAAAACCTAGCTTTTCCACAAGGCGTTGTGAGCTATGGTTGTTGTAATATTGTTTCTTTCTATGGTGGGTTATGTCTTTAATATAATGTATATTCCCCAGCATAAGTATAGTTATATTTTATTATAGTTTAAAAATATTATTGTATCTGGACCAGAGGATGTCTAGGGTTTGTTTGTTTGTCTGTTTGCTGCTCAGCCAGTCATTGAGAAACGTGTGAAGGTAAGAAAGAAAGGTAACTGAAAATTTGCTGATGTAGAAAAGCATAAAATAAAATTAATAATTGGAGACTTTTGGGTGGAGAAACGACAAAGCAACATGTCTTTTAATCCTGGAAGTGATATTTGCATTTTGGGGTGGAGAATGACAACTGGTGGCTAGCCTGGACTGTAGAACTTTTCTGCAGAATGTAGATTTTGCTTTGGAAGGGAACTTTTTTGTGAGTAAACCGACAGGTTTCATACTAACTTGTTCTCTAACTTGCAGGTAGGGAATCAGGAGTTCAGGAAGAAAGATCAAGCTCCACAGTCTCATGTGGATCCTGATCGAAGAATGCTGAGTTCACTCAATCCAGTTGTTAAAGCATGTTAGAGTGGGAAAATGTTTAAAGCTATAGAGATCTTCGGACCAGCAGATCACCTAAACTACCTGGTGAGTGTACCCAGGGGTGGGATTCAAATTTTTAACAACCGGTTCTGTGGGCATGGCAAAATTGGTGGGTGTGGCTTGGTGGTCATGTTATTGGCTGGGCGTGGCCAACTCAATTAGCTGATTTTGTAAAAATGCCACTTAGTAATAAGCAGGCATATACAATGGAAGGAAAGCTATTGCTGAGCACATTGGGTTGTATCCCAAAAATTGTAAGCCACCCTGAGTCTCCGGAGAAGGGCGGGATATAAATATGAATTAAAATATATATATATCACTCACATCAAGGCACGCATCTCCTCTCCTGACTGTGGGGATGCTGCAACAGTTGTAAGTGTTAAAAATGGTCATAAGTCACTTTTTTCAGTGCCATTGTAACTTTGAATGGTCACTCCACAAAGCAAAGTACCAGCAAAGGAGGGAAAAAAAACTCCAGAGAAGTTCCAGAGACAGGAAATCTAGTCCTGCCAAGAATGTAATAAGGGTTAACAGAGAGGCAGTTTCTGTAAGCAACACCAGAATGTTTCCTTCCTGCCTTCTTTACAGGATTAGGCCAGTAATTTCTTTTAATAACCGGTTCTCCGAACTGCTTAGAATGTTAACAACCGGTTCTAGCAAATAGGTGCGAACTGGTAGAATCCCACCCCTGAGTGTACCTCTGACCAGAAGGATTAAAATAAAAGTAAACAAGCAATTATATAAATTTAAAAAGAATTAAAAGTAAAAAGTTTGCAAATTTTGCAAACAGCACTCCACAGTTCGAGAAAGGGGATATCTAAAAGGGTTTCAAAATGATGTCTGCCTTCCCTAGCAAATTTCTTTTCTTTTTTTATTTATTGAATTTCTTTCACATACTATTCAAACTCTTATCCTGTACTTTGCACAACATTAACCTGAAAAGAAATACTATAATGGTGGTGCATATATGTATGTTTTTATGCTCACTGGAGTGGCAAGTCTCCCATAGTTTCTAAACTCCAAATGTTGGTATGGCAGGAATTCTGCCTTTAAGACATTTTTATCTAATCATGTTGATAGAACAGAATTTGAAGACTTGATAGGTGAGCCAGGAATCCCCTCCAATGAGAGCATGGGTCACCCCTTCAAGCATAAAGCAGAAATTTCTTGCTGATTATGAGGTTGACACCACTTTCCTGTCCTTGGATGCAATGCCACAGACATAGGAATATATTTAAATTACTTGCACTTGCAAATATCTGGTTATGACATCATGTAATTAAATTAAGTCTCATTTCACTCCACAATTGGAGCTGCACACTTGTCTTAATAACCTCTCTGTTAACTATTGATGACAACTTCAAGATTTCTCTTTTTAGTGTGCTTGACTTCAATTAAATGACTGTCCAATTTTAAATAAGTGATATTGATGTCTCCTTTCACCTAGTTCTATCTGCTATGTGAAGATTATACCAAACGTTCATGAGATTATCACTTTAATATTTTCTCGCCAAGAAAAAATGCCACGGCCATTCAAATTATGAATTTTGTAGTTAATAGAGCCTCACAAAAGTTCACAGTTGCCTTATGGTAAGAATTCCTTCAAGAATGCCATTCTATTTGAATCATAGTGGGGACAATTTATACAGAGTCTTCAGCAACCATATGATAGACATTTGAGTAATATGTTTTCTAAGCTATCTGCAGTGCAACATAATGACTGAATGCAAAGCAAAAATTTGAAGATAGTAAGAGCTTAGGTATATACTGTAAAGTATTTATTATGATAAAGCATGCAGCCTAATTATCAAATATAATCAATGTCCCTGAAATGTGAAGAAGCATAGTTGCTTTTCCAATGCTCAAGTATAAATTGATTGAATGGCTCACTCCTATTTTTTATTGGCCATATGTTCTCAGGATATTTCTGCATAGAATGTAGATAAGATCAAACACATTTACTCTGCATTAATTATCTATAATAACCTTATCTTCTCAGAATCATTCATATGATTCAGAACAAAACATTGTATGCAGATATCACTGAAATGTTATTGATATCCTGTTTTCAATTTACATATTCTCTGCTTATGTGAAAATAGACTTGATTATTAAGGAAAGGGCTTATTAAAATGTATTCAGTGACTTTGAATGTATGTCAAAATGTATTTAACATATCTAACAACATGGTATCATTCAAAAACGGTACAAAGCTATCATTCTGCCTTTTGATTCTTAAGATGCAATGCATAGCCAAGGGATGCTTGATCTTCAGAGCCCAAAGGATTACCTGAAGTGCCTCCAGTTGTCTGTGTGCCTTGAACCACAAAAAAATAATTTCTCTGGGTGCTGGAATAAAGAGCATGGAAGCGCATTAGTCACACATTTCTCCAGAGCCATAGTCTTTACATTTCATCATTAATACCTGCTTGTTGCTATGGAAACTATTAAGACAGGAAAAGGGAACTGAATGTCTTCAATAGGATGGATATAGTGTTGCTTCATGATGCCATATTGATTTTTGCCATGCAAAATTGCAGAGAATTACACTATGCTTACATTGCACTTGTTTTCATGGATGCTCTTTGTGACTGGAAGACTGTTGACCTTGAATTTTAGCCTGTTTATGTAAACAGAGGAGCAATATATTTGAATGGAAATGGGTGATTGTGAAAAAAATTGAGCTTATGTACAGATAACTAAAAAGTAACACAGAATATGAACCTCTGTGCCTAGTTGGCTCATGACTGGTATAATGAAATAACCTTGTTCTAGTGTCATCTTTTCTTTATGAAGATTAAATTTAAAAAGACACAGACATGTAATCACTTACACTCTTTCTTTTTCTTCCTTTAAAACATCAAACAAATGCCTAATGGGACATCCCCAATGACTGGTTATCAAAAGGTAACAGGAGGAAACATGAAATACCAGCAGACTTCACATATTGTACTAATTTGTGTACAGGGCATAATGATCTGGCTAGGTCAAAAACTCACAGCCTAAGTCTCCACAGGAGCTTCACATGAGTCGCTCAAGTTGTCTAAAAGTTTGCCAGCAAATTATAATTTTTAAAATGACAGAACAGAAAAGTTATAGACGGAGAATCTTCCTATATACTGAATTTAATCATTCATGTAAGTTTAATTACATTTATGAAAATTGCACTAAACAGCCTATTGTTTTGTTACAACTGGTCAACTGAATCAACATTTCTTTTAGTGTGGTCCCCAACATATCATCCAAAGTCCAAGGAAAATCCACCCCTCCTGTACAATGGCAGGCTGCATTAAACATAAACTATTCCCGAAGCAAACAGTTACCTTATGACTTGAGCCCCACTTAGAGATTCACACAATTTCATATAGTGCTCAAATACAGCCAGAATAAGAGCATGCACGCAGGCTTGCCTCTTCATTGTGTTCCCCAACTTCTGAAAAGAAGCTGTGCTTGTCTTGAATGCATCTACTGCTGCCAGCACACTTCAGAAAGCTGCTTCATTTGGGTCCTAGTTCACATGTAAAACTTTATGCCCATTCAGGACAATGCAAGTAAGGCCATGTGAACAATCTCATTGCTTACCCTGTTTAAGCCCTCTGAATCTTCAGGCAAATACTTGAGTAGGGCTTTAGTATATGCAATGGTACGTAGGAATGACCTTGGGAGATGAGGTGGGAGTAAGATGGAGAAAGATGTTCCTAGGGAACAGTCAGGTAAAAGAGAGCATAGCTCGCAGCTGCATAACAGATAGAGAAAGAAACTCGAAAAGGAACATCCCTAGCTTCTCAGCCTGTAAAAGAGGTGGCAGGAAATTTGTACTTCAGTATCAGACTCGCAAGATTCTGTGAATGTACTGTTACAATGAAGTAGAATTAGTTTATCTGGCTGTGTTTCCTGTCTGATCTATCCGGGAAGGCTGACAGTATGTTACGTGTCAAACCTGATAAACTGTTCTGCTATTGTACTTTTGAGTGAGAGTGAAACTATTGATTGAACAAGGACTTAGTTATGTTTGGAACTGTATAGTAATAAAGGGTGCAAGCATCCTTGCCTATGCTTGATGTCTCTGCTTGATTACATGTCACAATGCAACTTCAGGGAAAGAAGACTCATCTTATTCATTCCGTGGGATAAATAACGCCCCTTTAATGCCCCTTTTAGGCAGGACTAACAGTTTTACTGAATCAGTTTAAAGATCCGTCTCAGCCTGCTAGCGGCCAGAGATTTTGAGACCTACCATTCTCACAATCTTCAATTAACAAAATTTGAGTGTGGTACTTCTAAAATGTCTGGAGGACATGGGAAAGAATAATTGCCTAGAGCAGTTAGCCAAGTATTTATGATAAGCCCACAATATCACACTTGCCAACTGTCCCAAATGAATAATAGCCACAACTAGGGTTGGGTAATTTTTACAGAAAATTCCAATTCCCAGGCTAGGACCCTCTCTCATACTCTTCCCCACCCTCCCCCTCCCCTAGCAGAAGAGAAGAAGTGGAAAAGACATTGTAGCTCTAATGGAAGCTTCTATTTATCTACATAGTTTAGAAACATGCTGGTGTGACCACTTGGCATGTCCCTTCCAATTTTGTGGGAAGGGTCTATACAAACAGTCTTCTTCTCAGGTGGTTGAATGCACATGTTGTGATAACTCCTATAGGAGGTCTCACATGGGAAATCTAACAGGGGCTACAAAGAGTGGTGTAGTTTGCTGGTAGTTAAGCAAGCAGGGCCATCTTTGGGAAGTCTTCAGAGTCATTTAACTCAACAGGTTGATTTATTTACACCTTTTTATCTGAAATGATTAATAGAAGTAGTCTTTTGCTTATTAAAAAAGAGTACAGGATTTTATGCTGAAAGCCAATTTAGGAAGCATAAAGTTACAGGCGGTCTTTGAGTTATGACCACAATTGGGACTGGGATTATGGTCAGTAAGTGATGTGGTCAAAAAGTGGGATGTCACATGAGCGCATTGCTTAGTGATAGCAATCCAGGCAATTCCTTCAGCTTAACCCCAATACACATGGGTTGTTAAGAGGGAAGTGAAGGGAGTGCAGGGTGCCACAGGGAGGTGGGAGAGGTTCTAGAAAGTCCAGTGCAGGCCATGCACTAATTGGGAGGGGTGCTGAAATGCAACACAAATTCAGGAGACCATGGAAAGAGCACATGGGCTGTGTGTCTGAGACGCAGGGGAGCTAAGAAAAGAGGGCACTGGTAAATGCATGCCTGTTGTGTAAGCACAGAGAGGCCAAGGAGAGAAGGGTGCTGGTGGCTGCATGCTTGTGTATGAGGAAGGGAGCCATGGAAGAAGGACACTGGTAGAGGCAAGTGAGTGAAGAGGGAAGAAAAGCATGGTGTGAGTGAGTGAGACACTTACCTGAGCAAATTGTGACCTTCTCTAGCAGCTTCCCCATTGACTTTGCTTGTGAGAAGCCAGTACATTGACCACGTGAGGTAGTGCAACAGCTAGAAATTCAAAACAGGTCATAAGTTTCTTCAGTGCCACTGTAACTTCAATCATAGAACAAATGGTCTGTTGATGAAGATTCCCAGTCGTTGGGTAGAGTTATCTGGAAGATGAGTCGTGGCCACTGAACTCCTTTTTCTTTTTGGTTTGAAACATTTCATTGTTTATCCAAGTAGCTTCTCAGGCTGGGCAAATTGTTAGGAGGGCCGCATATACTGTATGTCCTTCAGGGTGGCTTCATTTCTCACATGCCTATTCAGATTAGATGAGAAACGAAACCATCCTGGAGGACATATATGAGGTTCCCCCTAACCAACTTGCCTAGACTGAAAAAGCTACTTGGGTAAACAGAGAAACATTTCAAACCAAAAAGAAAATGAAGTCCAGTTGTCATGACTCAACCTGCAGTGAACAAATGGTGATTACTGGAGAACTACTGTAATAGAAAATATTATTTATTTCAAACTTAACAAATCCCAGATATAATATATAGAATCATTTTTAAATCAGATGTTATTTTTTTAAATAACTGCTCAAATGCTCAACTCCTTGCTTAGCCAAAATAAGATTTATTTTCAAAATTGTACTGCTGCACTCTGCCAATCAGCTTTCCAAGTAAAAACACTGTGAAACAATAATTCTTTCTATTCTGTGGAGGGTGGGGGATTTTTAAATCATTCAGAAAAGGAAGCATATTTGCCTTTGAAAAATATCTGCTTGTGCCTTCTTAAAGTCAAGTGGTGGAATTCATGATCTAAAGAGGCATAGGGATATTTTCAGGCAGAGGATATAAAATCATTTAAAATATTTTGGGGTACAGTACTGATGAGTTTCTGGCCCAATTCTCACAATAGAATGATAGTGTAGTAAAAGGAAACTACTTGTTCAGATTGTTGTTTTTCTGCAGCACAATTGACCATTTGCAGTGAACGACTAGTATTCAGTAAAGCAATAGGCAGGCCATTTTCTGAGAATAACTAGCTAAAAAGATGCATGTAAAAGACACATAAAGGCTAGAAAGTCACCTTATTGACTGTATTGGTCTGGGCTTCAGGACAAATTACTCCCATGTGGAAAAGGTTGCTTCAATTCCACTCATTATTTAGATGTTTTTGTTTTGAGCTTAGGGAAAGACTACAGTACTACTTCCGCAGTTGTGAATGTTGCTTCTGCCCCAGTTAACTGATTCTTTTTTTTTGTAATGTGTTTCAGTTTGAATTTAAGGAAGACAGAAAATGGATTGGATGACGGAAAAGGCCTTTTTAAAAAAATCAAGAAGATTCTCCATTTGGTCTTAAAGAGCAGAGGGGCTCTATCAAAATAAGCAATCTCTAAGTCTTCCCACTCACTACAGAACAGCCTAATGCTGGGAACAATTGAGGGAAAAAGAAGAAGGAGGTGACAGAGAATGAGGTGGCGGGATGGAGTCACTGAAGCAGTCTGCGTGAGCTTAAATGGACTCCAGAGGATGGTAGAGGACAGGAAGGCCTGGAGGAACATTGTCCATGGGGTCGCGGTGGGTCAGACACAACTTCATGACTAACAACAACAAAAACAAGTCTTCCCCCTTTTATTTGCTTCTTTCTGTTTCTTTTTTTAAAAGAGAAACAACAGTTTTTCTCCTTATAACTAGAGAAGATTGCAACACCAAAAAAATAAAGAAAGAAATAAAACTCCATCTCATTTTGCTCTCATCTGTTAAGGAAAGAACTCTTCTTATTTGGGCAGAAACTATTAGTAACTGTTAAGGTAAAATGCCAAACTGCTTTATTCATATAAGAAAAAATGTTCATTGTTGTTCCTAATATTAAGCATACAAGCTCCATGATGCATCACTGCATATTCCCCTCCCACTAAGTATAAAAAGGTATGTAAGTTTATATTTCTGATTATTCATCATAAATATTTTTGAAGATTAATTTTGGCTAGATCCATTAAAAGTTATCAACAGTAACTCCTCTCTAAAAATAATAATTAAAAATGAAAACAAACTTTTAAAAGAAATAATAAAAATCATTACTAAAGAATAATGATGCCCCCACCCCTTTTGGGAGTGAAATCTTCAGTATGCCACACAAACTCTAGTGTGAGCATTGAGTCAGAAGAAGTTGCCCATCCTTAATATTATGGAGTTGAGCTATCAAATATTTTAAAAATCAAAACCAAGACCTCAAAACTATATTTAGAAATAAATGGAATGCAGCCCAAGTAGGATAGTTCTAATATGATTTTAGAGTTGACCACCAGAATATTTCTCTACTGCTTCATTGTAGAAAAAAAAATCTATAGACGTAATCCCAGTTAGAATATGTTAAGTTTGCATGAAGAGTCAGACGCGAAGAGCTTCAGTGAAGAGTTTATTCAGTGACTACAGCTCGAATGGACCCAACTTGACTGGGCTACGGCTGCTACTTATAGCCAGCAGCCGTAGTTGCCAGCCAATCAGAGTGCAGGGTTTTCCACTTTTAAACCAATCATATTTGACATTTTACAAGAACAATTCAAACTAAACCAATAACATTCAAACCTACATACATAACACCCCTCCCACTAGGTTCAGTCCATACCAAGCCCCAACCTATCTAATGTATTCTTTTAAATAGGTGGGGCTCTTCGTGTACTTGAGACCACGTGGTTCAGAAGTTTTAACATTCTCACCCAGTGAGAGAGGAAATGTGTCTGCTGACATTTCCCTTCTGGGACTCCCTGTGAAAGAAGACCCTGTTTGATTGTTAGAATCTGGTCTCTCCTCCCAACCCATCTCCAGCCCAATGTCAGCACCCAAGTCAGGTAGTGATGTACAATCTTCCACTTCTAAGGATGGAATTTGGCATTGTGACAGGTTTTGGGATGATTCCTGTCGTAATGGCTCGTTACACATGGGGTGGATTCTTGCTTGCTGATTTTCCTCCTGTTCCTCCCTTCCCCTAGACTTGACATCAGGTGAGGAACAGAGAGGAACAAGTCGATGTTCCTGAGAGAACCTGGATCTAAGTTGATCAATGTGCCTGCTCCAGAGGAGTCCATCCTCTGTTTGCACCCTGTAAGAACGAGGGCCTGTGATTTGAGTTATCTCAGCAGGAATCCACAAAGGTTCACCCATAAGGTTCTTAGCATAAACAGAATCACCCACACTGAATGTGCGAACTTTGGAAGTGGAATCTAGTGCGTTGGAGTGCGTAAGTGGGATGAAGGCAGTCAAGGGGAGACCTAAGTTTCCTACCCATCAAGAACTCTGCTGGGGATAAGTTATTAGATGGGTTAGGAGTGATGTGCTGAACACTAAGAAGTTTTTCAACTTTCTCAGTGATGTCTCCAGGACCCAGTTGCTGAAGCTTCTCCTTGGTAAAATGTACCATGCGTTCAGCCCAGCCGTTAGCTGAAGGGTGCCCAGGGGCAGTCAGGACATGTCTGATAACCTGTTGTGCTAAATAGGATTCAAAAAGGTTGGATGTAAATTGAGGGCCATTGTCAGAGACAAGAACATCTGGTAACCCATGGGTTACAAAAAGTTTTTTGAGCTGCTTGATGACAGCATTAGTTGTGGTGGATGCCATAGGAATTACCTCTAGCCATTTGGAATATGCATCTACTATAACTAGAAAAGTGTGCCCTCTGGTAGGGCCTGTGAAATCAATGTGAATCCTAGACCATGGGCCCCTAGGACATTCCCATTCCTGTGTGGGGAGAGGTGGGGCAGGCCTGACTACCTGACAGTTGGGACAAGATGCAACCCAGTTTTCAACCATTTTGTCAATACCTGGCCACCATACATAACTCCTGGCCAATCCCTTCATTCTGACAATACCTGGATGACCCTCATGTAACATTTCCTCTTAATACAGATAATTCAGTTTGCCTGGACTTAAAAGGTTGGGCAAGGTGAGGTAGATCTTGAAGAGGCCAACCTTTCTTAATCCAGCCTATAATAGGAGCCAATAAAGTGTCTTTGGCAGTCTCTCTGGCAATTTCAGCAGCGTGTACTGGAAGCTTGGCAACAGTTTCTAGGAAAAAGGTGTGTGCCTCAGGTTCAAAGTCCTCCTTGTGACAAGGAAGTGGGCAATGACTCAAGGCATCAGCATGTCCAATGTCCTTGCCAGGCTTGTGGATAAGTTTGTAAGAATAAGCAGCAAGAAATTCAGTCTACCTCAGCATTCTTGGTGACAGGATAGTAGGTGTAGGTTTATCTCCTGCCACAATGCCTAACAAAGGTTTGTGATCTGTAACAATGGTAAATGTCCTCCCATACAAATATTCATGAAATTTCTTGACAGCTGCAACAATGCCAATGCTTCCTTGTCCAATTGGCTGTAATTCCTCTCTGCTTTGGTCAAAGTGGACAGTAAAATGCAATAGGGGCTTCTCTCCAGCTGGGAAGCCTGTGGCTCAACCCCCTCCAAAGGGGATGCATCACAAGTCAGTACAACAGGCAAATTCTCAGAGAACTGTATCAGTACAGCATCAGACGTGATTAGTCTTTTAATACTGTTAAATGCTGATTGTTCCTTCCTCCCCAGACCCAAACAGATTTTTTATCAAGTAATCTGTGCAATGGTTCAGCAATGGTTGCCTTCTGAGGTAGGAGATGTGATAAAAGTTAATGAGTCCAAGGAAGGCTTGCAAATCTGTTTTGCATTTAGGTCTAGGAGCTTCTTTGATTGCTTGAACCTTGGCATCAGTAGGGTGGATGCCATGCTTGTCAATCATATAGCCCAGGAACTCAACCTTGTCAGTTTTAAGAGTGCATTTTCTTCCTTGACTTTTAACCCGCTTCCCTGAATCTGGTAAGGACTTCTCTGAGTCTTTCTTGTAACTGAGTGTCATTTTCAGCAGAGATTAACACATCATCAAAGTAAGGCACTACCCCTGGCAGTCCTTGGAGCATCTTTTCCATAAGGCTTTGAAAGATGCCTGGTGCCACGCTTACTCCAAATTGTAACATTTTACATTTGAAGGCACCTCTATGAGTCACAATGGTTTGGGCCTCTGCAGTGGCATCATCAACTGTTAGTTGTTGATATGCCTGGCCAGATCCATTTGGCAAAGACTGCCAAGTGAATGTAACAGATGATGCACCACTGGAACTGGGTATGCGCTCTGCTGCAGCATATGGTTCAGTGTCCCCTTTTAGTCTCCACAGATTCTTACTGACCCATCGGTTTTGACTGGTGTGACTATGGGTGTCTCCCATCTGGAGTGGTCAGTGGGCTCTAAAACCCCTTGAGCTATTAATTTGTCTAATTGTGCATCAATTTTTTCCTTTAAAGCAAATGGGACCCTTCTGGGCTTTAAACAATTGGGGCACCTGGGATCTAGGTTGAAAGTGATAGGGGTCCCCATATACTTGCCCATTCCATCGCTGAAGACCTCTGGAAACTCAGACTTCAAGGCCTCCTCCCATTCAGAGTTGCTCACGTGATTGATGCCAGTCACCTCGGCCAAGTGGATTGAACCACTCAAGTCCCAGCAAGCTTGGGCGATCCTTGTCCACGATGGTCAGGGGCAAACGTTTGGTGTGGCCTTTGAACTTCACGCTGAATTCTCTTGTTCCAACTACTGGAATCTTGTTCCTTGGTAGTCTTTAAGAGTCAGTGCTTGCTTCTGGAAATGTTTCTTCTGAATGTTGGGAAGTAGCCTGTGAATAGTGTCCCATGACATCATAGATAAATAGGAGCCTGAGTCCACTTCCATTTGGCAAGGCCTTCCTTCAATGAGTACCTTCACATGTACTTTTCTGTTTCTTAAGGGTGAAGAATGACCAATGGTGACTGTTTGATGAGTTTCATTCTTCCCATTTGCTTCTGAGTTGCATTTTCTCACTGAAGTTGTTGGGCTTGAATTCTTTCTCAGGAAATTTCTTCCTACTAGGTGGAGTTCTGGATGATTTGCAGACTCTTGCTAGGTGACCTCTTTTCTCACAATGTAGGCAGATGGTGTCTAAAACTTGCATTCAGTGCGGGGTGGCCCCTCCACAGCCTCTGCAATAAAAGTCTTGCCTCTTTCTTCCAAGGTCTTTCCTTTTCTTCTCCATTCTGAGTCTATAAATTCCTTCCTCCACCTCACTACAGTCTGAATCAGAATCTATTTGCTCGCAATGGGTTGTTGTGGACTTTTCCACATCAGAATGGCTTGAGGCCTTGTTAATTTTCTTCATGGCTGCTGAGGACTTAGTGGCTTCTGCTGAGGAGGCCACTTCTATGGCCTCCTTCAACGTGATCTTAGGTTTTAATAACAATTTGCTCTGAAGCACCTTGTCTTTGAGGCCTAGGACAAACCGATCGTGCATGGCCTCCTCCAAGCTGTTAAACTCATGCACCCCAATGTCTCTTAAGCTTGCCACGAAGTCATTAACGTTTTCGCTTTCCCCTTGATCCCGATGGTAAAACTTGTGTCTCTTAATGAGGCACGATAATTGTGGGGTGTAATGGGCTCTTAAAAGCTTTTCTAAATCAGGCCATTCCATTACCTTCACGTCTGCAGCTCCCGCCAATGCCTTCGCCATCTTGAAGACTGCCGGACCACAATGCGTAAGAAAGACCTCCCTCTTCCGCTTCTCGGAGATGTCAGCGAGGTCGTTTCCTTCCAAATACATTTGGAAGCGATCCGCATATCTTGATCGAACGGAGCTGGGGTGTTCAGCGCAGCCATCTTGCTCTTCTGCTTGGGAATCCCATCCTCGCCGCCAGTGTTAAGTTTGCATGAAGAGTCAGACACGAAGAGCTTCAGTGAAGAGTTTATTTAGTGACTACAGCTCGAATGGACCCAACTTGGCTGGGCTACGGCTGCTACTTATAGCCAGCAGCTGTAGTTGCCAGCCAATCAGAGTGCAGGGTTTTCCCGCACTTTTTAAACCAATCATATTTGCCATTTTACAAGAACAATTCAAACTAAACCAATAACATTCAAACCTACATACATAACAGAATATATTGTAATAACAAATTCAGACAAATATAAAGATTATATCACTGTGGACAAAAGCTGTCTACTGTGCATGCAGATATAGAACTATGTCCAGAAATACCTTCAAATGGAAGTTCTACACTTTCCAAAACAAATTTGTATATTGCCATCTATTTCCTGACCCCATCCATCTTCTCTAAATTCAGTCTCATTTATTGCCTCTTGTACAGTCCATTACCATCTTCAGGCATTTTTCAGAACATAGTAAGTCATGATAGGGAAAAAAAGAAATAGACTTCTCCAAATCTGCTTATTAGTTGCTTCCTCCCCAAAGTTCTGTGTACATGTTAAATAAATCAAGTTATTATGAATCCCATAAACCAATCGCCAGGAGATTGGATCTCTTAACATCCATCCCACTTGAAAATTGATTTTGGGGAAAAACTGGAAACATTATAAGATGATATCTGCAAAGTTTATTTCACCCAGATGGAAACTGTGATCACTAGTATTGAATACCACCTAGAGATCCAATAGAATCAACCACTACATTATTGTATTTAAATAAGGCAGCCAAGAATATCTCTGTTAAAAACTCAGACCTAAATTCAAATTATTGTACAGAGCTATATTAAAATCTGTTTCATCTTTCTAGAACTTAGCTCTTCCATGTGTTTGGCTAACTTCCTTTTAAATGCAACAACAATTCCATAATCTGATAGTCAATTCTATAATTTACCTTTGGGCTACACAAAGAAGTGCATATTTTTGTACTTCCTGATCTTTTCATGGTTTCACGGAATGGCTCTGCCTTCTAATATAATGGGAGAAGGCAAAAACACTGATCTCTTTACTTTCTCTACACCATAATTACACATAAAATACATATTTTTATACATTTTAATGACTGAATTAATTTTCTAGCTAGCAACTCTCACCCTTGGTTTTTCAGGTTTGTGGTTAAATCATTACATGTGACCAGATAACTCATTTTGAAACCTTAGCAATATAATACCGGTAGTGAAGCTCCTGATATCCTGGTGACAGATCTTACCATGTTCTCTAACTCCTGCTTCATTTTCCTATTACTTTTAGAGTCCTCAGTTATGATTATGCCCTTGTTTTTGTTGAGTTATTATATTAATATCTTTCTTCTGACACCTCAAGCCAGCACATTTCATTCTCATGTCATCACTGTGAATTAGGCAAGGTTGAGAGATGGTGACATTGAACCAGACACTAAGTTCTATGGCAAAATGAGATTTGAACAATGGTGGGATTCAAATTTTTTACTACCGGTTCTGTGGGCGTGGTTTGGTGGGCATGGCAGGGGAAGGATAATGCAAAATCTCCATTCCCTCTCCACTCTTGGGGGAAGGATAATGCAAAATCCCCATTCCCTCCCCACCCCATTAACCTGCTTTCCAGCTCCGTTCTCCTGTGCAGGGCAACAAAAGAAGACCCAGCCGATCAGCTGGGACTCGGGAGGCAGAGAAGAGATGGCTATGGGGCCAGTCAGAGGTGGTATTTGCCGGTTCTCCGAACTACACAAAATTTCCGCTACCGGTTCTCCAGAACTGGTCAGAACCTGCTGAATACCACTTCTGGATTTGAACCTGAATCTTCCTGGTCTCTATCTCTTTAATCTGCTAGTGTTTCCTTATTGTTTTTAAAACACATAAATGGTTCTTATGTAAATAAATACTTCAAGAAATATCCAGGTGCAAAATTAATAGAGATGCATTTTTAATAGCTGCAACCAACTATGTAAGTACTAATTTCTGAAGATTCATCAAAAGTTATGTGAAAACACTACAAGATCTATGGGCTATTAAGTATGCTGTTAAGTAATATAGGCTATATTTTGTTTTTGTTAGTTTGGTTTTATGGCTTGAAGCATTGATAATTCTTAAAAAAAAGATTTTTTTAAAAAAATAACAGTCATTTATAATGCAGAGTATTATTCTAATGTTTTGAATTGCGAAAGTTATATTTAGTGGTAAGACTAAACTTTCTGGTTTTCCTTCAGGAATTATTTTTTCCAGAGCTATTCAACTATTATTTTCAAAACTAGGAATGCTGATACTTCAGAAAAATCCAGCCTTAAAGCTGAAAGTAAGTCAGCTACAATTATTTTTCCTACTGTTTCAGCAGAACATATATGTTTATCTAGAGACTTTCCTAGATTGTGCTCATTATGATAGAGATTAAACTGCATTATATACGGAAAACATTTGAGTAGTTCCATGATATATAAACTAAGCCTGTTCTTGTCCCAGTACATCCTCTATAATTATCTAGCTGATTATCCAAGGATACATTCAGGTAAGAAGAATAAATGGTGCAGCAGTTAAGGCACTAATCAAAAAATTGGGAGACTGTGAATTCCCACTTTAGGTAAGAAAACTGACTGGGTGAGTTTTGGCCAGTCATGCTTTCTCAGTCCAATTCACCTCACAAGGTTGCTGTTATGAAACTAGGAGGAGGAAAGAGAATTAGGTAGGTTCGCCAAGTTGAATTATTTATAAAAATAATAAAGGTGGCATATAAATCAACCAGTCAATCAATTCCATACTTTCAACTGGGGAGTTACAATCCGTTGTTTGTTATCTTTTATGGAATAGGAAATTATTTATTGTATATAAACAGAAGTGCAGACTTTTCAAAGAATATGTGGAAACCCATTTTTAGAGCAGATGTGCCATGATTCTATGAACTAGATGGCATGACTATCATAAAAACTTGCCAAGAAGCAAAAAGTAGAAAATAATTTAATTTTCTTTTTGAATAGAGATGTTATGGGTGAATGCTCACATGCTGCAAAACCTAATACTAATTATCAGCTACAAATGATCCGTCTGACTCTTTCTCTCTCTTTTATAAATTGCATACAAGCACTGTGGGCAAGAGAACCAACTTACTTTCCTGCAAATAATGACACCCCCTCCCCTTGCCTTTTAAAGATATTAGCTGTTGGTTTTAGGTTATTTCATCTCTCCTATGACATATATTAGAAGCCAATTCTGTCAGAAGTTCAGTGTAGGCACTTTAAATATTTTTTCTGTCCTTAACGTTTGTGGGATGTGTTTGTATGTAAAGATTTATGAGGTCTTCAAAAGAGGAGCTAAGAAAAGCCTACTGCTGATTGAGAGAATGTTGTCTTTAAAAAAGCAAAGTATATGAAGATCAAATTAATCCAGTGCTCTGTCCTCAACCATTGTCCATAACATAAAATGGCCAATAGGATGGTTTTCCCAAATAAGATCCCCTGGAGGTGATAACAAGGAGATAGAATAAAGGCAAACCCACCAGAGCAGATCAATACCTTGTTAAATAAATGATAATGACGTCTTATTCATAATTTTAGCTGGTAATTTATCATCTATTCTAACTTCCCTGTTTGACAGCAACAACTATCAATCTGAAAGTTAGAAAGTAATAATGAGATGAGCATCTTGCTCGATGTCACAAAGAGATGCTGAAAGAATTAATAGCTGGTCTGCTCCCTCTGCTCCATGCAAGGCAACCAAGAAGTTAAGAAAAGAATATGATTTGGGTGGTAAGTGTTATGTATGCAGGTTTGAATGTCATTGGTTTAGTTTGAACTGTTCTTGTAAAATGTCAAATATGATTGGTTTAAAAGTGCGGGAAAAACCCTGCACTCTGATTGGCTGGCAACTGCGGCTGCTGGCTATAAGTAGCAGCCACAGCCCAGCCAAATCGGGTCTGTTATGTAGTCACTAATAAACTCTTCACTGAAGCACTCCGCGTTTGACTCTTCATGCAAATCTAACTCTGGCGACGAAGGTGGGATCCTTCCTGAAGAGAAGACAACGCGGAGAACAAGCTGAGAGAGATGGCTGCGCTGAACACCCCCAGCCCCGTCGATCCGACGGCAGAAGACTGGGACTCATATGCAGATCGTTTCCAAATGTATTTGGAGGGAAACGATCTCGCCGACATTTCGGAAGCGGAAGAGGGCGTCTTTCTCAACCCACTGCAGTCCGCCGTTTTCAAGATGGCGAAGGCATTGGCGGGAGCTGCAGACGTGAAGGTAATGGACTGGCCTTATTTACAAGCTCGAAGAGATTAACACGCAAAGACTACTCGTGCCGACGACACGAGTCTTTACCGCAGAAGAAAGGAAAACGACGTTATCATGTTTTAATCAAGGGACAATGACTTCATGGCAAGTTTAAGGACATTGGGGTGCATGTGAGTTTATCAACTTTGAAGAGGCCATGCGATCGATTTGTTCTAGGCCTAAAAGACAAGGTTTTGCAGAGCAAATTATTAATGAAACCTAAGATCACGCTTAAGGAGGCCATAGAAGAAGCTTCTTCAGCGGAAGCTACCAAGTCCTCAGCAGCAGCCATGAAGAAAATTAACAAGGCTGCAAGCCATCATGATGCGGAAAAATCCACAACAACCCATTGTGAGCAAATAGATTCTGATTCAGACTGTAGTGAGGTGGAGGAAGGAATTTATAGACTCAGAATGGAGAAGAAAAGGAAAGACCTTGGAAGAAAAAGGCAAGACATTTATTGCAGAGGTTGTGGGGGCACCCCGCACTGAATGCAAGTTTTTTTATACCATCTGCCTCCATTGTGAAAAAAAGGTCACCTAGCAAGAGTCTGCAAATCATCCAGAACTCCACCAAGCAGAAAGAAGTTTCCTGATAAAGAATTCAAGCATAACAACTTCAGTGAGAAAATGGGGCACAACACAGAAGCAAATGGGAAGAATGAAACTCATCAGTCACTATTGGTCATTCTTCACCCTTAAGAAGCAGAAAAGTACATGTGAAGGTACTTATTGAAGGAAGGCCTTGCCAAATGGAAGTGGACTCAGGCTCCTATTTATCTATGGTGTCATGGGAGACTATTCACAGGCTACTTCCCAACATTCAGAAGAAACATTTCCAGAAGCAAGCACTGACTCTTAAAGACTACCAAAGGAACAAGATTCCAGTAGTTGGAACAAGAGAATTCAACGTGAAGTTCAAAGGCCACACCAAACGCTTGCCCCTGACCATCGTGGACAAGGACCGCCCAAGCTTGCTGGGACTTGAGTGGTTCAATCCACTAGGCATCGAGGTGACTGGCATCAATCACGTGAGCAACACTGAATGGGAGGAGGCCTTGAAGTCTGAGTTTCCAGAGGTCTTCAGCGAGGATTGGGCAAGTATATGGGGACCCCTATCACTTTCAACCTAGATCCCAAGGTGCCCCCAATTCGTTTAAAGCCCAGAAGGGTCCCATTTGCATTAAAGGAAAATATTGATGCACAATTAGATAAACTAATAGCTCAAGGAGTTTTAGAGCCCACTGACCACTCCAGATGGGAGACACCCATAGTCACACCAGTCAAGACTGATGGGTCAGTAAGAATCTGTGGAGACTATAAGGGGACATTGAACCATGCGCTTCAGCAGAGTGCATATCCAGTTCCAGTGGTGCATCATTTATTACATTCACTTGGCAGGGGTACAGTCTTTGCCAAATTGGATCTGGCCCAGGCATATCAACAACTAACAGTTGATGATGCCACTGCAGAGGCCCAAACCATTGTGACTCATAGAGGTGCCTTCAAATGTAAAAGGTTACAGTTTGGAGTAAGCGTGGCACCAGGCATTTTCCAAAGCCTTATGGAAAGGATGCTCCAAGGACTGCCAGGGGTAGTGCCTTACTTTGATGATGTGTTAATCTCTGCTGAAAATGACACTCAATTACAAGAGAGACTCAGAGAAGTCCTTACCAGATTCAGGGAAGCGGGATTAAAAATCAAGAAAGAAAAATGCACTCTTAGAACTGACAAGGTTGAGTTCTTGGGCTATATGATTGACAAGCATGGCATCCACCCTACAGATGCCAAGGTTCAAGCAATCAAAGAAGCCCCTAGACCAAAATGCAAAACAGATTTGCAAGCCTTCCTTGGACTCATTAACTTTTATCACATGTTCCTACCTCAGAAGGCAACCATTGCAGAACCATTACACAGATTACTTGACAAAAAGTCTGTTTGGGTCTGGGGCAGGAAGGAACAATCAGCATTTAACAGTATTAAAAGACTAATCACGTCTGATGCTGTATTCATACAGTTCTCTGAGAATTTGCCTGTTGTACTGACTTGTGATGCATCCCCCTTTTGGAGTGGGGGGTTTGAGCCACAGGCTTCCCAGCAGGAGGGAAGCCCCTATTGCATTTTACTCTCGCACTTGACCAAAGCAGAGAGGAATTACAGCCAATTGGACAAGGAAGCATTGGAAATTGTTGCAGCTATCAAGAAATTTCATGAGTATTTATATGGGAGAACATTTACCATTGTCACAGATCACAAACCTTTGTTAGGCATTGTGGCAGGAGACAAACCTACACCCACTATCCTGTCACCAAGAATGCTGAGGTGGACTGAATTTCTTGCTGCTTATTCATACAAACTTATCCACAAGCCTGGCAAGGACATTGGACATGCTGATGCCTTGAGTCATTGCCCACTTCCTTGTCACAAGGAGGACTTTGAACCTGAGGCACACACCTTTTTCCTAGAAACTGTTGCCAAGCTTCCAGTACACGCTGCTGAAATTGCCAGAGAGACTGCCAAAGACACTTTATTGGCTCCTATTATAGGCTGGATTAAGAAAGGTTGGCCTCTTCAAGATCTACCTCACCTTGCCCAACCTTTTAAGTCCAGGCAAACTGAATTATCTGTATTAAGAGGAAATGTTACATGAGGGTCATCCAGGTATTGTCAGAATGAAGGGATTGGCCAGGAGTTATGTATGGTGGCCAGGTATTGACAAAATGGTTGAAAACTGGGTTGCATCTTGTCCCAACTGTCAGGTAGTCAGGCCTGCCCCACCTCTTGCCCCCACACAGGAATGGGAATTTCCTAGGGGCCCATGGTCTAGGATTCACATTGATTTTTCAGGCCCTACCAGAGGGCACACCTTTTTTATTATAGTAGATGCATATTCCAAATGGCTAGAGGTAATCCCTATCGCATCCACCACAACTGATGCTGTCATCAAGCAGCTCAAAAAGCTTTTTGTAACCCACGGGTTACCTGATGTTCTTGTCTCTGACAATGGCCCTCAATTTACATCTAACCTTTTTGAATCCTATTTAGCACAACAGGGTATCAGACATGCCCTGACGGCCCCTGGGCACCCTTCGCTAACAGCCGGGCTGAACGCATGGTACGTTTACCAAGGAAAAGCTTCAGCAATTGGGTCCTGGGGACATCACTGAGAAAGTTGAAAAACTTCTTAGTGTTCAGCACATCACTCCTAACCCATCAACTAACTTATCCCCAGCAGAGTTGTTGATGGGTAGGAAACTTAGGTCTCCCTTGACCGCCTTCATCCCACTTACACACCCAACGCTCCACTAGATTCCACTTCCAAAGTTCGCACATTCAGTGTGGGTGATTCTGTTTATGCTAAGAACCTTATAGGTGAACCTTTGTGGATTCCTGCTGAGATAACTCAGATCACAGGCCCTCGTTCTTACAGGGTGCAAACAGAGGATGGACTCCTCTGGAGCAGGCACATTGATCAACTTAGATCCAGATTACCTCAGGAACATCGCAATTGTTCCTCTCTAGTTCCCATACCTAATGCCTTTTCTAGGGGGGAAGGGGAGGAACATGAGGATAATCAGCAAGCAAGAATCAACCCCATGTGTAACGAGCCATTACGACAGGAACCATCCCAAAACCTGTCACAATGCCAAAATCCATCCTTACAAGTGGAAGATTGCACATCACTACCTGACTTGGGTGCTGACATTGGGTTGGAGATGGGTTGGGAGGAGAGACCAGATTCTAACAATCAAACAGGGTCTTCTTTCACAGGAAGTTCAACTAGGGAAATGCCAACAGACACATTTCCTCTCTCACTGGGTGAGAACGTTAAAACTTCTGAACCACGAAGGTCTCAACGTACACGTAAGAGCCCCACCTATTTAAAAGAATACATTAGATAGGTTGGGGTTTGAGTATGGAGTGAACCTAGTGGGGAAGGGTGTTATGTATGCAGGTTTGAATGTCATTGGTTTAGTTTGAACTGTTCTTGTAAAATGTCACATATGATTGGTTTAAAAAGTGCGGGAAAAACCCTGCACTCTGATTGGCTGGCAAGTGCGGCTGCTGGCTATAAGTAGCAGCCGCAGCCCAGCCAAATCGGGTCTGTTATGAGCTGTAGTCACTAATAAACTCTTCACTGAAGCACTCCGTGTTTGACTCTTCATGCAAATCTAACAGTAAGCATTGCAGAAGAGGGCAGATAGAATTATGTAAGAAGAACAACAAGAAATCAAGGAGACAAATGAAAGATTCATTCATTCAATTTATTTCTTTTTTTTTAATCACTAAACTAATGATAAAGTTACTGTTGGGTTTTTTTTTAATTTTATGTTGTCCCTTTCTATCTCAGGTAGAACCAATTAAACAGCACCTCACAGGAAAAGAAAAGATACAGCATGTCAGAGACTACAATTTGAGAGTATTTCACACTTCTCTACATCCATAAGTTTATGGTTCTGCTCTTGCTAACTCACCACTTCCCCTATCTTGGAACCTTGCCTCTTTTTGGTTTATGGGCACATTTGAAATATCCAGGAAATATAATGGATCTCATTAGAAAATGCTTTCCTCAAGGAGCTGTCTCCTCATAAGGAGAGTGAATGTTATCAGTGCCAAACATTCACTGTAACACAGAGACAAAAAGGGAGGGAGGGAGGGAGGGAGGGAGGGAGGGAAGGAAGGAAGGAAGAAGGAAGGAAGGAAAGGAAGGAAGGAAGGAAGGAAGGAAGGAAGGAAGGAAGGAAGGAAGGAAGGAAGGAAGGAAGGAAGGAAAATTAAGAACCTGCATTCTTGAAAAATCTGATTTGAAAAATAAATCTGATTTGATTAAGCAATTTGAATTAATTCTGAAATTTGAGCTGATACAGATATCTGGATTGCCAGATCTTATTAACATCATTTCTTTTTTCCAGGCAGGGGTATACTTCTTACAGCTCCCAAATTCTTTGGTGCAGTCCCAGGGCTCTTTCAAAACTGAGCACCAAATTACTAAATTTGTTAGCTGGATTTCATACTAACTGGATTCAATTCAATTTATTTAATTTAAATATTGTTGTTTTTATGGCTCCACCTTTTTGGAATTACATCATTCTACTTGGCATTCTACTCAAGAACCAAGTGTCTGCCCTTATTCTAAAAGTAAATTGTGTTTCTCTGTTGCAGAATCAGCCTCCCATCCCCAACTTCTTATTCCATAAGTGCAGAATGAGACAACTTGCCATGGACAATCCACCGCGGCCATCTCACCATGGCCACCTAGCTGTGGCCATCTTGCCACAACAACTCATCATGAGGTAATTTATTGTAGGACAATTCCATGTGGGATAATTCATGATAAATATTATCTGCCACTGTTTCTTTGACAAAAATGGAAATAATGTAGAAGAAACAGTGACATATAACATTTATCATGTTGAGTTATCCCATGTGGATTGCCCCACTATGAGTTGTCCTGCAGCAAGTTGGCTGTGGTAGGATGGCTGTAGTGAGTTGCCCTATACCCCTACAAAGAGAGTCATTGTCCAATCTTCTCTACTTTAGGGCTGGTTTCCTTCCTTCATTCCTTCTTTATGCTCAGTTACCAAAGCCCTCCACAAATTTGATTTCTCATCAGAAAGCAACAAAATGGTTTCTTGTCCTCTGCCTTTGCCAAGAACACTCTGGAGTGAAGATTTGACCACTATCCCCTGGAACCCTTAGATATTTCAAGAATAAAAGCAGGTTAATGCTGAAACGGAGCACCTTTCAGGCAGTAGAGAGAAAAAGCGAGTTGATTTGAGCATCACCTTGCTCACCTCATCCAAAAAAGGAAGCTCTTTCAGGCAAAATGAAGCATGTCAGCTGGAGAGCTGTGAATTGTACATTACTGCCACAAAATCCATTTAGCTTGAAAATGCTTCCTTGAAGTTGTAATTAGCTCCTGGTTTTCAATCTGAATGAAATAAATGCAAATGGATGGATATTGTGCACATTATTGGAATGCAGAATAAGTTTCTTTGTCGGACAATTAGAATGTTTCATGAGAAGATCACATGCTGCTTTGAAGGCACAGAAAAAAGAATGAAAAGAATTTTCAGCATTAAAGTCTTTCCCATAATGTATTTATTCATTGGATTAGCTTCCAGCATTTCTGTCCAAAATAGAGAGTTAATCAAGAAATGCAGGTAACAAAATTAAAATATGCAGGCAAGTTAAAATAACACCACCTGATTGTTATTAAATACAGCGACAGCTGTTTTTACATGCTAGTTGCTTTTCTGAGCAAAAACAGGTGGACAGAAAATGTAATAACTGAGTGCGAGAAAGCTTAGCCAGCCTGAATGGGAGGTCCGCAACTAGTTCAGCATTCTCCCCAAATGTGCTTCAGGCAACGGCAAGACTGAGCGAGAACATCTTTCTCTAAACGGCATTGCTTGATGTTTCCCATTACAAAATGAAGCTCAGCGGGTATTCTGCTTTTGTCACAAAAGGGGTTGAGCTCATGCTTCTGAGATCAAGAATTCATTTCACTTAAAGAAGAGGCTAAATCGCAAAGCTTGGCTGTGTCGCTGTCTCTTCAGCACACACAAACATTCACACAGGTACACATGGAATTACGAACCAAAACAAAGAGAGAAAGAAGAGAGGAGGTGGGAACAGCAATAAGAAAGGGGGTGTCAGTCATAAGAAGAGGGAGATAATTGGATGCAAGAAACATGCACTACATTTATCAGCCATAATGCCATCTCTTAGCTGATGCTCAAGGGCTTGAGTTCTCGCATTTAACACTATAAGGATATAAATTAAGCTGACACTATACTATCATTACCAAGCCCCCTTATAATCTATTTATATTCAACCAGTTTTCCATTGGGCCATGAGCTAGCCTTTGATCATTTTTCAGGAAGAGATTTTGTATCTTACAGAGTGGAATGCCTCATCCTGTTAGAAAATGTAAAATGGTGTGTGTGTGTGTGTATGAGGGGGTGAAAGAGAGAGAGAGTGTGTGTTACTTAATACCTCTAAATGGGAAGACTTACTGAAGCATATTTGCTCCTATCAATTTAAAATGAGTAAGTGGCAGCAGTTCGCTTCAAACTTAAGATAAACAAGTGTTTCTCCCCCCCCTCCCGCTTCTAAATACATACCCTCCATACAAATGCTTTGTTCAGGAACTGAGGAGTATAGGGTTATGCTACATGCACATTCTGATCAGTGAAAAGTTTCAGAGGTGCCAGGACTTACTTAGAGATCATGCTTCACAAAGGGAATCATGGGAGACTTATGGCATTTTTGTGATCAAAACATTTTTTTTGCACTTGTATTCAGACTGAGTAGAAGCTGGGATGTACAGCTTCAGCACACTAACAGATTCCAGTTCTTTTTCAGATATCTGGGGAATCCAATATATCCTTGAATTTCTTGCAGAGAGAAATGCAAGGCTTGGCTTCTATTTCAAACCAAATGGCTCCATAAATTATTTTCTTGCTTTAGAATAAGAGGTGAGTAAGTTCTTTGCCCTTTTTTCTTGACTATTTAATATGGCTTATATGCTGTATTTCCACAAATGTCACAAAGGCAGAGTATTATAAACACTGTATATATTAAACATCAAAACAATATTTAAAAGATGATAGCAATATTTAAAAATGGGCAAACCATTTCAAAAGGACAGATTATAAAGATGGACCTTAACTTTGCTCCCAGACAACAAACAGAATGAAACCAATCTTAATTTCAAAGAAAGAAAATCATTTGGAAACAATACAGGAATTTTTTTTTCAATACCCTGGAAAAAGGGGTTTGGTGACCAGATCTTAAAGTTTGGATAGAATATGATGAGATAGATAAACTCTCAGGAGCTTTCCCCACTGCTGAGTTGAAGGGCTCTTGAAAATATAACGGAATGACATTTGTCATCACAAAGGCTGACAAAAACACCCTCTTAAATGGGATGCTGAAATGGGGGTTGTGAGCTTTTCTGTACTTGTATATGATATCACAACTATAAAATGAGTGGAGTTTTCATTACAACCTGACAATGCAAATTTCATTATTTGGTCCCTTCCAAACTCCCTCCATGAACCCTCCTGCCTGCTATCCCTAATGCCTCCAGAGAAGACAATGTAGTCACCTGGCTTCTTTTCCAACCCAACAAGTGACAACGTCTAGCAATTTTGATATTCTTTGAGGCTGTTCTTTGATCAGTGATTGGGAATCTTTTGGATTTGTCATGCTAAAAATTCAGAAAACACCTAATTTGACTGCTGACATTTCACATATACACTGACCCTCCCTCCCTCCAGATAAGTTTAAGTAACCTGTGTCACCTATGTCATAGGTTCACCATTACCATCTTAGATGGCATCAGAATAAATACGACATCAGACTGTCCAGCTAAAGGCAAATGAAACCTGTTTCACTCATGGGTTGAAGATAAAATAAAAGCAACGAATACAGCAGAAGGAAGGTATTGCTGTGCTTGTGCAATAGTTACATGAAAAGGGGAATATGCCCACACAAAGGCCATCCTAATCTATATGAAGTTAAAATCAAAACTGTGTACTGTTTGCAAAATGATATAATCACATTATTTGGTAATGTACAGATTTCACTAAGTGTTAGTCTGGGCCCTTTTCAGTGACAGTCCTTTGCAGTAGTTCCAAAGTATAGTATATCTAAAATCAAGGAGCATCCAGAAACAGCAAGCCCAATGTTTTTTACAAGGAATACAACATTGAATCTCTAAACCAGGCTTTCTGGTTAATATATTCATGTAATGCTGCATTCAGTCTCATTTTGTTCACCTTAATCTTACCTGTTATTCAACCCTGGCAATATTTGAGTGCTTTCTTAGTGTAAGAGAACAGAGCAATAGAAATGAATATTATATTTATGGCATCTCACTCTGAAGCTGTAAATTATCTTTATCTTTTAGTACTTTATGCATATTAGATAGTATTGGAAACTGGTTGTGCTACTTCTGGAAGAAAGAACTGGAACCATTGCAACTCAGTAAACTCAAGATAGAAGATGCAACCCCACTAAGAGGGATACCGTGACTTACACTAAATTGATAGTATAGCCACAGAAATATATAACTGAACTAAGACAGCATTCTATCCATGCAATTCCAATGTAGGTTATCCTTCAAGGCAACTTAAACAAATTCAACCTGAGATCTCTCAAGTTGCAACTTTCTCAATCACATTGGCCATGAAGCCAGCATATAATTTCCAAGGTCTGCTGCTTCAATGAATTGACTTTTTAAAAATGAAAATTTTGCTATGGCCTTCTTTAAGCAAGAGGAAACATAGGCATCCCATGTGTCACAAAAGTACACCCAGGGGTGGGATACTACCAGTTCTCACCTATTCTCTAGAACCGGTTGTTAACATTCTAAGCAGTTCAGAGAACCGGTTGTTAGAAGAAATTACTGGCCTAATCCTGTAAGGAAGGCAAGAAGGAAACATTCTGGTGTTGCTTACAGAAACTGCCTCTCTGTTAACCCTTATTACATTCTTGGCAGGACTAGACTTCCTGTCTCAGGAACTTCTCTGGAGTTTTTTCCTCCTCCTTTGCTGGTACTTTGCTTGTGTGGAGTGACCATTCAAAGTTACAATGGCACTGAAAAAAGTGACTTATGACCATTTTTCACACTTACGACTGCATCCCCACAGTCATGAGAGGCCAGGCAAGGAGATGCGTGCTTCAATGTGAGTAATATTGAGTTGGCCACGCCCAGCCAATAACATGACCACCAAGCCACACCCACCAACTTAGCCACGCCCACAGAACCAGTTGTTAAAAATTTTGAATCCCACCCCTGAGTACAACCTTTTATAGGTAACCTGTCCACAACTTCAAACATCCCCCAGCCAACCAGTAGGTTGTAGGGAACAAATGATTAATTTTCTACAACTAATGAAGGAACTAAGGAAAACATTATCTTATACAAGAAAGTTGGAAGGTAAGGGGGAAAAGCTTTCTTTTTTTCATCCTTACAGATAGTTGCTCAAATGTGGTGATCAACCACAATAAGAAAAGAGTGATCTGGGATCAGGTTTATGATCTTCATTGCTTTCCTCATCTTCTAACAATCCTGTTTGAGATCTGCAATATGAATAATCTAATCTCAGCAGAGTATTTAGGTCTTTGCACAACTTAATCAGACAGGAAAGGCCAACAAAAGAGGTGACAGTTCTACCTGCAAAATCCTGAACTTAGAAATAAAAGTTATTATTTGAAGCCATGTTGATTGACTTCCTACCTATAGCTATTGTAAGCTGAGCAGGCACCTCTTGTATTGCATTAAGTGGAGACAAAGGATTCCTTTTGTCAGTCCTTCCTCAAACTTTAATTGTACTGTATCAAATGAATCCTATTTTTAACCCAGTCAGCCTTTAACACAGTGTGTGACCCTTCTCACTGTTTTCAGTATTACCAATGCTGTGTTTAGCTTAGAAAGGTTTCATATATTTCTTTCACTGTGCTGGTCCTATTTCTGGCCTCAGCTTTTTATCTGGGAATATAGGGCAATGGCGATAATGCAAAAGTATTTAACACAGAGATATGCCACACAAACCTCTTATTTTCCCTCTCTCCCAACCAAATGCAAAAAGATTACAGGGAGATAATTTCAGTTTTCAAAGGGTAGTATATCACTTTGTTTTTTTTCTTTGTTTCCAGGGACAGCTGCAGAAATTTCTCTCTAAATCCCCCTTTCCTTCTAAGCATTATTAACATTTCTCTGGTTTTCAATATGAAGATTTTACAATGGGCATTAATCTTGTTTATTCAATTTTTTTTAAGAGGCAGAAGAAAAAGGGAGCAGGGGATGAATTTTGCCTCTGAATTTCCTGGGCATGATGGTTTATTGTGCTATCGGCATCAGAGGCATCCCAGGAAACAGACTTGTAAAACCCAACCTGCTTAACTTGATGGCAATTTCTATGCAAACATTCTGAAAAGGATAACTACATGGAAATGCAGAGCTGGAAAAGTCTGTTTAAACCACTAAGTCCAAACTAAGAATTCCCCAATTGATGTCTTGCCATTTCCAGTTTCCATATACCCAATCATATATTTATTTCTAAAGCAGCTCTTGCACATTTACAATATGGTCTCTGCTAAAGTATTCATGCATTCAATTCATGGTTGTCCACATATCACTTAAAAATCCTTGCACCAAACCCTCAAACTTCTCAATAGTTCCTCAAACCATTTATTCCAAAATGACTGCTGAGGAGAATTATTCCACATTAGGACAATCTGTCAGTAAAATGAAGGAACTGCTTGTATCCCACACATTTTAGATGTGAAAACATCTAGCGCATTTGGAAAAAATGCTAGAAAAAATGTTTAAAAGTTGTACACTGGGTTGCTGAATCTTAGGGTTCAGTTTAACAATTCAGAATATTGGGAAGGATTGGATCTCAAGCAAAGGATAGAGAATGGGGGCAGGGGCAGGAAGGAACTTCCTTCTGGTTGGTGTGACCATCTCCATGGTTACTGTGCTGTCCAGCCAGTTTAGAGTTAATGGGATTTGGGGTAGGTAGTTAGGAATTGAGAGCTGTCCCCTTAAGGGAATGCATCATGATAAATGTAGTTAAGGTATCCTGGGAAATGTAGTCCATGTCATGTGGTCACATCTGTAACCCTGATTGGTCACTGAATTGACCCTTGGTGGGTTGGGGGAGGTTTCTTCTCTCTTGCCTGAACACACAGCCTCATGGTAGCAGCTATAACCCCTGCCTCTATGACTATGGGATGAAATTTAGGGATGAGAGTTTAATATCTTTCTACACCATGATTCAGATATGCAAAGGATTGGACATTAAGAAGAACCTTGTCATAACTGTGAGTTGACAGGATGCCTGATGAACCAATAAAAAGACTTTGTATAGATGATCCAATGTATTGGCATCAATTAAATTAATGCTACTTAAGTGACCCATGAAGCAGGTCTTTTCTGCTATGGCACCAACATTCTAGAGTGACTCCTGCCCCCAAGATTGAAACCAACCCCACCCTGATCTTATTTAGACAAGTTGTTAGGACCTGGCTTTTCCCCATTAATGTGGGTTGCAAACCCATTGTCAATTATCTGATTTGTGAAATGATGATTGTTTTCTCCAGATGTTATTTTTGTATTTTGTGGATTGTTTAATTGTTTTAATCTTGTATAGTGTATGTCACTAGAGCTATACTGAAGTTGGGTGGCCTATAAATAAATTAAATTTCTGAAGGCACTAGGCCAGATAACATTAGGATATTTGCTATTCTACAATGGTCTATGTTAGAGGCTCTCATAATCTTGAAAGAATATCTCTTAAAAACATAAAATCATATGATCCATTTTGTAAACTTATTAATACAAAAATATTAGTAGCCTACTCAGATCAGTTACATTGTGGCTTCAGTTTTGGCATACAGAAATTCTTAGCTCAGTGATGTGTTGATTTTCATCTATGAGCTGACTCTCTATCAATGTCAATGAAAGACTGATCAATATTATTTCATGTGGCCAGGATTTTAGAATACATTTAAAAATTGACTTGAGTAACTTTTTATGTAATAAAATATGTTTGTGTTTTCTTTTTGTGTATATGTGTGCTTTCAATTTTCCTTTTTATATATTAAAGCAAACCCAAATAAATTAATAATTGGCAAATGAAATTAAAAACAAACAATATTTAGCTTGTTTTGTACATCCTTGAACTTAAAAACTCTTATATCATTTCTAATCATTTCTACTGTGTCCTCTGTGTGAGTAGCATTGTATCATATTTCAAATCAGCCTTCCTTGTGTGTATCAGGTTAATAGCTACCATGATCCTCTGCCACCAGAGCCAATAAACTAATTAACTAACATTGTGGGTAATTATTTGAGATTGTAATTCATTGGTGTATACAACAGGTTGACACAGGTACATTTAGTTATTTGAGAGAAGGAACACCTTATTCCGCATTACCTAAAAGTATGGGACAGCTTTCGGTTAAGTATCTGGAAAAGGACTGAGGTGAAAATTTCACTTCAATCTTGCCTTCCTTGACATTTCATAATTGATTAGATGCTGATGCTGTATAGCATGAGTGTCAGTTTGTTTTAAGAATCATCCAGCTGCCCTTTTATCCTTCCGTTTCTAAAATTCACATCCCACTATAAAGTTCTCCAGCTGGCTCTGTTTCCCTAAAGAGCAGTTTTGTGCTCGGTTGAGTGACAAGAGCTTCCCATTTGCTTCTGTGCATAATCCTGAAAACTGGTTGCAATATTTCTAAGTTTAATTTCACATTTTACAGAACTTGCTTCTGTGATTGATTTCATTACACGGGAGAAACAGAAGATACAGAACACAATTGTAGAGCTTATCATGTGCTCGTTACTCAAATATGTCATTATCATTGTAAAAGTAATGTGATGTGATGTATGCAATGTGAGGATACAATATAGCATACAAGCCACAGAAACATGCATAGGCTTGCTTGCCTCCTAACATAACTTGTTTATTCCAAGAAATCAAAATTTGAATCTTTATGGATATCCCTCAACAATTCAGCTTTAACTACAAATCATAATGATATTATTTCTGGATTGATATACTATGATATGTTTACTATAGATACAGTACCCATGATTTACTCCGTCACAGCTTTAGATGACAGACTGAACCCACAAGCTAACTTCACAGGCTGGGTTTATACCACCAGTTTGTGGTGTGTGGTATTATGTGAATCACTGCCTAGAACAGCTCAGTATGAACAACATTGTTCAGATGTTTGGCAACTATACCCCCACATTTGTTTCTTTAGTCAAGTACTAGTACTACCAGTAGGAAAGGTTACAGGATTGTTTAGATGGGCGTTTAGTACTGCCTGTTTAATTAACTTAATCCCCTGGAAAAATCAGTCCCTCTATTCAGCAGGAATTATAACAATGAATAGCTTCAAAACAATTAAGTTTTTAAAAATGTTTTTAGTGGTATGTTTTCTAATTCATGAAGTATAGTCAGGATTGTTGAAAAAAAAATAAAAGGCTTTACAGCAAATAGGCTTTCATTTCTTATAAGATCAAGAACATCTAAGCTGGTGGCTATAGACGAACTCCAATAATGGAAGTTGTATGTCTTTCAACACTATTTGCTGGGGACCAGAGTGGAAATGGAAGAAGATGCTGCTGGACTCATCTCCGTTTGCAGGCTTTCCAGATGTAATTAGACAAGACACCATGGGAACAGAATCTGAGATCCTTTTTCCCATTGCTGAGTGCTCTTCATCCTCCTTGAGTTAACAGAAAACGGTATCAGCATGGCACATGGAGTATGCACTCTTGATATCTATTCTGCCCTCCACTGATCCTATTTGAAGTCAACACAGTCTTCCTTCCAAGGCACAAATTTCATACACCTCGAAGCTCTTTTTGGATATGGTCAGAATAAAGGAGGAAATACCACTGAAACAGTGATACAGGTCACATATTTCTCTAATTTTGGTTTGAAGATGTCTGACTTACCAGTCCTGAAGGACAGCTCCACGTAATACAGCCTCTTCTCATCTCCAGCCCAAAGCCCACAGCTAGATAATTTGTATTTCTCAACGGTGCATCTTCTCCTGACGCAAACTTTCCATATCTGTGATGTATCATGCCTAAATGCCAACAGAGCTGATGACACAAAAGCAGGTGTCCTGGTCCTATTGGCCACCTTTCCTTCACTTTATCTGTGTCACCCCTGTAATGTATCTACCTGATTATGCCAAATATGTATGGTTGCTCTCACTGAAAAGAGTTCTGCTTCAAATAGTACACTTCTTACATGGCACATTAGAAGCATGGTAGCTCAGCAACTTAAAGATGCTGGATTTGTCAGATGAAAAAGGTGGGCTCTCTGCATTCCAGCAGTTCAAACCCTAGCACCATGAGTCAGAGGGAGCTCCCATCACTCACCTCAGCTTCTGCCAACCTAGCAGTTCAACAGCATGCAAAATGCAAGTAGATAAATAGTGGGACTAATGGTGGAAGCAAGAAATGAACTGAATCCAGACTGGTCCAAATGTGAGGTGAACACAGAGCTAGTTCACCCCCTGTGGTGCACCCTTGATAGTGTGTGAGCATGAACTGAACAAACTAGCGAACTTAGGCAGCCAAATTACTACTCTTTAATAACAATGTAGACTCCTGGTTTTTGTGTACCAACACCATACATTAAATAAATAAATAACATAGCATATTGGGAGATTACAAGGGGAACCTAGAGGAAAGTATGCCTCCCAGATCCCCTGGATTGTATAGTAAAGCAGTTTACCTCCAGTGTCTGACTCATGCAGGGGGAATAACAGACGTTGAACCTCCATGATGATCAGGATTGGAAGAGAGACTTCACCATAAAACAAAAGTGGAAATGTTCCACCCACAGATCAGATTCAGATAAATGGGTAAACCTACTCCTTCTCCAGCCATTGGTAAAAGCTTATCTCCTCTTCAAGCCTGAGAGGTGAATGAATATGGTTTTCTCACAGGCAGGGAAGATCATCAATGGCTGCATGTCAACTTCCCTGGTATTAAACTGTTAGGAGAGCATCACTCACTGATCTCACTGAGGCATAGTAGTTCAGCTATGAGGCTATACACATTTATGCTGACATACATTATGCTGCCTTTTTTATTTTGGTTCCTTCAATTCACTGTTGATTCCTGGTCTGGACAAGTCCCTAAGATTTATTGGCAAGGTTTTTTGGAAGTAATTTCCCATTGCCATCTTCCTAGAGCTAAGAAAAAGTGACTGGCTCAAGGTCACCAAGTTGGCTTCATGCTTAAGGTAAGATTAGAACTTGCTATCTTCCAGTTTTTAAGGTATCAACCTTAACCACCCAACTGGCTTACAGATCAATAAACTAGTGGTCTACAAGTGCCCATGGAAGATTTAAAGCCACCTCATTCATGAACAACATCATGAGGATAAGGCAGAAAAATATGTTGCTGGATCATCTCTTGATTAAATGTGAGTGGGAAAAGAGTCAGTTGCCTAGTAGTTAAGGCACCAGGCCAGAAAGTGAGAGACTGTGAGTTCTAGGCCCACCTTATCTATGAAAGTCAACTGGGTGACCTTGAGCCAGTCATTCTCGCTCAGGTCAACTCATCTCACAGTGTTACTGTTGTGGGGAAAACAGGAGGAAGGTGTGTTGGCATGATCACTGCCTTGACCTATTTGTAAAAATAATAAAGGTACAATACAAATAAATAAAAAAATACCCCTCAAACTAGTCTTTGTTGATTCAGCATACCTCTTATATTTGTAGGTGAATGATTTGATTTAGACCCAGCCTAGATAATGAGTACAAAATCATTGTATAAAAGATCCAAACCCAAGCAAAATCCTTCTTGAAGGATTGCCAGCACTACATCAAGGCAAACTGTGCTTGCAAATATAGTATTTTTGTGTGCGATAAGCTAATATGAGAAGTTCCTATTTTAAATGTGGGAAGATTTATCATCAGAGTAGGAGTCACAGTGACCACAAGAGTTACTTATTCTGCCTCTCTTGGAATAAATTACAGACCATTTTCAAAAAGAAAAGAAAAAACTAATCAAAACAGGCCTGACTCAAGAGCCACTAATTAAATCAATACTAATTTCTATGAATTTAGATAGTCTGGTTCTTCAGAATGACCTATTGGTGTTGCATATTCCATTCTTTTCTACTGGAAAAAACATACAAAAAGTTATCACTGTTTATATTTTATCCATGCTACTCAGTGGAGGGCAGAATCTTATCTTGGAATGGACTTTTAATCAAAATTTCTGCCCTCAGTTCAATCTATGTTGAAACAGATAATTTTCCAAGCCACTGAATCAGGTGCCAGACCCAAAGTTGTGGTCATTGTGCTTCCATCTAATCTACCCATAAACCATTCTCTTCACAAGATCTCTACCTGGGAATTTTAAAATACCTGTTTGAGTATAGCAGCTATTAAATAAAATGCCAGCAATTTGTACACATGTATGACCAAGATCATAATGTAATACTGTTGAGAAAGTTCTCAAGATTATTGTTTCTATGCTTCATAAGAAAGAAGAGTTAGAGGTTGTGGAATTTTGTTTCTAAACTTCTCCCTTTCCTTCTCACAGAAGCAAAATAACCTCTATACAGCAGCCTCTAGTGTGCTCTCAGAACCATCCACTGTAGAGATTAAAGGTATCTACTGAGAAGAAAATGGTGATTATGATAAGACTTGAGTCATAAAGAATTGCCAGTGAAGTCAATCCAAACAGTTGTTTTCCAGGAAAGGCTGAAATATACTGAATACTGTCATTGAAGCAACTGTGGACATCAATGTAGAAACTATAACTCATTTGTGTTTTTACCATATCTAAAACATACTTGTGTCTTTTGCAGTGTAAGATTTGTTCTCACCCACCACCCACCCTCCTTTTGAAGAAATGATTCTAGCAGATAGAAACTGAAGATCATGGTATGTTGCTATGGCAATGTGCATTTAATCTCACTGTTTCCAAGGCAACTGTAATGGTCTATTCTACTCCTTTAAAGGATGTCAAAGGTAAATGAGACCTGATTAGACAAACAGGGACAAGAGTCAAAATACTGATAGGCTACAAAACCTAGAAACTGTTTTATCATTAAAAAATAAGCTACCCTAAGACAAGCGATGGGAGCCTGTAAAAAAAGGCACATTTGATGCAATTAAAATAACAGAAACTATATCTGAACTACCACAGCATCTTATTGTTATAAGTTCCTAGCTGAGATAAAACATTACACTGACCAAGAAAACTTTACTTTAGAAGATCTAAGAGGAAAAATGACACATACACATACCTAGCTGGGAAGAGAGATTGGTTTCCAAGGAAGAGTCTATGCAGGTAACCAGTAATTGTAGAGTTGGTGTCATGAAATGAAAAGCTCAGAATGACCTGATGTTGACAAAGGATGCTAAGAAGAAAAGGGGCTTATTTAGATATGTTCCAATGTAAAAGAAAAAGCTAGCTTCCTCATGGACAGTAAAAAGTCACCATAACATGACTTGATCATTTTGCTCTTAGATCACCAATAACAAAGTGTATGTTTCATTACACAATTGCATGACAGGATGGGGAGGTTGAAATGAAGCTTGAGACTTATGAAAAAATGATCAGAGAATAGCTTCTCACTCTGAATGAATCTAAATGTACAGGTCAGATTAATGCACTTTAGAATACTGAAAGAACTTGCTGATGGTTTGGTTGAAATGTTATTTTTGAGAAATTTTGGTGAAGGAGCAAATGATGCTGCTACCTTGAAAAAAGAGGTAAAAGGAGGATTTAGTGCAATTGATTATACAAACTGGTGTAAGTACCAGAGAACATTCTAGAGCAGAACATGTAGAGACTGATGTAAGCATCATGAAAATGGTATGATAATTATTAGATGTCAGTATGGATTTTTAAGAGCAAGTCTTGTCAGATTAATCATATCTGTTTTTTATATTTAGTAGATTAAAGGCATGTGGTAGCTATAATAATTCTTGATTTAATGAAAACATGTACTTCATATTGATGATAATGTTGTCTATCAAAAAATAGAGATGAGCAGTAGAGGACTTGCTGCCTTGGATTTGATCCTTACTAATAGGGGATTGAAAGTGTTAAAACAATTGAAACTTTGGGTACAGGTGACCACACTTCAAATATTCAAATAGTTTGGTTAAAAAAATAAAATACAAAGCATGGATTTTAGGAAAACCATTTTAATAAAGTAGCAGAAATGCTAAGGAATGGTAACCTTTAAGGAAGATACCTTTAAGAAGAACCTTAAAGCCATGGATATTCTAGCTAGCTGGGACTTCTGGAAAAAGTAATTAAGGATTGCACAATCTCAAAAAAACAGTATGGAGGAAGAAAAACAAGAGACATTTCAACACATTGGTGTAGTAATTGAATAGGCAGTTCATAAAGGAACTGAAACTAAAGAAGAATGTTTATTAGTAAATGAAAGGAAGAGTTTATGATCAAAGAAGCTCTAGCTTTAGCCTAGAAATGTAGGAATGAGGTCAGGAAGGCGAAGGCAGAAAATGAGCTAAGGCTGACTGAAGAGACAAAATGGAGCAAGAAGGATTTTTCCTCCAACTATGTTAATAACAAGAAAATGACAACAAAGGTGGTGAGTACCCTGTTTGTTTTGAATGGACAAATGTTAACAGATTACCAAAAAAGGAAAGCAAAGCAAAGAAACCCAACTATTTTGTTTCTGTTTACTTACAAGGAAAGGAAATTGTGATTTGAATAGCGCAGACTAGGAATAAGCATACCAGAGAAGGATGCAGATTACTAAAGAAGTAGTAAAAGAGTCCTGGCTAATTGAATGCTTTAAAGGCCTCAAGCCTGGTGAAATATATCCTAGAATAAAGAAGGAATTGCCTAAAGAGCTGTCACATCCCCAGTAAATTATACTAGAAGACTGTTAGAGACCTGGGAAGATGCCAGAGGGCCTGACAGCAAATGAAGTCCCTTCTCTTCAAGAAAGTAAAACAGAGGATTCCTGTAATTACTTAGCCCTGTGTCTAACATTGATCACTAGAAATTTACAGTATGTATTACAATAGACCATTTGTAAGCATCTTGAAGAGAATGCTATGATTGTTAAGAGCCAAAATGGCTTTGTCAAAAATAAGTAAGGTTAAGACAAATCATGTATTTTTCCTTGACAAGGTAACTACTCTAGTGGACAAGGAAAATGCTGATGTAATCTACTTTGGTATCAGCAAAGCTTTTTACAAAGTTCTACATGATATTTTCACTAAGAATCTGTTAACAGTGTCACCTGAATGGTACTACAGTAAAGTGGATTCACGATAGTCTGAGTGATCATACTCAATAGAGTCAGCATTCCTGGCTATGTATCAGGTTGGGCAACAGCAATATGTGGAGTTCTACAGGATCAGTCGTTGGTCAGTATTACTCAACATTTTTATTAATTACCTGGATGATAGAACTGATGGACCCCTTATCAAATTTGTGGATGCCACAACATTTGGAAGTCAGGCCAACATCCAGGATGACAGAACAGAATTGCAATTTAATCTAGACAGGTTGAAAGATTAGGTTGACAGGAACAATATGTTCTTGTTAAATGTAAGATAGAGAGAGAAAAACAACAGATGTACAAGATGGGGAAGTCATGGCATGGAAACATGACATCTGAAAAAGAACTAAGGAAACAGGTGAATATGAGTCACAGTGTGAGACAACTGCTAAAAGGGTTAACTCGGTTCTGGGCTGCATCAAAAGTAGTACAATACCAAAGAGACATGAAGTCATTATTCTTCTTTACTAAGCACTGGAGAGACTCATTCATTCATTCTCCACCTTTCAGTCATGTTTCACTCTTGGCGACTTTAAAGGCAAGTGCTCTCCATGCTACCCTGTCAAGCACAGCTTCTTTCAGTTGTTGGATATTCATCTTTGTATCAGCTTTCATGGTATCAAACCAACAAATTCTTTGCTTTCCCCTTCTTCTTTTTTTTCCTCATATTTTTAGTTTATTTATGTGTTAATATTATAAGATACAGAAACACAAAAGGAAGTAGTAGGAAAAATGAAGGGTCGGAAAAGTGTGGGGGGAAAGGGAAAAAGAAAACAAGGCATTGACTTCCGACTCCCTTTGGTGTACTACAGAGGTCTCCAAACTTAAAACTTGTGGACTTCAACTCCCAGAATTCTCTAGCCATAGGTAAAGTAATTCAGATTTAGTCTTGTGATTTTGGCTTCTAGTGATGTTTTTTTCTTTTTGCTTAATGCTGGTGATTGAAATAATGAATGCTTAATTTTTCACTTAGGAAACATAACCTCAGATTAATGGAGAATACTTGATTTGGCAATACCACATGTGAAAAGAATATTAGAATAGTAGTTGAATGGGTCAACTGTGATCTTGCAAAAAAAAAAACACTGGATATACAGTTGTAACCTGCATCAACAGAAATATAATTGTCAAACCAATAGACGTGATACTTTCACTTTATTCAGCCAGCCTCAATTATTAGGACCAATTTTGAGCACCGCGCTGTAAGGATTCAAAGAAATCAAAACAAGCTCAGAGAAGAGAAAGAAAAATAGTTGGGAATTAGAAGATAAAACTATAAGCAGAGGTGGGATTCTACCAGTTCGCACCTATTCACTAAACCAGTTGTTACATTCTAAGCAGTTCAGAGAACCAGTTGTTAGAAGAAATTACTGGCCTAATCCTGTAAGGAAGGCAGAAAGGAAACATTCTGGTGTTGTTTACAGAAACTGCCTCTCTGTTAACCCTTATTACATTCTTGGCAGGACTAGACTTCCTGTCTCTGGAACTTCTCTGGACTTTTTTTTACCTCCTTTGCTAGTACTTTGCTTGTGTGGAGGACCATTCAAAGTTACAAGGGCACTGAAAAAAGTGACTTATGACTGTTTTCCACACTTATGACTGTTGCAGCATCCCCACAGTCATGAGAGGCCAGGCGAGGAGATGGTGCCTCGATGTGAGTGATATTGAGTTGGCCACGTCCACCCAGTCACATGACCACCAAGCCACGCTCACCACTTAAGCCACACCCACAGAACCAGTTGTTAAAAAAATTGAATCCCCCCCTGACTATAAGGATAGAGACTGGAAGAATTGCAAATGATCAGCCTTGAGCAGAGAAACATTCTTCAAATACTTGTTCCGAAGAAGAAGGTGCAAGGGCTGGTCTCTGACTCCCAAGGGGCAGGACACAAAACAGTAGTTTTAAGGGTCAAGAAGACTGATGTCAAATGAATGCTAGGAAAAGAATAGTAAAAGCATTTAGTGCAACCAATTATCCAGAGGGATTTTGGATTTCTATTCACTGGATGTATTCAAACCACAGGCTAGTGGGTTATCTCTCATTGGTGTTCTGCCCAGAGTGGGGTTGGAGGATTCCAGAATTTCCCCTTTCAATCTTGCAAAAATTCAGCTTTATTGTGATGCTTTTGTCCTTATATTCAGAAAATTAATTTGAAACAGAACCCATGAATACGCCAAAACATTGCCCTTCAAGAACTTCACTGAGTCCTCCCATGAATCTACATGAATCTAATCTACCCCAGTTAAACATACCCCTTCAAGCTGAACCTCAACAGTAGTTTGTATGTGCAATCTCAAGGACCCTGCACAGGTAATCCTTGATTTACAATTGCAATTGAGCCTAAAATTTATGTTGCTAAGTGAGACATTTGTTAAGTGAATGTCGCTTCTCCATTGACTTGACTTGTCAGAAGGTGGCAAAACAGGATCACATGACCCCAGGACACTGCAACCATCATAAATATGAGTCAGTTGGCAAATGTCTGAATTTTTATCACTTGACCACGGGGATGCCTCAGTGGCTCTACAGAGAAGAGCAACCAGGATGATTAGGGGACTGGAGACTAAAACATATGAAGAACGGTTACAGGAACGGGGCTTGGCTGGTCTAATGAAGAGAAGGACCAGGGGAAACATGTTAGCAGTCTTCCAATATTTGAGCAGCTGCCACAGAGAGGAAGGGGTCAAGCTATTTTCTAAAGCACCTGTAGGCCAGACAAGGAATAATGGATGGAAACTGAACAAGGAGAGATTCAACCTGGAAATAAGGAGAAACTTTCTGACAGTGAGAACAATCAACCAATGGAACACCTTGTCCTAGGAAATTGTGGGAGTGTCATCACTTGAGACTTTCAAGAAGAGATTGGACTGCCATTTGTCAGAAATGGTGTAGGGTCTCCTGCTTAGGCATAGGGTTGGACTAGATGACCTACAAGGTACCTTCCAATTCTGATTATCTGTTATCTGCTGTAAGTTGAAAAATGGTCACAAAGTCACATTTTTGAGTGCCGTTGTAACTTTGAGTGGTCACTAAACAAATTGTTATAAGTCAAGGACTGTATTACCGTTCTCTCTATAAAGAACACAAGTTTCCATCATTTCTAATTGCAACAGATCATTTCAATGAATGCTTAGAATAAAAGTAAACTAGCTTTTGAGCTTTTATATATGTGTGTGTGTGTGTGTGCGTAGGTCTTGGTGTATTCGGGTCTTGTCCCATGTAAGATTGAGAATACCTTGGCGACATTTCGACGGGATCCCACTCGCCATCTTCAGGCTGGTGTCTTCGACTTCGTGCTTGTGCCAGCAAAGCGTGATCTGAGCTGCCTTCTCTCTATAAATACTGGAGGGGGTATGTGGTGTGCTGGCTCTGCTGTAAGCGGGTTGGTTGGCTGTGTTGTTGGCTGTGTTGTCGCTTCTTGATTGGTTGGTGGAATTGGTGTTTGCTGATTGGTTGGCTGTGTTGTTGGCTGTGTTGTTGCTTCTTGATTGGTTGATGGGGTTGATGTTTGCTGATTGGTTGGCTTTTTCATAAGAGCGTGTGTCTGAGATAGTGGCTGTGTGTCCTTCAGCCTTTTGTGTTGTAGCTACCTGGGTAGTGGGCTGTGTGATGACCTTCTGAGTTTTATTGTTGTGACATCCTGGGTCTTGTGCTGTTATCTCCTGGGTCATTGTCTGTGTTGCAACCTCCTGAGGTTTTGTGTTGTAATCTCCTGAGTTCCATGAGTGGAAGGCTGTGATGTGACATTCCGGGCCTTGGTTTGGCTCCGAGTTTGAGGTCTGGCTATGTGTTCATGACGTGTGTCACTTTGCTTAGTTTGGGGGTCGGAGGGGGGTGTAGCAGCTGGTGATGCAGCTGTGGTCTGGTTTCTGGACGGTGGTTGCCTTTCGTCTGTGGGATGGGCTTGGGTTTGAGTCTGGTGAGCGAGATTGGTGGTGGCATCATGTGTTATTTTGGGTCCGGTGTTGGTTTTCGTGGCTGGGACTCATTTGTTGATTAGGGCTAGTTTCCAGATGTCTGGTAGGCGGGAGGTATCATCCCATTTATTCATTTATGGGGGTGTTTCTCTATTTCGATGGCTTCCCTAATTATTCTCTTCTTGAAGTGTTCAGTGTTGGAGATAAGTTTGGATCCCTCAAAATCAATTTCATGTCCTGTGGCTTTAAGGTGCTGGAAAAGGGAGGAGGTTTTTTCTTCTTTTCTGACTGTGTTCTTGTGTTCTGCGATGCGATCATTTATTCTCCCATTGGTTTGTCCAAAGTATGTGGCTGGGCAAATTTTGCATGGTATTTCATAAACTCCTTGGTTTTCTAGCTGGATCTTGTCTTTGGGGTTTCTTAAGATGTTGGCTATTTTTTGGTCAGTGCCAAAGGCTGTCCTGATATTGTGTTTGTGGAGAATTTTGCTGATTTTATCTGTGGTGCCTTTGATGTAAGGGAGGAGGGCGATACCATTGTCCTGTTCTGTGTCTTGGTTTTTGGGGGGAGTCTCCCTTAGGATTAGGTTCGTGATTGTGCTTCTTTGGAATCCATTGGACATTAATATGTTAGTGAGGGTGTGTAATTCTGTTCTCAAGTGGTCTTTGTCAGCTAGGCGTTTGGTTCTGGAGATGAGGGTCTTGGCTACGGAGTTGATCTGTGCAGGGTGGTGATGGGATTGTGCATTTAAATAGCGGTTGGTATGTGTCTTCTTCTGGTAGATGGTGTGTCCTAGGGAGCCATTGGGTTTTTTGTAAATTAGGACGTCCAGGAACGGAAGTTGGTTGTTGGTTTCTGTTTCCATGGTAAATTGTATTTTGGGGTGTAGGCTGTTGAGATGTGTGAGGAAGTTGTCCTGTTTTTCTTTCCCGTGTGGCCAAATTACAAAAGTGTCATCTACATATCTAAGCCAGAGTTTGGGTTTGTATTCGGATTTGTCTCTATATATATATATTCGTAGATTTTCACGGGTAAAGGTATGCAGTTCTTGGGGTATTCGGGTCTTATCCCGTGTAAGATTGAGAGTATCTTGGTGACATTTTGACGACATCCCACTCACCATCTTCAGACTGGTGTTTTTGGCTTTATGCTTGTGCCAGCAACGCATGATTGGAGCTGCCTTCTCTCTATAAATACTGGAGGGGAGGTGTGGTGTGCTGGCTCTGTTGTAAGTGGGTTGGTTGGCTGTGTTGTTGGCTGTGTTGTCGCTTCTTGATTGGTTGATGGAGTTGATGTTTGCTGATTGGTTGGCTTTTTTGTAAGAACCTGTGTGACTGAGGTAATGGCTGTGTGTCCTTCAGCCTTTTGTGTTGTAACTACCTGGGTAGTGGGCTGTGTGATGACCTTCTGAGTTTTATTGTTGTGACATCTTGGGTCTTGTGCTGTAATCCCCTGGGTCGTTGTCTGTGTTGCAACCTCCTGAGGTTTTGTGTTGTAATCTCCTGAGTTCCATGAGTGGAAGGCTGTGATGTGACATTCCGGGCCTTGGTTTGGCTCCGAGTTTGAGGTCTGGCTATGTGTTCATGACGTGTGTCACTTTGCTTAGTTTGGGGGTCGGAGGGGGGTGTAGCAGCTGGTGATGCAGCTGTGGTCTGGTTTCTGGACGGTGGTTGCCTTTCGTCTGTGGGATGGGCTTGGGTTTGAGTCTGGTGAGGGAGATTGGTGGTGGCGTCATGTGTTATTTTGGGTCCGGTGTTGGTTTTCGTGGCTGGGACTCATTTGTTGATTAGGGCTAGTTTCCAGATGTCTGGTAGGCGGGAGGTATCATCCCATTTATTCATTTATGGGGGTGTTTCTCTATTTCGATGGCTTCCCTAATTATTCTCTTGTTGAAGTATTCAGTATTGGAGATTAATTTGGATCCCTCAGAATTAATTTCATGTTCTGTGGCTTTAAGGTGCTGGAAAAGGGAGGAAGTATTTTCTTGTTTTCTGACTGCATTCTTGTGTTCTGTGATGCGTGCATTTATTCTCCTGTTGGTTTGTCCAATGTATGTGGCTGGGCAAATTTTGCATGGTATTTCATATACTCCTTGGTTTTCTAGCTGGATCTTGTCCTTGGGGTTTCTTAAGATGTTGGCTAATCCTAAGGAAGATACCCCCCTAAAACCAAGACACAGAACAGGACAATGGCATCGCCCTCCTCCCCTACACCAAAGGCACCACAGATAAAATCAGCAAAATTTTCCACAAACACAGTATCAGGACAGCCTTCGGCACTGACCAAAAAATAGCCAACATCTTAAGAAACCCCAAAGACAAGATCCAGCTAGAAAACCAAGTTTATGAAATACCATGCAAAATTTGCCCAGCCACAAACCAACAGAATAAATATTGTTGTCCCTATTGTTTCCTAGTATGATTTGATTGCTTATTGTACCCTATTACTATTATTAAGTATTGTACCTTGTGATTCTTGATGAATGTATCTCTTTTTTTAATGTACACTGAGAGCATATGCACCAAGACAAATTCCTTGTGTCCAATCATACTTGGCCACTAAAAAATCCCCTCCTCTCTCTCTCTCCCTCCCTCCCTCCCTCTGGAAGCAAGAGGACATAGTCTCCAATTCCTTGAGGAAAAGAGGATAGTGGGCAAGTAGGTAAGGATGGCTTAATGGATGGCTGCCATAGAAGTTACCTAGCAAGAATTTCAAGGTGGATCTGGACATGTGATGGAATGTAGTCTGGATTCTCAGGAGGGAGTGCATTCCAAAGAAGCAAAAGATAGCAGAGTTTTAGATAGGTTGTGTGGGAGAAAGTAAGTTCCTCCCTAGTAGTCCTTGGAGTATATGTTTATAATGGTGCACGCAGATTGCTTTATTTAGGCAAGATTTCTGTCAATAGGTAAGGAACAATAAAGAAAACTGCTTAGGAGAACCTCAATGAGGGTTTCTGGAGCCTGACAAGAGCCTACTCCTCTTCCTCAAGAGGACCTTTCATCCTTTAGATTCTTTCTAAAAAAATTAAAGGCTAAAGTTCTCCAGGAAAAAAAAAGGAATGGGTATTGAAAGGATGGGGGATACATTAGTGAGACTCTCTGGAAATGCCTGTTGTCCATGATATCATACTGCTGTTAGTGTAAATAAGATGAAAAACAGAAGACATATCCTCTGTCTGTTTCATCTGTTTAGAGTCACTGTTGAATCAGATTGTTCTCATTTTTTGCAGATATCCCTTGTGATGGGCCAAGAGAAGGATTTAATCATCTTGCTTTGCTGCCTTCCGTCTTCAATATATCCTGAGTTGGTGGGAAAAAACATTCAACTATCACAGCACCAGAGGAAGAATGGGATGATCTGACTTCAGAACCTGTCTTTTCTCTTTTGGCTGCTTTGTAGACATCTCCCCTTACACCTCTCGGTTGTAGCGCAAGTTTGATTCAGTAGTGTTGTTGTTGTTGTTGTTTTTAAAAAGGAGTTACAAAAAAAGATAAAGTGGATAACTGCAGTTTTGGGGAGAGGCACCTAGGATTTCTTTCCACTTCCTATTGTTCGGCAATTTCAGCCTTCACAAAATTAGGAAAGACTATAGTGAGCTAGAATGTCCTAGCACGTTTGCACTAATCCAGGTATCCAATGATGAATTTCTATGGAGATTCTCAGTCATCCAGGTCATGGTTCTCCCAAAGGTTCTTTTTCAAGAGGTAACTTGGCTTTCTGGCTTTTCTTTGAAGACGTTTCGCTTCTCATCCAAGAAACTTCTTCCATTCCTTTCCTTCCATTCCCCACCATCCAATTAGAGCTGAAGAAGCTTCTTGGATGAGAAGTGAAATGGTTTCTTCAAAGAAAAACCAGAAAATCCAGTTACTGTCAGGATTCTGGCAGTTACTCCAATTAAATCATGAGCCTCGAGCCACACTCCCAAAACTAAAGAGGATGTATTTGAAGCGATCATTCTACGCCTGGCACTAGCCTGGGCGTAGCCAGCTCTGAGATACGTAATTCACTGTCACCCTTGATCCTGCTTTTCCCCCCACCCCTCTGGGTGTATCATCCAACGAAAAACGTCCATAGCCAAGAGTCATCAATCATGCTCTCCAATTAGATTTTTTCACAGCAGAAGCTTCAGCCATCTAATCAATCTTTGAAGAAAATATGAATGGAATGTATTTTCGATTCCACACTGCTGCCTGTTCCTTGAAACTCCCCCCCCGTCTTTCTGCTGTCAACTATAAAACGTGTATACAAAATGTTTCATGAGTTGACAGTTACCTCTTGACAAAGCACGTTTGGGTTATCCAATGTTACATTTTTTACATTTTAAAAGTATCAAAGCCTAATTAGAATCCTAGTTACTACAAGTAACCTCGACTTACAACCACAACTGAGCCCAAAATTTATGGTGCTAAGTGAGAAATTTTAAGTTTTTCCCCATTCCAGAGTTTTGCTCCATTGTATGACTTTTCTTGCCACATTTCCTACTTTGAACGGGAGAGGAGTGCCTGGTATGTAGCCTTATTAGCAAAACCACTCAAAAATGCTATACTTTTTCACGTTTCATACACAAAGGTGTGTCCAGCTCAAGTAAGAGTAAATAAGACTGCAGTGCATGCTCCACCATCATTGCACAATTCAAGACAAAGCAGGAATCCCTGCTTTGACTTAATATTTTTTTAAAAAATAACATACAGTCTCCAAATTATACTTGAATCCTGCTAACCACTGGTTTTTTTTGTTGTGGTTTTTTTTGGACAATGCACATGCCCTTCTTTAAGGGAAGAATAGCCAAATGCTTGCTGAAAAGGCTGACTAGAGGGATGCAGTTATGGTTCTAGCTGCCTGAAACACCCAACCAGAATCTTTGTGATCACATCCCTTACCTGACTGCTTCCAAAGTAAAGATAGAGAACAGTAACAGATTGTACCTTAAAGATGTCCTCAGAAGAGACTGACATTAGGGGGGAACAATTTAATATAGTCTCACTTGGAGATGGAAAATGAAATTGGGGAAATATCATGCAGGCAAGGGAGGAAATTGCTTTTGTCAAGAAGAAAGTATGCTATGGTTAAATGCAAGGAATATACAGCCATAAATAAGTCTCATACATCACACTTCACCATCCTATGAGTCACCTGGTTTTGGCTGAACATATTGTCCTTATAATGTAACTATATTAGATGGTAGAATTAGATGGTAGATGGAAAACTATAGCCCATGCACCTCATTTTAGTTGCCTCTTCTTTCCTAATATTTGGAGTGGGAAACACATTAAAACTATAGCATAAGTCCTAAAAGAGGTATAACAATTTTGTATAGTATTTTGCAAAAGTTGATAATAAATCACCCTAAATTCTTAAAAGTCAATGAAATAATCCTGGTCACATCTATGTGCATATTGTACCGCTAAGTTTGTGTCATTCCCCCATCTTTCATGGTTTTCAAATGTCTCAAAAATGACATCCCACCAAATATTAAGTATAGCTTTCAACCACAAAAATGCCCATTCTTACTTTTTGACTTAGCATGAGGGATGAATGCAGGCACACAATTAAAATTCAAGAATTCTGAGTCAATGTACAGAGGACCTAGAGAATTCACAGCCCTACAGCCCTATGCTCTTAGTTAGCTCAAGCTGTGTTTACTTCATCAGGATATTTAGAGTTAGTGGGAAGTAATTTTCTTGTGGCTGTACATTTGGGGTTTAAAAATCCTTGCCAATCTACTGTAAATTGCTGACTAATTTACTCTCAGACTCAGATCTACCTTCTGCTCAAGTTTAGAACACAGAAAATAATTTGCTTTTGCTCTGGGCTGCTCAACACTGTGTTGGATATAGCAGCAAGAACAGACACATTTTTTCTTTTGGACTTGCAGGCCAAAGAAGGGGTTAAGATATTTTTAAATCAAAGAGACCATTATACCTGAATAAGTAATAGAGTCTTTAAACTTCAATAGTACTTGAACCAAAACCAACCTGAAAATATTCTAAAGGCACAACTTGAAAATCTATTCCTCAGGGTCACTACCCTTTTAAAGCATGAAGATTGCAGACACATCTCTTTTACTGAAGTGTACTTAAATTATAAAAAGGGCATGCGATTGTCACAGATTATGGTACACAGCAAAGTAGTGTGTATGTGCACACATGCATACACACATATAAAAAAAGCAAAGTAGTGTGTACGTGCACACATGATCCTTTTAACCAGAACAAAATTTGCAAAAGGTATCTAGAATTGAAAATTAGGGAATCTATGAATGCATTCAGAACTCAATTTGTTAGGTACCCGAGTTAAACAATAGCACGTGAATTCACTTCTAATTACCCTGAGTCATAAGGTCTACTGCACATTTTATTAGATCTTTTGCTTTTTATTCAGCTTCAGTGTGTACATTTGCATCAGTCTACATCTGCATAAAGTATCACTATAAAGTTGATGTCTTATGCCTGTTTTCTACATTTTGAGAACAGCAACAAATCTAATTAAAATCATGGATCTGCAATATAATTTAAACATTTTTTTCTTTCCATTTAGCAAATGGGATAGTGTCAAATATTTAAGGATGTACAAATGCCTTAAAAACAAAAACAAATTGTCTTTACTGCACTTAGACAATTTGGGAATATTAAAATCAGTTAGTTTTCAGCTTCTTTTCTTTAAAAAAAATCCTTAGTATTTTTTATTTATTTATTTATTTATTTTATTAATTCAACTTATATGCCGCCCCCTCTCCCGAAGGACTCGGGGCGGCTCAAAACTAAAATACAATACTAACAATAAATTACCTAAAACTATATTAAACAAATTGTGCAATTAACATTAAAACCCCAAAATTAAAATAAACAAACCCCAAAGAGTCAGCACAGCCCAGATTGTAAAACAGCCAGGTTTTTAACTCGTGGCGGAAGGTGCGGAGATCGGGAGCCAGCCGAGCTCCAGCGGAAGATTCCATAAAGTGGGGGCCGCCACAGAGTAGGCCCTCCCCCGGGTCCCTGCCAGGCGACATTGAGTCGCGGACGGCACCCTGAGGAGACCCTGTCTGTACGCCCATACAGGGCGGTTGGTACTTGATGCTGGGAGGAGTCGTTCTCGTAAATGTCCTGGACCCATGCCATGTAGGACTTTGAATGTTAACACCAAAACCTTGAATCTCACCCGGAGGGCATCCGGAAGCCAATGCAGGCCACGCAGGAGGGGTGTGATATGGGAGTGTCGGGGGGCTCCCATCACTACCCGCGCGGCCACATTCTGCACCAGTTGAAGCCTCCGAGTGGTATGCAAGGGCAGTCCTAAATAGAGAGCTGAGCCTGGAGTCGGCCAGCTGATCAGGCCTGCGGTGACAACGTGGAAATGCCGATCAGGAAGTCAAACACCCGAGGGCGTCAAAGGGGAGCCCCAGGGAGAGCAGTGATGGGCGTCGGCTCTAAAGGAACCAGCTGACGCCTAAAGTCTTCCGCTGCTGAAAATGACCACCGGGGGGGATTGCCAGCCGCCCCCACCTCCCTTATCCGGACTACAAACGACTCTCTCACCACGGAGCCTAAACTCGGACTGCCATCTTCCGAGACATGTGCAGAAAATAATAGCTGATGATAATAGCTAACATAATTTGCCTCCTGGTTACTTTTCTGACATTTAACATATGTAGTAATTTTAGCTCCATAGTTTTGCGTTTTGGGATACCACAGTCACCTTTTAAGCAAGCGCCAGACAAGGCTTTTTCCATGCTGTATTAGATGAAGAAGTATCTAAGATTTTCCTTGTTAAGACATTGCCTAAACAATGCAATATTCCTTTACTACTTTTCGGGGTGTGGGGGACACACCAATAATAGCACATTTTCTTAGTGCTCTTTGTCCATTTGTATCACAAAGGGTAAGACTGCCCTCTAGTGAAGCCACCCTGTAACTAAGTGGGTAATATGTATATTTGGATCTCCTGGGACATTATACTAGAGCACTGAGGAGAAAAATATCCTCCTCCATGCTCTTGTAGAAATATCTGAAGTACTATTATGTAAATCAAACTCTGGTTCATTTAATTTTCCCTGACTGAGGGAAATTAACATACTCATCCCCAAATCTTTCAGAAAAAAAAGAGTTAGCAGCATTCTTTTCAAATTCACTATGGAAGTACAGCAGACCAATTCTTTATCTAGATTCTGCCCCACCCCCTTTCAATACTTTTTAAAAGCTTAAATTTCCTTAAAAGAGATTATGTTTCAAGTAAGTATTAAAAACCTTCATTAAATTATTTAGACAGATGCATCAGAAAATGCACCATACAATATGCTGTTTGCATAATGCTGTTTGCATAATGATGTCTGCTTTCTGCATGCTGATAAAAAATGAGACACACTAAAAAGCAAAATAAAAGAAACTGTAAGTGAATATTTTGAAATAGGTGCAGATTCACATCCCTTGAGCAGCTACAATGCTGAATTGTTTCCTGCTGTTTTGAACTGTGTGCTTATTTGAGTGTGTGTGCGAGTGCCTGTGCTTGCACTCAGAAGTCAGTGTTAACTCCTGCTAACTGTCTGGACAAGACCTTGACTTAACTTGGCAAGATAAGTGCTTTGCGACTGCCTGCTTCCTGAGCTGAGAGGGCATGACTGGCCCAAGGTCACCCAGCAGGCTTCTTGCCTAAGGTGGCACTAGAACTCATGGTCTCCTGGTTTCTGGGCTAGTGCCCAGAACCTAGTGCACCTCTATACCAGAGGTGGCGAAACTTTTCAGTGCAGAGTGCTGAAACAGGAATGCATGCACACATGCACATGCCAGAAACTGGAAGAGCAGCTCCCTGGCGCACTGCACAGTAGCCTCAGAAACTGGAAGCTCAGTTTCTCGACGCGCGCATGCATGCCGGCCACCTGGACTTACAGTTTCTAACGCACATGTGCATGTGAAGACCAGCTGGCCAGTGCTGGAGTGGAAACACTTAAAAAAACACATAGCCGCAGCAGAAAGGGGTTTCCCTATGTTACAAGAAGGTTTTCTGGGGGAAAAAATCAACAGATGGGATGCCTCAGAATGAGATCAGCCCATACAATTCCATCTTTCAGAGCTAGGATAAAAAAAACCCTATATGCTGTTGTCAAATTCTCTTAATAAAGCCAGGTAATAAATACAAAACTAACTAGCTAACTTGTGTGTGTGTGTGTGTGTGTGTGAAGGGATGCTTGTTTTACTGTAATCAAGAATTGGAGTAAACTATATTATGAAGACAACCTCTCCTGTCCCTTCATAAAAACCCTGGTGATATATCCATGCAGGCATGTATTTATTATTGTAAGCTCAGCCTCAGTTCAACCTCATATAGAAACCTTCTGTGGCTATGCAAACCACATTCACACAAACCTCATTATATAGCACTGCAAACAACTGGAAGGATTTAAAATTTTAAAAAAAATCAGAAAAGGTTATAATAAATAAATAGTTTATGACATTATAGCAGAAGCTGATTGCTTAGATCTGTCCTCTAAAGCAAAGACTTGGAGACTCACAGACACCAAATGAGATTAATTCATTTCACATTCAGTCTTGGATAAATCAGTTCTTGACTGAGTCTTGGCTAAGATAGTTTCTTTCATCATGCAGTACAACAGACTAAACCAGTTGTTCAGTTGAACTGGAGTACAGGAAAAAACAAGAAAAGGGATTTTTCTTCATCATTAGGTCCACCTGGAGTAGTTCAATCAGAGTTTAACTGAGAAAGATGACCCACAAGAACAACCTTGTTCTGCCTGTGGATTGTTCACTATTTGGAAGGAGCTGCGAATTAGCTCCTGGTTGAAGTCCACCATTGCTCCTTTCACAAAACTTAAGCTGTCCAAGTCCACCACCACTCTGGCACCACTTTTCTCAAAAACTCTGGAAAAAGAGCATAGACAACACATCATAGTATTTGCACAAAATATTTTAGCTGTAGTTTTAAACTCCAATTCATGTGTAAACAAAACATTCACAGGAGGCTGGAAATATTTTAGGAATCTTGTCCAGTTACCCTAAATTTTGTTTATGATTTGTTGTTGCGTTATTTTTTATTGTTTTGAGTCATCTAGAGATACACATTTAGAAATGAGTATTTTATAATAATATAAAGGCTACGTGAATACAGCGGTGACAAGAGAGCTCAAAACAACTTACATTGAGTCTCCTCCATCGAATTTTATCAACCAGTCTCACCCTATGAAGTAGAATAGGCTGAGAAAGAACGATTAGCCCAAAGTCAGCCAATGATGCTCCACAATTGTGTAAGGACTTGGCTCTGGTGTATCCAGGTCCAACACCACCACCACCCAAATATATTTTGCCATAAACCCTGGAAATGATATGTATATGTCCAACAGCAGAGAACAGTAAAATATGAATTCTGGGGGAAAAGAATTGTTATTCAACCATCATCCTTCTCTGTTCACAGTTCTACAATTCTCTCATCTGTCACATACAGTTTAATCTATGCTCACCTGTCATCAGAATTGACAACTGTATCCAAGGAAAATTTGTATTGGAAACCTGAACAACCACCTCCTTCTACCTGCAGCCTGAGAAACTCAGACCCTTCTGCAATCTCCAACAGCCTCTGTCAATACAGAAAGGCAAACATTTATGAGCAATGTTTATTATCCATTTAAATTAAACTATTAATGGTTTCAAAGGAACGATGAGCACAAAAACAGAATTCAGGTAGAGAACGCCAAGCAAAATTACGTCAATGAGACTGGCAGCATTTTGGTTTTGCCACATGTCCTGTGTGCCTTATCTAGTAAGTGAAAGTCTCAATGTAGAAACAAATAGCAGAATCAACCTTTCTAACTCTTTGTTGCCTTTAACTAAAATCAGACTAAACTTTGTCCTATTTTATCAGTTGAATCAAACCTTGGTGGTAGTTAAAGCAATTAGGAGAAAATGAAGGAGGTTTATTTTAGTTTATTCACCTATGTCAAGGGATTTTATTTGATACAGCACATTAAGACAAGTGTATGGCTTATATTTATACTGTGCAATAAGCAATTATTCTTATATCAAACAAGTCATCCTTGAAGGTTATGCTTCCTCAAAGTGTTCTTTGATTTCTTGAAGTGTAACAACATGCCTCTTTATTCTTAAGCATGCAATACAGGTAGTCCTTGACTTACAATCATTTGTTTAGTAACCCTTCAAAATTACAACAACACTAAAAAAGTGACTTACAGCCATTTTTCACTATTATGAGCTTTGCAGCATCCTCATGGTCATGTTACTAAAATTCAGATGCTTGCAATTGACTCATATTTTTGATGGTTACACTGTCCCAGGTTCATATGACCACATTTTGCAACTTCTGACAGGCAAAGTCAATGGGGAAGCCAGATTCACTTAACAACTATCGTAGTGGAAACTTAATAACTTGTAACAAAGATCATAAAATGGGGCAAAACTCACTTAACTATCTCACTTAGCAACATACATTTTGGGCTCAACTGTGGACTACCTGCATTATATTTAACTTTATTTTTCTTAACCACTGCTAAAACAAAGGTTTTGAAACTTGTGTCCTTAGAGACTGTAATTAAGTAACTACATTTTGCACAGTTATCCCAGTTATGCATAATCAGACCACAGTTTCATATAGTTATGTACACGGTTTATATTGTGGCTATGCTGCAGAGGCATTCCATTCAGCATCTGAAGTGGGTAAGAACACTCTGAATGTGACTTAGGAATATATCTGCTGGCTACTCCTTATGGTGGGGTGGGAGGGGGCATGGTAGCCAGGCAGCTCAGGAAAATAAATACACTGCTTTCCTGAGCTTCTGATGTCTCAGAATATTACCTTATTAAACTGCTGTGCCCCCCTGCTCCTTGCTGTTTTCAAATATAAATATTACATATTTCTAATTTGTATCCTTTGGATTTAGTCAAACATACATTTAGACCTATATTTCTCTATGACAGATTCATAAAATGGTGCATTATGTGGGCATAACAATCAGCAGTCTATACTGTACTCCTGGAGGCATCCAACAGCTACATACACCAAGAGCCTTGGTGGTGCAGGCTATTAAACACCTAGCACTTAGTTCCAGCTGCCTGTAATTACTGCAGGTTTGAATCCCACCAGGCTCAAGGTTGACTCAGCCTTCCATCCTCTCGGGGTAGGTAAATTGAGGACCTAAGATTGTTGGGGGCAATAAGCTGACTTTGTAAAAAATGCCGCTTAGTAATAAGCAGGCATATACAATGGAATGAAGGCTATTGCTGAGCACATTGGGTTGTGCTCTAAACATTGTAAGCCGCCCTGAGTCTCCGGAGAAGGGCAGCATATAAATATGAATTTTTTAAAAAAGGTCTGGGGACCTCCAGAGAATCATACCTTCACACAGCTCTCACTGAGGTAGATCTGCCCATTATTAGAATAAGTTTGGGTCTCTCCAGAGGCAGAGGATGCTATCCACTGTGTTCTTATCCTTGACATACAAGCTCTGTTTTTCATGGCACAGAATGGACTTCTCCTTATCTGCCAGATAGCAAGAGAACAGCTACATGGAAAAGATAAGAACGGAATGCCCTTGTTAGACAAAGGAAAAAAAATATTAGACTGATAATACACAAAATTGATGACAGTACAAAAGTCATGAAGAAAGGAGATAAGATAAATATAAACAAGAAGCTTGAAACCTCAGGGTCAGCTAGCAAGCAGAGACTGGAATTGCGAGAACTATGGCCTAAGTACTAAAGCTGTAGACCCTTAAAAAGCCTCTGTGACACCATTTTGATGCATAGACATCTACTAAAAACACAATTCACATTAATTGTAATCCAAACCACAGCCTTTTAACTTGCATCCTTTTCTTAGAATTTTAATTAGCATTTATTGTAATATAAAATAAAATACAAATGAAAATAAAGATCAGAAGAAAAAGGGGAAAAGCGTGCAAGGAAAAAAAGAGAAAAGAAAGAAAAAGAAAACCAATGATCTCCAACTCTTTTCAGTGCAGTAGAATACAAAATACATCAGAGCCTCCATTTTTTGTTTTACATTTCTAATATTTCTATAACTTTTCTATTTACTTGAATCCTGACATTAAATGCAAGTGTCATTTTCACTGTTCCGATGCAAAATGATGCATGATGGATGATATAGCAAATGCTATTAAAGGGGGTTTATATGACTTTCTGTTTGAGAAAGAAGGTAGGAAGGAAAGCAAATGACATGAATTCCTTCTTTCCTAGCCACTTATTTTAATAGGAGAGGGAAAAGGAATTAAGGCAAGGATCCTTTCATTAAGGGTAAAAAAGATAACTGCTATAGCTATACTCTGAGTACATTTTTAAAATCTAAGCTGCTGTGTTCAAAGCAGTAGTTAAACATCACCAGGTTTGGAAATAACACATCAAAGGCCTATGTGTATCCTGGGGTGAATTCATTGTATGCATTTCCTTCTGTGTCCTTCCTATATTTATTCCACAAGGAAGCCTTTTTCTAACTAAGTATTGGTGAACTTATTTGCTTTGTAAGTAAACTTGGGGGAAGTCATAGCGATTTTTTTCCCAACAGCTATCAAATTACTGTAATATTTGTGGTAGAAGGACAAGCTGTTGCCTATAATAATTTCATCACAATTTTAATAGTTTTCCTGAAATAAAGTAGATGCCTATGAAAATTAGAGAAATAATTCTATACTACTGACTGAAATGAGCAGTGATTTTTTTGTTTGTTTTCTCTCACTGGACAATTTCAAATGCAACAAAAACCAAACAACAATCTACAGCTATTTCTTTTACAGGTAGTCCTGTGTTTGTTTAGTGACTGTTCAACCTTATGTGACTTATGACCATTTTTCATATGTGACAAAATTTCACTTAAGACCTGTTGTGAGAAAAATCATAAAATGGGGCAAAATTCGATTCTCACTTAACAACAGAAATTTTGGGCTCAATTGTGGTCATAGGTTGAGGACTAACTGTAGTGTGCTGCTGTCATTATCCATATGACTTGACTTTTGCTACCCTTAGCCTCAATACCATCTCCAGACAGTACAACTTATAAGGTTAATAGTACAAAAGAATGCTGGGTTTTACCTGCTGGGTTTCTATTTTTCTTAAATCTTTTTTGTGCTTCCCCACACTATTTGATGTTTCAAAAACCATCTTTGTGAGGAAGTATTATTACAGCTCAGTGTACAGGTAGTCCTTGACAAGACCACAATAGAGCCCAAAATTTCTGTTGCTAAGCGAAACATTTGTTAAGTGAATTTTCCCCTACTTTATGGCCTTTCTTGCCAGTTGTTAAGTGTATCATTGCAGTTGTTAAGGTAGTAACATGGTTATTAAGCACATCGGGCTTTCCCATTGACTTTGCTTGTAAGAAGGCCCAAAAGGTGATCACATGACCTTGGGACACTGCAACAGTCATAAATATGAGACAGTTGCAAAGCCTCTGAATTTTGATCACATGAGCATGGGGATAGAATAGAACAGAACAGAACAGAACAGAACAGAACAGAATAGAATTCTTTATTGGCCAAGTGTGATTGGACACACAAGGAATTTGTCTTGGTGCAAATGCTCTCAGTGTACATAAAAGTAAAGATACACTCATCAAGAGTCAAGAATCATCAGGTACAACACTTAATGATAGTCATAGGGCACAATAAGCAATCAAATCATACTAGGAAACCGTCAATATAATGGTTGTAAGTGTGAAAAACAACCATAAATCATTTTTTCAGTGCTGCTGTAACTCTGAATAGTCACTAAATGAACTGTTGTAAGTTGAGGACTACCTGTATAGCCTTTCTGTGAGTCAGTCCTTTCAGCCATAGATTTAAAATTTCTAATGTATTTTGACAAGAGTGTTGAAATTGAAAGCACTACAATTCATTTCATTTCATTTTAAAAACCAACAAGCATAGAAAACAGATCCAAAACAAAGTTTTGTATAGCTGGAAAAAATGAAACATTGTACTGAAAGTACAATACTACTGTATGAATGACGCTATTGTTATAAAAAAAAATCTGCAAAATAAGAAGGGGCTAACTATTTTGCATTTGGCTATATTAAGCTGTCGATGGCTTAACTTTTCAAAGCATTGAATTGGCAGTATGTAAAATAAGCAATTAATTATAATTGGGTTAATATTTTTATCTAAAGTTGAGAGACAATTGATTTTTTTTTAGTATCTTTCAGGTCTTATTGCATCTACATTTCACCCCACTTTAATTCATACAGGACAGTGATCTCAAGACTTGGAACTACTGGCTCAATAGCAGAACATACACATCGCACTACAAAAGCTTGGGTCTTCAGGAAGATGCAGCTACTGTAAGCTTTATGGATTTTACATCTATTGCTTCTATTAAGAAGAAAAGTTTTTTCTATGCCTGAGATCCCCCTTCGCCTCCAAGATACTCTTTCGAAGTGAAAAGCCAGACCAATGCCCAAATCCTTCCTAGGGCAGTCTTTTTGACTGCTTAAGAACGAATTATTCTGACTCACGAACTGGGAAGGCTGCTTGCCTACACGATGGGAAACACTGAAAAACAAATTAACTCCCCTCCATCCATCCATCCCCCATCCTATCAAGGCTGCAGGGAGTACTGTAGTTAACACATCGACTCCTTCCTTACACACACCCACACACACAAAAACATCCCACCTGCTCCGCCTGCAAGAGCTCAGCACCCTAAAACTACCGAGCGCCGCTAGTGCCGCCATCTTCATCATTTATTTCGCGTCGCTATTGGTGGAAACGCATCATAAGGCTTCGTCACGCCAAACGCCAATTGGTCCGCGGCAGTGAAGAGGCGGCTTCGCTAGGGTCGAAAAGAAGCGATGAAGGCGGAGGTGGAGTCACGTGGTCAGAAGTGAAGGCAAAAAGAAGTAGGGCGGAAGTAATTGGAAAATGTAATGTTTATCGGCTGTTGCTAAGATGTTAACGCCAGTCTGTTCCTTTTTGTCCAGCATTATCCACTAATTCAGTGAAGATGGTCTTTGTTGTTGCTTTGTTTTCCCCTAAAAATTCAATTTAACCCCCTAAAAAGCAATTTAAATCTATTCTAAACGTTTTTCTATTAAACGTTTCTATCAAGATTTTTGCTAATAATTTTCTTTTTTTAGGATTAGTGGCAGTCTGAAAATTACTATTGCAGCATTACGAATAAATAGATAATAATTCTATCAATTCAATGCAAGTTCGATTGTCATCAACTGGGATCACTCCTAAGATAATGTAACCTGATAATACTGCACATCTTTATTCTGAGATAAGATTAATGGGAGTTGGGTGTTTTTTTTTTGTGGAAAGGTCACAGGCTCACAGCCTAATATTTCTTTGCCAAGGAAGGATAAGTGTGTGTATGTGCCCATGTGCTGTAACTTTTTATGCAAACTTTATACAGCTTTTCAGGCTTCCATTTTTTTCCCAACACAAATGATGAATGCCTTTATCTTCAAATCAATGTTTGACTCCTGGCACCTGCTGGACAAGTCCCTATAGTTTTCTTGGCAAGATTTTTGGGAAGTGGTTTGGCACTGCCTCCTTCCTAAGATTGAGAGAGAGAGAGAGCTTAACCCAGAGTCATCTTTCTAGCTTCTCACATAAGGCAGGACTAGAATTCATGACTCCTCCTTGCTAGCTTAATACTACACAATACAAAACTGACTCTCACTGTATACAGTAGCTCTCTTGTAAAACAGGAACATTCTAATGTTCCTGTTTTACAAGAGGTGGAGTTGCACTGTATGTAAAAGATCACTATATTGCTACAGAAATGCATGAAACCAAAGATGAAAATCTCCTAGAATGCATATGAGTCAATATAAAAGAAAAAAGAATGACATGGCCATAGATGTATATTATAGGCCACGCAATCACGCAGAAAAAATAGATGTCCTTTTTGCCAACCAACTAACAAACATATGCAGAAAACACACAACAATAGTAATAGGGGACTTATGTAAAATCACTGAACCGGTAGTTACACCGGTCGGATCCCACCCCTGGTTAAATGTGGTTGACTCAGTGAGTTGACAAGCTTAGCCAGCATTACTAATTTATAAGACAATAGATAGTGCTTAGGCAAGTAGGTTAATTCAGCCATTTGTGAATAAGTTGCCTATAGATTAATTTCGGGTACAAATTCAGCCAGTTATGACAAAAACTTTGTCCCAAATTCATCCTTGGCAACTGCACCTTAATTTTGTTCTTACATTTCTTAAGCTCAGTGAAAGCTTTCTTTATCTAGGTGAAAGGGATATGCTGAACATGCAAAGAGAAAGTAACCTTAACAACATGCTGCTTCTTGTTGATTTGACAAGGCCAAAATGTGGAGGCATTTTTTGAATGACCTCAAGTAATCTGGTTATCGTATTTGTGAAAAAGACAGGGCAAGATGCCCATGCCTGTCCAAACAAAGAAGCATTTCTAACCTTGTGAATTAAGCTAAAGGTTTTCAGAAGCTAAACACTGGCAGCAACATCCAAATGACTGACTCAGGACAACCAATGCATTTTAATGGAGACACTGTGTAGGCCAAATCCGTTGAAAGGAGTTCAGAGAAAAACAGATCTACAATCAAACCACTCATTATGCAAGTCAGCATCACTGGTAATTCCAGCCATGCAACTTCATTCCATGGGTTGCCTTTAGTTGCAGCACAGCAGACAATATTGATGTGCCTTTATTCCCAGAACATTTTCTTTAAGTACCAACTTATACAGGCAGTCCTCAACTTACGACCACAAATGAGCCCCAAATTTCTGTTGTTAAGTGAGTTTCCCCCCATTTTATGACTTTTCTCTATTGTGGTCTTAAGTTGAGAACTACCTGTACAATGAGCTGTAACTATACTTCCTCACAGAGACGGTGTTTTGAAACCTCAAACAGTGCAGGGAAGTACAAAAAAGATTTAAATAAAACAGAAACACAGCAGGTGAAACCCAGCATTCTTTTGTACTATTAACCTTACAGGTTTCATTGTTTGGAGATGGTATTGAGGCTAAGAACAGCAAAGTTGAAGTCACATGGAAAATGCCAGCAGCACACTACAGGAAATCCTCAACTTACGACCACAATTGAGCCCAAAATTTCTGTTGTTAAGTGAGACATTTGTTAAGTGAGTTTTGCCCCATTTTATGATTTTTCTTGCCACAGTTGTTAAGTGAATCACTGCAGTTGTTAAGTTAGTAACCTGGTTGTTAAGTGAATCTGGCTTCCGCATTGACTTTGCTTGTCAGAGGGTCACAAACGGTGATCACATGACCTTAGGACACAGCAACGGTCTTAAGTATAAACCAGTTGTCAAACATCTGAATTTTGATCCTATGATGATGGGGATGCTGCAAAAGTTGTCACTATGAAAAATGGTCATAAGTCACATAACATTCACTAAACAAACACAGGACTACCTGTAGAACAAATAGCTGTAGATTGTTGTTTGGTTTTTGTTGCATTTAAAATTGTCCAGTGAGAGAAAACAAACAAAAAAATCACTGCTCATTTCAGTCAGTAGTATAGAATTATTTCTCTAATTTTCATAGGCATCTATTTCAGGAAAACTATTAAAATTGTGATGAAATTATTATAGGCAACAGCTTGTCCTTCTACCACAAATATTATTACAGTAATTTGATAGCTGTTGAAAAAAAATCGCTATGACTTCCCCCAAGTTTACTTACAAAGCAAATAAGTTCACCAACACTTACTTAGAAAAAGGCTTCCTTGTGGAATAAATATAGGAAGGACACAGAAGGAAATGCATACAATGAATTCACCCCAGGATACACATAGGCCTTTGATATGTTATTCCGAAACCTGGTGATGTTCAACTACTGCTTTGAACACAGCAGTTTAGATTTTAAAAATGTACTCAGAGTAATTGTGAAAAACGGTCATAAGTCACTTTTTTCAGTGCCATTGTAACGTTGGCCACTAAACAAACTGTTGTAAATCGAGAACTATCCGTAATTTAAAGTAGTCTCAAGAAGGAAATTTAGTTGAATCTATGGTAGCAACAATAACAACAAATTCTGATGGTGCTTTTGAAATGATGCCTGAACTCTACTTTATTAGCATTTAAGCAATAACATTCTTCCTACTTGATATCACAGGTTGCCCAACCAGCCATGCATTTCTTTGCTTTTTCTCCTCACACTGATACATTTGATACAGACTTCCTATTCTGGTGAGCTTGGTAGTTTGAGGGAATTCCAGGGAAGAAGGAATTTTAATATTAAAATAAAAGGGCACCACACAGCATACCTGAGTTATGCACATTGCCTTCCCTCCCCAGCAGTAAAACTGTGATCAACATGGCAGGAGGACCAGCTGAAGAGCATGTTCAGATACTCTACCCTTCTATTGCATCAGTTTTGGAATGAGTTAGTGGTGTGGAGGTTCATGCATTGCACTTTTATTTTGGAATACCGTAACTCTCTGAACAGAATATTCCTTCACAAAACAAATAAAGCAAAACCTGCCAGTTCTCTTTGCTTCATTGGTTAACCTGATTGCTGTACAGTCAGGACAAAGTCACAGTCTCTTTAAACAGCTAGTCCTGGAGTTAGGACCCAACAACTGAGCCCAAAATTTATGTTGCAAAGTGAAACATTTGAGTTTACCCCACTTTACGACTTTTCTTGCCACAGTTGTTAAATGAATCATTGCATTTGTTATGTTAGTAAGATGGCTGTTAAGTGAATCTGGATTCCCCACTGATTTTGTTTGTAAGAAGGTCCCAAAAGGGGATCCCATGACCCCTAGGACACTGCAACCATCATAAATATGAACTGGTTTCCAAGCATCTGAATTTTGATCACATGACCATGGTGACTCTGCAAGGGTTGTAAGTGTGAAAAGTGGCTCTGAAGTCACTTTTTTCAGTGCCAGTGTAACTTTGGACGGTCACTAAATGAACTGGACTCCCTGTATTTTGAGCATATCTTTTGTAATGCACAAAAGTATATGCCCCATTAGAAACTCCAGTAGTAAGCCAAGAAGTGGTTTGCATGTTTTATTTATTTATTTATTTATTTTTATTTATTTATTTATTTATTTATTTATTTAGTCAATCACTTACAAGATAATAAGTATAAGGATAAACATAGTTGTGAATACATAAAATGAATACATATAAGAAAAATAAAAGAAACAATAGGACATGGACGGTAGGCACGTTAGGGCACTTATGCACGCCCCCTACAGACCTCTTAGGAAAGGGGTGAGGTCAATAGTAGACAGGTTAAAGTTTTTGGGGTTTGGGGAAGAAACCACAGAGTCAGGTAGAGTATTCCAGACATTGACCACTCTGCTGCTGAAGTCGTATTTCCTGCAATCAAGTTTGATGCAGTTAACATTGAGTTTGTATCTATTGTGTGCTCTTGTATTGTTATGGTTGAAGCTGAAGTATTCATTGACAGGTAGGACATTGCAATATATCATTTTATGTACTATACTTAGATCGGACCGAAGGCGGCGTAGTTCTAGATTTTCTGGGTCTAGAATTTCAAGTCTGGTGGCATAAGGTATTCTGCAACGAGTAGAGGAGTGGAGAACTCTTCTTGTGGAGTATTTCTGGACTTTCTCAACTGTATTAATATCAGATACGTAATGCGGGTTCCAGACTGATGAGCTGTATTCAAGTATTGGTCTAGCAAATGTTTTGTATGCCCTAGTTAGTAGTGTGATATTACCAGAGAAAAAGCTACGTAGGATTAGGTTAACAACTCTTAATGCCCTTTTGGCTATGTAGTTACAGTGGGCTCTAGCACTTAGATCATTAGAGATGAGTATTGCAAGGTCCTTGATGGAGTTTGGATCATCAACAAGGTCTTAACTATTCAGCTTGTATTTTATTGTCTGGGTTTTTTTGCCAACATGTAAGACAGAGCATTTATTTGTTGAGATTTGAAGTTGCCATTTGTTTGACCATTCTGATACATAGTCGAAGTCTTTTTGAAGGGTAGCAGTATTGTCTGTGGTGTTGAATAGCTTTACATCATTAGTGAACAGAACGCAGTTGCTCTTAATATGATCACAGAGGTCATTTATGTAGAGGATGAAGAGAGTTGGTCCTAGAACGCTGCCTTGGGGGATACCACTGTTGACAGGTACAGAATTTGATAGGATGCTCCCAATTTTGACCATTTGTTGTCTGTTTGACAGGGATGCTTCTATCCAGTTATGCAGTTTTCCAGAGATACCATAAGATTTTAGTTTTAGGAGTAGTTTGTTGTGTACCACTGAATTGAAGGCTTTACAGAAGTCTATGTAGATTGCATCTATTGCTTTGCCCTGATCGAGTTGTGTAATCCATATGTTTTTGCAGTGTAAGAGTTGCAGATTACAGGATAGTTTTTTTCTGAAATCATATTGTTTGTTAGAGAGTAGGTTGTTTGTCTCTAAGTGGAGGATAATGGATTAGTTAATAATTGATTCCATGACTTTACAGGTGACGCAGCATAAAGAGATTGGTCTGTAATTCTCAACTAGACTGGGGTCTCCCTTTTTGAAGATGGGGATGAGCGTGGCTAGTGACCATAGGTTTGGCAAGGAGTTGGTCCTGAAAGATTTTTCAAAGATTATGCTTAGAGGTTCGGCTATGGCAGCGGATAACTTTTTTAAGAAGTAGGCACATATTCCATCGGTCCAGTAGATAGAGATGGTTTTAGATTGCGTAGTGCTTTTCAACATTGTCTTCTGTAAAATTGATATGTATTAGATCATTGTAGTTGTCTGTGGTTTGACTAGGAAATACTGGGCATGAGCCATTGCTGTTTACAAATACTGAGCCAAAGAATGTGTTAAAGAGGTTGGCTTTAATGGTGTCATCACTGCAGTCTGTACCATTAGGTCCTTTCAGAGGTGGGATGGATCTTGAGTCTTTTAGTTTGTTGTTTACAAAATTGTAGAAAGTGCAGGTGGAATTGGTGCATAGAAGGTTTTCCTCTTGTTTAATGTGATAATTGGTGCATTCAGTCTTTATCTAGTGGCATAAATTTTTGTATCAGCTTTTGAAGTTGGCAGCGTGACCAGATTTATTTTTCCACCAAAGTGATCTTTTTTTGGATTGAAGTTTCCTTATTGCTATGGGTAATCTGTTTTTTCTGGTTTTGGGAGTTGTTATTGGTACATATAGTTTGATGACTCTTTGGATTTCAAGTAAAAATATGTTGTAATGGTCTTCAACAGTATTGCATCCAGTGAATAGAGATTGCCAATCAAGGGATGGGAGATCGTTGTCTATAAGATCATAGTTGCCTTTTTTGAAGTTATAATTGGGGATCACGTTGTTGTGATGATTTTTGTGTGGACATATGTTGAGAAAAAAGTCAATCATGTTGTGGTCGCTGTTGGAAAAGGGTTCTTTAATTTGTATTCCATAAATTGAGTTCAAACTATTGCAGAAGATGAGATCGAGGCCATTGTTAAGTCTAGTATTGTTGGTTACTAGTTGTTCCTGTCCTAGATTTGTTACAGCATTGTAGAAGGTTGCATGTATGGGTTCAGTATTACATTCATTAATATGAGGTACATTGAAGTCACCAAGAAAGATAAAAGCATGTGGGCAGGATGATGCCCATGTTAGTAGTGAATTTAGCTTGTTTACATGTTCTATGTCATAATCAGGGGCTCTGTAACATAGTAAGAATCAAAATGTGATATTTAAGGACAGTTCACAGACAATGGTCTCAGGAAGAGCAAGCTTCTGGGTGACTTGGATGTTTTTTAGATGTAAGGACTTTTTATAGAAGATAGTAACACCACCTCCTCTACGGATTTCACGATCTGATCGGTAAACATGATAGTCTCTTACTGTGGTAATGGAGTCAGAGAGAGATGCATTGAGCCATGTTTCACAGACAAAAATGATGTCAAATTTAGCCATATTTATTAAGAGGCAGAATTCAGGTATTTTGTTCACAAGGCTTCTTGCATTGAGTAGCTTGCATTTAAGGCCAGCTGTAGTTGGAATTGAGGTAGTTAGGGGTGTGCATGCCTAGTTTTGGGTGATGGTGAGTTGTGTGGTGTAGGGTTGGATGCTGAGTTGTGGGTTGTGTGACTTACTTTTGATACAGTCAGCACGGTAGTCTATGTACAGATCCTTCTCTCCATTGTCTAGATGTTTTTTGAGTTCTGTGTGGAGTACACGGGAGTGGGCACATTGCTGTATGGTTAAGTCAGGGTGAGAACGAAGGTTCTTATGGTTGGTGTTGTTTTTGGTGAGTGAATTTATAGTGTAGATGAATTTACGTTTGTTTGGTTCATTTTTGCAAATGACCCTGCAGAAGCATGGGGCCATCGAGCCATCTCTGTTTTTGATCTCTGGGCCAATGCGGGAAATGTCAAATATTTCATCAGGGGAGATGGTTGATGCTTGTTAAGTCACTGATGATGTTGCGGACAATTGTGATGTCATCATTGTCATTGGTGTCCTCTAGACCAAATAGGATGGCATTTGGACGCTTCCATTTGCACCTGACAGCTTCTCTGATGAGGATTGGGATATCATTATTAGTTGGATTTATGTTTTTTTGTGGACTGGGTTGTGGTTGTTGGGTAGAGATGTGGTTTGTAGCTATTGGCTGTTCAGTTTTTTGTGTTGTGTCTTTTTTTTCAAGGTTATTTAATCTTTCTTTTAAAGAGTCCAGGGATGCTACTATGGTGTCAAGGGATGTTATTCGTGTTTCTATGGTATCAATTCTTTCAGATTGGGTTATATATTTGTCCAATTTGGGTCTGCATTGTTGGCAGAGATATGGAAATGCATTGTTGGATGATTCTAGGAACTGAATTATTTGGTTGGTTAATCCCAAGCAGCTATGATGAGCGTGATTGTCACATGGAGAACATTTGATGGAATTTTCATTATCCTTTAGAGTTTCATGGCATATAGGGCATGTGTAGGAGTCTTGTGGTTCATTGGTGGGGATTTCTTTCTCTTTAGGTTGTGGTTTGGCATTGGATTTTTGTCTTGGCATGGTAGGTTAGTTGTGATAGTACATTGATTAGATTGTTAATGAAACAATTTTGGGTAATCAATATAGCCAATATCACACCAATTAATCAATTACAATAATCTCACTGGTCAAATAATTTTGCTAAGCAACAATTAGCCTAATCAATTACACTAATTTCTAATCAATTAATTACACCAATAGTTAATCACACTGTTCAATTAAATTCACTAAATCACTAATTTTACTAGTCAATTAAATTACATGAATCCTGATCTTTTAAAAGTAATAAGTAATCACACTATTTACACTAACCACTCTAATCACACTAATCAATTAAAACAATCTATTAAACCATTGATAAATTAATTATTTTATAGAAATAGATTGTCTAATCATTGATACAGGTAATGAGGTAGAAAAGTTATAAGTTTTAAGGTAGTGAATTAATCAGTGTTTGATTAAAGTAATGAGGTAGTATTGAGAGTCAGCAAGTAAAGGGTTAATTGTTTTACTAGCAGATGCTATTTGATCAACTGGGTGCTAGGGATGTGTTGCTCCTATGGCTGCTAGCTAGTTTGTAACAAGCTGTAATTGGAAGTCCAAAGGCACACTGGATTATTGAAACAGAGCAAAACATGCTGAATTAAAACACTTTTACTACAGTCAAAATTCTGAATAAGAGCAATGTTAATAATCTATGGATTGTGTTTCTTACAGTCCAATTATCAGGTTCAAAAATTAGAATATCATGCAAAAATTCATTTATTTCTGTAATGCAACTTAAAAGGTGAAACTAATATATGAGATAGACTCATTACATGCAAAACAAGATATGTCAAGCCATGATTTGTCATAATTGTGATTATGGCTTACAGCTCATGAAAACCCCAAATCCACAATCTCAGAAAATTAGAATATTGTTAAAAGGTGCAATATTCTAGGCTCAAAGTGTCCCACTCTAATCAGCTAATTAAGCCATAACACCTGCAAAGGGTTCCTGAGCCTTTAAATGGTCTCTCAGTCTGGTTCAGTAGGAATCACAATCATGGGAAAGACTGCTGACCTGACAGTTGTGCCATCATTGACACCCTCCATAAGGAGGGAAAGCCTCAAAAGGTAATTGCAAAAGAAGTTGGATGTTCCCAAAGTGCTGTATCAAAGCACATTAATAGAAAGTTATGTGGAAGGGGAAAGTGTGGAAGAAAAAGGTGCACAAGCAGCAGGGATGACCACAGCCTGGAGAGGATTGTCAGGAAAAGGCCATTCAAAAGTGTTGGGGACTTTCACAAGGAGTGGGCTGAGGCTGGAGTCAGTGCATCAAGAGCCACCACACACAGATGGATCCTGGACATGGGCTTCAAATGTCATCAGAAGCGTCTTACCTGGGCTAAAGAAAAACAGACCTAGTCTGTTACTCAGTGGTCCAAAGTCCTCTTTTCTGATGAGAGCAACTTTTGCATCTCATTTGGAAACCAAGGACCCAGAGTCTGGAGGAAGAATGGAGAGGCACAGACAGCAACATATTTGAAGTCCAGTGTGAAGTTTCCACAGTCTGTATTGATTTGGGGAGCCATGTCATCTGCTGGTGTTGGTCCACTGTGCTTCATTAAGGCCAGGGTCAACGCAGCCGTCTACCAGGAGATTTTGGAGCACTTCATGCTTTCTTCCACAGACGAGCTTTATGGGGATGCTGACTTCATTTTCCAGCAGGACTTGGCACCTGCCCACACTGCCAAAAGCACCACAACCTGGTTCAATGACCGTGGGATTACTGTGCTTGATTGGCCAGCAAACTCACCTGACCTGAACCCCATAGAGAATCTATGGGCCATTGCCAAGAGAAAGATGAGAGACATGAGACCGAACAATGCAGAAGAGCTGAAGGCCGCTATTGAAGCATCCTGGTCTTCCATAACACCTCAGCAGTGCCACAGGCAGATAGCTTCCATGCCACACCTCATTGAGGCAGTAATTGCTGCAAAGGGGCCCAAATCAAGTACTGAGCACATATGCATGCTTATACTTTTCAGAGGTCTGATATTGTTCTATGTACAATCCTTGTTTTATTGATTGCATGTAATATTGTAATTTTTCTGAGATTGTGGATTTGGGGTTTTCATGAGCTGTAAGCCATCATCATCACAATTATGACAAATCACGGCTTGAACTATCTTGTTTTGCATGTAATGAGTCTATCTCATATATTAGTTTCACCTTTTAAGTTGCATTACGGAAATAAATGAACTTTTGCACGATATTCTAATTTTTCGAGTTTCAGCTGTAGATTTGTCAGTAAATCTTTTTTTTAAGACCGTCACGGATTTCTGGGAAAAATATATGTGAAAGTTTAATGCGAAATGCACGAACACTTGGCACGCAGAAATCCCACATTTCACCCAACAAGATTAAGGCAGCTCGGCCATCAAGACGCCTCGCTGACCGCGACCCTTCCGTCCTAATCAGGCGGCAACAGTCAAGGTCTAGAGCCGACTGGTGAGGAAGATAAGCCATCAGATGACTGTGTAAGGGGCGGGTTTGGGCTGGGCTTCTTTTCACGTGATCCAGTCGCTGGCTCATATTTTGCCGGCCGCTCTGCGCTGGCTCCACAGTAGTTGCTTGTTCTTCGGGTCTACACGACAGCGAATGAAACGAGGAGAAATGTTGGCCGTCACTCTGCTTTTGGTTCTGGCCGTCGGCTCCGGGGTATTGGCCGAACCCCTTAAGTTCCTGGACTGTGGTGAGTAACTCTTTCGCATTGTGACTGTTCTGGATCCTTTAACTTCCGGGACCGCCCGAGAGTTGTTACTCCTGCTCTTAGGGATCACATGGCGCTGTGATGTTTGCAGTGATTCCCCCGCACAGAGAACGCGGGTGGGTGATCTCTGTAGGCGGGTATGAAAGGTGGCGAGAAGCCTTGTGCCTAAAGCGGCAAGGCAAGCGCCCACCGTCATGTTTTTCGGGTTGTGGCGGCCCCAGAAAGCAGTAAAGAGACCAGATCCCCAAAGCGTCTCTGCTCCAAGGTAACTGGGAATCTTGTGATCAAATTATTATTTGGGACTTCATTCTGTTGTTAGCAGAAAGAATTAATGGGGGAGACCAGTTTCTTTCCATCATTCCCCTAAAACTACTTTCACAAGCCAGTTTGCTCCAACTTAGAGCTACCTGTTGGAGACTTCTTCAAGTACCAGTTTTATTGTATATCACCGTTATGGTTTAGCTTTGGGTGCGTGCAAACTGCTTGAAGTATGCATGACTCATTGAATCATATGGACTAGCTTAGCCTGGTTTTTTGCTCTGGGTCGTGAATACAGTGATGGTACTTGAATGCTTATGTGTGAACAAGATCATTCTCTTTTCAGAACAGCCTCTCTATGCAGCAAAGGGGGCATTTGTGTTCTGACCTTAAACTTGGATATAGTTAGGGGCAAGATGCAATCACTGGTTTTTAATTCTTATAAAATGAAGTGACGAGGAAATATGTACAGTGCAACATGAATGAATGGTAACTTTTCTTTTTTCCCCCCCTTTCCCCTTAAGCCTGCTTCTCTCTAGTTTTAGGTTTTCTCTTACAGGAATTACTGCCTTGGAGCAAAATTAGGAAAAATCCAGTTTGATAAAATCCATCTAATGCAGGAAAAACCATTGGTAGTATTTTTATTTATAACTCACTAATGAAGAGCTAGAAACACTGGGTGGGGGTTAGTTTAGAGTTATTATTTCATATATCCTTTATCTTCTAAAATGTGGAGTTTTTAATCTTTATTCACCTGTTGCCCAGGCTTAATGATAATGGTAGCTCAAACATGTTTTTTTAAATTCATATTTATATGCCGCCCTTCTCCGGAGACTCAGGGCAGCTTACAGTTTTTGGGATACAACCCAATGCGCTCAGCAATAGCCTTCATTCCATTGTATATGCCTGCTTATTACTAAGCGGCATTTTTACAAAGTCAGCTTATTGCCCCCAACAATCTTGGGTCCTCAATTTACCTACCCGAGAGAATGGAAGGCTGAGTCAATGTTTGACATTGACATGACTTGAAATGTTCTAGCAAACACTAATGTTTCTGAAGTTATACTACAGTGTAACTTTAATGTATCAGAAAAAAGTAGTTCTTTGATTGTAACAGGATTATAAATAGCTACACAGTTTCTATGCCTTGAACTTCATTTTTTCATCTAGGATCATAGGAGCTGCATCTGAAATTGTGAGCCAGTCTCTGGGTAGAGCCAAGGAATTAGCCCACATATGAGATTTTGTTGACTAGTGAGGTTCTGACATTCATAGGAAGAAAAAATATTTTTCATATAGTACAGGCCATTTTTTATTCTAACCTATTTTCTAAATCTTATCTTTCTTTAAAAATAAAAAATAAATTCTAGCCTTTGGCAGAATGAATGCTTATTGTTTCTTCAGGTCACTCAGATTCCACATATAGCTCTCAGCCTGGTAAGCCTGATTTCCCCATGCATCAGTTTATGCCCCTGTGAATGAATTTTGAATGTGTTCGTGGGAGTTTTTTCTTCTGATTTTCTCCTATTAAGTCCTCTCTAAACTGTCCTTGAACACTGAGGAAGTTCTCTGAAACCAAAGGGGATTGGTGTGCAGTGCAGAAGGAAGGAGTCAAGCTGATGAGATTCTTCCTGCCTTTCTTAAAGATAAAGCTATTTCATCCAGAGATGGCTGTAATTATCAGATTTGACAAATCTCCATCCCACCTCTGTCCTCTATTTTTCCCCACAACAGCAATCCTGTGAGGTGGGTTAGGCGGAGAGATAGTGATTAGCCCAAAGTCACCAAGCTGGCTTTCATGGTTAGGACAGAACATGAACTCACAATTTCCTGCTTTCTAGTCTGGTGCCTTAACTGCTAAACCAAACTAGCTCTCAGTTTATCAAGTACGTTTAATACTTTAATTCTGAGTAGATTTATGTACCATTTCATTGGAGCCAGTGGTGGGATTCAAATTTTTTTACTATCGGTTCTGTGGCTTCGTGGGCATGGCAGGGAAGGATACTGTAAAATCTCCATTCCCACCCCACTCCTGGGGGAAGGTTACTGCAAAATCCCATTCCCTCCCCACCCCACTAACCTGCTTTCCAGCTCCATTCTCCTGTGTAGGGCAATAAAAGAAAACCCAGCTGATGAGCTGGGACTTGGGAAGCAGAGAATAGATGAGGGTGGGGCCAGTCAGGGGTGGTATTTGCTGGTTCTCTGAACTACTCAAAATTTCTGCTGCCCGTTCTCCAGAACTGGTCAGAACCTGCTGAATACCACCTCTGATTGGTCTTGTAAACATTTTTAATAGGATATAAATATCAATGAACACAAGATAATATTCTGTCCTGAACTGGGAGAGCTCTTTAGATGGTAAGTCATGCCATATCACCTCATGAATGGATTATTGGACTGGGCTGTCCTTGAAGACTACTTGGATAACCATTCGTCTGAAGTGGTGTAGGGTTTCCTGCCTAGGCAGGGGGTTGGACTAGAAGACCTCCAAGGTCCCTTCCAACTCTGTTACTTTATTCTATTCAGATACTACAAGTAGTGCAGAATGTGAATGGGCAATGTTGCCATGCCTTGTTGTCTGTGTGACCCCTCTGCTTTGTGCACTGCTTACCTGTTGGTGTTCTAGGTGCAATTCAAAGTCTGGGTTACCACTTATACTGCCTTTACTACTGTAGTATAGGGCCAGGTTATTTAATGCAGAGATCCCCAACCTGTGGGCCGCAGCCCACTACTGGGCCATGGACTGTTGACCACTGGGCTGTGTGAGTGGCTGGCCAGTGAGTGTGTGCACATGTGCATACCTCCCCCCACTCATGCTAGCATTACACAGATGCCCTGTTTGCAATGCAGGTGTGTTCATGGCCCTGTTTGCTTGCTCATGGCCCCTTTCATGCATGTGTATGCACAAGTAAAGGTACCTGCCCCTTCCTTTCCTCCCAGTCACCAACCCAGAAAGATTGGGGAACTCTGATTTAATGGATTGCCTATTTCCAGTTGTTTATGCCACCCTAGTGTGATCAGGCAGAGTGGGAATACTCTGGGCCCCATTACTTAAGCTACATCATCTTGTGAGGTCTAGAAGCAAGTCTTCTTTATCACAGTTCTCTGGAATAATATCACCCCCCAAGAGATCTATCTATATGGCTTCCATCCTGACAACATGCAGAAAGCTATTAAAGACCTCTGTCATCCTAGGCTGTGGGCAGAATGAAGGATACTTTATTTCATATGTTTTTTTCTTTAATTGTAAACCACCCAGAGTAATTGGGAATCAAGCAGCCTACAACTTGTATAAATAAAAATTAATAAATAAGACATTTCTGCATAAAAGCAAAACTTTAGGGCTGCATCTGATCTCACTAAAAAATCTACACTTACAGTATCTTTCATCTAAGAGTTCAAATGGTTTGTATGAGATTTCCCTTAGTATATAATAAGTACCACAAGAATCTTCTGAAGTGGTTTGGACTGAGAATGACTGGCTCAAAGTCACCAAGTGAGCTCCACGACTCCATAACATCGTCAAGATTATACTACATTCATCTCAACCTTACTGAGCTCACTTACGAGTAGACCCAACAAAGCCCTAAATACAACTGGTCTAATTTATTCTGTTCCTGAATAGGAATATTCTAAAATTATCTGGCAATTCAAATACAAACCTGGCAATTTCCTCTTTCAGCTCTATGCATCGTTGAGGCAAATAACAAAAACAGGCACTGATACATTATTGATGCATCAGTCATATGAGGATAATATGGTTCTATTCTTTCTGCACAGGTTCCAAAGATGGAAGTATTTTGGAGGTTAATGTGACTCCATGTCCTCAAATACCTTGCCTTCTCCACAAAGGACAGTCTTACAGTGTCAATGTTACATTTTCCAGTAGTAAGTATAACCTATTCATTTTGAAGTACAAGATTGATTTCCCAACTGAAACTTTTCAGGAATGTTTTCAGCATTCATAATGGGGTTATTTTCATTATTCCAAACATCCTACACATAAATGCATTCTTTTAGAATAGTTATATAAAAGTAATTTTATCAAACAATCAGCAATCAGCAATCAATGGAGTTCATAGATTCATAACATGTAGCACATGATTTTCAATGTTTCTTTTGTTGTTGTATATATGCTTGGGAAAATTGCAAATGGCTGTGATTGTCTAGTTTATGCACAATACAAATGAGAACAACCACAGTTTTATATTCAATGGGTTTTATTTATGGAAGTGTTTTCTCTGTAAAAACCTCAGAAAAGGGAAGCAAAGCAGAAAATTCATCATCAGTGAGACTTACTGATCTGCAGTGCTATAAATTATACAGCAGTTGGATTAATGGATAGGAAAGGAGGCAGACTGGACATGGAATATTGAAAACATTTCCTTATTGTGAAATGCAATGTTGTAGTCTATGTTCCTTGTCCTATTAAGATTAATCTCATTTTTCTTCTGCAGAAATTGAAAGCCAAGGCAGCAAAGCAAAGGTGTTTGGAGAAATCATGTTGGTAGATGTTCCTTTCCCACTTGAAGAGCCTGATGGATGCAAGAGTGGGGTCAAGTGCCCTATCCTTAATGGTCATTCTTACAGCTACTTGAACAAGCTGCCAGTAAAGAGCGACTACCCATCTGTGAGTTTCTTAGTAGACTGATCTCTGTACTTGGAGCTACTTTTCATGGTTCTTCATGTCATTTATGAAATAGTATGTGCATAACTGACCACTTGGTCCTACTTTGGCTGCTTTTGCAATGGGAAGGTTTAAGTCTGCAGAGATAGGGTTCCATTCTCCAAGGAAAGACCATTAGCTCACATATTTGTCTAACTTTCTGAAAGTACAATTTCTAAATTATACAGATTGTGGAAGATTTCATACGGTACTTCTTCCCACATTTAGAATGTCAGCATATTGGGAGGAAACCTCAATTAGAATAAGGAGTTGTTTCTATAACATGTTCAGCTATAGCTGCCCTCTGCAGTCTGAAATGATACGGTCCCTATAATCATATAGCTCATTATATTATGTATACATAAATGTGACTTCAGGCTTCAAAATAACAATCTCAGTTTTATCCCTCAGAGCAAAGGATGCAAAATGTAGTAGTTCTAACAAATATTCAAGGACATAAATTTATTCAGAGAAAGACATTTGCTATGTTGACAAGGGAGTTATGAGTATGATCCCTACATTCAAACATACACGAAAGATGAAACCTATTTCAAGTTCAAGTTAAATTCACATATGGTATTTTGTAATTTTTTTCCTCCAATAACCCCAAATCTTAATATCTGAGGAGCAATTATTCTCATTACTTTCCTTTTTTTTCTAGATTAAACTTCTTGTCAAGTGGCAGTTATCTGATGACCAAGGAGGATTGCTATTTTGCTGGAAGATTCCGGTTGAAATTACCGGTTAAAAAAGCCATTTAGCCCTCAAGAGTTACAGAGGATGGATGGCGGGGTTTGATGAAGACAAGGAAGATGTTTTGCTACACAAGGCATTTCCTGTTTATCCTATAGTATCTGTGCAATAATTGTTCTCAGAGACATAGTCTAGATGAAGAACAAAATGGATAGCTAGAATAAACAGTGGGTTGGTGGATATCTTGCTGTAACTCAGAGCAATGTTTGTTATAATTGAAAGAAATTCTGGATTTGTATTGCTTGATACTGAAATACCTACCACAGGAAATTGTTCTAAAAAACCCTGGCTCAGCAAAATTGATTACTGTGTTTCTAGCTTTTCAGTGCCTCTTGTGGTCAGATGCTGGCTGCAAATTTCCATCTGCTTCCCCCCCACCCACTTCCTCTTTATATCATAACCCAAACTACTTTTTACAACTGAAGTTGCCACCTGGAGCCAAAACAAGACAGGATAGCCACCTTTTGGGACTAATTCTGTAGATATTATATCTCAGAGGCCAAACCAAATGGCACTTGATCTCTATGCAGAAATAATTTATGTCAATCATTTTGCACTATCTTGTAAGTCATTTAAAGTTGCTGTGGGGTGTATTCCTAAATACAGTCATATTTTGTAACTGTTTCTAATAAACCAGCAGAATTAAACTTAATCTCTCTCTTTATTGATGATGGTGAAAATATTTGCTTATGATATAAAGATTCCTTCAAGGTGATTTTTACATCCATGAACGCCTTGGTAACAATATAGAAATATCTTGGTAACAATATAGAAATGGTTTGTATTGCCTCCTTCTGAGACGTTCTTTCAATTTTTCAGTCAAGTTTACAGCCCTGAAAAATTAGATTGATCTTCCATCCAAGACTAGCCCTGCTTAGTTTTTTGGTAACAGCCATAGTTAGTTAAGTATAGTCTCCTAATAGTCTAAAGAGTATCTTACATATATGAATAATGGTATGGTGGTCCTGGGACTTGAAACTATAATGTCATATATAGAATGCTTTCATTTCATTTTTTTCCCAAACTAGCCATCTCTCTTCTATTTGTTGAATCAGCAGGATCTGCTACTTATTTGGTTCTTCCCAAAAGTTTCTAGTTCTAAGCTCAGAAAGAGAAGGTAGAAACATATGAAGAACAGTTACACATATGAAGAACATACAGGAATTGGGCATGGCTAGTCTAGTGAAAAGAAGGACCAGGAGAGACATGATAGCAGTCTTCCAATATCTGAGGGGCTGCCACAGAGAGGAAGGGGTCAAGCAATTTTCTAAAGCACCAAGGCCAGACAAGGAATAATGGATGGAAACTGAACAAGGAGAGATTCAACCTGGAAATAAGGAGAAACTTTCTTGACAGTGAGATCAACCAATGGAACAGCTTGCCTTCAGAAATTGTGGGGGCTTCATCACTGAAGGCTTTCAAGAAGAGATTGGACTCCCAGTCAGAAATGGTGTAGGGCAGTGGTGGCTAACCTTTTTGGACTCCCATGCCAAAAACTGTGCATGTGGTCTCTCGTGCTTGCATGCCAGCACCCAGAAGGCAATGTGCATGCCCCCTGCACATGCGTTCATGGCCCCCCACACATCACATCTCTGCGCATGCATGCAGAATCTCCCATGCACCATGCATCTCTCCACATGCATGCACATCTCCCATGTACCCCCGCTCCCCACAAATGTGTGCCAGATACCTGACAATCAGCTGGCGAGTGGGCAGCATGTGCACATGCGCAGTGGGGCTCTTCCAGGTGACCTCTCAAATGCCAGCAGTTATATGACCAGCCCCAGTCTATAAACCATTAGGCACAATATTAAAAAAACACATTTATTTAACACGCATTTTTTCCAATGGAAAGCTCTGCATTATTTCTTAAAACTAAAGAGCTATAATTTTCCCCACTTCCCAAAGTAACATTCCAGCAATCACAGAAGGTGCAGTTGGATGTCCATGGCTTTTGGAGAACAGAAAGCCCCAAAAATACCAATGAAGTCCAAGCCACAATGAAACTATAAATAGTTGCTCTAACTTTGCAGGGCAAAATGTGTTCTGGGCTTGGATGTAGAGTACTGTGTCTTTTTATTTGCTAATAAGGGTAACTTTAAGGGAAGATTATATAGATTTTTGGCTGGATTCATTTGGAAGCCAAATGTCTTATCTGTGGAATGCGAATGTCCTTCAGTCATGCTAAAAGGAGGACATAATGCATTAGTAGCTGTGAGGAGGACATGCCCATTTTGTACACAAAGCTCAGACTATTTCTGAAAAGGCTAGAGTATAAGTAAATTTAGGAAGTAGCATTCTATGAATGGTAAAGAAATGTAAGATGATATGGGATAAGTGAGAAATTGGTACAATAAAGTGGTAAAGCCTTGTGAGAATAATTCTGGGGGCACAAATTGTTCACTTATGATACAAACAAAGAAACAAAAGGTGAACAGGAAGGAGGGAGTGTACTGGTCTATCCAATGCAATAAGTAACAAGGCCAAAAATATGTGATAAAAATGGCGTGATCATTTCTCAAATGCACATATGAAGATTGGGCCCTGAGTGTTTACACTGGCTGAAATACTGTAATTGAACAGATCCATATGCTGAGTCTTTGCTTTCCAGGAAGTAAAATGTTTTAAAGCTGCTGATTTCCCTGAAACACTTTTCCAACTGCACAGATTTCCAGTACTTGAAGCAAATGGCTGAAAATGTTGCCTCCACTTTAATTCTTCTTTTGGAGTTATGCAGCCTCTGGATTTTGTGCAGTCTCTGGAATGCAGTGAGTCTCCACTAAAGCTGCACTGCCAGGTGAGCAAGCGCAGCGATAGGAGCCCTCTGTGTTTTCACAGGCATTACCTTTACAAAGAATCATGGAGGCATTTGCTGCTTCACACTCATTGATATCTGATGGGGAGAGAGGGAAAAAGAACACAGGGGGTCCTCCTGCAGTCATCTGCCAGCAAAAATGGAGCCTGGGAGCCCAAGCTCCATTTTTAATGTCAGAGGCACTGTGGGCCAGTCCTTCACTATTTCCAGGGTGGCCCCGCAGGGCAGAACTAAGTACCCCATGGGCTGGATCCAGCCTATAAATGATCTATCTTTAGAGATGCAGCAGATAATCATAGGGCTGAAAGAGACCATAAAGGTGTCCTCATACCATGGTTGTCCTCATACCATGGTTGTCCTCATACCAGACAAATGGTTGTCCAATCTTTTCTTAAAAACCTCCAGTAATGAAGCATACACAACTTTGGGAAGGAAGCTGCTTAATAATTATCACTATCAGAAATTCCTCCTCATTTCCAGGTTGGATTTTCCTCTAACAAACTTCACTCATTACTTCTTATTCTATCCTACCCTCAGGTGCAATGGAGAATAAGTAAGCATTCTCTTCCCTCTCTCTTTTCTGCAGCCCTTCAAGTGTTGGAAAACTGCTATTTTGTCTCCTTTCAATCTTCTCTTCATTAAGCTAAACATCAATAAAAGAAAATGTTTGTAGTTCAGAATTGAAACACTGACAGGCAAGCCTCAATAATGGATGCTGGATGCATCATGCACAGGCCACACCCACCAAAGGCAAAAAAAGTTGTGATATACCACGTGACGTGATTGAGTTTGACACCTGTGTTCTGAAATATAAACTGAGAACAAACCCCACCACCCAACTAGCACTGATGGTGGTACCAATAAAGAAGAACATTTGTAGCTGAGAATTGAAATAAGGAGTCCTTCCTGTTCTCTGAACTTTGTTGTTTTCTTACAGATGTTTTATTACCCAAACTAGGAAGTATCCTCAGGACTAGTCCTGATGATGTTATCTAGTTTGGATAATGAAACTTCTGCAAGAAAATAACCAAGTTCAGAGAACACCAAGGACTCCTCCAGCTAAACGTATTTTCATTCTTAGTCATTTTCATAGAACTTAGAACAATGGCCCCCAACCTTTTGGGCACCAGGGACCAGTTCAGTTTTCCATGGACTGGAGGGGGTGTGGTTTTGCGTGCTGCCTGCATCCCACAGATGGGGCTTTGTTTGTTTGCACGGACCAGTTTCTGACATGCCACAGCCCGGTGCTAGTCCACAGTTGGGGACTCCCATCTTAGAGTTTAGACTCTTATCATCATCATGGCTCTTCTCTGCAATCTTTCTAGGGTCTCTGCAATTTTTTTTGTATTATGGTGACTGAAGCTGGATGCAATATTCCAAATGTGGCCTCAACAGTGCAGTATAAAGTGGTACTATCACTTCCCTTGATCTTGATACAAACCCTCTGTTGATGCAGCTTAGAACTGTATTGGCTTTTCTGGCACCTGCAGCACACTACTAACTCGTTTAAGCGGTGGTCCACCAGGCCACCTAGATCCCTCTCATAGGCACTACTGTTGAACCAGCTGCTGCCTATCCCCTACCTGTGCATTTGATTTTCCTGCCTAAGTGTTGGACCTTACTTTTCTTGTCACCAAATGCATCTTGTTGGATAGGGCCCAATCAAAACCCTTCTGAAACTTGAGTCTATCTTTTAAAGCATTGGCAGTTCCCTCCAGTTTGGTGTCTTCTGCAAACTTGATGAAATTCAATGCCCTCATCTATGTCACTTATGAACATTTTGAAGAGCATTGGGTCCAAGACAGAATCTTGAGGAACCTGCTGCATTCTTCCCTCCATGCCGATGTAGTTCCATTAAGGATCAAACATCAAATATATATTTATTCTATTGTTTGCTTTTGTTTTAATTGCTGTAAACTAACCTGAAAATCATCTGACTCAGGAATGAGTTACCAAATCCCTGGAAACAATAAATAAAATTAGCATTAATAGGGTTCTGGAGTGAGAAATTGTTTGGACAGATTGCGGTAAAGAGTTCTCTGAGGAAAGCCAGTTGAACTAAATGTGAGAAGATCCCTAAGATCCCTATTCCTTATCTTGGGTGTTTCTAACCCCAGCGAAAATGAATAGCTTTATCTTATATTCCATTAGGAAGCTACTTCATACAAAGCAAACAAAAAATCCCTTCCATAGTGACTAATAATGAATGCTTCAGTATAAAACCTTGGAGTGGTGGGTGGGGTGATCAGTTTGCTTAACTGAGCAAATCCAGTCCTAAACAACTTTTGGCTTGTTACTCAATGAGCCAAGGAATAGAAACAAATAACAAAGCATTGTGTTAGGTTTTTTTTGTAAGAGCAGCGAGAAAGGAAAAAATTAACCTTTAATACCATGGTTGGTTTTTAATATTTAAAAAGTTTAAAACTTTCTCTAGGGGTGGAAAGAGATAGGAAAGATTGGATAATGTAAATCAAGTATATTCTTTATGATTTTTTCTGGATTTCTGGTTTATTGTAACTGAGAATGTGCCTGTGTCTTCAGATAACAAACTAACAGAGTTGGAAGGGATTTTGGAGGTCTTCTAGTCCAACCCCCTGCTCAGGCAGGAAACCCTATATCATTTCAGACAAATGGTTATCCAATCTCTTCTTACAAACTTCAATGGTTGGAACATTCACAACTTCTCAAAGCAAGCTGTGCCACGGGTTAATTGTTCTAACTGTGAGGAAATTTCTCATTTGTTCTAAGTTGCTTCTCTCCTTAATTAGTTAACATCAGTTGTTTCTTGTCCTGCCTTCAGGTGCTTTGGGGAATAGGTTGACTCCCTCATCTTTGTGGCAACTCTTCTTTATTGAAGCACTGCTATCATGTCACCCCTAGTCCTTCTTTTCATTAAACTCGACATACAGTTTCAGCAATTGTTCTTTATATGTTTTAGCCTCCAGTCCCCTAATCATCTTGGTTGCTCTTCTGTGCACTCTTTCATGGTATAAACCTTCGTGTGGATTTATACCATGAATGTTAGAAGTATTTCAAGTAGCACCAGGTAAACTTAATATTAACTATACATTTTAGTGAGAGCCATTTTGGTCTAGCAGTTAAGGCATCAGGCTAAAACTAGGAAACTGGGAGTTCTAGTCTCCGCCTTGGGCATGAAGCCAGTTGGGTGACCTTGGACTAGTCACCTTCTCTCAGCCTTAGGAAAGCGATAAATGGCAAACCACTTCTGATAAATCTTGGCAAGAAAACTGCAGGGACTTCTCCAAGCAGTATCCAATATTGAAAATAACTGAACTGAAAACAAAAAACATTCTAGTAAAGAATAATGACAGTAAACTTCAGTAAGAACAATGAATCCAGTTGGTCATGTATCTAGACAGAAATGTTAATAAGACCTAAATTCAAGGTTACCAAAGTTACTTCACAACATGGTTTTCAACCCAGTATTTACTCTCAACTGCCTCCCAGGCAAGGGCAGATATCAGTGCCCAAACAGATATGGAGTTATTCACAAAAGTAGTCCTTTAAATTAGTTAAGGAAAAAAAATTCAGTTTGAAAAATATCTATCTATTAATGAGCTTGACACAACTATCAAGAAGGGCCTATTTTAGAGCAGGGGTGTCAAACTCACATCATCACAGCAGCATCATGTGGTGTATCGGGACTTTTTCCCCCTTCACTAAACCAGGCAGAGGCATGGCCAGCGCATGATGTATCCGCCCACAGGCCGTAAATTTGACAGCCCTGTTCTAGAGCAAGATTTGAGTATGCTGGATACCACAGTCAAGTATGGTGCTTCCATCACCTGCCATAACATAAGGTGACGAATGTATGTGGTGGCCCAGCCATCCAAGGTAACCCTCATGTTTTGTTTGCTAAGTATATGTCCCTCTCAAATATTTAACATCCCTATTTGAAACAACAAGCCACTGGGATATGAATCACAGTCTGTTCTATTTCCTACTGGGCTCTAATGTACACATTGTGAGCAGAATTGCTACTTTTATATTTAAGGCAGTTGAGCTAAGAACTCAAGATAACAAACAGATCAATGTATCATGTAAAGGTGATGTATGTATCTGAATGTTGATTCTTATCACGTGTATTACGATATTTTCTTTTACCCATTTTATCCTTGAATTAATTCCTGTATTTTATGTTTTACTTTTTTGATATGGTCATAAGACATATAACAGAATAATAGAGTTGGAAGGGACCTTGGAGGTCATTTAGTCCAACTCCCTGCTTCAGCAGGAGTTTGTATATCATTTCAGACATATGGCTGTCCAGTCTCGTCTTAAAAGCTTCTAGTGATTGAGCACCCACAACTTCTGAATGCAAGTCATTCCACTGGTTGATTGTTCTCCTTAGTTCTAGGTTGCTTCCCTCCTTGCTTAGTGTCCATCCATTGGTTCACATCTTGCCTTCTGGTACTTTGGAAAATAATTTCCCCCCTCATCTTTGTGGCAGCCCCTCAAATATTGGAGCACTACTATCATGTCACCCTTACCTCTTCTTTTCACTAGACTAGACTTACCTAATTCCTTCAATTGTTCTTCATATGTTTTGGCCTCCAGTCCCCTAATAATCTTTGTTGCTCTTCTCTGTACTCTTTCTAGAGTCTCAACATCTTTTTTATATTGTGCTAACCAAAACTGGATGCAATCAGACTAATCAATTAATAATCTAAATTCAACTACAAAGCCTAACTGTTGAAGCAAATGGCATTTCCTCACCAGAGGACCTTGGAGGGCAGAGTGCACAGTCCCGACTCCAAGCCTCTCCATAATGGCAACAGCACTCCGAATATGTTGTTTGTCGTCCCAGCAATGGTTCACTACAAACATAGCTTGTTGAGACCTTCTGCCAACAAATTTCTAATTCACTGTCAGGTCCATCCGGATTATCTGTTATTGAAAAAAAATAGAAAAAATAAGCCAGTCTCTATGTCGTATTAAGGCCATAATACTGTAAAGCCTTATATAATCATAACAGAGCTTCCCTCTTTCCTTTCCGCAGAATTTTGATCTTTTGTTGCAATATTGGCTAGGGTTTGAGATTTCATTGTTCTGAGGGTCAACATATAGAATCATAGATGTAGCAAGGCTATTAGGTCTTGAGGTTTAGGATAGGAATATAAATTAAAACATCATTGGAAGACAATTATCAAGGCTGTTCAAGTAATGAAATGTTTTGACTTTTAGGATCTTTTTTGCAACATAAAACCTAGGAATAGCATTGCTGAATCAGTCCATGACCCATCTTAGCAAGCAGACAGAAAAGAGAGACATATCCCTCTCCCACCTGGTCCTCCTGCAGCTGTTATATAGAAGCATATTGCTTCAAGTTCAGATATAGCAGTGAGTTTTCAAGGTTAAGTTCATTTCTGCACTGCTGACTTACTGGGTCTCCACAATAATACCCCGTCACTATGGAAATTATATACAGCCTGTCTATGTTACTATTATTTTGGCACTATGATATTTGAATGACTCTAGAAGGCAATATAAATGTGCAAAAATTGCTTAATATCTGTTGTTAGACCTGTTTTCCAACGTATGTTGATGCATGTATTTAATCTTTTTTAAAAAACCATTCAAGTTAGTGGCCATCACACCTTCTGGTACTAAAGTCACAGATTAATTATACACTTGAGATGAAGTGCTTTCTTTTTTTCAACCTTCTTCCAATTGACTTCATTGGGTAATGCCTGGTTCTGGTATTTTGAAAAAAATAAAGAAAAGCATCTCCCTGCACACTTTCTCAATGCCATGTATGTTTTTAGATATTTGAGTCAGGTGCCATTTTCATTAATTTCAAGTTAAAAAATCCCAAACATTACCACATTCTCTTGTCTAAGCTCTGAGCATGTTGGTTGTTTCCTTCTATCTTTTCCAACATTATTTTTCCTTTTCCCTTTTATCACAACAATCCTGGGAAGTAGATCAGGTTGACAGATGCGGATCGGCCCAAAGTCAATTAGCGAGAGACATAGTTTTAAACTACGTTTCCTACTTTGGTGCTTCATTTTTTAGATTTTTTAATTAAAAAGAAACACAAAAGAGATTTACAAGCAGAGTAATATTAAATAAAAAGTATGAAGCAACATTAAATTACCACATATTAAAATACAGTGTATCAATTTAAGACTTCATAACATAATTAAAATTAAATGGATATTCACTAATTAATAACCAACATGCATCCTAGTATTCTTCCCCAAGGCCCCTTCAATTGCTGTAGCTTCTTGCGAATGTCTTCATAACTTTGTGCTATGAATCTCTCATTCAACATTCTGACATTATCTGGCAGCCTTGGATCCACCTGTGTATACAACTCATATGCCTCGATCAAATGCTGAAGAAACCTTTCAGGACTCTCATCTGCCTTCAGTGTAACTAAAGATGGCTTTGACATGTTCACAGGGGTTTTTCCCGCTCCTCTCAAAGCTTCTACTACCAAATTTTGATACTCCCTCAACCTGGTCCGATCCTCATCCCTTGTGGGTTCCCAGCCAGGATCCCTTTCAGGTGCTCTCTCTGCTAATTCTGCAGTAATATCTTCCACATTTGGGAATCTAGCTTTAACACATTTCCTCACAGCTACCTTCCATTTTTCCTTCTCCTCTGGAGTCAACAAAGCGTTCATTAACTGCTGCACATCCGACCATGTCGGGTCATGAGTTCGCATAATGGTCTGGAATAAATCTGCCATTTCAGTGGGCTTAGTAGATAATGGCCCATAATGTTGTTTCCAATTCAAAAGATCAGTTGTAGTAAATGGCACATACTGAAAAAGGGGCCGGTATTCCACCTCCCCTGTTGGTTCATGATTGGTTGGTTTACTTGTAGCAGTGCCAGAAGTTCAGATTTGGCTTTCTTTGCTCTAGCGGCTTCCGCCCGGGCCCTAGCGCGCTTCTGAGGCCCTACAGGCTGCTCTCTCTCTGTTGCCTCCTGACCTTCCTCCTCACTATGTCCACTACTGATTTTTATTTTGGGTCTCGCTCTGCCACTGGCCTGTCCCTGGGCCCCTCCATCACCTGGTGCTTGGTACGGCGGCACTGGGGGCAATAGGGGTGCACATGGTGGGGGCGAGGGCCACAAATCACCCTCCTGGGTCTCAGTCAGGATTCTTTTTTTCTCTACGTATTTCTATTTACACGGCACTTTTTCTCCTTGTCTTGACATCACCCGGGCCCTGTGGCCTCTTGGGTGGGCTACACATAGTCTGACCATTTCAGCCTGACATTGTAACAAATCATCAGCCCTTTCTACTAACACATTCGCCCATTGGTCTATATATGGGAATTGATCAGGGTACTGACTTATGTTTCCAGCAATCACATCCCACAGTGCATCTGTGGTCTTGGACTTGAAGGAACCCTGCGGTGGCCATCCAGTACCAAACTTCAGCCACACTTGTTCACACAAGAATTTCAGTCGTGCTCTATTTCCCTTAGGGTATGAGGGGTTACTAAAATATGAATCAAAGCCTTGTAACATGCATGCCAACGGAGTGTTGGGCACGCTCTGATGCCCCCCCCATCCTAACACACTGCCACTGACTCGCAGTCCCAGAACTCACGGTCACTGATGAGAACTGCAATGGCTTAACCACCCACACAACCTGACATGGACTACTTTAGGGTCACTGCCCCGAGTCCAGGAGGGTGATCAGTCCCCCTCTTCTGTCTTCAAACAAGACAGGTACACCAGAATTTAACAGATACTCACCTGAGTCGTGCAGTCAAGCGCCCTGATCCTGGCCAGGAATTGTTCAGACCACTTTTCCTACAAAGCAGGGTTCTTGGACTCATCCAAAGCACCATCGGTACCACAAAGCTGTCACCACCGTCTCCCAAAGGTCCCCCGTGGTGCCTGGAGAATGTTCAGGAGCGACCGCCTGGTGGGCCGAGGGGTAGAAGGGCCCTCAGCGAAATATCACCTTGACCTATATGGGTCCCTTCGTGGTTGCCACCTTTTGTAGGAATTAAATGAAGGAGACCCAGGCCAAGCTCTTCTATGTAGGAAAGCCTTTATTGCGCAGGTTCAAACAGCTAAGAAAGCAAAAAGGTTTGAACCCCGAAGGATTCCAAAGAGCATATTTTTATAAGGTTACATTCATATCTTGGTTATACATCTGAGCAGGGGTGTTAACCTTTACATATATGGTCATAAAGGGAACTGAAACATGCTTAGTACAGATAAAGTTATGTTAGGGAATTACATGTGATATATGGCCAGATATGGGGAGGCACAACAGGATACATCTGTCTGGGTCAGTAAGATAAAAATATACATAATGCAGGTGAAGCTGTTTTTATGCACCGTTAGTAGATATTCAATATGAGCCAAAGTTTATGAGCCAACGTTTTGGGCCTTCCGGCCTAGCAAAGCCTAAACCCTAGTTTGGACTGTCTCATATTAGAATGAGAAATCAATTTTTCCATTGTCTAGTCCAAGAATCAACTGGAATCAACTTCCCCTGGAGCTACGAGTGGCCCCTGACCTTCGATCTTTCCGCCGCGACCTAAAGACATGGCTTTTCCAGCTCGCCTACCCAGACTGATGGAGGGATGGGAATTTTTAGTTGTGAGTTTTGTTTTTAGCTTAATGAGATTTCTTATTCAATTTAATTCTGTTTTAATTTTTGTACTCTTCTTTTAATGTAAGCCGCCCTGAGTCCTTTGGGAGATAGGGCAGCATAGAAGTCTCATAACAAATAAATAAATAAATAGATAGATAAACAAACAAACAAATAAATAAATTGTGTCCTGGTTTAACAAATCAAAGCCAAGATATTTAAGCCTTATGTTAAGAGATGTCCAACTTTCAAATGTTATATAAGTTCATATATAAAACTGTAATCCATAATTTCCAAGATCAATTAAATTCTGTATCAGAATTATGAAGTTATTTCTAGAGATTGATCTTATCTCCCAATCTTGTAGAGATTGATCACATCTTAATTTATTATTTTTTACATAGGAAATCATATCTGCTTTCAGTTCATTTAGTGACCATTCAAAGTTACAACAGCATTGAAAAAAGAGATTTATGACCTGTTTTCACACTTACGACCATAGTAGCAACCTCATGGTCATGTGATCAAAATTCAGACACTTGGCAATTGACTCATATTTATGAGGGTTGCAGTGTCCCAGGGTCATATGATCCCTTTTGCGGCTTTCTGACAAGCAAAGTCAGTGGGGAAGCCAAATTCCCTTAATTAACAGTTTGACTTATTTAACAATTACAGTGATTTGCTTAATGACTGTGGTGAGAAAGGCCATAAAATGGGGCAAACTCATATACCAAATGTTTCACTTAGCAACAGAAATTTGGGCTCAGTTGTGGTCATAAGTCAAGGGCTACCTGTGCTACAACTGGCTCTCTTATGTTTTCTAATGTGTCCTGACCTCATCTCTATTTGGTCCACTGTGCTTCATTAAGGCCAGGGTCAACGCAGCCGTCTACCAGGAGATTTTGGAGCACTTCATGCTTTTTTCCACAGACGAGCTTTATGGGGATGCTGACTTCATTTTCCAGCAGGACTTGGCACCTGCCCACACTGCCAAAAGCACCAAAACCTGGTTCAATGACTGTGGGATTACTGTGCTTGATTGGCCAGCAAACTCGCCTGACCTGAACCCCATAGAGAATCTATGGCGCATTGCTAAGAGAAAGATGAGAGATATGAGACCGAACAATGCAGAAGAGTTGAAGGCTGCTATTGAAGCATCCTGGTCTTCCATAACACCTCAGCAGTGCCACAGGCTGATACCATGCCACGCCTCATTGAGGCAGTAATTGCTGCAAAGGGGCCCAAACCAAGTACTGAGCACATATACATGCTTATACTTTTCAGAGGTCTGATATTGTTGCATGTACAATCCTTGTTTTATTGATTGCATGTAATATTCTAATTTTCTGAGATTGTGGATTTGGGGTTTTCATGAGCTGTAAGCCATCATCATCACAATTATGACAAATCACGGCTTGAACTATCTTGTTTTGCATGTAATGAGTCTATCTCATATATTAGTTTCACCTTTTAAGTTGCATTACGGAAATAAATGAACTTTTGCACGATATTCTAATTTTTCGAGTTTCAGCTGTAGATTAGTCAGTAAATCTTTTTTAAGACCGTCACGGATTTCTGGGAAAAATATATGTGAAAGTTTAATGCGAAATGCACGAGCACTTGGCACGCAGAAATCCCACATTTCACCCAACAAGATTAAGGCAGCTCGGCCATCAAGACGCCTCGCTGACCGCGACCCTTCCGTCCTAATCAGGCGGCAACCGTCAAGGTCTAGAGCCGACTGGTGAGGAAGATAAGCCATCAGATGACTGTGTAAGGGGCGGGTTTGGGCTGGGCTTCTTTTCACGTGATCCAGTCGCTGGCTCATATTTTTCCGGCCGCTCAGCGCCGGCTCCACAGTGGTTGCTTCTTGTTCGGGTCTGCACGGCAGTGGATGAAACGAGGAGAAATGCTGGCCGTCACTCTGCTTTTGGTTCTGGCCGTCGGCTCCGGGGTATTGGCCGAACCCCTTAAGTTCCTGGACTGTGGTGAGTAACTCTTTCGCATCGTGACTGTTCTGGATCCTTTAACTTCCGGGACCGCTCGAGAGTTGTTACTCCTGCTCTTAGGGATCACATGGCGCTGTGATGTTTGCAGTGATTCCCCCGCACAGAGAACGCGTGTGGGTGATCTCTGTAGGCGGGTATGAAAGGTGGCGAGAAGCCTTGTGCCTAAAGAGGCAAGGCAAGCGCCCACCGTCATGTTTTTCGGGTTGTGGCGGCCCCAGAAAGCAGTAAAGAGACCAGATCCCCAAAGCGTCTCTGCTCCAAGGTAACTGGGAATCTTGTGATCAAATTATTATTTGGGACTTCATTCTGTTGTTAGCAGAAAGAATTAATGGGGGAGACCAGTTTCTTTCCATCATTCCCCTAAAACTACTTTCACAAGCCAGTTTGCTCCAACTTAGAGCTACCTGTTGGAGACTTCTTCAAGTACCAGTTTTATTGTATATCACCGTTATGGTTTAGCTTTGGGTGCGTGCAAACTGCTTGAAGTATGCATGACTCATTGAATCATATGGACTAGCTTAGCCTGGTTTTTTGCTCTGGGTCGTGAATACAGTGATGGTACTTGAATGCTTATGTGTGAACAAGATCATTCTCTTTTCAGAACAGCCTCTCTATGCAGCAAAGGGGGCATTTGTGTTCTGACCTTAAACTTGGATATAGTTAGGGGCAAGATGCAATCACTGGTTTTAATTCTTATAAAATGAAGTGACGAGGAAATATGTACAGTGCAACATGAATGAATGGTAACTTTTCTTTTTTTTTCCCCCCTTTCCCCTTAAGCCTGCTTCTCTCTAGTTTTAGGTTTTCTCTTACAGGAATTACTGCCTTGGAGCAAAATTAGGAAAAATCCAGTTTGATAAAATCCATCTAATGCAGGAAAAACCATTGGTAGTATTTTTATTTATAACTCGCTAATGAAGAGCTAGAAACACTGGGTGGGGGTTAGTTTAGAGTTATTATTTCATATATCCTTTATCTTCTAAAATGTGGAGTTTTTAATCTTTATTCACCTGTTGCCCAGGCTTAATGATAATGGTAGCTCAAACATGTTTTTTTAAATTCATATTTATATGCCGCCCTTCTCCGGAGACTCAGGGGGGCTTACAATTTTTGGGATACAACCCAATGCACTCAGCAATAGCCTTCCTTCCATTGTATATGCCTGCTTATTACTAAGCGGCATTTTTACAAAGTCAGCTTATTGCCCCCAACAATCTTGGGTCCTCAATTTACCTACCCCGAGAGAATGGAAGGCTGAGTCAATGTTTGACATTGACATGACTTGAAATGTTCTAGCAAACACTAATGTTTCTGAAGTTATACTACAATGTAACTTTAATGTATCAGAAAAAAGTTGATTGTAACAGGATTATAAATAGCTACACAGTTTCTATGCCTTGAACTTTGTTTTTTCATCTAGGATCATAGGAGCTGCATCTGAAATTGTGAGCCAGTCTCTGGGTAGAGCCCACATATGAGATTTTGTTGACTAGTGAGGTTCTGACATTCATAGGGAGAAAAAATATTTTTCATATAGTACAGGCCATTTTTTATTCTAACCTATTTTCTAAATCTTATCTTTCTTTAAAAATAAAAAATAAATTCTAGCCTTTGGCAGAATGAATGCTTATTGTTTCTTCAGGTCACTCAGATTCCACATACAGCTCTCAGCCTGGTAAGCCTGAGTTCCCCATGCATCAGTTTATGCCCCTGTGAATGAATTTTGAATGTGTTCGTGGGAGTTTTTTCTTCTGATTTTCTCCTATTAAGTCCTCTCTAAACTGTCCTTGAACACTGAGGAAGTTGGTGTGCAGTGCAGAAGGAAGGAGTCAAGCTGATGAGATTCTTCCTGCCTTTCTTAAAGATAAAGCTATTTCATCCAGAGATGGCTGTAATTGTCAGATTTGACAAATCTCCATCCCACCTCTGTCCTCTATTTTTCCCCACAACAGCAACCCTGTGAGGTGGGTTAGGCGGAGAGATAGTGATTAGCCCAAAGTCACCAAGCTGGCTTTCATGGTTAGGACAGAACATGAATTCACAATTTCCTGCTTTCTAGTCTGGTGCCTTAACTGCTAAACCAAACTAGCTCTCAGTTTATCAAGTACGTTTAGTACTTTAATTCTGAGTAGATTTATGTACCATTTCATGGGAGCCAGTGGTGGGATTCAAATTTTTTTTACTACGGTTCTGTGGCTTGGTGGGCATGGCAGGGAAGGATACTGTAAAATCTCCATTCCCACCCCTCCTGGGGAAGGTTACTGCAAAATCCCATTCCCTCCCCACCCCACTAACCTGCTTTCCAGCTCCATTCTCCTGTGCAGGGCAACAAAAGAAAACCCAGCTAATGAGCTGGGACTTGGGAAGCAGAGAATAGATGAGGGTGGGGCCAGTCAGGGGTGGTATTTGCTGGTTCTCTGAACTACTCAAAATTTCTGCTGCCCGTTCTCCAGAACTGGTCAGAACCTGCTGAATACCACCTCTGATTGGAGCATTGTCTTATAAACATTTTTAATAGGATATAAATATCAATGAACACAAGATAATATTCTGTCCTGAACTGGGAGAGCTCTTTAGATGGTAAGTCATGCCATATTACCTCATGAATGGATTATTGGACTGGGCTGTCCTTGAAGACTACTTGGATAACCATTCGTCTGAAGTGGTGTAGGGTTTCCTGCCTAGGCAGGGGGTTGGACTAGAAGACCTCCAAGGTCCCTTCCAACTCTGTTACTTTATTCTATTCAGATACTACAAGTAGTGCAGAATGTGAATGGGCAATGTTGCCATGCCTTGTTGTCTGTGTGACCCCACTGCTTTGTGCACTGCTTACCTGTTGGTGTTCTAGGTGCAATTCAAAGTCTGGGTTACCACTTATACTGCCTTTACTACTGTAGTATAGGGCCAGGTTATTTAATGCAGAGATCCCCAACCTGTGGGCCGCAGCCCACTACTGGGCCATGGACTGTTGACCACTGGGCTGTGTGAGTGGCTGGCCAGTGAGTGTGTGCACATGCATACCTCCCCCACTCATGCTAGCATTACACAGATGCCCTGTTTGCAATGCAGGTGTGTTCATGGCCCTGTTTGCTTGCTCATGGCCCCTTTCATGCATGTGTATGCACAACTAAAGGTACCTGCCCCTTCCTTTCCTCCCAGTCACCAACCCAGAAAGATTGGGGAACTCTGATTTAATGGATTGCCTATTTCCAGTTGTTTATGCCACCCTAGTGTGATCAGGCAGAGTGGGAATACTCTGGGCCCCATTACTTAAGCTACATCATCTTGTGAGGTCTAGAAGCAAGTCTTCTTTATCACAGTTCTCTGGAATAATATCACCCCCCAAGAGATCTATCTATATGGCTTCCATCCTGACAACATGCAGAAAGCTATTAAAGACCTCTGTCATCCTAGGCTGTGGGCAGAATGAAGGATACTTTATTTCATATGTTTTTTTCTTTAATTGTAAACCACCCAGAGTAATTGGGAATCAAGCAGCCTACAACTTGTATAAATAAAAATTAATAAATAAGACATTTCTGCATAAAAGCAAAACTTTAGGGCTGCATCTGATCTCACTAAAAATCTACACTTACAGTATCTTTCATCTGAGAGTTCAAATGGTTTGTATGAGATTTCCCTTAGTATATAATAAGTACCACAAGAATCTTCTGAAGTGGTTTGGACTGAGAATGACTGGCTCAAAGTCACCAAGTGAGCTCCACGACTCCATAACATCGTCAAGATTATACTACATTCATCTCAACCTTACTGAGCTCACTTACGAGTAGACCCAAAGCCCTAAATACAACTGGCCTAATTTATTCTGTTCCTGAATAGGAATATTCTAAAATTATCTGGCAATTCAAATACAAACCCGGCAATTTCCTCTTTCAGCTCTATGCATCGTTGAGGCAAATAACAAAAACAGGCACTGATACATTAGTGATGCATCAGTCATATGAGGATAATATGGTTCTATTCTTTCTGCACAGGTTCCAAAGATGGAAGTATTTTGGAGGTTAATGTTACTCCATGTCCTCAAATACCTTGCCTTCTCCACAAAGGACAGTCTTACAGTGTCAATGTTACATTTTCCAGTAGTAAGTATAACCTATTCATTTTGAAGTACAAGATTGATTTCCCAACTGAAACTTTTCAGGAATGTTTTCAGCATTCATAATGGGGTTGTTTTCATTATTCCAAACATCCTACACATAAATGCATTCATTTAGAATAGTTATATAAAAGTAATTTTATACGAAACAATTTCACCGAGAATCATTATTAGCAATCAGCTATATGTAGTTTCAATGGAGTTCATAGATAAAAATCTATGACAAACATGTAGCACATGATTTTCAATGTTTCTTTTGTTGCTGTATATATGCTTGGGAAAATTGCAAATGGCTGTGATTGCCTAGTTTATGCACAATACAGATGAGAACAACTAGTTTTATATTCAGTGGGTTTTATTTATGGAAGTGTTTTCTCTGTAAAAACCTCAGAAAAGGAAGCAAAGCAGAAAATTCATCATCAGTGAGACTTACTGATCTGCAGTGCTATAAATTATACAGCAGTTGGATTAATGGATAGGAAAGGAGGCAGACTGGACATGGAATATTGAAAACATTTCCTTATTGTGAAATGCAATGTTGTAGTCTACGTTCCTTGTCCTATTAAGATTAATCTCATTTTTCTTCTGCAGAAATTGAAAGCCAAGGCAGCGAAGCAAAGGTGTTTGGAGAAATCATGTTGGTAGATGTTCCTTTCCCACTTGAAGAGCCTGATGGATGCAAGAGTGGGATCAAATGCCCTATCCTTAATGGTCATTCTTACAGCTACTTGAACAAGCTGCCAGTAAAGAGCGACTACCCATCTGTGAGTTTCTTAGTAGACTGATCTCTGTACTTGGAGCTACTTTTCATGGTTCTTCATGTCATTTATGAAATAGTATGTGCATAACTGACCACTTGGTCCTACTTTGGCTGCTTTTGCAATGGGAAGGTTTAAGTCTGCAGAGATAGGGTTCCATTCTCCAAGGAAAGACCATTAGCTCACATATTTGTCTAACTTTCTGAAAGTACAATTTCTAAATTATACAGATTGTGGAAGATTTCATACGGTACTTCTTCCCACATTTAGAATGTCAGCATATTGGGAGGAAACCTCAGTTAGAATAGGGAATTGTTTCTATAACATGTTCAGCTATAGCTGCCCTCTGCAGTCTGAAATGATACGGTCCCTATAATCATATAGCTCATTATATTATGTATACGCAAATGTGACTTCAGGCTTCGCAAAATAACAATCTCAGTTTTATCCCTCAGAGCAAAGGATGCAAAATGTAGTAGTTCTAACAAATATTCAAGGACATAAATTTATTCAGAGAAAGACATTTGCTATGTTGACAAGGGAGTTATGAGTATGATCCCTACATTCAAACATACACGAAAGATGAAACCTATTTCAAGTTCAAGTTAAATTCACATATGGTATTTTGTAATTTTTTTCCTCCAATAACCCCAAATCTTAATATCTGAGGAGCAATTATTCTCATTACTTTCCTTTTTTTCTAGATTAAACTTCTTGTCAAGTGGCAGTTATCTGATGACCAAGGAGGATTGCTATTTTGCTGGAAGATTCCGGTTGAAATTACCGGTTAAAAAAGCCATTTAGCCCTCAAGAGTTACAGAGGATGGATGGCGGGGTTTGATGAAGACAAGGAAGATGTTTTGCTACACAAGGCATTTCCTGTTTATCCTATAGTATCTGTGCAATAATTGTTCTCAGAGACATAGTCTAGATGAAGAACAAAATGGATAGCTAGAATAAACAGTGGGTTGGTGGATATCTTGCTGTAACTCAGGGCAATGTTTGTTATAATTGAAAGAAATTGTTCTAAAAAACCCTGGCTCAGCAAAATTGATTACTGTGTTTCTAGCTTTTCAGTGCCTCTTGTGGTCAGATGCTGGCTGCAAATTTCCATCTGCTTCCCCCCCACCCACTTCCTCTTTATATCATAACCCAAACTACTTTTTACAACTGAAGTTGCCACCTGGAGCCAAAACAAGACAGGATAGCCACCTTTTGGGACTAATTCTGTAGATATTATACTCTCAGAGGCCAAACCAAATGGCACTTGATCTCTATGCAGAAATAATTTATGTCAAGCATTTTGCACTACCTTGTAAGTCATTTAAAGTTGCTGTGGGGTGTATTCCTAAATACAGTCATCTTTTGTAACTGTTTCTAATAAACCAGCAGAATTAAACTTAATCTCTCTCTTTATTGATGATGGTGAAAATATTTGCTTATGATAAAAAGATTCCTTCAAGGTGATTTTTACATCCAGTAATTACATGAACATCTTGGTAACAATATAGAAATATCTTGGTAACAATATAGAAATGGTTTGTATTGCCTCCTTCTGAGACGTTCTTTCAATTTTTCAGTCAAGTTTACAGCCCTGAAAAATTAGATTGATCTTCCATCCAAGACTAGCCCTGCTTAGTTTTTTGGTAACAGCCATAGTTAGTTAAGTATAGTCTCCTAATAGTCTAAAGAGTATCTTACATATATGAATAATGGTATGGTGGTCCTGGGACTTGAAACTATAATGTCATATATAGAATGCTTTCATTTCATTTTTTTCCCAAACTAGCCATCTCTCTTCTATTTGTTGAATCAGCAGGATCTGCTACTTATTTGGTTCTTCCCAAAAGTTTCTAGTTCTAAGCTCAGAAAGAGAAGGTAGAAACATATGAAGAACAGTTACACATATGAAGAACATACAGGAATTGGGCATGGCTAGTCTAGTGAAAAGAAGGACCAGGAGAGACATGATAGCAGTCTTCCAATATCTGAGGGGCTGCCACAGAGAGGAAGGGGTCAAGCAATTTTCTAAAGCACCCGAAGGCCAGACAAGGAATAATGGATGGAAACTGAACAAGGAGAGATTCAACCTGGAAATAAGGAGAAACTTTCTGACAGTGAGAACAGTCAACCAATGGAACAGCTTGCCTTCAGAAATTGTGGGGGCTTCATCACTGAAGGCTTTCAAGAAGAGATTGGACTCCCAGTCAGAAATGGTGTAGGGCAGTGGTGGCTAACCTTTTTGGACTCCCATGCCAAAAACTGTGCATGTGGTCTCTCGTGCTTGCATGCCAGCACCCAGAAGGCAATGTGCATGCCCCCTGCACATGCATTCATGGCCCCCCACACGTCACATCTCTGCGCATGCATGCAATCTCCCATGCACCATGCATCTCTCCACATGCATGCACATCTCCCATGTACCCCCGCTCCCCACAAATGTGCGCCAGATACCTGACAATCAGCTGGCGAGTGGGCAGCATGTGCACATGCGCAGTGGGGCTCTTCCAGGTGACCTCTCATGTGCCAGCAGTGTGCCCCAGGTTTGCCATCACGGGTGCAGGGTCTTCTGCTTGGGCAGGAGATCGGACTAGATGGCCTACAAGGTCCCTTCCAACTCTATCTGTTATATGACCAGCCCCAGTCTATAAACCATTAGGCACAATATTAAAAAAAACACATTTATTTAACACGCATTTTTTCCAATGAAAAGCTCTGCATTACTTTTTAAAACTAAAGAGCTATAATTTTTCCCACTTCCCAAAGTAACATTCCAGCAATCACAGAAGGTGCAGTTGGATGTCCATGGCTTTTGGAGAACAGAAAGCCCCAAAAATACCAATGAAGTCCAAGCCACAATGAAACTATAAATAGTTGCTCTAACTTTGCAGGGCAAAATGTGTTCTGGGCTTGGATGTAGAGTACTGTGTCTTTTTATTTGCTAATAAGGGTAACTTTAAGGGAAGATTATATAGATTTTTTGGCTGGATTCATTTGGAAGCCAAATGTCTTATCTGTGGAATGCGAATGTCCTTCAGTCATGCTAAAAGGAGGACATAATGCATTAGTAGCTGTGAGGAGGACATGCCCATTTTGTACACAAAGCTCAGACTATTTCTGAAAAGGCTAGAGTATAAGTAAATTTAGGAAGTAGCATTCTATGAATGGTAAAGAAATGTAAGATGATATGGGATAAGTGAGAAATTGGTACAATAAAGTGGTAAAGCCTTGTGAGAATAATTCTGGGGGCACAAATTGTTCACTTATGATACAAACAAAGAAACAAAAGGTGAACAGGAAGGAGGGAGTGTACTGGTCTATCCAATGCAATAAGTAACAAGGCCAAAAATATGTGATAAAAATGGCGTGATCATTTCTCAAATGCACATATGAAGATTGGGCCCTGAGTGTTTACACTGGCTGAAATACTGTAATTGAACAGATCCATATGCTGAGTCTTTGCTTTCCAGGAAGTAAAATGTTTTAAAGCTGCTGAGTTCCCTGAAACACTTTTCCAACTGCACAGATTTCCAGTACTTGAAGCAAATGGCTGAAAATGTTGCCTCCACTTTAACTCTTCTTTTGGAGTTATGCAGCCTCTGGATTTTGTGCAGTCTCTGGAATGCAGTGAGACTCCACTAAAGCTGCACTGCCAGGTGAGCAAGCGCAGCGATAGGAGCCCTCTGTGTTTTCACAGGCATTACCTTTACAAAGAATCATGGAGGCATTTGCTGCTTCACACTCATTGATATCTGATGGGGAGAGAGGGAAAAAGAACACTATTCAGATCCAACAACACAGAATTTTTCTCATATTCTTTTTGGTTTATAAGGTCATACCTAAATTGAATTTACCATGGCTGTTCTTTGTATCTCATTTAAACTGAAGGTGATTCAAAAGCTATCTGAAATGAGCAGAATTCAAATAATCATTTTACCATATTGAGGTACTTGCTTTCTGAGTTAACCTCATGTTGCATAAAGACAATACTATAAGGATGGAGTGAGTAAAGCTCTTCTAAACTTTGAATTGTGCCTTCAAATAATTTGGTAAGAGCATGAATGCTCCAGCAAAACACTCCTGAGTGAGAGTTTGTCTTTAGCATAGTAACAATGGCAATGAACGCACCAAAAACCTCTTCAACAATTAAAATTAAGCTTAACATTTTAAAAGGATGTGCAGCCCTCTTTAGTAACTCAGGGTTTTGGGGGTTCTTTGCTGTACTTTTTTGGCAAGGTCTACCCTATTTTCTCCCATGGCACTTACGGTACTTACCGACACAGGCCATGAGCTTCAAATCTAATTGGAAGCCATCAAAGCAATCACAAGTGTAGCCTTCCTGCACACGTACACAGCGTCCATTTTCACAGCCACTAAGAATTCCACACTGTTCTCCTTGTAGCCCTTCAAAGCTGCTGTACTGCTCTGAAAGATGAGAGAGTAAGGAATAGATATTAAAAAAAAACAATATAGAATAGGATAATCTTGTAGAAGGAAAAATGCCAAAATAGTCCTTTCAAATCTATATGTATATGCATTAAGGGCAAGCACGGACCTTTGCCTTAAATCTGTGAACAATCTAACCAAAAGGGGAAAAAAGAACATTTTCTTTCTATTGGCCCTCCTTTTTCAGATGCCTCTTTCTTTAATCCAATTAAGAATACGTGCATATGGAAAGGATTACAAGAAGAAATCAGAGAGGCTTCCAACTGTATGATCCAGGAAGTGATATACATAATCTCTTCATCTGGATTAACACAAGTGACTCTGAGGAATTAGTCATTGCAGAACTTCTCTTTGGATGTTGGAAGAATCTGGCTTGAGCACTTGGCTAAAACCAAGATTTTCTTGCATTTTTGGCCAGTCTCTTGACCTGATCTTTATAAAGCAGGAAATGGGATTGAAGGTTGAAATGCCTACAGTTGGAGTAATATACTTAAGCATAACTGAGCTTTTATTTATTTTTCCCTGACATTTACCAATGTGCTCAGGCATGTAGCGAGGCTCTGTCTGATCTGGGTGGATCTGTTGCCTTTGTGGTGTTACACTATCCTCAGATGTATTGTTTTCATCTCTGTTGGTATCAGCTGCTCCATCCTCATCCAAGCGATTCAAATAGGGCTCCAGATCGGGGATATAAAGCTCATATTGATGACTGTCTTGATTTGACCCATACTCATAGCTTGGCCTTTCTTGGAGTCCAGCCTCATTTACTATATTGCACAGCTGATAAAAATCATCTAAAAAGAGAGAGCAAAGAAAAACTTAATAAAGGAACAGATTTTCATACAATACTGCCTGATTATTGCAATTATTATAAATGCGGGGTGTCAAACTTGGTTGCATTGAGGGCTGCATCAGGGGTGTGTTTGACCTTGGGAGGGGTGGTGGCGGCAGGTGGACATGGCTGGGGTGGGCATGGGTAGCTTGATGTCATTTGTGTCAGGGACACCTATGGTGGCTCAGGCGGGCCTGGGGGGGTCCTCCTGCAGCCATCTGCCAGCAAAAATGGAGCCTAGGAGCCCAAGCTCCATTTTTACTGTCAAAGGCACTGTGGGCCAGACCTTCACTATTTCCAGGGCAGAACTAAGTACCCCATGGGCTGGATCCAGCCTCCCCCTGGCCCTTGAGTTTGAGACCCGTTATAAATGATCTATCTTTAGAGATGTAGCAGAGTCAACTAGGGCTCAGAGTGAGGATTAGCCCATAACAGCATGCTGGCAATGGAATGCTTTTCCCAAGGAGCATCTTACCAATCTGATTATATACATGATTATTATATAAAATATATTTATAAAATGTATAACATGTATACTAAATATATATGTATATAGTATATGATTTCAAAGCTTTTAACTACCACCTATCCATTTACTGTATATCTGTCATCAATCCAATTAAGTATTGTTCTTCAAAGAATCATAGGGCTGAAAGAGACCATAAAGGTGTCCTCATACCATGGTTGTCCTCATACCAGACAAATGGTTGTCCAATCTTTTCTTAAAAACCTCCAGTAATGAAGCATACACAACTTTGGGAAGGAAGCTGCTTAATAATTATCACTATCAGAAATTCCTCCTCATTTCCAGGTTGGATTTTCCTCTAACAAACTTCACTCATTACTTCTTATCCTATCCTACCCTCAGGTGCAATGGAGAATAAGTAAGCATTCTCTTCCCTCTCTCTTTTCTGCAGCCCTTCAAGTGTTGGAAAACTGCTATTTTGTCTCCTTTTCAATTTTCTCTTCATTAAGCTAAACATCAATAAAAGAAAATGTTTGTAGTTCAGAATTGAAACACTGACAGGCAAGCCTCAATAATGGATGCTGGATGCATCATGCACAGGCCACACCCACCAAAGGCAAAAAAGTTGTGATACACCACGTGATGTGATTGAGTTTGACACCTGTGTTCTGAAATATAAACTGAGAACAAACCCCACCACCCAACTAGCACTGATGGTGGTACCAATAAAGAACATTTGTAGCTGAGAATTGAAATAAGGAGCCCTTCCTGTTCTCTGAACTTTGTTGTTTTCTTACAGATGTTTTATTACCCAAACTAGGAAGTATCCTCAGGACTAGTCCTGATGATGTTATCTAGTTTGGATAATGAAATTTCTGCAAGAAAACAACCAAGCTCAGAGAACACCAAGGACTCCTCCAGCTAAACGTATTTTCATTCTTAGTCATTTTCATAGAACTTAGAACAATGGCCCCCAACCTTTTGGGCACCAGGGACCAGTTAAGTTTTCCATGGACTGGAGGGGGTGTGGTTTTGCGTGCTGCCTGCATCCCACAGATGGGGCTTCGTTTGTTTGCACGGACCAGTTTCTGACATGCCACAGCCCGGTGCTGGTCCACAGTTGGGGACTCCCATCTTAGAGTTTAGACTCTGATCATCATTATGGCTCTTCTCTGCAATTTTTCTAGGGTCTCTGCAATTTTTTTTGTATTATGGTGACTGAAGCTGGATGCAATATTCCAAATGTGGCCTCAACAGTGCAGTATAAAGTGGTACTATCACTTCCCTTGATCTTGATACAAACCCTCTGTTGATGCAGCTTAGAACTGTATTGGCTTTTCTGGCACCTGCAGCACACTACTAACTCGTTTAAGCGGTGGTCCACCAGGCCACCTAGATCCCTCTCATAGGCACTACTGTTGAACCAGCTGCTGCCTATCCCCTACCTGTGCATTTGATTTTCCTGCCTAAGTGTTGGACCTTACTTTTCTTGTCACCAAATGCATCTTGTTGGATAGGGCCCAATCAAAACCCTTCTGAAACTTGAATCTATCTTTTAAAGCATTGGCAGTTCCCTCCAGTTTGGTGTCTTCTGCAAACTTGATGAAATTCAATGCCCTCATCTATGTCACTTATGAACATTTTGAAGAGCATTGGGTCCAAGACAGAAGCAAGATTTGAGTATGCTGGATACCACAGTCAAGTATGGTGCTTCCATCACCTGCCATGTCATAAGGTGACAAATATATGTGGTGGCCCAGCCATCCAAGATAACCCTCATGTTTTGTTTGCCAAGTATATGTCCCTCTCAAATATTTAACATCCCTATTTGAAACAACAAGCCACTGGGATATGAATCACAGTCTGTTCTATTTCCTACTGGGCTCTAATGTACACATTGTGAGCAGAATTGCTGCTTTTATATTTAAGGCAGTTGAGCTAAGAACTCAAGATAACAAACAGATCAATGTATCATGTAAAGGTGATGTATGTATCTGAATGTTGATTCTTATCACGTGTATTACTATATTTTCTTTTACCCATTTTATCCTTGAATTAATTCCTGTATTTTATGTTTTACTTTTTTGATATGGTCATAAGACATATAACAGAATAATAGAGTTGGAAGGGACCTTGGAGGTCATTTAGTCCAACTCCCTGCTTCAGCAGGAGTTTGTATATCATTTCAGACATATGGCTGTCCAGTCTCGTCTTAAAAGCTTCTAGTGATTGAGCACCCACAACTTCTGAATGCAAGTCATTCCACTGGTTGATTGTTCTCCTTAGTTCTAGGTTGCTTCCCTCCTTGCTTAGTGTCCATCCATTGGTTCACATCTTGCCTTCTGGTACTTTGGAAAATAATTTCCCCCCTCATCTTTGTGGCAGCCCCTCAAATATTGGAGCACTACTATCATGTCACCCTTACCCCTTCTTTTCACTAGACTAGACTTACCTAATTCCTTCAATTGTTCTTCATATGTTTTGGCCTCCAGTCCCCTAATAATCTTTGTTGCTCTTCTCTGTACTCTTTCTAGAGTCTCAACATCTTTTTTATATTGTGCTAACCAAAACTGGATGCAATCAGACTAATCAATTAATAATCTAAATTCAACTACAAAGCCTAACTGTTGAAGCAAATGGCATTTCCTCACCAGAGGACCTTGGAGGGCAGAGTGCACAGTCCCGACTCCAAGCCTCTCCATAATGGCAACAGCACTCCGAATATGTTGTTTGTCGTCCCAGCAATGGTTCACTACAAACATAGCTTGTTGAGACCTTCTGCCAACAAATTTCTAATTCACTGTCAGGTCCATCCGGATTATCTGTTATTGAAAAAAAAGGTTATAGAAAAGGAATAAGCCAGTCTCTATGTCGTATTAAGGCCATAATACTGTAAAGCCTTATATAATCATAATAGAGCTTCCCTCTTTCCTTTCCACAGAATTTTGATCTTTTGTTGCAATATTGGCTAGAAAAAAAAAGCTTGAGATTTCATTGTTCTGAGGGTCAACATATAGAATCATAGATGTAGCAAGGCTATTAGGTCTTGAGGTTTAGGATAGGAATATAAATTAAAACATAATTGGAAGACAATTATCAAGGCTGTTCAAGCATATCTTACAAAGTAATGAAATGTTTTGACTTTTAGGATCTTTTTTGCAACGTAAGAACCTAGGAATAGTGTTGCTGAATCAGTCCATGACCCATCTTAGCAAGCAGACAGAAAAGAGAGACATATCCCTCTCCCACCTGGTCCTCCTGCAGCTGTTATATAGAAGCATATTGCTTCAAGTTCAGATATAGCAGTGAGTTTTCAAGGTTAAGTTCATTTCTACACTGCTGACTTACTGGGGCTCCACAATAATACCCTGTTACTATAGAAATTATATACAGCCTGTCTATGTTACTGTTATTTTGGCACTATTGTATTTAATGGCTCTAGAAGGCAATATAAACGTGCAAAAATTGCTTAATATCTGTTGTTAGACCTGTTTTCCAATGTATGTTGATGCATGTATTTAATCCTTTTTAAAAAACCATTCAAGTTAGTGGCCATCACACCTTCTGGTACTAAAGTCACAGATTAATTATACACTTGAGATGAAGTGCTTTCTTTTTTTCAACCTTCTTCCAATTGACTTCATTGGGTAATGCCTGGTTCTGGTATTTTGAAAAAAATAAAGAAAAGCATCTCCCTGCACACTTTCTCAATGCCATGTAATGTTTTTAGATATTTGAGTCAGGTGCCATTTTCATTAATTTCAAGTTAAAAAATCCCAAACATTACCACATTCTCTTGTCTAAGCTCTGAGCATGTTGGTTGTTTCCTTCTATCTTTTCCAACATTATTTTTCCTTTTCCCTTTTATCACAACAATCCTGGGAAGTAGATCAGGTTGACAGATGCTGATCGGCCCAAAGTCAATTAGTGAGACACATAGTTTTAAACTAAGTTTCCTACTTTGGTGCTTCATTTTTTAGATTTTTTAATTAAAAAGAAAAGATAAAAGAGATTTACAAGCAGAGTAATATTAAACAAAAAGTATGAAGCAACATTAAATTACCACATATTAAAATACAGTGTATCAATTTAAGACTTCATAACATAATTAAAATTAAATGGATATTCACTAATTAATAACCAACATGCATCCTAAATCAGAATGAGAAATCAATTTTTCCATTGTCTAGTCCAAGAATCAACTGGAATCAGCTTCCCCTGGAGCTATGAGTGGCCCCTGACCTTCAATCTTTCCGCAGTGATCTAAAGACATGGCTTTTCCAGCTCACCTACCCAGACTGAAGGAGGGATGGGAATTTTTAGTTGTGAGTTTTGTTTTTAGCTTAATGAGATTTCTTATTCAATTTAATTCTGTTTTAATTTTTGTACTCTTCTTTTAATGTAAGCCGCCCTGAATCCTTTGGGAGATAGGGCGGCATAGAAGTCTCATAACAAATAAATAAATAAATAGATAGATAAACAAACAAACAAATAAATAAATTGTGTCCTGGTTTAACGAATCAAAGCCAAGATCTTTAAGCCTTATGTTAAGAGATGTCCAACTTTCAAATGTTATATAAGTTCATATATAGAACTGTAATCCATAATTTCCAAGATCAATTAAATTCTGTATCAGAATTATGAAGTTATTTCTAGAGATTGATCTTATCTTCCAATCTTGTAGAGATTGATCACATCTTAATTTATTATTTTTTACATAGGAAATCATATCTGCTTTCAGTTCATATAGTGACCATTCAAAGTTACAACAGCATTGAAAAAAAGAGATTTATGACCTGTTTTCACACTTACGACCATAGTAGCAACCTCATGGTCATGTGATCAAAATTCAGACACTTGGCAATTGACTCATATTTATGAGGGTTGCAGTGTCCCAGGGTCATATGATCCCTTTTGAGGCTTTCTGACAAGCAAAGTCAGTGGGGAAGCCAAATTCCTTTAATAACAATTTGACTTATTTAACAATTACAGTGATTTGCTTAACGACTGTGGTGAGAAAGGCCATAAAATGGGGCAAACTCATATAACAAATGTTTCACTTAGCAACAAAAATTTGGGGCTCAGTTGTGGTCATAAGTCAAGGGCTACCTGTGCTACAACTGGCTCTCTTATGTTTTCTAATGTGTCCTGACCTCATCTCTATTTGATTTTGCCATTTTAAACTCAAGAACAAAAGTTACATTCTCGGGACTCTATCAGAACTCTTCTATGTTTATAGAGACCAGTTTATATACTATCTCACCTGCACTGTTGGAAATGTTGACACAGTGATTGTGGATTACATCCAGAACCAGGGGAAGGCTACAGAAGCAGTGGTAAGAACCAGCTGTGTTCAGGCATTTGCCATTTGCACAGATGTCTTCATTTTCACACTCATCGAGATCTATGATCACAACAGAGAATTTACTCAAGCAAATGTAAAAAATTGTTTTTTCTCCCTTACATACACTCAAAGGATGTTTCCCCATCACGTTAATAGTTGATATTTTGGATGGCCTCTTGCTCACCCTGGGCCATGTTTTTCAGTAAATGTATCATTCCCTACAAATGGCACAGGGTGCCTTTTACAAAAGAGGTCAAGTAGGTCAAACAAGCAGGGAGAGGATTCTCACCAACACATGCGAACTGGCTGGAGTGATAGAAATATCCAACATGGCAGAAGCAGGTGTATCCAGGCACTGTGTTCACACAATGTCCATTATGACAGATCTCAGAGCCAAACATTTCACATTCATTGGCATCTATATGGGGAGGGAAACAAACCTTAATAAGAGGAAGGAAGAAAGGAAGGAAGGAGGGAGAGAGGGAGGGAAGGAAGGAAGGGATTTCTAGAACATTCTTTTCACACTAAAATCTCTGGTGGGAAACTTTTCTATTTGCAGCAAAGCCCTGCCTATTGAAGCCAATTCTGGATACAAAAAGAAATACATACTTATAGAAAAGCCCACTGATTTACATCAATATGAACACGGTGAAGTGAGCTGGGTTTACTGTTTGATTGCTGGCATTTCTCTGAAGTTATTATAAGGGTAGCAAAGTCATAATTCAACATGAGAACTGTTTATTGTGTTATAATAGTTGCTTATATAATGCATAATGACAGACAGACATCAGAGCCAAACATTTCACATCCGTTGGCATCTATGACGAAAAAAGCTGATTATGGATATTAACACTTGAATAAGTGAAATATTTCTTCTAAAACATAAGCCATCCCTCCCATTCGGTTTGAGCTTGAAATTACTGTTGGCTTTGTTAGAATTAGAAGTACCTGTATAAGATGTCTGTCCAAAAATCAGTGTTCCTTCTACAGGAATATAGCCCTTCCCACTGGGACAAATATCAATATATTCCACTGCCAAAAAAAGTCGACAAAGAAGAATTATAATTAAATGAAACTCAGAAGAAGGGAAAAATATAAGAAGCATATTACTATAGCATATAACTGAGATACTACTGATCATGATAACTCTAAGATCAGTGGTGCTACTTAGCATAACCTTGACTTTCCTGGTAAAGAAGGGCCAAGGGAACACTTGTGAGGTGCTGAGAGGAATATTGTAGGCATCAATCAGATACAGTTGCTCAGATTCATTCGGAATCGGAATCTGACTGCACAGGTCCTACAGCATGTTTACCTGGTTATTTATGAAGAGTCTGAATCTATTAGCCCTATGAACTGTCCAGCATCCTTGGAGCTGTGTGGGTGACCTCCTGTGTCTTAGATCCCTGCCCATCCTGACTGATTAAAGTCTCCCAGGAGATAACATGAAGAACATAAGCAGATCCCTGCTGGATCAGACCCCTGGCCCATCTAGTCCATCAGTCTGTTTTCATATAGCCAAGCAACTGGACAAAAGAGCCCTCTAATCTCCCAGCAGATGGCCTTCAGAGCAGTTGTATACTGCCATCAAGTGTAATAACAATCGATCCTCATGACTTCCATGAACTTGGGGGGACTTCCAACCCTTTTTGAAGACAGCCAAGCTGGTAACCAGCACTATATCTTGTGATACACTGAATGGCCTCTGCTTGTAATATTTCAGGAAAGGGAACTCCTTGTTCACTTTATCCACACCATGCATAATTTGTATACCTCAATCATGTTGCCTGTTATACAACTAATAGGGGAGCTGCTCCAGTCCTTTGATTACCTTAGTTGCCCTCCTCTGACCTTTCTCTGTCCTATGATATCCTTTTTGAGGTGTGACTGCACACAATATTCCAGAATGGTGACACCATTGAATTTATATAAGGACATTAAGATTTTGGCATCTCTGTATTATTTCTTATGTAATTGGATCCATGCAATGGTGAGTGGATTTCTGTTTTTTAAAGAGATGATTATCTTCTCAGGGGTCGGTTCTCTCGCCCCTCTTGTTCAACATCTACATGAAGCCATGGTTTTGGGGTGAGGTATCATCAGTAGGCTTTTCATCTCTACCCCTAGTCAACCCAGTGGCGCCCTTGAAGTGATGTCCAGGTGCCTGGAAGCGGTGCAGGTCTGGATGGGGAGGAACACACTCTGGCTCAACCTGCCTAAGACCGACTGGCTGTATGTACCAGCATCTCGAGTCAGCCAGAATATTCCACCTTTAGCTGTGGGGGAGAGGTGTTGCCCCCCCATAGATAGGGTTCACAACTTGGGTGTCCTCCTGGACGCATGGCTCAGTTTAGAGGGGCAGGTGGGGGCCGTGGGCAGGGGGGCATTTGCCCAGCCCACCTGGTGCACCAGTTGCAACCCTTCCTGGATCGAGATGCCCTATGTACAATCACTCATGCACTCGTCATCTCCCGTCTGGACTACTGTAATGCTCTTTACATGGGGCTGCCCTTGAGGACCACCTGGAGGCTTCAACTTGTCCAGAATGCAGTGGCGTGGATTGTGATGGGAGGATCCCAATACTCCAATGTTACACCCCTCCTGTGTGGTTACTGGTTGCCCTCTGGGTGAGATTCAAGGTGCTGGTGTTGACCTATAAAGCTCTTCATGGCATTGGACTGGGGTATTTGCAGGAGACCCTGTTGCCAATAACGGCTTCCCGACACCCCATGCGCTCCCACCAGCAGGGCCTCCTCAGGGTGCTGTCAGCCAGGCAATGTCAGCTGGCGGCCCCCAGGGTTAGGGCCTTCTCTGTGGGGGCACCCACCCTTTGGAACCAGCTACCCCTGGAGCTCCGGGTGGCCCCTGACCTCCAATCTTTCTGCCGTGGCCTAAAAACTTGGCTGTTCCAACTAGCCTACCCGGACTGATGGGGGGGAGGGTCTTTTAGTGGTTGTTTTTAAATTTAACTGATTTATGAGATTTTTGGTTTAATTATCTTTTAACATTTATATTGTACTGTTTTTAGTATTGTAAGCCGCCCTGAGTCCTCAGGGAGATAGGGCGGCATATAAATCTCATAAATAAATAAATAAATAAATCTTCCATCTTAAGAGGTCATGACTTGACTCAGCAGCTCTAGACAATATTTATTTCATTTCCAATCTTCCCATCTTGGGGAAGTTTGTAAAGAAAATGGTCAGTTTACAGCTCTAGAGGGCTCTGGAAGATTATGTACTCTAGTGACTCAATATTCAGGGCTGACTTGGACAGCTTTATAGCTATGCATCTACATATACAACCATATACACACTGTCTACACATACATATACCAAAACACATGAGAGCTGGTTTGGTGCAGTGGTTAAGGCATCAAGCTAGAAACTAGAAATTGTGAAGTCTAATCCTGGACACAAAGCTAGCTGGGTGACCTTGGGTCAGTTATTGTTTTCTTAGCCCTAGGAATGAAGAAATGGCAAATCACTTCTGAAAAACCTCACCAAGAAAACTGAAGGGACTTGTCCAGGCTTTGAGAATCAGACACAAATGAATGGAAGAAAAAGAAAACATACACTTACACATATGTTCAGAGCAAACAAGCATTTAGGAAGTTCCTTTTTCGTTGTTCACATGTTTATTACTTAAACAATAATGCAATATACCTGAGCCAATGACTGGGCACAGATATGTTTCACAATTATCTCCCCAGGCTGCTCCTTCTGTGCAACAGCATTCCTCTTTTGTGGTGTTATTGGCTAAGACACTATCACACAATGGGACATCACTGATGTGATAATAGCACTCCTTCCGCTCTGTATTATCTGGATGTAAAGATACAGGCCTTCCAGATTCCCCTGAGATAAGAGTAAAACATATAATTTATATGACAGAATCACACTGATAACTTTCTGTTGGACAAACAGGCACACATCTGGAAATTATCTGATGAAAGCAATCTGTCAGAGCAAAGCATCCTCTAGACTTTATTACATTATTAATTGTAGCAATGTAAAATATATTTCACAAACTCCAAATAGTTTAATTGGAAGTTTACTTGCATTTGTCTTTCCAAATGCAAATAACAAGTCATCATTGTCTGCATTATATTCTTTATCTGTAAATAAAATTTCTCTCCAAATTACAAATGATTGCTTAAGATGGAAAAGTTAGCCTCTCACTCCACAACACATTTCAAAGAGTCTATGTATTGTATTACTTTAAAACTGTCTTTAATGGCTGTATGTGCTTGAATGCTTTCATTAAAGCATGCTTTTTTAAAGAGTTGCAACCAATATTGTCAGTAAAGCCCCATTTTGTTGAACAATTAACTCTACTTTCCCAAATATTAAAATGGAGCTGGACATCATGTTACTAATGCCAAATCAGGGATTATGAAAATCTTATATTAAGACCATTTATTTGAAGACTACATTTTGAAGCAGGAGAAAATCACTCAAATGCAACTTCTATGTCATAATCCATTTATACTTAACTGTTTTCAAGTCTTGCTTTCATAAATGGGATTTAATATGCTTCTAGCTATTTTTTCCCTCTCTGGACCAAAAGGTGTTTGGTTAAATATCCACATGAGATTACATTTAATAGACTTGTTATATGTATAAGAAATTCAGTTTATGGTCAATGTGATCAAACACTCTCTGATGTTGGAATATGTTAATAATTTAGACAATGATTTTACACACTGATGATGTTACCTAGTTTGGTAATGAAATGTCTATAAGAAAATCACCAAGGTCAGAGAGCATCATGGAGCCCACAATTCTTTCTTTTACCCAGACCAATAAGAAGAACTTGCAAGAATTGCATCTCCAATTTTCATTTGCAGGATATTGTTCACTAAACCCTTACCTATGCCTGATCGAGGGCGACATTCCCCAGTTTCTGTGTCATACTCCTCATGGTCACTTGGACACAGGCACAAGAAGGCTCCTTCTACGTTTTCACAAAGTGCAGTCCCACACACTGCAATCATCAGCTCACATTCATTCACATCTGCAAGAATCAGAATACAGTCTATCAATATGCCTGCTAAATTCAGTGCTCTTTGGAGTCATCATTTCTGTGTCTCATCTAAGGAGTTAATGTCTGCATTCTACAAAGTTGCACCTTTACATTTCTGACTTCTCATGCCTGTTTCTATTACTTAGAGCTATGTCAACAAAATGTGGTTCCTGCTGTAGTTCTTGGGATACAACTAATAATTCTGCTGGCTAAGTTGTTAGTACAGAAATATGATTTCTAGGGATAAAATAGCTGAAAAAATAGCTTAAGTATTAGATATATGAACAGGAAGAAATGATAGGACAGCCAAACGTTTAAACACTGCCAATAAATGATGGCCCAATTTTGTTTTCTGTGTCTGAAGAAATGGAACATAAATCAATGAATTTGAAATGTTAAAGAGGGAACTTCAAGAAAGCATTAGGAAGACTATTTGCTGAGATATCTGGCAATGAGCAAACTATTTCAGAAAGTGATGGATTCTTTTTTGACAAAAACCTTTAAATAGAAGACCTATGACTTTCTATAAAGTTGTACTTGCTGATTTCTTGCAGCAAAGGTTTATATTTGATGGTCTCCATCATCCTTCCAGCTCTAGGTTTCAGTATTCCTCTGAACTATACTGTTTTTCTCCAAGAAAGTCTGGGTTTTATACAAATGCTTAAGCCTCAGATTATGCTGCAATCACAACTAGTATTTCTTTACAAAAAGAACTAGATTTAAAGATTTGTGTGGGCATTGCATTTTTTTTCAGTTCTATCCTTACAGTATAAGGCTTCATTCACAAAGAACTTGAGCATTGGGAAGTTGGAATTTCAAATACAATTAACTCCACCCCTCACCAAAAAAACCCCAATGTTATCTTTAAGGGATTTTACTCAAGACCATAACCTTGATAATCATGTTGGAAAGGTGCCTGAATTCTGTATAAAGAGGCAGTGTGGATTTATGAAAGCTGAATGACTCTTACCAATACAATCATGGTTTGAAGGGGAATTTGTATAGCCACGGTCACACAAGCAATGGAACGACCCAACAGTGTTGTCACAGAAACCATGGCTTCCACACAGGGTCTCATTGGCACATTCATCAATATCTGCATAACAGATAGATCAACAAATCAGTACATAGTCCTTCCTAAGGACTAGGCAAACTTTATTTTGCTTCTTCATTTCAGACACATGCTAGAAATGTGACTCGTGGATATTTTTAATTCATATCAAGAGACTGTGCAAAAATGCAAATGTCATGAATTCATTTTAATATAACTTCAGTATTATCAGAGTGACATTTCAGCAAAAAAAGAAAGAAAGAAACTGGAGAATTAAGGAATTGAAAGAGGAAGCATTTAGGTCTGAAGTACTGAACTTTATGCTCTGTGTATACTATAACTAACCCAATCCAAATTCTTAAGAGCAATGTTACACGTCTCTCAATATGCATTGATTACACTTCTAGTTTTGTAATATGGCCCTTCTTCTACAGAGGTTTATTTGAGATTTAGCTAATATTAACAGAAGGAATCTTAATATAGTTATTGTTGATAGATGTATTTCTCCTTGGAAGAAATGCATAGTCTTCGATTTAAATTATTGCAATCTCTCTCCCATTTCTTGATGATACCAGGTCCTGAGAGAAATACTTTAGAATTTGGTCTTGCAGAAATATAGGAGTAATGTTCTCATTATCATAATGGACGTTGTAATATACCTTTCACTTAATTTTTCAACATACTTTCTATCTCACATAAATAAACATTCTCATTGTCCAGACATAAAATTTTGTCATCCATAGTTTTAGAGGAGAGGTTTAATAATATTCCATTCTGAGCTTGTTTTTGTCCTTAGTTGGGCTGGGCAATTTACACAATATCTCAAGTTCTGTTGCACTACTTTTTTGTATTGGTCTGTGGAAATATCTAGGAAGGTTGCCAGATTTTGACTGATTGTGATTGCTATAAGTTCAATACTGAAAACATTTACAGACTGATTATTGATTTACTGCTTTAGATGTAGCTCATTTCCCACTTTATTATCTGTTTGTTTTCTTTTGTGCTAATATCTTATTCTGCTTTTATTTGATGGTGTTATACTAGTATTTTAGTCTTTGATTGTAGACTATATATTTAGCATATATTGAACTGCAAATAACATCAGGGATGGAAGTATTTACACTGTCTCCTCCTATATGAATTAGCTAGCAGCAATAAATAGGAAAAAGGAAGTTATGAGTCAATTTCCTTCAAGCTGCTTTCCATTCTGGGTACTTTCATGCCTATTTTTTTATTTATTCTGGTATTTCATGCCTATCACAACTATGTTTATCCTCATCCTTATTATCTTGTAAGCGATTGACAAAAAAGCGATTGACACCCTATGGAACCAGCTTCCCCTGGAGCTTCGGGTGGCCCCTGACCTCTGCTCCTTCTGCTGGGGCCTAAAAACCTGGTTGTTCCAACTTGCTGACCTGGGCTGAGGGTGAGGAGGGGAGTTTTAAACAATGGTTTTACTGTTTTTTAGCTTTTAATTGGGTTTCTCATTTAATGTCCTTTAATTGTATATTTTGTATTGTTTTATGACTGTACGCCGCCCCGAGTCCTTCGGGAGATGGGGCAGGTTAGAAATCCAATTAAATAAATAAATAAATAAATAAATATTTCATCTATGGGAGATACACCTGTTTAATAAACTGTCTAAGAGGAAGAGCAAAACAATATCCATTTTGTTAAAAGAGAAAGAGAGACAATCTCCAAACATTTCAGACTACAGCCAGATAGTATTTTTATCTCTATAATGTAAACATGTTTCTCCTTCTTTATAAAATGGAATTCTTCTCTACAGAGGGTCTTCCTTGACTTTTACACACCCCAGAGTTTTCCCAACAGCACCTACCAATGCATTCACCAAATGGTGTGCGATGGAAGCCGGGAGGACATCCCATGATGCAGTGGAATGAACCCAAGGTATTCTGGCATTGCCATATGCCACAAGCAGTAGCCCCAAATTCTTCACATTCATCCATATCTGTCATCCATGGGAAAGCATTTTCAAAAGAATGCATTAAAAGGACAAAATTTAATAGAAGACTTGGCAGCAATAAATTGTAGGGAAAGGGGGAAACATGAAAGATGTCTCAAAGACAAGAAGAACCTGAAAAAAATGCACAAGCCCTGATGGCTAACATAGTTAACATTCAAGTATCCTTAAGTAACAATAGACAACTCTCATGTTTGTGGTCCCAGAGCAACATTGATTGTGCTACTAAAATTGATTAAGATTTTTTGGCATTTGGGCGAGTACAATAAAAAACAAAGAGTGGATACAGTGCCCACGAGACTGGTATACCCGCCCAGTGTGATAATCTTACATCAGTAGCAATGCCCCCTATAGCAGCTAGAGTCCATAAAAAAAGGCTGCCTTGTCACCAAAGCACAGTGTTGACCCCCCAAAATTGCCTGCTTCTGTAGAATAAGTATTGTAATTCTAAAATTTGGCTGAACAAACACAATAAATTAATAATGGGAATGAAATAAATAAACAATATCACTTCAGGGAAGATAAGCATTCTTAAAAGAACTGCTCTGCAGCACTAGTAATGAAAACAATAACATTTTCTTAGAAGATGGAGGGCTGCTATATAGTATGGAGTTACCCACCTGCACATGTGAATTGAGACCCAATAAACCACCTGGAGCTGTTATTTTTATTAAGAAGAAACCTTGCATTGACATAATGCAAAGAACTTCTCTCATGTCAATAACAGCTTCAGGGGAGCAACATTTCCCAGGATCTCAGCATGGAAACAAAGGGTTAAACTTCCACACCCCTACCCATCACTCTCAGCCCCATGCCAGCAACTAACATTTGTTTTTGTTTTTGTTTTAATGTAGATATAAAATACAAAAATGCCTCCAACAATTTGCTTAGCTTGATTTTGATCGATTGTCTTTTTCCTTCTTCTTCACCTACACAGTCATCTCCTTCTTCTTACCTACACAGTCATCTGTTTCCTGTGAATGCTGGAAGCCAGTTTGACATAAGCAGCTGTAGGATCCTTCTGTATTGATGCACTGACCGTGCAAACACCGGGACTGATCAGCACATTCATCCACATCTGCCAAATACAATACACCATACAAGCACAGGAAAAGAAGCCAGACTTTAATGTGAAATAGTATTGAAATAGAACAGCAGAAAGCTAAACTAGGAAGGGTTGATAGTATGCAATGGAGGAATTCATCTGAGCTGATCCAAATGAATTAATCTGAGCCTAATTTGGAATAGACTAAATTAGCTAATTTGAATTCAGGCTCTCCGATTTCCCTAAATTTAAATTGCAAATGGAAACAGAATATGAAAAACCTTATAGCAAGCAATGGAATAAATTCATAATTGGGAATTAGAAATAGAATTCTTTATTGGCCAAGTGTGATTGGACACACAAGGAATTTGTCTTGGTGCAAATGATTTATTTCTAATTGGGAATTATATATACTATCATTGTTTTCCCTAGTATCTTATACTGTCATTATAGCATCATTCAGCCAACTTTGAACCCATCCTCATTACTGTTATTTTGACAATACAATGACTGGATGAATCTTGAAGATGTTTTAAGTTATTAGGAAAATGATTAATATTAAGTTAGCAAGTGGAAATTACATTTCCCATAGTTTAGCATAGAAAGCTTAGCTTGCCTGTGGCAAAAATGAAATCTAAACTGAGAACTTTTCAGAATTTATAAGCCCTGTCATCAACATTGTACCTTATTTCAGAAATTTTGGGAAATATGGACATGCAAAAGCAGGGGCAGAGAGTAGGGTTCTGCAGTATCCTGGATTTGTAGAAGGTAATTCAGACCATGTCTGGATACATATACATATATACTTTTCAGCACCTCTCTAAATCAAACACATATTTTCCTTAGATGGCAGTGTGAGTCCTGGAAAAGTCATAACGATATGAATTCTAATATGCATTCTGAACCATCTTTTCCCCTTCAAATGCTGGGTTGCTGCACACTCTTAAGAGAAAATATAGGGTGGATGATGTTGAATGAGAAAACATCTTTTAAGGACCTGGGATCAGTCTGAAAAGGAAATAGTGGGGAAAGGAGACCTTTCTTGATCACTATAGCTTCTAAGATCTCACCCTGGCAGCTGACTCCACCAGCTGCATTTGAGAAGCCAAGAGCACAAATGCAGAAATAAGATCCATGACTGTTTAGGCATTCGCCATTGGGACTGCAGATGCTGCTGTCCAGACACTCATTCTGATCTATAGGAGGTAAGGATAGTAAAGATAGTTACAGGGAATTCACTCTTAAAAACTGCTACAGATTATTCTAATTTAACACTATCAGCTAACATTCAGAACAAGATTATCTTACACTAGTCACATTTAAGCTATCAAAATGGAATATATTAAACAATAAGAGAAGCTGACATTAAAATGAAATGAAATGAAAATGAATGAATGAAAATAGCTTTCTGAGAGTCTCTTCCAGAAATCTATTGTTGGAGAGAGCTCTAAATATAGATACATATCCTGAGGTCTAGCATGTGTTCACTTAAAATCAAGAAACAGGGGTCAGCAGCCATATAATTTAATGTAATATGAAAACTGAAATTGAAGTCTTTTTCAGCAAAAATCCATGCCTGTTTTTCTCCTTGCTTTTTAATTGTGGCAACCTCATTTAAATGGGTAGGTGGAAATCCATATGCTGGTGTTTAACGAGCTGTCAGAACTTCTTGCCAATATATTTCACAACAGCAATACATTAACTAAGAAACCCTGGGGTATCTTTTGCCTACTCCAATTTTAAACATTAACTGAGTTCCAAAAACTATGGGAGAGTAAGAATCAGTTGGCTACAAGCTGCAGACCAAGGAAGGTGATGGTCACTATCAGATACACGGTATGTCATTCTTTTATTCTATTACATTCAAATATGAAAAAATAAGAAACACAAATATATTAGTCATACATTATTATTTATACTATCTTTCTATAAAATACAAGTAGTTATCAATAATAATTGTAACTTAATTGATTTGATATAGGTTATAAAAGCACAGAATTAAGAACATAGAACAAAGACAGCACCCAAATGACAAGATAGCAAGAAGAAACCAAATATTGACATGAGGAAAAAGAAACAAGAAGTAGGAAAGGAAAGCAGAAGTTAATATTAAGCTCCAGTTCCTCTATTACTTGTCAAAAGTATCTGAAAATAACTAGAATAATCCAGAGTAACCTTGCTCAACTTGATACTCTCCAGATGTGAAATTCTAGCCCAGAATCCCCATCACATAGGCAATGCCCACCCTGGCAGAGAATTCTGCAGAATTCTCCCTTCATTTAGAGAACATCAATTTGGAGAAGGCTGGTTTAAATTATATAGATGAGCACCAGTGATACAAATACAAAGGTATTTAGAAGATGCTACTGTTTATTCTTCAAAAACAAGATAGTCTTCTTCCTTTCTGAGCAGTCAGATGTAATTTTTTTCCTAGATACTAATGAGGCTGATTTGAACAAAAACTACATAAAACTCCCCAAATAAGTCTGTCTTTTTTCCCCTTTTTGTTTATGCTAGTTCTAAAAGTGACTAAATTAATGAAGAATGGGCAAATTCATCCAAATGTGTTACACTGAGCTTACCTTCACATGTGGTCCCATTGAAAAGTTCAAATCCTAGCTGACAATGACAAGTGTAGGATCCTGGTGTGTTTAAGCACTCTCCTCCTAAACAGTAAATGTTTGGGTATTCACATTCATTACTGTCTGTTCAAGGAAAGGAAGGCATGATTAATGGAAAGCAACACCAATTAGGGAAGGAAAATTCCTTATAGGCACAAGCTTAGACTTTTTTGTGTTTATTTTAAATGAAAAAAGAAAGCTAACCTACAGGGTACCATTGCTGGAGCTATTAGTGGAGGAAATTTATGTGTTCTCCTGTCCAGTTTATATTAAAAGTGTACTGCAAATGCTTAAGAATATAATCAAACACCTTCTATCCATAAAGAAGTTCTGTCTATACAATTTTCTTCAGTGTATATATTTTATTTATTTTTTAAAATATTTTATTGATATTCCAAAGTTTAAAAACATAAAATAAAACTTATTTTAATGAGCTTTGATCTTCTTAAAACATATTGATCAAGTATCAGAGCATACACACTCACTCACACACACACACACACACACATCCCTATGACTGTTCACTGTGTTATATATTTACTCACGCTAACACCAAGTTCTTCTAGCTCAAACATAGAAAGACATCAGCCTGAAAGGAAAATGACTGGAAGTATTCATACCTAATAATTTTACAGTACATATCTTTTATGCAGCAGCCTCTATTTTAGTCACAGAGAATAACCATAGAAACAGATTGGGATATTGTTGGCTATGAACAAAATATAGTAGCGTTTTTTTCCAGATCTGATTTACACACATACACACACTTCTCACTATGTGCATCTGTCTATTTGTAAAGGAGATTATCTGTTATCTGACTCTTCTCTTTAAGGGATACTCAAATGCTGGAAAGAAGCAAGCCAGGGTGTGCCATTGAATAAATATCAACAAGTAGTTGCAATTATTCTCTGTCACGTAAGGAATGTTCCAATGATATACAGTATACCAAACCTTCCAACATGTGTTTGGACTTCAGTTATTTTATATGTATACTTAAAATAGCTCACCTATAAATTAAAAATATATTATACAGTTCTAAGAAATAGGGACTGTCCGCCAAAAACATTGTTAATATGCTTCATTTCCCATTTGTCTCTATTGTTAAGGGTATAACTTATATTAATAATGTGACAAATAATGTGTACAATGTGACAAAAATGTATACTAGCTTCATCTAGTATATAACAGGTACATGTTTTGTGGCCATTCTTTCTTTCTGATTTCTTTGATCTGTTTCAATCATTAAGGGTTTCAAGTTTGTCACCAGCCACACCCAACTTGATAACTGTAAGGAAATACTTAAATCTAAAGTAGAAGCTGGAAAGAAAGATAAACATTAACTTTATTGTCACTCTTAACCATGAACTAGGAATACACTAGTGCCATTTCAAATCCAGAGCCATTTATTAGCTATACACTATTACTGTATATAATGAAGTACCTGCCAGTCCTTCCTCTCTGTTGAAAATTCTTAGATAATTTGCAAACAGGTTTGCCTCTCTTTTACCTTAAAATGTCTGGGTATATTTTTAAGTGTACACCTATAAATATAATGTGGAAAGTGATCTCTAATAAAATTATTACTTATATAGAATTCTCTTCATGAATCTGGCTTCCCCCATTGACTTTGCTTGCCAGAAGCAGCTGGGAAGGTTACAAATGGTGATAACATGATCCCAGGACAGTGCAACTATCATACCTGCATGCATTCCAGTTGCCAAGCATCTGGCATTGATCACGCGACCACAAGGATGCTGCAACCATTTTAAGTATGAAAAAACCCCATAAGTTGCTTTTTTTAGTGCCACTATAATTTTGAACAGTCATTAAATGAACAGTTGTAAGTTGAGGATTACCTGTATGGTTTTTTTTAATTGCATGGTGTTCAGATTTAGAGTGGATGTTTCTACATGGGTAAAACATGTCTGATGTACTGAATCAGAGAACAATTCTAACATAGGAAGGTTATAAAAGAAACAAAAGGTATAATTGGAAAAATATGTAGGCAATTATTTTATATAATTACTTTCTATAGTCCATATTTTCCCAATTTAACTCTATAGAAAAATATCAGTTGCATATGTGACCCTTTTGTCTGGGAAACTGTTGGAATTGAGGTCAACTTCAATTTTAGTCTCCACATTTTTCTATTCCTGTTTTCCAAAGCTAGTTCTTCAAAACAATCAGCAAAAATAAAAAAGCAATTAATGATTGTTCATTTTCTTATTTTTAATAAATTTATTTTAATTTATCTAAATTTAGTTTTTAAACTGGTTTTCAGTTTATTTTTATTTCACGTTTTATTTGTTACACTTTTTATAGTGGCATATTTATTTTATTGGCGTCATAACCTGGTTGCCTGCCTCCTGAGGCCTGGGCCTTTAGACCTGTGGCGCCTGCCTCTGCTGCCTGTGAGGGTGAGCGGGCTTGGGATTGCCTGCCCCCCCTTGTAACTAACCTCTGTTATCATCTTGCCGTCCTGACGAGCTCGCCTGGCAACCCTGCGGTGAGAGCGCGGTGGTTGGCCTGGATGAGGGCCTTTACCATCGGCCCACTGGATTGTGGTAAGAGAGCAATCCTGGCTTATTTCCTGGGACCATCTGGCTGTGGCATGGATGTTGGGACTGGACCGGGTGGTTTAACATCTTTGATATACAGACTTTTTCCATCTCTCGACTTTTCCCTTTATATGTACAATATAATATCATGTGGGTCTACTCATCAATGGACTTGCGGGCCTTACGGGAGTCCCCTCTCTCCTGGGTTTGGCCCGCTGGACTTTCTACAATGTACCTCGAGGACGGGTTATGGAACCCAGAGAGTTGGCACTGTGCTGGTAGGGGTTGGGGTGGGGGTCCTGGGAAGGGTAGAAGGGGGGGTTCCAGGCCTTCATTAGTTAAATTTTTGATTCAATTTTTATGGGGGTTAGGGAAGGGAGGGGGTCTTATAGGTGTTCAGTGCACCCGAGTCAGGGCCGTGGTTGGGGGTGTGTGTGGGGGGTGGCGGGACTCCAGGCGGAATAGTGGGGGCCTTGATTCCCAGGGTGGTTGGAATGGGTAGGAGCTGATGAGGAGGGGGGCCATATCATGTTAGGGGAGCACGTCCCTGCTGCATCCGAACCGTGGCGCGCTCCGACCCCTCGGCCTCTTCTCTATCCCTGGGGGTTTTGGGATCCAGGACCCCTGGGCTGGTGTATTTTAATGCCAGGTCCGTGGTGAATAAAGCACCTCTCCTCCGGGAAGTCATTGAGGAGGAGGCCGCGGACCTGGCCTGCATCACCGAGACCTGGCTGGGGCCAAAGTGTGGAGTCCCTCTGGTTGATATATGCCCCCCAGGATTTTGAGTTATGCACCGGTCTTGACCGCAGGGAAGGGGTGGAGAGGTGGCTGTTGTTATTCGGGAGACCCTGTTTCCAAGGGAGGTCCCTGCTCCGGAGATAGGCGGGTGTGAGTCCCTCCTCTTGAGGTTTGGGCCTATGGGTCAGATGGGCGTGCTGCTTACATACCTGTCCCCCAGCTGTGTATCAGCCGCCCTGCCTGGGCTGCTCGATGCCGTCTCGGGGGTGGCGGTGGAGTTCCCAGAGCTTATAGTTCTGGGTGACTTCAACCTGCCCTCCTTGGGGGCGGTGTCGGGTTTGGCCCAGGAATTTATGGCCTCCATGGAGTCCATGGGTCTGACCCAGATAATAGATGGCCCAACTCACGAGGGGGGCAATATGCTCGACCTGGTTTTTGTCTCAGAGCGGTGGCGTGGTGGCCTGGGGGATGGTGTTACAGCAATCCACCCCATTCCATGGTCAGACCACTATCTCCTATGGCTGGTCTTCCATCAAGCTGCCCCACACCGCTGGGATGAGGAGCCACTTAGATGGTTCCGCCCCAGGTGCCTGATGGACCCTGAGAGGTTCCAGGCAGAACTGGGGTTTTTTCCTGCATCCCTCACCCACAGCCCTGCTGAGGTCCTGCTGGGCTGCTGGCAACAGTTGGCGGGGGCTCTTGACAGGGTTGTCCCCATCGTCCCCTTACTGGGCAGATCCCGATCAGCTCCCTGGTACACCGAGGAGCTCCGGAAGATGAAGCGTCGTAGAAGGGGACTAGAGAGTGACCCGCTCCGGATCCGACCGAGCCCAGTTGAGAGCCCATATTAGGACTTACCTGGTAGCTGTGGGAGCAGCGAGGAGGTCTTACTTCTCCGCCCTCATAGCATCCATGAATAACCACCCAGCTGCCCTGTTTGGGGTTGCCCGTTCCCTCTTACAGTTGGGGGAGGTGGCGGACCCTCTGCGGGGCAGAGCTGAGGAATTTGGTTTGTATCTGCAGGATAAAATTGCTCGGATCCGGGAAGGGTTGCGCTCGGACTTGCAGTGGTCTGAGGAAGGGGAGGCGAGCAGTCTGGCTAATGTAATCTGGACTGAGTTCAATCCTGTTTCTGAGGATGAAGTGGACAGGATCATGCGGCTGAGTTCCACCACATGTTTATTAGACCCGTGCCCTTCCTGGTTGGTTTATGCTTCCAGGGAGGTCACGTGTGGCTGACTCCGGGCAGTGGTCAATGCTTCATTGAGGGAGGGCTGTTCCCGCCTTGAAAGAGGCAGTGGTGAGGCCCCTTCTGAAGAAGCCTGCCCTGGACCCAGCCATGTTGAACAACTTTCGTCCGGTCTCCAACCTTCACTTTTTAGCGAAGGTTGTTGAGAGTGTGGTGGCGCAGCAATTGCCACTTTTCCTGGAGGAAGCGGACTACCTGGATCCATACCAATCGGGCTTCCGACCTGGGTACAGCACGGAGACAGCATTGGTCGTGCTGATTGATGATCTCTAGGGCTCGGGACAGGGTTTTTCCTCTGTCCTGGTCCTGTTAGATCTCTCAGCTTTTGATACCATTGACCATGGTATCCTGTTGTATGCCTCGGGCTGGGAGTGGGAGGCACTGTTTTACAATGGTTCTCCTCCTACCTCTCGACGCTCACAAACAGTGTTGGCAGGGGCAGAGGTCACTCCGAGGTCTCTCACTTGTGGGGTACCCCAGGGTCGGTCCTCTCTTGTTCAACATTTATATGAAGCTGCTGGGTGAGATCATCCGTGGTTTCAGGGTGAGCTATCATCAGTACGCTGATGATACGCAGTCATACATCTCCACCCCAGACCACATCAGTGATGCTCTCTCCGTGATGTCCCGTTGTTTGGAAGCGGTGCGGATCTGGATGGACAGGAACATGCTTCGACTCAACCCAGCCAAGACAGAGTGGTTGTGCATACTGACATCTCGGTCCAGTTCGGAGGTTCCATCTTTGGTCATGGGGGAGGAGGTGTTACCCCCGTGGACAGGGCACAGAATCTGGGGGTCCTCCTGGATTCATGGCTCAAGTTGGAGGAGCAGGTGGGAGCTGTGGTCAGGGGGGCCTTTGCCCAGGTCCAGCTGGTTCGCAAGTTGCCCCACCTGGACCGAGATGCCCCATGACGACTCAGGCAGCCGTTGTCTCCCGACCGACTACTGTAACGCTCTCTATTTAGGGCTGCCCTTGCATACCACTCGGAGGCTTCAGCTGATGCAGAATGCGGCCGCGGGGTAGTGATGGGAGCTCCCCGATACTCCCATATTACACCCCTCCTGAGCTGCCTGCATTGGCTCCCTGCCCCTCCAGGTGAGATTCAAGTTTTGGTGTTAACATTCAAAGTCCTACATGGCATGGGTCCAGGATATCTCACGAGAACGACTCCTCCCAGCATCAAATACCAACCGCCCTGTACAGGCCATTGTGACAGGGCCCTGCACGCCCAAGACTCAATGTCACTCCTGGCGGTGACTCCAGGGAGGCTCACTGCCTCCCCCGACTTCAGGAGACCTTCCGGCCACGAAAGTTAAAAACCTGGCTGTTTTACAATCTGGGCTGTGCTGACTTTGGGGTTTGTTTATTTTGGGGTTTTAATTCTAATTCGGCTTACAACTGTTTAATATATTTTTAGGTAATTTATTGTTATTATTGTATTTTAGCTGTGAGCCTGAGTCCTTTCGGAGAGGGGGCGGCATATAAGTCAAATAAATAAATAAATAAATAACCTCATTATTCTGTCATGGAAAACATTTGGGAGGACTTGATACTGAAAACTCAGTCTGGCACTTCTTGATCTCTCTGTTGTCATGGTCCATTAAATGTCTAGAATATGTGGGGACCATCCAATTAAGTAAACACCGCTCTCATCCCTTTCAACTCACAACATAGGAATTCACATTTTTTACTGAACAAAATGATGATATTTGTGAGCTCTCAACTTTTCCATTTTTAAGGTCCTTTTTAAATTAAACTCTATATAAAATGGATGGAAAATTAACCATTTTAGATCATTATTGGATGATCACTAGGTGACAGCAATAAGATGCAACAAACTATATAGCACTTTGCTTGTCACTGACTGATTTCCAGAGTTTTTCACTACTGATCCAGTAAATCTTAATGTCTGGCCTTCTAATTTACAACTTTAAAAACAAAAGCAGATTATCTTATTTAATCACACTGAATAATCATGCCCTTCTTTCTTTCATTCTCCTGACCCATTTTCTTGTTTTTTCTCCAAACTGACCTAATTTAATGTAATCAATGTTATCTGCAAAACTGCAACCAACTCATTAATTAATACATTAATCACTGCCAAATATTTCCAATCCCAATATCTTCAAGTATTTCATAATAGCCTGCCAAGGTTGTGAACTGTAACCTGGGAAAAACAGGATCAATATTCTACAAAATGCTTTCCTCCTAGGTGATGAATCTGGGAAAGGAAAAATCAATCCAGATCATAATCACTACCTCTTCTGCTTTTAAATGCACATAGGCCTAAAGTAAGCCTAGTGTTTCAGTCATTCAGCCATGAAGAATGAAATCAATATTATTACCTTCACAAGACTGTCTGTTAGATGAGACAACATAGCCTATTTCACAAGTTTGGCAAGTGAAGGAGCCTGGTGTATTAATGCAGATTCCCTGTGGGCAGGCCATGTGTGAATTGCACTCATCAATATCTAGAAAAAAGAACAGAGTTTCACTGACATAGAATACGGAACAAAAAAAAGCTCGGAAAATCTATCCAATAGATGATTCAAAAGATTATCAGGCAAATGTCTTTAGCATATCCTCAACAGTGTATAAAAAAGATGTGCTACATCCAATTATTTCTTCATATCAAGTAGTATTCACTATATACTGTTTATATACACAGCTTCCAGTTAGTTTTCAATTAATCTCAATCAATAAGTTATTCAGATAACTTGATTTCTATGACCATAACAAAAACTTATTTATAAGACTATACAATCTTCTGGAGTAGGCTAATGTGCCCTTTTTTAGTTAATCAAAATGTTATCCTTATCATCATATCAAGCCACATATATACCTTCACATGTTCTTCCATCCATTGACGTAATATAGCCATTACCACAAGCCACACAAGAAAAGGAGCCCTCAGTGTTGATGCAGCGTTCTCTGGGACAGATGTTATAGGTTGTACATTCATCAATATCTATGAGAAATAAAACAAACAGGGAACTGAATTTTGAGTTGATGTCACTGAACTTGGCAGAGCAACAGCAGAACATTAAAAAGCCCTATATAACTTTCAACAAATGATGCTATATACAGAAGGACAATGTGTGCAAGTTATCAAGAATTGGCTATATTCCAAATAAATTATTATTAGAAACTTCATGAATTTATTCAAAAGCATGTGGAAATTGTATTAAGGGGTTTTACATAAGGCTCAATGAAGATTAAGAGATTAGAGCTTCAATGCAGAAAATAAAAAAGTTGAAAAATGTTAATTTCTAACTTCTGATTGGCTAGTTATAAGGTCATTGGATGATTATGAACTTTTTAATAATATGGCAATATAAAATTATTCATAAAAGGGGGAAGGTCTTGTACAAGGATCATAATGATGGATCCCAAAATTACAACTTCAAAAAAGCCAACTATGATCTCATAGATGCTGACCTATCATCTCTTGATTGGCACATTTTGTTATCTAGCTGTAATACTACAGAAGACCATTATAATGCATTCTTGTTTGAACTTGAAAGAGTCATTAAACTATATGTACCATTAGCAACCCCCCAAAACAAACAAAAAACCCAAATTACTCATAACAATAAGGAAACTTCAATCAAAAAAAGATCGCTATGGCATAAAAACAAAACTAGCTATGTAGCAAACTTTAAAAACCAATACAACACCCTAAGCCGACAGATAAAGGCAGAATGCACAAATTACCACTGCAAACAAGAGGAAAACCTCCTATGTACAAAATCCACCCACCTTCTACAATTTTGTTAACGCCAAACTTAAAGACTCAAGAACCATTCCACCCCTAAAAGGACAAAATGGGAAAGACTGCAATGATGAAGCTGTTAGGGCCAATCTCTTCAACACATTCTTCAGTTCAGTCTTTGTAAACAGCAATGGTTCATGCCCCGCATTTCCTTGTCGTATCACAACTAACTGTAATGATCTACTACATAATGACTTTACAGAAGATAATGTAGAAAAGTAACCTAAAACTATCCCTATCTATTGGCCCCTATGGATTATGTGCATACTTCTTAAAAAAGCTTTCCTCCACCATAGTGGAACCCCTAAGCATTATATATGAGATATCATTCAGAACCAGCTCCTTACCAAACCTATGGTCCTTAGCTATGATCACCCCTATCTTCAAAAAGGTGACCCCAGCCTGGTTGAAAACTACAGACCAATCTCATTGTGTTGTGTCACCTCCAAAGTCATGGAATCAATCATTAACCAATTCATCATTTTCCACTTAGAGTCAAACAACCTACTCTCCAAAAACTATTTGATTTCAGGAAAAAATTGTCCTGCAATCTTCAACTCCTACACTGCATAAACATATGGACTACTCTACTTGACCAAGGTAAAGCTATAGACACAATTTATATAGACTTCTGCAAAGCCTTTGATTCAGTGGTACATGACAAACTACTGTTAAAACTAAACTCTTATGGCATTTCTGGATCCCTCCATAAGTGGATTACTGTGTTCCTGTCAAACAGGCAACAAATGGTAAAAATAGGGAGCACTATATCAAACCCTGCTCCAGTTAACAGTGGTGTCCCCCAAGGCAGTGTTCTATGACCCACACTCTTTATACTCTATATAAATGACTTTTGCGATCACCTTATAAGCAACTGCATCCTCTTTGCGGATGACGTAAAACTATTCAACACCACCGACAATGCTACTATCCTTCAAAGCAACCTTGATTATGTGTCTGAATGGTCAAACATCTGACAACTCCAAATCTCGACCAACAAATACTCTATCCTACACATTGGTAAAAAAATCAGTACACCAATTACAAACCAGGCGGATATGACCTCATTGATGATCCTCACTCTGTCAAGGACCTTGGAGTTCTCATATCAAATGACCTAAGCACCATTGCCAAAAAGGCATTAAGAGTTGTAAATCTAATATTACAAAGCTTCTTCTCTGGAAATATCGAATTGCTAACTAGAGCATACAAAACTTTTGCCAGACCAATACTCAAATACAGCTCATCAGTCTGGAATCCACACTGCATATTGGACATTAATACAATCGAGCGAGTCCAGAAGTATTTCACGAGAAGAGTACTATACTCCTCTGCTTGCAACAGAATACCCTATATCACCAGGCTTGAGATTTTGGGCTTGGACAACCTTGAACTACGCCACCTACGGTTAGACTTAAGTGTAGCACACAAAATTATCTGCTACAATGTCCCACCAATGACTACTTCAGCTTCAACCACAACAATACAAGAGCACACAACAGATACAAACTCAATGTAAACCGCTTCAAACTTGATTGCAGAAAGTATGACTTCAGCAACAGAGTGGTCAATGCCTGGAATGCACTACCTGACTGTTGTTACATCCTCTAACCCGCACTCCTTTAACTTCAAACTAACCACTATTGACCTCACTCCATTTCTAAGAGGTCTGTAAGGGGCATGGCACCATCATGTCCTACTGTCCTGTCCTATTGTCCCCATTTATTCGTACCTATTTCCTGTATTCTTACTCATGTTTATACTTATATCTATTATCTTGTAAGTGATTGACAATCTAAATAAATAAATAAATAAATAAATAAATAAATAAATAAATAAATAAATAAATAAATAGGAGCTGTATATTGTTACAAAGTACCCATGAAGGAGAGAGGACTATAGTTTATATTTTCATTCAAAGTAACCAGCAAAACTTCATATTCTGGTTCTTATCCAGTGCCATGTCCTAATTTGGCAAAACTTATGCATACAGATCCAAATTAAGGTTTTGCTACTTCTGTTTTCTGCCTATGACTGTCTAATGAGACAGAAATCTGCCACTGACAGCACTGAGGCAGGACTGAGCGAAGACTGATCACTGCTAGGCTCTTTCTTGTGGCCTTCCTTCTGTCATTACCTAAGCTGAATAAAATAAAACAACAACAACAAAAACAGATTTTGCATAAACAGAACACACCAGCTCCCAGATTTCTAAGGGAAGGAGTACAACTTGATCAACTAATCCACTTACCTTGTGGTAAAACAGCAAGGGCCAGGGAATTTAATTACTCTGTTAACTGCTACCATAGCTAAGTAGCCTCACACTTCAGGCAGAACTACTGAAGGCAATTCTAAAACAATTCTAAAAGACAATCTGCACAGGGTTTCTCTGTCTAGCTCTGTCCAGCTCTTTAAGGAAACTTCAGAATGGAGGACTGGCCTGACTAGGAGTTAAAGGGATAGACAGCTACCTTGTTTCTCACAGAGTCACTTCTGTGAGATATTAACTTGATTGATTAATAAATAAATAGCATCCAGAAATGCTGAATAGCAACATAAAATTATGATCATAAAGGGAAAAGGTCTTGCACAGGGACAAGAACAAAGGATAACTTGACTTTGGTTCTGTTGTCATGCTTAACAGATTTTAAAACCCTGAGGATAAGGGGGTTACCTAATAAAGGTACCTTGCTCTCATCTTGTCCAAATATTGCTCATCTCCAGTTTCCACTTGAAGAAGTTTTGCAGTGATGAATGCAACAATTTAATTTCAACAAAATAAGCAAAAAAGCTTAATGACTTAATGGCATGGGAAGTCAGTCTGAAGCATTTCAGCCTTGCAGCAGTTAAACAGGTATGTGCAAAATATAAAACCAGAATTTATTGATTTCTGACAGACTTGCTCAACACTGTTGACTTAATGGTGGATTCATATATCAACTATTTGTCTTGGGATAGAGTTGGAGACAGCACACTCTGCTATGCGGAGTGATATCTTCCTAACAGTTTAACTTCCAAACAAAATAAACATGGCCAAAAGTAGCTCCTTCTCAATGTTTGCAACTATAATTTCATTTAATCTTCCTAATCTGTCAACTGTTTGGGGGTAATTGGCTTTGAGGTCTGTAGAGGTCTCTGCTGTGACACAGAGATAATGCAGTTATGATCTTAGTACAGATCTCTATAGCACTGTGAACAATGCAAGGTTAGATTTGCAAGGAAATTAGGAGAAAAATGCTTGACACAGTCAGAGGAAATGAGTGCCACATGTAGGAAAGAAGAATAAACTCAACTTTTTAGAATTGTTTTGTTAGAGGAAATGATATAGCATAGCACTGAAAACTGAAATATAAACTTCTTCATATTAATTTTAATTTTTATCTTACTTTTGACCTAAACACTTTAGTAGGATTATGTTTCAGTGAAAAGGCATATCTTTTACTTGCAGGAGATCTCACAGCAAACTTCCACATTTTTAATTTGAAAAAAAATGATGGGAAAAATCTCTGTCCAGTTTTTAGAAGAGCCTTGCCTGTTTGAATCAATAAGCAGTGCTGAATTAGACATTTTCTATAAGGCTTGTTCCATTATAAGCCACTCAATATCAGCCATTCTTTAGACCAGGCGAAATATTGAGATAGAAGTGCAGGTAGTACTTTGAATAGTCTACATGTTTTTTCATTCTGAAGAAAACCAATTATGATGGAAACATTGTAAGACATAAATGATTTAAACCAATATATGTAGGTTACAAAAGGGAAGTCAGAATATAAAAACAGCACTATTTTGCATTTTCCTTCTTTCCAGAAGAGGGCAATCTCTGTTCAGATGATTCCTTATCAGCATTATTTCACACATCCTATTTATTTGTAGCCAGATAAAAGTTAAATCTGAATTAACAGAATAAAAGTGAAAATATACACCTTTCTAAATGGGCATGTTCTCTGTTAAAGATACAAGTTGCATTAAAAAGCTGAAGTGAATCTGTAAGGAATGAATTTATACATTTCAAGTATTTTGAACTACTTGCCAAGAAAGATCAAAATTAGCTATGAAAGGAGAACATTTCAGAAAGCAGAGGTCTTTTGCAAACTCACCTTCACACTGTCCTTTGTGATTCAGGAAGTAACCTATTTTGCACTCACAGTGATATGAGCCAGGTATGTTGATGCACTGCCCTCCATGGCACACATCTGGCTGGTCACACTCATTTAGATCTGTTAATTCACAGCAATGTGCTCTTCAGCAAAAATGATCAATCCAAATTGCTAAGATGCACCATAGTCAAGTACTTAGCTCCTTATATTACCCTCTTAATACAGTATGTTTAAATTGGAATTACCATGGCAAATTATTATACCTTAAACACATTGTGGAAAAATCTAGTTCTCTGGTGAAGTCTATAATACTGGGAGGAAACAAAAGGAAAGAGAAGAGGAGGACAACCAACAGAAGGTAAATGGACTCAATTACAGTGGCAATGGGACCAAAATTGGGTGAACAGAAAGACCAGGTTGGGCACAAATTGTCCTGAACAAAGTCTATGGGCCTCTAACAGTTGCTACTGACTCAATGGCATATAATCATTCAATAATTAACATTTAATCTAATTTGCATATTTCAAAATGTAAATGCTTCTGCAAAAATATGCAGAGACAAAAGTTTTTAGATACATATACTATTGCTTTTCTGTTAATTTACTTCCATATTTAATGAAAGCTTTGTTATATATTAAATCTGCTATCTGCTTTAATTAGCTAAAGTATAGGGCAGAAAATTGAACATGATCTAAATTAATACAATAATAATGGCATGTAATAGTTAAACAATAAAATAAAATAAAATATGACATTGCCAATACGTGGACCAATACATGCATAATTTGATTTGTGATCTGCATTAATAGAGAAGGAGCTAGTTCTCAGGATTTTAAAGTATTAAAACCGAAAACAAATTTGCCCGTTTTCTTATTCAAAATTTCTATAGCATTCAAGCTTTTAAATGTAACTTTCTCTTACATACATAGGTTTTATTATACATATTCCATAAAAACCATTACATAATGAAAATCTTCCTAGTTCCTACTCTGTTACTTAGGGTTTTTTTAAAAATAAATGTTCCTGATGCAACATCTTTTTAAAAAATAAAGATGCCCAGTTTATATTCAATTTTTGGAAACATTATACCTTTTTCAGGTAGATCCTAAAAGACTATCTGGTGCTTCCCTCAGTGGTGCAGAATAAGATGTTTGGTGGAACTTGCAGATATTTTCCCATATAAATAAATGGTTAATTTCTTTTACATTCTTTGATTTCATAGAAACATTACTCACCCTGACATGTTTGCATGTTTTGTGAGGTGAGAATGCTATACCCAGAGAAACAAATACAAGAATAAGAGCCTTCAGTGTTGACACAGTGACCCTTCCCATCACATGGATTTCTCTCACATTCATCAATATCTGAAAAAAGAGGAGATAGTTAACAACATTTTGAAACTGACCTCCCTATCTGTTCTGTAGTCACCTAGTCAGCTTAGCCAGTGAAATCCCACATAAGTAAAAAGTGTAGTTTGTAGAAGACTGAACTAAAAATCACTGATTAAAACTGCATGCATAGCTTTTTGAGTTACATTCTTTATTTCCCAATCTCTAACAACTTCTATATTTTAAAAGCTTTTTAATGTACTCATACTGCCACAAGACTATTTCCACTAGCAAAACTAATTTAATAACTAAAATACCAATGCAATAAGTGTGACTAGGATGTTGTTGATAACCAGTGTGACACAAGCAGGTATATCCTTCAGGAAAGTTCACACAAGTGCCTGGCCCACACATATCAGGTGAAGAGGAACATGGATTTATCTCTAAAAAAGAAAAACAAAAAATGTTATCAGGGAACAAATAAAATGTCCATGTGCTATTGTCCCAAATCCAAGACAAATGTAGATATTTTATCTTAATTAATGTAATTCATTCGTGCGAGAAACAGCAAAGGCTAAACCTTAAAAGGGAATCAGTACCACCAGTCTAAACATAGAAATGTTATGCCCTGAGGTTGCCTGGTTTCTATCATTTACAAACCAAGATTTATAAAGATATATTCCTGTTTCAATAACTTCATTCTGGATTATACCAAACTCACTGGAGAAAATTTGGAATCAGCCCAGCAATATGCAAGAGCTCAAAAAACACCCACATCTCTCAATAGACTTCAAAAATCCCACCAACCAGCCAGCTCACAAACAAACCAATACAGACAAAAGAGTATTGAGGCAGTCTTTGCTATGGGCTCTTTCCAAGAACGTTTTAGTGCAGAGCATAATGGCAGGGGCAGCTCTCCCAGACATTGAGACAAGACTGAAACAACACAGCTGCTATTATCCAAGCAGTAAACATATGTCTGCCTGAGGTCACAAATCTTCCCACTCCACCAAAAAAATGCCCATGACTCAATTTGTGTGACCTGGAATAAATGACAAAGAGACACTCCATAGCCTTCTGGCTCTGCCATTATTATTCTGTGACCGAGACGTGTTATTTTTCTATAAAGCCTTCCAGGTTTGCTTGAAATAAAATTATATCACGCTTGTGATATAAGCGTGACAGAAATGAGTATTCTGAACATTATCCTATTTTGTTAGATTTATTACAATAGTTGACAAGTGGATCAGGAAGTTGCTGGCTCAAACAGCATCTTCGTCATATTGGAGTAATGATTCTGAGTTGTTAGATTGTTGAAATAAAGTATGTAATGTACTTGGAATACTAGTATCCTTTTTCTCCCTTCTCTTTCTCAATTATCCTGGGATTTGGCATAAAGATCTGTCCATTTCCATTTTTTTCAGTGAAAGAAAAGAAAAATCCTGCATCATAAGATGGTGCTTAGGGGTAATTACTAGTTTGAAGTGCATTATTTATGACTACCATATTCAATATATATGAGAAACAATGTAAGATTTCATTAGAGTAAAAAAACTACAAATGCTAGAATCAATTTTAATATCACTTGGGAAACCAACATGAACTATTCTTTTGAGCATCATGAAATTCTAAAGTTAGACTGTCTTGTGTGAACCCATTTGAAATGCAAAATCTCTCTTTACTTGCTGCATACTGTAATTGAATTATGAAAAATAATCTATTAGAACACTGGTCAATATACTTGTGAATGCTGTTGCTCTCTTGAAGCAGCACTTTCATCTACAGCAGGGATATCAAACTGGCAGCCCATGGCCCGGATGAGTCATGTGAAGGCCACACCCACCCCAGCTCTGTGAAGGGGAAAGTGTCACAATATGTCAAGGGATGGTGTGATGCTGCAAGTTTGACACCTGTGATCTACAGCTACTGGAAACTCTTTGGCAGGAGAAAGGGATGGATTCTCTCTTATATCCACTACAAAGGACATGAGAAACAGGCAAAAACTATAAACATATTAGTCAAATACCAGCAATCAACTGGCCTCTGTAGTATTATACATATCATTCAGTCCAACGTACTGCTGAATAATTCATAGAGTTGAAAGATACACTAAACCATCTAATCCAATGCAGCAAATCTACTGAAAACTACTTCTGCAGTAGTGATGTGTATAGGATGCAGCAACAGTGGACCAGCAAGGAATCTTTCAAAAAGCATTTTTTCCAAGGGAGAGAGGGAGAAGTATCTTCTTGGAGACATGAATGGAGTATTAGGTCCAATTTTAGATGAATTGTTTCGAAGGCAGAAAGTAAAACTTCCACAAAAATCTTTCAATATATAGATGAATTAGCAACGCCAGAATAATTGTCAGATGCATGCAGAGTACAAAATGTAATGCCTCTTCACTCCAGCAATGAGTTGTTCACAACCTCCCAGATCAAGGAAACTGCCTCACCTTCACCCAGCTGACCTATGAGACATGATATTTGACTAATATTTATTTATTTTATTTATTTATTCTATTTATATGCCGCCCACTCTCCTGAGGAGAGAGCATGATCTTAACAATAATCAAATACACATTATACAATATACAATATTAGACAATATATATTGATAAAACTTTGAAATACACATGATGTACAAATGCATATTGCTTCTGGGAAAGATGGCAGACTGAAGGCAGCTTTTGCAAAAAGCTGAGCTGACATTTGCAGCCTTGAATAGGGAGCCAACAAGTAGACTGGCTCCTTTGACTCTTTTGGATAAAGAGAACATGCAAGATCACCTAAGCTGTTCTCCTTGCATTTGCTCCTTGGGAGGAGACTGCAAGACAGCAATCTGCAGTGTGTGGGAGATGAAAGAGACAAGGGAATTTGCCATAATTACTTCAGCCACAAACGGATCCTTTTTAAAGACACTAAATTCCCACTTCCCTTGAGAACAACTTTCAGAAATTGTCTAAACTACTTCAAAGAAGTTAGACACTGTCAAAGTAACAAGACCAAGGGAGTGTCTTCAATCCTTAATATAAGAAAATTAGGATCTATCCTTATTTTGCAAATTTAAAATAAACAGTGAAAAGCAAGACAAGATTTTTCACTATAGGAATTTTTAAATGGATGAAGGGCTCAGAAGACATTAAAATATTGGATTTTGAATATTAAGACTTTGCAATTAATCTTAAAGAATAAATGCACTTTGTGGAAAGAAAAATATTATATTAGAAATATAACAAACCAGGTAACTTATAATCATGTTTGAAGACCTGAACTGAGACCTGCAGAGGAACTTTAAATGAATTATATCAGCTGTATGTGTATATGTCTTCTTGGAACAATTTGTTCCTAAATGATGTTACAGAAAAAGATATGCAACAAAATCTACCAAGAACTACATGGATGAGAATTTGAATAAGAATTTGTCATCAGTTATCAGTTATTTATTTATTTATTTATTTATTTATTTGTTTGACTTGTATGCCGCCCCTCTCCCGAACGGACTCGGGGCGGCTCACAGTTAAAACCAATACAATAAATAATTACCTAAAATAGAATTAAACCCACAAGCCAAATTACTAAAACAAATTATAAAACAACCCCCCCCAAGAGGAGTCAGCACAGCGCAGCCTGCTCAAATAGCCAAGTTTTCAAGTTGTGGCGGAAGGTGCGAAGGTCAGGGGCCAGGCGGAGCCCCAGAGGTAGTTGGTTCCATAGGGCTGGAGCCGCCACAGAATAGGCCCTCCCCTGCATCACCGCCAAGCGATATTGAGTCGCAGATGGCACGCCGAGGAGTCCCCGCCTGTGCGCTCATACAGGGCGATTAGTATTCGATGCAGGCAGTAGTTATCAAGAAAACATTGGAAGATGTTTTTAAAATTAAAATTAAAAAGGAAATAAAAATGACAATCCCAGAGAGCAATTGGAACAATTTCTTTTTACTAGACTTATAAAAGAAGCTGCTTAAGATATTGAAGAAATTCCTAAGAAGAATCAATAACATCTGAATGAATTAAAGAACAAGATTGTCTTGTGTAAAGAAGGAACACAAGGTGTGTTTATTTGATGAGTGTTAAAATGAAAAATGTTGCTACTTGGGGTGGGGTTTTTTGGATTTGCTGGTATCTAGATTGGAAGAACATTATTAGATTTTATTACATTAATGTGGTGTTTAAGTTTTTTTCTCCTTCAGTTATTTTATATATCCTAGTATGACACATACTAGGAATCTCCGAATTTCACTGTCTTTCTACTTAAGTAAATAAGTTTTGGGAACTTCTTTTTAAAGGAAATATTATCCTTCTCTTCTATGTTAAACTTTTCATTTCTATTAGGATACCAGGATTACTTTATACTTGCTAAATGTGGATTTGTTTATAGTTAAGATACAAAATGTTTATTTGGATGGGATATGGTGCTATTTGAGTAGGTTCTCTTGGTAAAGCCTATGGTGGCACAGTGGTTAGAATGCAGTACTGCAGGCTACTTCTGCTGACTGCCAATTATCAACAGTTTGGCAGTTCAAATCTCACCAGGCTCAAGGTTGACTCAGCCTTCCATCCTGCCAAGGATGGGTAAAATATAAAGGTAGAATGAGGACCCAGATTGTTGGGAGGTAATATACTGACTCTGTAAACTGTTTAGAGGGGGCTGTAAAGCACTGTGAAGTGGTGTACTGTGTAAGTCTAAGTGCTATTGCTATGGCTACTGTTGGTATGTGGAATGGGAAAAAATTGTGCATTGGGCTTGTTTATTGGGCATGGTGTTTAAGTTTTATTTATATTAGGATATACTTTATGCTTTTAAATGTGGTTTGGTTTACAGCAAAAGAAAACTGTGAGTCAGTTGGTGTAATCATTAAGGTATCAGGCTGGAAACTAGGAAACTGGGAGTTCTAGTCTCCACCTTGGGCATGAAGCCAGTTAGGTGACTTTGGACTAGTCACTTTCTCTCAGCTCCAGGAAGGAGGCAATGACAAACCACTTCTGAAAAACCTTGTGAAGAAAATTGCAGGGACTTGTCCAAACAGTTTCTGAAAATTGGACACAAGTGAACAGAAGTAAACATAATATATTGCTTACAACTAAGAGTTGATGTGTGGAATATTTTTATATTTGTTAATTAATGTTATTATTTTAGGACTCTAGACTTTTTTTCTGACACTTGGATTCAGGAAATCATTATTTATTGGATTTGCCCATAGTTAAGAGGTGAATTATAGGATGAAGAGTTTTATATTTATTAATTAAGAGAAGAAATTATGAAATTGCAGGATCCAATTTTGATTTGTTACCAGAACCAGAGGTTTAGCCTTCCAAGCTTTTGGATGTGTGCTGGAGCCCACCTCAGGGAACATCTCAATACCAGAAGTTGTTGAACCAATATTGCCTAATTCTTATCATTAGATAGCACCCTTAAACTTCATACTGCATATATAAATTAGTGTTTTTCTATTATTGTTATATGAATAATGTGCATATAGCATAATTTACTGATATCACTTTAAGAATAATCCTGATGAATAAATACATATGAAATTGTGCTGTAAAAAGGAGTTTAAAAGATAATTCTATAAAGTTTAGTCTCTTATAGCAAAAATAGAGAAGATAAAATATTGTTTATTATCTTCTAACCAGTAGGTTTAGCATCCATCTTGCTTTTCTGTCAGCAATAAATATTCAGCAAATTATAGATTGTATTTAGAAGATCTATTTGGTTCCCCCCCTCACATATCAAAATAATCAACATAGCCTGAGAATTACACCTTTTGTCATTTCACTCATAAACACCTATTTCAGCAAATGTACTTTGCAATTTACCTGGATTACTATCAGTTTCTTGGGTAGCATCATCTGTATCCTATGAACAAAACATAAATACAGTGACTGTTCATAAAGTATATGTAAATTACATAGAGATGAACTTCAACAAATCAAAGTAATTTCTTCTTCAGCAATTTCCTTTTAAATATATTGTTGGACAAGCATATTATGGGGATAGTCTAATTTTATGTGAACCTAAGTCCAGCTTGGTATGAAATGGCAGAGTGTCTGTCTGTCTGTGTCTGTGTCTGTCTGTGTCTGTGTCTGTCTGTCTGTCTGTCTGTCTGTCTGTCTGTCTCTCTCTCTCTCTCTCTTTGTGTGAGTGAGTGAGTGAGTGAGAAATTGACCTTTACAATTCTATATTTTTCATCAGATTAGGCTATTGAAGCCACCTGTCCAATGACCTTTTTGGTGGCAATGACGCCATAAAAGATAAAATACCTCTTTTCTTCATCATTGACAAGCTGTAGAACATAGATGAACAAATTGTTGCTGAATTTAGTATGAACTACTAAAAATCATCCTATTTGATTAAACATTATTTTTCAAAATGTTTGTATTAAATGTATTAAAATATAATTTAACTACTCTCTATTCTGCACTATATAAATCAATATAGTACTTTTACAAGATCTGCCTATTATTTTTAGGTTGAATATTACACCTCCATTTGTGTAAAAATATGAATTCATAATATGAATAATCTGCCTTTAGTAGGAAATTATATCCTTTCAAGGAAATGCTTTGTAATATATATTAAAGCATTTCTTTGAAAAGTAAGGTTTTTTTAATAGTGCATGCTTTATGCAGATTATCAGCATATAAACAGGAGAACTAGTATGCTATAGTGCTTAAAGTGATAAACTGGAAACAATGTTACCCAAACTCTAGTGTGGCATTGGCCATAGAATCTCAGTTGATAACTTTGGGCCCACCACTTGCTCTTAGTTTAATCTACCTCATAGGTTGTTTCTATGGGGAAAAGTAGGAGCACTATGTGCACCATCTTGAATTACTGAATGAAAGGAAAGAAGTAAATCTAACAATAAATAAATCATCTCCCAAATGTAGACTTACTAGTATTTTTTTTACTCACCAGATCTTCTGGGGATTCAGCTGTAAAATGACAAAATGTTATTAGAATATAAGGGTGTTTTTGCATGTCAAATATAATTGCACATGAGAACTGCTAACCCAGTGGTAATAAACCCATTTCCTATTTTATATAATGTTTCCATTTTTTGAAGAGTTCTATTATTTCCCCTCAGTCATCTTGCCTGTAGATTAAACATACTCAGATACTTACCCTAACCCTAACCCTAATCCTTGTGCTATTGCCAAGTCACATTTCCCCATCTTATTGGTGTACTTTTTATTTTTCCCTCTCAAAAGCAAACTTTTATATACCTCCCTGTTAAATTTTATCCTATTCATTTCCTCCCACTGTTCAATCAAGACTACATCTTTTTAATCTCCACTCTCTTCTAAAATATATCCCAATTTTGTGTCATTATAATCACCATCATCCGATATTCTGTCTATTTGTAAATATGTATTGTAGTGTGAGCCAGAAAATAATAAATTAAAAAATCAAGTAAAATTTATTAATTAAAGTATCTTCTCAAAATAAACTATTCATTGAAATTAGGGCCTGAAATACAATCATTTTGTGACATCCTTGGAATTAACAGAAAATTAATGTGTGATGCTTACCTTTTCTTGCTGGTATGTCAGTTGGAGGAAAAATATCTATGACACCACCTTTTAGGACTTCCTGCTCTTCCTTCTGTCTAATTGTCCAATTAGATATTTGATCACCAGGTCCAGGTCCCCTTTGCTCCTGTGAGCTGAGTGAGGGCAGCTCATCAACTTCTGCTTTCCTCAAGGACATCCGAATGTCTGAGTTAGCGTAAGTGTAGCCATGGCCTGCTGGGCAGATTTCCTTAAAAGTTTCTGCAGCCAAGAAGCCAAGAAAAGTAGCCAGGTAAAATTATTTGATTTAAATAATACAAAAAATAGTGAGTCTACAAAAAGAATATGGCTGGGAATATGGCTGGGATTTACAATCTCAAATAATTTAATTCAACAGTAGTGTATTTTTCCCCCAGTTATACAGGTAAGATGTGTGAGGACACATATCTTCTCTGTTAAAGGTGTCTATTTAAATAACTTCTATAATCAAAACATTGCAGGAGAATGTGTTTATGTTATATATACTTGGAACTAGAATTATAAAATGGAAGTCATCAGCAGAAAGAATGTAATGTTTGCAGGTGGGATACAACCTCCTGTTAACTGATACAAGAAACTAGCCTAGTTTTTCAGTGAGAGCAGTCAAGAAAACATAATGACACAGAAATTCTCATTCTGTTGTTTTCTATGCAGCCCAGAGCATATAGTAAGCCACCCTGAGTCAATGTATTGTGAAATGGGTTGCTTAAAAATTTAATAATAAACAAGCAAACAAATAAAATTGCATGAAGATGAAGAGAGCCACAGGAAAGAGAAAACTCTTTCTCTAATGTAGTGTTTTATGACAGCTTTACCTTTAGCAATCTTTTTCCCCCTGTTGGCTGCCAGATTAGTGGCAGGTACATCTCCCCTTATTCCTCATAATGGAGTTCGCTGCCCATATATACAAAAGGGCATCAATCTATACACTATGAAGTCATATATCTCCTTTTCTCTACTTTGTCATGTTTGAATAGATTTTTGGAGCCTTGAACTCCTTTTATGTAATACTGCATTATCCTCACTGACTTGAGGCAAGTTTCTCTAGATGGCAAAAAGCCAAACCTCTGTATATACAATGCTTCTGAAACCTAGTTTTGGCAGAGAACATGATGGGAACCAAAACATTTAGCGCAATCACAGGATTTAACATAACTGGACAAAACTAGAAATAATATGGTTCAAACAAGAAAGCCAAAGTCTTACCAGAGCCCAACAATGGGCAAATCTCACAGTTTCTCCCCCATCCCTGGCCAACACGACTACAGCAGCAGATCTGTTTGGTGATCCTCTGATTAAGTGGCAGCGTACACATTCCTCTTATCACAGAGCGATAGCATGACCCTTGTTCTGTTGAAACTGCCTTGTCCGCTGAAACAAAATTATGGATACCAATTTTTGAAAATTCAAAAAGAAGTACAGAATCTTTGTAATTCAGGGAGATCTCTGAAGTTAATTTTCCCATGCTCGGTTGGGTCCTTGTCCAGATAAAAAGCCATTTTCCATATGCACATGCACCACTTTGGAAACAGCAGTATTTACTTCTGAATAAGGAAATTCAGAAAGTCCATAAAGGTTCATAAATTTTATTTTCCTATCTTAATGTTCCTACTCAATTATTTCACCAAAACAGAAAGGAAATGCAAAGAAACAAAGGATAATTTAACACTACCATTCATTCTGAACAAAAAATAATTTAAAATGTTACATTCATCATGCTGTAAACTGAATGGTTGAATAGAAGATAAATCTATTTAAGTTGCCAGTCCAGACATCTCCTGCTTTGGATGCTGGCAAACAACTTACTTTACAGATAACAATTATAAGTGAAGTAATATACAGTTTAAGCCTATAAATTTGCAACAAGACTGCATGACTTCAGATTTTAGTTAATAAATCAGTAAGATCTTTCACTGTAAATGAACTATCATTGCAAAGTTTTCAGTGTGTTAAATAATGTCATTTTCAGCTTAAATTCAGTTCATTTAAATTACTAAACTACTGAATATTATCTTAAACAGACTGAAAAATGCTCTGTATTTTCATATGTAATCTACTTTAATAAAATTTTAATGTGTGGCCCTTTTTAGATGCTCAATACAATTTTATAATGCTTCATGTTTCTTGTTTCCTATTATCCATATATTGTTTCATTTTTATTAGTACAAAGACCTACAAAAGATATGTCTGTAAAGATTTGTATAACTACCATATGTTATAAATTTATAAATTGCTTCTCAGATAATCAGAGTTGGAAGGGACCTTATAGGTCATCTAGTCCAACCCCCCGCCCAAGCAGGAGACCCTACACCATTTCTGACAAATGGCAGTCCAATCTCTTCTTGAAAGTCTCAAGTGATGGCGCTCCCACAACTTCCGAGGGCAAGCTGTTCCATTGGTTGATTGTTCTCACTGTCAGAAAGTTTCTCCTTATTTCCAGGTTAAATCTCTCCTTGTTCAGTTTCCATCCATTATTCCTTGTCTGACCTACAGGTGCTTTAGAAAACAGCTTGGCCCCTTCCTCTCTGTGGCAGCCCCTCAAATATTGGAAGACTGCTATCATGTCTCCCCTGGTCCTTCTCTAGCCAAGCCCAGTTCCTGTAACCATTCTTCATATGTTTTAGTCTCCAGTCCCCTAATCATCCTGGTTTCTCTTCTCTGCACTTCTCCTTCGTTACATCAGACCATCATAATAAGATTGGCATAGGGGGCTTATATCTGGTGGGTCCCACAAGCAGACCTTCTCTGCCATGAAACCCCTTTTTGCAAAATTCCCTCTCAGACTCAAAGCTAGATTAACTATATTGATATGTTCACTCTCCCATGCCCATAGTTTGTATATATTGCTTTTTAAATATATTTTGATTTTAGTAATTACTTTTAATAATTATTGGATTTTAATTATTTTTGTTTTATTGTTGTAATGCACTCAGAATGACATCTGCCGATCAACACATTAGCCAACTAGCTAGATGTGTGTATGAGAGAGAGGGGGGAGGGAGGGAGGGAGAGAGAGAGAGAGAGAGAGAGAGAGATCAGATACTGATAAATTAGGACTGAAGGAAAACAGAATCATTTTCAGAATGATATACCCCTTCCTCACAACAGGCTACTAGTGGCATAATTAATATCTATTAATATTGGCATTTCTGCTTAAAGAACAAGGAAAAGTATTTGCAGTCTCATTCAGTAAGAATAATTACTACATCATATAATCATTTAGGATTAATTCCATTTGCTATTTTTCAATTTAAATTTATTGTGATTTACCATTAAAACAGTTATCTACAGAAAAACCATTAAAGACTTACAAATACAGTGACTGCGTGATGGGTCCAACATAGTACCAGCCTTACAAGTACAGATGAAGCTGCCTCGGGTGTTCATGCATTCTGCATTTTTACATATGCCTTGAATTGTACATTCATTAATATCTACAAGTAATAAGAACAAATGAAGTTAAGTAGGATTCAGTAATTATAAAATCATGGAATTAAAGCATTATTTACTTGTAAGGACCATAAGAATCACCTTGTCCAATCCCCTACAATGTGAAGGAAAAAAAATTGTTGAAATATTTTAAACCTTTTCTTAAAATCTCCAAAAATTGAGAACCTATAATCTCCATAGGTATACTTTCCATGGTTGTACAGATCTCATCATCAGAATGTTTTTTTCTTTATATCTAAATAAAATATAGGTAACTGCAAAATACTTTATGAATTAATATGAACAAGTTATATAACCAATGTTCTAAGGTGACATCTAAAATATTTCCAACAAAAGGGGAAGAAAAACCCATTAGAACTTCAGCATTTCCCAAACTTCCAAATACCTAAAAAGAAGTCTTTCTGTGTTAGCAAGAAAGAATGAACAATATAGAATATGCAAATATGTTTTTATCGGACAATACAACTTATTCAACTAGAAGATGCAAGACACAAGATGGATAGGATTCTAGACAGTGCTATTTTGAATACTTGGTTGAATAAATTGACTTTTTGTACAATTAAAGTAACTGGAAATTGGCAAACAAATTTTAATGATAATGGTGATGATAATATCCCCCACCTCCAAAGGAACAATACCTCATTACAGTGAAAGGGCCTGCATGCTCTAGGGATACTATGGGCTATGCTGAACAGGTACAACTATGTCAGGCAGGTCTTAGCTGAAGAACTAGGCTACATTTGTTTGGAAAAGACCTAATTCAGTATGGTGAGAATACATAATTGAAATTTCATGCCAGAGTGTCTGTCACCTGGATTAACAAATTTCATATTGGATGTTCTGGCTCCTGGGAATTTACTGGAAAATATGTGACAGGACTCAGCTTCCTATGCCAGGCAACCAGGGCTAATGGAAGGCAATCAAAAACAAAGAATTTGGTTTATAATAGAAGCTTAATAGATTGATATAAAATATAATATAAATATATATAACCATTGGATGAAAGTGTAATATAAATTTTATAACAAAAATTAGGAATATCTCGTATAAGTGATGGGATAAATAGTTTAGTCATGAATGATTAATAACTGATAAATATATAAGCATATCTTAGATTGACAATATGAGAATTTATATAAACTATGAGTGATGACTACGAAAGGATGGCACAAAAGATTTGTAACCAATTGACACACTGTATGTATATAAAATGGAAGATGGTTTTATATTTTTTATGTTTTGTCTGTACTTGTTTGTTTTAAAAAATAAAAATCTTTAAAAAAAACACAAAGAATTTGGTCAAAGGAGAAAATACTTAATGTTTCTACCAACTGAAACCATCAAAATGGCTATAAAAGCAAATATTCCAACTTTGGAAAGAAAGAGATCTAGATTTAAAAATTAGGAAGCAGAAACTTATGGATCAAAGACATGTAATTTTAAAACAAGTTCATTATCAATGCTGAATTGGAGGCAATCGAAAAGCAAGCAACCCAAAATTTAGTTTATTTAGAGCTGCCAAGAACTCCCTTTTTAGGGCCCTGTAATCCCTTAATTCAGGATAGTGTGGGGCAACTGGATGGAGCTGAGTGTTTACTGGCTTAATGTACTTCCATGATGCCACACAGAGTTCACAGCACATTTTTTTTTTCTTTGTGCCCTAGGAGAGAAACATCTGTCACTGCCAAGGATTGAACTCACAACCTTCCAAGTGGGAGGTCAGCATCTTCACCATTAGTCCACCACACCATTCTATTCAGATGTTAAAGATGTTAAAGAACTATAAGCACTATGGATTTAATCAATCAATTTAAATAGAGATGGAAGGGACCTTGGAGGTCCTGTAGTCCAACCCCCTGTTATACCATTTCAGGTAAAAAGTTGTATGGTCTTTTCTTAAAAGCCTCCAATGATGAAGCACCTACAACTTTAATTAATCAAGAACTAACTGGGAATATCCCAAAAATTGTAAGCCGCCCTGAGTCTTCGGAGAAGGGCGGCATATAAATGTAATTAAAAAAAAATATTAAAGACAGAATGAAAGAAGCTGAAATAATATTTTACAAAATTGTATCAAATTAACAAGACAACTTTGGCTAAAACAGTGAGTAATGTTAATGAAGATGTTAAAATTATTTCAGCTGAAATGTGGTCATTAAGTGAGTCCACCCCATTTTACAACTTTTATTGCAATGCATAATGGTTGCATAATGCAGCTAAGTATGTGTGGTTATTAATGTTAAAGGAAATTTATTGTGGCAAATGTTCCTATAGCTGCTGAGAAATATTTCAATATTTATTTTAATTTTATATAATACTGAATTCTGCAATATTTATATCTGTTATTTCAGAACCGATTTCTCAATTATATTTGGCCTAATCTATGAGTCTTTATCCTGTCATTATAACATTTGACTTATACAAGGTATACAATTCAATCTTCTGTTCTCCTAAGACTGTTTTCTCTCAAAATTTTGTTTTACCCAATCTTCTGATACAATGATTCTTTTGGGTATTACAGGCTTCTCTTCACAACTAATAAAATATAAGTATTGCAATATTATACTTCTATTGGAGAGAAATATTTCAAAAACTATCAGTGTGGATGAAGGGGACAGGAAGAGAACTGTCTATCTAGGAATGTGCCTGGGTTAACTATATCTTCCTTGTGTTAAAGAGTGAGATACTACTGGATGGCAAAGAAAATAGAAGTAAATAAAACTTTTTTACTCCATGTGGTCTGGGCCAACACAAAGCTAATTAACTAGGGTAAATGGATTTATGGGCAAGAAGTCAGAGAATTTTAAAAGCTATTTCTAATATAAAAATGCTGCAATGTAAAATAAACCTGCAGAATTAATTTTTGAAGGACATTGTTCTAAAGATTTGCACTTTTGCAGATAATAAAAGGATTTAAAAAAAGCAAACAAATGTGACAATTACAGTTATATCATGTTCTAAAATTGTGACTTAATGTGCTGATATTAGTAAAAGACACAGAGAAAAAATATTAACCTCTGATTCTGTGATATATCTTCATTTTTTTGACAATAGTGAAGTCCTTTAAAAGCCAACTCTAGCCATCCCAATTTAATCTTTCTCTTTCCCATCCTATTGGGCAATCCTCTGCTACCACCTCTGACTGGAGATTTTACAGTATCCTTCCCCTGCCATGCCCACCAAGCCATGCCCACAGAACCGGTAGTAAAAAAATTTGAATACCACCACTGTACTGTACCAAAGCTGTATTATTTCTCTATTCTGAAATAAACCAATCCACTTGTCAAATTGGCGCAACACCATGGTTTCAAAGAGCAATTACACAAATGCTTAAAAAAGATGTTGTGTAATGTGTACATTTCTTTGTTGAACAAAATAAGAACCAAAATATATAGATTTATGCTGGAGGAATCCTGGTCTAATAGTTGCTTCAGATTTATTTTAGTTCAGAATACTTTTTAGGTTAAAAGTTTGTTTTTTTTAATTACATTTATATGCCGCCCTTCTCCAGAGACTCAGGGCGGCTTACAATTTTTGGGATGCAACCCAGTGTGCTCAGCAATAGCCTTCATTCCATTGTATATGCCTGCTTATTACTAAGCGGCATTTTTACAAGGTCAGCTAATTGCCCCCAACAATCTTGGGTCCTCAATTTACCTACCCCGAGAGGATGGAAGGCTGAGTCAACCTTGAGCCTGGTGGGATTCGAGCCTACACCAGTTGTAGGCAGCTGGAACTTAAGTGCAGGCAATTAACAGCCTGAGCCACCAAGGATCTTTGCCTTGTCAACAGTAACATAAGCTATCACCTCAGTACATTTTTAATCATAATTGGATAATAATAATTTGTTATTGATAAATCTAGGAATGAAAACAGTTTTTGCTTCTCAAATTTATTTATTTATTATTTATTTTATTTGACTTGTATGCTGCCCCCTCTCCAAAGGGACTCGGGGTGGCTAACAACTAAAAAGTAACAATAAATTAAATTACCTAAAAATAATATTAAACATTACAAGCCAAATTGCACTAAAACCCACCAATCCTAACTAAATTTAAAACCCCACCCCGGAGGTCAGCACAGCCCAGCCTGTTCAAAGAGCGAAGTTTTTAGATCATGGCGGAAGGTATAGAGGTCAGGGGCCAAATGGAGTCCCAGAGGCAGTTGGTTCCATAGGGCAGGGGCCGCCACAGAATAGGCCCTTCCCGGGGGACCGCCAAGTGACATTGAGTTGCAGACGGCAGCCCAAGGAGTCCCTGCCTGTGGGCCCACATAGGGTGGTTGGATCTTGATGCCGGCAGGAGACGCTTCCGTAAATATCCCAGACCCATGCCTTGAAGGATTTTGTATGTCAACACCAAAACCTTGAACCTCACCCGGAGGGCAACTGGTAACCACTGCAGGTCACGCAGGAGGGGCGTAATCTGGGAGTTCCGGGAAGCTCCCATCACAACCCGTGCGGCCGCATTCTGCACCAGCTGAAGCCTCGGGTGGTGTGCAAGGGCAGTCCTAAATAGAGAGCATTACAGTAGTCGAGTCTAGAGGTAACAAGTGCATGAGTGATCGTGTGCAGGGCATCTCAGTCCAGATACGGGCGTAACTGGTGAACCAGCTGGACTGGGCAAAGGCCCCCCTGGCCGCAGCTCCCACCTGCTCCTCCAACCTGAGCTGCAAGTCCAGAAGCACCCCCAGATTCCGTGCCCTGTCCACAGGGGGCAACACCTCTCCCCCCATGACCAAAGATGGGATATCTTGACTGGACCGAGATGTCGGTATGCACAACCACTCCGTCTTGGCCGGATTGAGCCAAAGCATGTTCCTGTCCATCCAGATCCGTACCGCATCCAGGCAACAGGATATCACAGAGAGGGCATCACTGATGTGGTTTGGGGTGGAGATGTACAACTGTGTATCATCAGCATACTGATGATACTTCAACCCAAAACCACGGATGATCTCACCCAGCGGCTTCATATAGATGTTGAACAGAAGGGGCGAGAGGACCGATCCCTGAGGGACCCCACAAGTGAGAGCCCTTGGAGTCGACCTCTGTCCCCCTGCCAACACCGATTGCGCCCGAGAGGTAGGAGGAGAACCACTGCAGAACAGTGCCCCCCACTCCCAACCCCTCAAGACGCCGCAATAGGATGCCATGGTCGATAGTATCGAAAGCCACTGAGAGATCTAACAGGACCAGGATTGAGAATTAAGTTAAAATCTTTTCTCAGACCTAATGAATCTGGGGAAAAGGTTGCCTTTACTTTAAGAGTCACATTAATTTTAATGAGGTAATTCCATAAAGCAGATGTTTCTTTTTTCAGGCTCACAGAAAGCCTGAAAGAAGCCAGATGCTATGCTCTCACTTCAGTGAGGTCCAAAGTATTCCAAACTATTTTTGAAACCTGTACAACTCCATTGTTTAGCCTGTATAAGTATAGTTACTGAATTAACATGCACCAGGCCACACTGTGACTGGCATATTTCAAGATTATTTTTTTAAAGTACTTGCTTTATATACTTACAGTAGTAAAGCAAAAAGATGTTTGAACAAATTTGTTGATAAGCATCTCTGAATCTTAAAATGGCCATCTGTGCATAGATTAGGCCACAACATCCTACAAATTAAATGTAAGTACAGCAAAGCATGGTTTCCTCTACATTAGCATTTTAGTATTGTGAAGTTTGCCTCATTCATGCTGTAAAAAATACACTCACAAAAGATATAAAATCCCATCCATTTTACTATTTGTATTTATCAAAAAATAATCTGTCCATGCAGGTTCTTTTGCCCATAGAAAGTCTGTAATTATTTCCATTCATACCATCTTCTAACATATGAAGATGTCTGCATTTTCATTTTCATTTAATTAACTATAAATTTAATTTCCTTTTTAAAAAGTAAATTAGTCTGCTTTCATTATTTAAAACATACACCCTTCTGACACAGGCTGTTTTAATGTAAATTTTCCCAGTGTAAGCACCTTTAAAAAAATAACTTCCAAGCCTGCAATCATTTTTCAGTAATGCATCTGTTCAGACATATTCTTAATGGATTTTTGTTCTGTTAGATAGAATTTATTTCATGCTAACAAGTGCAGTGTTGTCAAATCCAGTGTACTTTCAATAAAATCCATGTGGAATTCATTATACCCTCATCCCCAGCCTGTTATCTGGGTAATGCCTGCATCTGAATTAAAATACAATGGATACTGCACTGAATTTATTAACTTATGGAAAAATATTGGCAAATAGTGATGTTAAAATGGATCTGACCGCTTAATGGTAATGGTAACTCAGGCTTTCATCATTACTTAGATAAACTGTTGCAATACATTCTATGTTGGACTATTCAGAAAAGGCACTTTGTGCAAAATGCACCTGTCTACATACTGGCAGGTGAGAGCCATTTTAGCCATCTGATATATATATTGTGGGTGTCCAATAGATTTCCAGGTATAATTCAAAACGTTTTTGACATTTAAAATCCTATATAGCTTGGCTTCTAGATACTGTACTTGCAGGACTGCTTTCTCCAGGTGCAACAATCTTGGCTGGTGTTCTTTTCATGACTTGGGCTATTGAATTTAGATCCATAAACACTTGGATGTGGTGTTTCTTCACAATGGCTCCTATCTTATGGAATAATTTTGCCCCAGAGGCTAGACATTGTAGAGAGGCTAGACCTGTGCCAACTATGAAATCTGGTTAAATACTCAGTTTCCAATCTTTTCAGCTCCTTTTACTTTTACACATAGATGCACATATGCAAAACAAAAAAAATGTTGTAACCATGTTTGCCTTAGGTTATAGAAAACAACACGTCTTTAAAACATTTACAAGAAATATTATACTTATAATACACCTGGTTGTTACATTAGTAATTACAACTTATCAAACTGTAGAAATTTCACAGTTAAAATGTTGGAAGAATTTCATGCTGGAAGGCAGCGACTATTAACTTCAAAGCAGAAAGGTTCAAAGTTGTCAAATATCAATTGTAAGACATTGGTTTAACCATAGGAGATATTTCCATTCTGTAACTAAGGAAACTACAGTGGGGGAGATTATACAGTATAAGTACAATAACAATAATCTTGGCACAAATTCTTCATTGTTACCTGAGCAGGTCACATCACTTGACCAGTCTTGCCAAGGAGGAAAAGTTAAGTGGCACCAGGATAGGTTAGTATTTATATGGTAGAAACTCCAAGGCTATACACTAGGGAAGAAGGAGAAGATCAGGAAGAAGGCAATGGACATACACTACTAAAACACAGCCAGGAAAAAACTTTGTGGTTAAGTCAGTGTAATTAGTCGCCATTGAGGATATTTTTACCTAAATGAAAGGAGATTAGAAAGAAATGGCTGCCTACCTTGACAATGACTCTGATTCAGATTCTTGTATCCTTGTGGGCATTCAACATGTCCATTTTCTATTGTTGGATAAGCTAAATGAAGAGAAAGGGAAATTGCATCATGGATGGACAATTCAGATCCCCACTTTCACTTCTTCCTTTTCTAATGGGATACATTATTGCATTGTGTTATGTCGTGCTGTACTGCAGTTTAACATTATTTTGACATCTCACCTTTCCTGTGAGAACTCAGAGCATATATATGAAAACTTCCTCTCATTTTATACACTCTGTCCAGTTACAATCCTGTGAGGTATATTGGCATTAAAAAATGATTGATCAAAAATAATCCAGACAGTTCTACAATCAAGTTGGTTTCACCAATCTAATTTTAACAATGTTTACCACTAAACCATGTTAGTTTTCTCCTAGACATACATAAACATGAATCCTTATGTATACACTTATGTATTATGTATTATTTATGTGTATAAACCTATGTATAATCCACTTTATCATTCACAAGTAATTAGGTACTTCAATCTGCAAAGTAGAGTGGTCTGAAAAATTTTGTTTTCTCCACAATCTGCCAGTCCAGACAGTCTGGGGATTGTTGATTTATTTTTAAAAATTATTCTTCTATAATGGAAAACAGTACTAAGCACTCCAGAAAAACGGTATAATAAAGGTACATTGAATGCAAGTTATTCAGAACACATTGTATTTGGGTTCTTGGTGGATTTGGTGAATTTTTTTCAGAACAAATACACTGGTTTTATTTGTTGGTTTCTGAGATATTGTAACTCGGGCAGCAATGCCATTGCATGGATATCACATTATCAACTTTTTATATTCTAATGTCCCTGAAAGTCTATGGAGATTCTCAGTTATCCAGGTCATGTTTGTTCCAAAGGTGTTTTTTTTTCCAATAGGCAACTGGACTTTCTTGTTTTTCTGTGAAAATGTTTCACTTCTCATCCAAGAAGCTTCTTCAGCTTTGACTGGATGATGAGGAATAGAAGGATCACACAGATAAACCTCCAGGTGGCCTTAATAATGCCCTAAAAGAATGCAAATGACCAGCTGTCTGCAAGGAATATAAATCTTTCCATTCCCCACCATCCAGTCAGAGCTGAAGAAGCTTCTTGGATCAGAAATGAAAGATCTTCAAACAAAAACACGAAAGTTAAGTTACCTCTTTGGGGGGGAAAGCAACTTTGGGAAAATGTCCCTGGAAAAATCATTATTTCTCCCTTTCTCCCACCTACTTCATCTATTATTATTGTAAATATTCTATATCATCAGATGGCACTATTACATGATACTTACAATACCATTTAGTATAAGCATTGTCATCATCCTATTATTACAACCAAACATAGGAACAGTCATATATTAAAAATGGACTATGTTTGGGAAAGTAAACAAAAATAGTTTTACTGAGATATGCAGAGGGAGATACAGAACACTCAGGCTTGGAACAGTCTGCTATTATAGCCAATCTCAATAAAAATAATTTTGGCCTTCCTGGTCTGGTCCACCTAACAAGGCTGACATTATGATTGTTTGGCACATTCCACTACATATTTACCTTGAACAACCACCAGAAAATGAGATTTGACTATAATGATTTACAAAGTAAATATCTGCCAGTAAATATTTGCCAGTGCCTTCAAGATTACTTCACCAAAGTGCCCAGCTTTATTTTGTCAGGATGAACTTCAAACGTAATTTGGAGCAGCTCTCTATATATAGTAGCTCCAACAACCAAAATGCATGAAGCAAAAGTATTGGTATTATACAACTTTATACAGGCTTAAAAAAAGAAACTGAGCAAATGGACCAAAAGTGTTACTCATTTTATATTTTAAGCTATTCATTGCCCTTGAACACACATTGTGCACTTCTAATCTAGAGCAATATCCAAATTTTACCATTACTGTGGAATTATTTCCTTCCATAAATGTATGTATCATCAATTACTCAAAGCTGGTTCAGACAGAGTAAAGCCACTAAAACCTTGTCAGAGTGAATCCCTGGTTGTTAAAATTCTACTTAATGGCACATAATCAATCATCTGTTGGAGTGATTCTCAGAACTAGGAAAGAGAACTATGTCACTTAAAGTAATCAAGTCAGATGCTCTGACAGACATAGCTAGTGACCAGACTCATAAATGCAGCCAAAAGAGTTAGCATTTTTTATTCTGTATGTGTCTGCTTATAATTTTCTCCAGAAAGAGTAAGTGTGGTTTAGACTAACAGGCAGCTGAAAAATCCCTCCTTGGAAGAAAGTGGAGTATCAGAATTGCCTAAAGATTTGACTAAATGGTGTAATCCAGGGGTGTCAAACTCAAGGCCCATCAAACTCAAGGTGCTTAGACCTGGCTCGTGGGACCGACTTGGAAACAGTGAAGGACCAGCCCATGGTGCCTCTGCCAGTGAAAACGGAGCGTGCAGTCCTCCTGAGCTCTGTTTTCGCTGGCAGAGGGTTGTAGGAGGCTCTCGCAGCTAAAAACAGAGCTTGAGAGCCTGTTTTTGCTGGCAGAGCGCTCGGGCCACCACAGGCGCCCCTGACACAAGTGACGTTGAGCTGACCACACCCACCCCAGCCCCCCAAGGTCAAACACAACTCTGATGCAGCCCTCAATAAAATCAAGTTTGACATCCCATGTCTTGATCAACTGTCAGAATGCAATACTTTATGCTTTGTTTTAAGTTCTAACGATCTGCAGGTGGCCAAAAACCATGATGTCTCCTAACTTTCTGGACAACATTCTGTTTCCCCCAGATCAATTCAGCATCCTGCTATTCTGCAAGAAACAGCAGTTTTTCTCAGATAAAAGATCTGTCATACTATTGGGAGATCAGATGCATATATGCCCCTAGAATAAAGATATCTGTTCTGAAACATAAACAGGAGACATGTTTTATCACAATGGCCAATCAAATTGTTAAAATATTAACAAAAAATTAAAAATATTTTCTAAATGTGTAAGAAGAATATTATTCACTGGAAAGTCAAAGTATATCATATTGGGTTTCAAGCTTCCATAAAAATTTTTAGACAACTGCACTCATTACCTACCTAGAATCTGAAGTTAATGAATTTGTTTTTTCCCTTTTAATGGATCCCTCTTTCATCTACTGACATTTACAGTGATTACAACAGTCCTCACCTTAGATTGTTCTGAGTCATTCTTTTTTCACTTCTCCCAAACTGTCATGTCAATTATTTCAGATAACTAATGACCCCTGCATCTCCGGTAACATTTTGATGCTTCTCTCTCTCTCTCTCTCTCTCTCTCTCTCTCTCTCTCTCTCTCTCACTCTCACTCTCACTCTCACTCTCTCTTTTCCTTTGCCTGAGCAATTCCAATGGAGGTTCTAAGTCTATACCAGGCCCCTGTTTGGATTTTTATGTGAATCCACTGTAAAAGCAAAAGACCATAAAACATCTTCATTTTAAAATATGAAACATTAAATAATAGAATATTATGTTAACCCCAGCAGTATTCTTTGCAAAGTTGTTGATCCTCTTGAGTTTCTCATTCACTGAAATAAAGCAATGGATCTCTCTACTTTGTACACAGCACAAAATAAAATACTTGTATCACAGATACTTAGATCCAAAGCTAAGCCACTTAAATAAACTTCACAGAAAAAAAATCTTTCCATTCCTGATGTCATCCTTAGAACCTCAACAAACTCTCGTGAACAATATAACTGGTGCAGTATATGGCAGATCCAAAGTTCCCTGGAGACCTCTTGATCAAAAATAGAGAATTTGGGGACATTCATTGGACATACAGCAGGTCTCAAAGATTCCTCTCATGTTGTACAGGAGCATTTGGATACAATCGTTAGGGACACTGGTGGTCATAGAATGAAGGAAGGAGTCGGAAACCTTATTTTGGTAAACTTTCTGCAGTTAAATTTTCTTAGGGCAGACTTCTTAGAGAATTCATCTGCAGATTATCAGGAAATACTTTAACTCTACCTGTATGCAAACTCTGAACTGAGTATGAAGATTTTATTTCTGCTAACTTTCAAAGAATCTAAGATGTTGCTTGAATGTCAGCCACTCCTCTGGATCTTTCAGGGTGTCAAGTTCTCAATTAGAAGGACTGGTTTGCAAACATATTTGTTACTAGCCACACTCTTTGATGCATAAGATATTAGGCTATATGTCTGATGCAATGCTCCAAGTGCCTTATATGATATCATTGAATGCAGCTGCGTATGAAAGAATATGCCTTGAGGGGTAACAGAAGCCTGAAAAGATTTATTAATATGAATAATGAATACCTACAAACACCATGCAGATTTACAAAGCTGAATGTTGAAATAGCTATATGCTTGAGATCAATTCTTCAGGTGGGGTCCAACATGGTTTCTTGGGGGTATGTTTGTCACCACTTGCCCCACCAGTTCCACCACTTCCACTACAGCAAATCCCCTTTGAACAAATTAGCTTGCTGTACACAAAGCATATGAGGCTAATGCTTTTTCTTTTATCCTGGAAGGAATCCTCATTTGAATGGCTTTCAATCATTCAGTTGAACATTTTACCAAAATAGCTCATGCATTAAAGTGCATTAAATGTTTCAGAAAGCACTGCTTTAAATTCACAACTGATGTAAAACTGTTTGAAAACCTAGTAACTTCATGAAAGATGGTTGTGTGAACATTTGGAGAAATAGAAGTTGGGGTGGATTCTTTTAGACCCATCAGTATAATTCTATCACAGCATACTGTGTAAGTTTCTTGTTACATAATATCAAGAGCACACTTCAAAAAAAATTCTAGTGTTTGGAATAAGTTCAGTTGTTTCATTCAAACAATTACACAATTGAGAATCCACTTAAGCAATTAGAATTGCTTGGTTACTTTTTTACAATGAAGAACAATTAGTGCAATATTTCCAATTGCTCTTCACTAGAAAAGTCTCATAAATTAAAGAAAGTCAATCCAATAACTGCACATTAATACAGAGACTTTGTTAACCTTTTAGAGTAGTAAACGTCTCTTTCAAATCTTTAGGGATTTTTCCCAAAAAAATGAGTAACTGGAATTCTACTTGGTGAAAAAGCTCCTATACATACATTTTTAATGAAATGTTCTACATAAATTCCATTTCCATGAAACCAGTTCTTTTTCCCATTTAAATGGGAACATACTTTCAACATACTCAGCTTGAATACACAGTCTCTGGGGTACCACTATGACATTCATTGGAAGTATTTCTTTCAGAGGTTTCAATAACTATTTTCATGCCTTTATTAGAGTTATTTTATTATAATTTTTCATAGATGGGCAAGGATTTGGGGTTTCATAATATTTTCCATTCAACCACAATGTTTGGCATGACCACTATAAGAGTGTTCAGCATTCCTCAATGATTCTGACCTTATCTGGGCAATCTGCCAGCTATTTGCCAACTTAGATTAACTCAGAGGGAGGTTCATTCACAGAATGCATTGAATACCCTGTTCAAAACTATCCATTCCAATACATAGCATTTTTTCTGTTTGAAAAAATGAAACACTTGAAAAAGCTGGAATTATTTATCATTTGTCTGAAAATCTTCAAAAAGTCTAATAAAATTGACTAGAGTAATAGGAAGGCAAATAAGAAGTTTATGGCACGAATGAGTGCTAAAAATCATAGGTAGACAACCCAGCACCCAAAAAAACCCCACTGAATTTTTGGAGTGAAATAATATGACTCAGTCAGACGTGTGTTTTTTTAGCCCCTGGGTAATTTTAAGATAGGAATGAGAAAAGTTTGCTTCCAGAAAATATTGTGTTCCCACTCATATCTTCTTTCCTGTCCAAAGCCAAAAGAAATTGGGGGGATCAGCCTTACTCCTTCTGGCCACAGCATAGCACCACCAGATGGATTCCTGTGCTCTCAAAAAGGTTGTACCCTCCAGAAGAGTTGCACCCTCCAAATCCTCAAATGTTGCCTATCCTACTTTCAATGGATTCTAAGACTGGAGGAATGCTGTGGCAGTGATAGCCAGTTGGCATTCTAAAACCTACAGCCATTAATAATAGCAAGTTTGACATGTATTTGTCATCCATGATGCTGTTGAAATCCTGTTCTGATGCCTGGAGCTATGAAGGACCGAATGGGAAAGCACAGGCTTAAATTGAAACCCAGTAAGATGGAGTTAAAATTGGTCCATTGAGGTTCTCTGTCTATTCCAGAGATATCTCTTAAGTGAGTTTCATAACCCCTGAAGGAACTGGTTCATGACCTGAGGGTTCTCCTGAATTCATAGTTCCTGCTACTAGAACAGGTTAAGGCCTGGCCAGTGGAATCTTTCTCCAGCTTGGTTGGTGTGCCACTAGCTAGAATAGAAAGAACTTGCTTGGTTTATGCACTTGTTAGATTACTGCCACACACTCTACATGAGACAGCCTTTGAAGATCACTCAGAAGCTACAGTTGGCTCAACGTGCAATGGTTCATGTGCTGACTGGTGTTTGTTGGTGCACCAATATTCTGGTCCCTGCATTGGTTGGCAACAGCTTTCTTGGGGCAATTTAAAGTACTTTTATTTACCTATAAAGCCTTACATGGATTGGCACCTAGTTTTCTACAGGATTGCATTCTTTCATTGGAATTCAGTCAAACCAGTTTGATCTACTCAAGATAAATTATAGGGAGTGCTCCACTTTGGGGAGATGTCAGGAAACCAAGCACTATAGTTATAGTTGGTGTCATAAAACTCATTATGTCTGATACCTGACTGTTTGTCTTTCTATGTATCTGTATCCCTATCCCTAACTCTATCACAGCCAGTTGGCAAGGGCATTTAATTTAACTTAGACATAACCTTCTTGTTTGCCTGTAATATATTCTCAGCAATTGTAGAAGCAGTACAGTCCCTCAAAATGAGCATCATTACAAAACATCCCTAACTATTGTGACTCTTGGCATATAAAGTACAATAATAAAATACAAAGTGTGTTGCATCTCAGAGATATAGCTTATGTCTGTTCTAAATGGGCATCTTCTGTGTTAGGGTCTCATTTATTGTCTACAAAAGGCATGCTCAGAATTCACCCATTCATAACCATGGTCATTCCACTTTCTATGGTGTGGGTCAAAGAAAAGATTGGATACTCATGTCAACCACCTATTATGATCCTTCCCCCAAAGTTTAACAAAATAAATGTTTCTTTTAATTTATTTTTTTATTCATATTTATATCCCACCCTTCTCTGGAGACTCAGGGAGGCTTACAGTTTTTGGGATACAACCCAATGAGCTCAGCAATAGCTTTCATTCCATTGTATATGCCTGCTTATTACTTCGCGGCATTTCTACAAAGTCAGCTTAATGCCCCCAACAATCTTGGGTCCTCACTTTACCTACCCCGAGAGGATGGAAGGCTGAGTCAACCTTGAGTCTGGTGGGATTTGAGCCTGCAATAATTACAGGCAGCTGGAGCTAAGTGCTAGGCTATTAACAGCCTGCACCACCAAGGCCCTTTTGCATATAAAACAGTCCTAATCAGTCTTTCCATTTATTTTTTATTAATTTCATTTATTTATTTAAAATTCTATGCTGCCCATCTCACCAAGGTGACATTTACCAGTTGGCCTAAGTAATAATCCAACTGGAAGGCCATGCATTTTTGAGAATAACTAAACTATCCCCTGCAATTCTTTTTCATCAGGGAAAAAAACACAGAACCAGATTTCTATGTCTTTGGAATGGGATCTAGACTCAGTCACGCCAATTGTTTGAAGTATTGCTATTTCCAAAATCTGTGCCAAGAGTTCATCTAAAGCAGGCCTATAATGCATAAAGGCTGAGTATGCAACCTCATAAGCTAATCTGCAGCCACATCTCTTAAAATGATGGGCACGTTTTTGCGGTTTCCTCTTGACTAATGCCTTTGACTCAAATCGTGATTAGCTGTGGGTTTTATGGAGGTGGTATGGAAGGATTCTTGAAAGCTCTGAGCCAGGAACCAAGTCACCTAAATTAACACTGTAGCCAAGCAAGCATCAGAAAAACTAATACATTGCATATTATTCGTCTGGACTTAGAGAAAAAATATCAAATTCAAATAGGAATCAGTGTCCTTAAAACATCCAGATCTGCCAACTTCCTATAACAAATGAGTTTACATTAGGCATCACACTCTAATGCTATCTATGTCTTTTTTAATAGATCATATTATAAAAGATCTAATAGAGACTAGTGGAGCCTTACCCAACAAAATGCCCTCCAGGTGTGCTAGATCAAACTCAAGGCCCAGGGGCCAGATCTGGCCCATGGGGTGCTAAGATCTGGCCTGTGAGGCTGCCCTGGAAACAGAAAAGGACCAGCTCCTGAGCTCCATTTTCACTGGCAGAGGATTGCAGGAGGCCATTGCAGTGGAAAATGGAGCTCAGGAGCCCGTTTTCACTGGCAGAGCACTTGGGCCACCACAGGTGCCCCAGACATGAGTGCTATCAAGCTGGCCACACCCACCCTGGCCATGCCCCCCCAGGTCAAACACAACCCTGATGCGGCCCTCAATGAAATTGAGTTTGACACCCCTGTGCTATTGTTGGCTGGCAATTGTGGGGATTTTATTCCATCACATCTGGAGGAAATCTGGGCTAGAAATATTCTCTTTAGACAGCAGTTACCTGGTTTCACTGGGCATGGAATGCATCTGCTGAGACCCCAAAAGGCTCCCACACTTCCACAGCAATCCTCATACCTTGCCAGACCAGGCAACGGATCAGCACACTGAAGATTAAAAAAGTGACATTAGAATCTCATCACTTCCAAATTCAAGGAACAAAGAAAATGTGGGAAAAAACATGGTAGAGGTACAGGAAAGACTCACAGAAGCATGATTTTCTGTGGAAAGCAGAGCGCATGGTAGAGATGTTGAATTTAGCAGGAACCCTTGTTAAAAGATACACTCCTTAAGATAAGTAGGGTAGTGAAAGAACACTGTGTTATTAAGTGTGATGTTCCATTAAAACATAAAAAGGTCATAATGTAGTTGTCCTAAATGCAGTGCATGGACTTAGCTCAGCTACAATTTGAATGCTAACAGACATTTGCTATATTTGGGACAGAAGTTAGATTTATTAAGAAAAACATGAAGATAGAAAAGCTTACTTTAAATTTACAATAAATTTAATAAATAAAGTTAAATAACTTTAAGTAATAAAGTTAATTTAAATAATTTAAATCACATTTTGAAGAGAAGGAAGAAAGAAAAAGAAATGGACAGGAAATTCTATTTGTATGTTAAACATTTAACAGACTCATTTAATTAACAATAGGCCAGGTAAGAGACAGTCACAGGCACCTTTCCCTTTGCCATTTGCTCATAGTTGCAAAGAGATGATATAAACTCCAACACTATAGCTAAAAAAGAAACTTCTCAGAGCCGACTATATATTTTAAGAGTGTAAATAATCTCTCACGCATGAAAATGAAAACTCATCTTTCTCTTTGTTCCTTGAAAAGTCAAGGAATTAATATTAGGTATGAGCTGTTGACCAATGGACCGTAAATCATCATGTTTAAAATGATATAATCAGGCTAAGCCTTTGGATAAAATAAAATAAATGTCTATTCCCAGACTGAAACATATTACCAAGTGGGGACATATGTGTCGGGGATTTTTCATTGATTTATTCCTGCCCCAAAAGCCCTCTGGATTGTAGTTTTCCCCCTTAGAACCAAGCAGCTGCAATCAACAAGCCAACACTGGCAATAATCCATCCCACCCCAAATGGCCATGGGCCCACGGATCACATTCCAATAAACTTGGCATCAGATTGAATCTGAAGACAAAAATGCTTTCTGCTCTGATTTTTTTTGCTCCAGTTAAATAACTGTATAACAGAATAACTAAATCTTTTCTCATATAATTGTTCGGCTGTTTTTTAAAAAGGGAGGGAGGGAGGAAGGGAGAGAGAGATATTATTGTTTCAATTACATGAACGTAGTTTCCCAAGAAGCTACAAGGGAAATTATCATAATGGTATTTGTTTCCCGAGTAAGAAATTTTTTCCAAGCATTTTATCTATGATTTACTGACAACAGAATAGCTTTAAAAAGGGCAACCTTTAGACCTAGATTTCTTCAATGTATATTGGGTCAGACAGAGAACAATAAAGACTTGAAGAAAATGTTTGAATTCAAGATGATTGCACTTCAGGGTCTGCCTGAATCATCTTTATTTTCTTCATAAATGAAAAGAGCTGTTTGAACAACTGCAAACTGCTTCAAGGTATTCACACTACTGAATCTACCAAATTAGTTTCCTACTCTGCATTCAGAATCTTCAGGGGAAATGGAACGCACCTGTCGGACACTTAGACATTTCAATGTCATGCACTGTGACATTATCAAACAAGAATGCAAGAAGCTGTAATGCGGATGCTCCTTGAAAGGCAACAACACATTACAGTCCTTTTGTGGTTTCTCCAATTCAAGGCACCATTTTGTGCTATAGTAAGGTGCAATTGAAAGCAATTGCAGCATACCACCCTGGTTTTAAGTTGCTGCTGCACTGCAAAAAAAGAAGTTTTAATTTATCTAATTAGTGATAATTTCATTTTAAAAAATGAATCAATAGAAAGATCCCTTCCAGACCTACAATCCAATAATTCGATGCAAGACTTTTTTCTACACCAGTGTTGACACTCTGGGTTTGCTTTTTTTTTACAGTGATTCCTGTCTTCTCAGATGGGGAAAAGAAATCATTTCCAGCCTGGGACACCCTAGACAAAAACAGTCCTTGATTCATTTTTTCAGCTGGGAAACACACAACTAATATTTTATTCTCTTCTTTAATTGCTTCTATCACATGAAGCTATTCTATTCTTTACAACTGGCTCTGTATTCCTAAGTGGTTACAGTAGAACAAATAATTCAAATAATTTTTAATTTTTGTAAAAAAATCTTTGCCCATGTAGATTCATATTCATAATTTGCTTAAATGACAGCATTTTCAAGTATTTTCTCCTATTGCTTTGATTAGACATTGATTTACTGAAGCATTAACACCACTTTTTCATAGAATATATTTTTAAAAATAAGAAAATGAGCATTTCTAACATTTTACATGCCCATCTAAGCATTCTAATTGATGAAACTAAATTGTTTTTCTTTATTCCCAATCACCCAACATTCTCTCTCTATTTATCTAAATAGCTGCCCTTGTGGCTTTGTCCTTTAATGGTCTTTTCCCAAAGTATAAAGACCACCATGTTGCCATGATGCTGTGAGGAATTAATCTTTATGGCACAATGATGAGTATTACTTTAGGAGCTTCTGGTAAGTGGTAGGAGGCTACAATGACTCTGAAGAGCAAAGTAGAATTTTAAAATCTACTTTTGTCATTTGGATTAGAGAAGTAGAGTAAAAATGGGCCAAATAGCTTCTATTCCCATTCACCCAGGGGTGGGATTCGAACCAGTTCGGACCGGTTCAGGTGAATCCCTTGTTCCAATGTTCGGCTCGCTCCGAACCAGTTCACTGCGGAGGTTCACAAGGAAGTGGGCCCGCCTGCCCACCTCTGCTCTTTCCTGTGCTTTATGCCTTTGTTTAGAGCACAGCTGATTCGCGCGGCAGAGCAGTTTGCCGTGCCTCAGCTATTTTCTTCACAGAGGCTGCAGTTGAATGTAAGTGTGGACTTGCCTTTTTTAAATGTGGAGCATGCACAATCACCGAACCGGTTGTTATACTGGTTGGTATATGGAATTCCTCCCTTGCATTCACCCCAAATGAAAAGCAGCCCCAAATCAAGACCCTGACTTCCCCCCAATAATTTCCTGCTCCCTTAATGCCTCCCTACCAAAAGAAGCTGAAACCAGCTCTCCCCCTCCCACCCTAATAGAAATCCTTTGTTTTTTTTACAAAAAGCACTGCCAACAATTATATATTTTGCCAATGGATTTCAGTGCAGTGCGGTCTCTTCATCCTGTGGGAAGAGTATAAATGGGTGGCTAAGGTGCTGCGTGACATTCTTAAGCTATGCTTCCAACTTTGTGGAGGATAAGGGGAAAATGTCTATACTGAGGCCTGGAGACACACAAGACAAAGTTCCCAATGGGAAAAAAGCTCCCCAAAGTTCTTCCCCAAAATAGCTCCCTCAAAGTTCTTCAGCACTGGAGCTCTCCAACACTGAAAATGATAGGTCATATTTTCAGTAATTCTATTCTGGTAACTGAACCACAAATAAATCAGCCCATCTACTAAGACGAAGACATGAGATTGCATAGGTTAAAGCTACATCTTGAGCACCATGGGAGAGCTTTATGTTCATATAAAACCCAGAAAGATAGAGTTGTTCCCAACCTTTCCATGTACTGTCTCCAGATAACATTTTCCCAAGAAGCCCTGGGACCTCTGTTGCTGGTTGCTTTCAACGTTGTTGTTTGGGGTGGTATTATTATTATAATGGGAGGCCACTGGAAACTGGGGTATTTGTAGATTTTCCACACTGTTCTCTTCTGATTGCTCTGAGTCACTCTTCACTCTCGCCACCTGATGAATCTGCACAGTGGCTTCTGGGGGATGGTTGATATGCACATTCACCAGGGAAGGGTATATCGAAGCTGAAAGAAAATGTTGAAAATTATCATTAGAAACTTGACTTTTCCTTCTGTTACAAGCCATCATGAAAATTTCTTAAAAAGTAACTAAAATGGCTGGCATCAACCAAAGAACAATTTTAGTATCCATTCTAACCTCAGAAAACCATAGTGTGTGCCTCCCCCTGAAAAAACAGCAATAATCACATAAGGCTCACAATATATAAGCAAGTGAAATAACATCTGGTTTATAATGAAGCCCTAAGGAAACAGCAACAAATGGTGACTGTCACAACTGATAAATAACTATCAAGGCAACGTATTGTGGTGATTACATACAGATCAACAATTTTGAGAGTTGCAACACATCTGGAAAGTGACATTCTCGGGGAGACTGCTATAAATTACAGTCCATATAACTGGAGCTGGGTTAGATGGATGCTCTGATTTGCAATGCAGATGACTTATACAGTTATGGGGTCTCCAAATTATGCTGTCATTCTGTGTGAAGATAATCAAACTAACTCCTCTGAATGTGACATGTCACTTAATTCCATGAGACACTGGTGTTCAACATCAGCAGTGAGGTTTGCTTTTCCTCCCTGATTCTCCCCATGCATCTTATCCTAACAGATGAACATCCCCACATGCTGCATTTAATTTAGCTTGAAGCACTTCCAGAATGCTCAGAACAAACCGTTTCAAATCTGAAACAACTGTTTTGAATTTGAAATGTCTTGTACAATCCTACTTTTTATATGCCAGACTTCTGGAATTCAGGTATTAGAGAAAAACACTGCACACAGTCATGAAAGAAAAACATTGCACACAGCCATATGTACTTTCCAAAAAGATCTCTGTTTCAGAATTTCAGCTGCGATTTTAAACAACAATTTTGTTTTTGCGGGTGAGAAAACCATATTTTATGTGTATATATTCATAAACACTGCCAGGCAAGAGGATGGAGTGCACAGGTAAGAAAAGAGTACAGGTGCAGATAAACAATGTCCTTAACAACCTAATATTTATTTAGTTATTTATGATGTCTACATTTAAATAACTCTGGACAGTTTATGTTTATATTGTGGGTGATATAAAGCACAATAAAACGTAGGAACAAAATGAACACTATATTGCTGTTCCCCAAACAACCGAGAACAAGAAAGCAGTGCCAGTTTGAAATAAAGAAAAGAATTTACATTTTGACATGGCTTATTGAAATAGATGAGTTCCAAGATAGATTTTTTTTCTAGTTGGTTTAAAAATTATTAAGCAGTAGGGGAGAGAGAGATGGGGGGATGGAGACAGAGAGGGAGGGAGAGGGAGATGGGAAAGTTGACTTTTTCCCACTTTCTGGGTTGGGCAAGTTTTTTTGTATCAGCAAAAATTTGCAATTGGGAAGTTTGTTAATAACATCTGTACATGACACCGTATATATTTATAAATTGCATACATTCTATTTCAAGTATGACCAGTAAACTAGTAGTCAAAAAGCAGAGGGATACAATCGAGATCAAGTGAGGTACTAATACCACTCTATAAAGCCTTAGTAAGACCACAGAGTACTGCATCCAGTTTTGGTCACCACATTATAAAAAAGATGTTGAGACTCTAGAAAAAGTACAGAGAAGAGCAACCAGGATGATTAGGGGACTGGACACTAAAACATATGAAGAATGGTTACAGGAACTGGGCATGGCTAGTCTAGTGAAGAGAAGGACCAGGGGAGATATGATAGCAGTCTTCCAATATTTGAGGGGCTGCCACAGAGAGGAAGGGGTCAAGCTGTTTTCTAAAGCACCTGTAGGTCAGACAAGGTATAATGGATGGAAACTGAACAAGGAGAGATTTAACCTGGAAATAAGGAGAAACTTTCTGACAGTGGGAACAATCAACCAATGGAACAGCTTGCCCTCGGAAGTTGTGGGAGCACCATCACTTGAGACTTTCAAGAAGAGATTGGATTCCCATCTGTCAGAAATGGTGTAGGGTCTCCTGCTTGGGCGGGGGGTTGGACTAGATGACCTATAAGGTCCCTTCCAACTCTGATTATCTGTTGTCTGTTATAAATGTCTGCGCAGCAGCAAAAGTAGAACTTATTATTATTATTATTATTATTATTTATTTAGACTTGTATGCCACCCTACTCCCAAAGGACTCAGGGCGGCGAACATACAAAAGGATATACTTAGACCTCTTATATCAAGAATCTTAGACAGGTGACCACTATGACTAACTTAAGAAGTGAGAAGCCATGCAATTAATGCTTACCAAGTTGATTGGACAGAGGAAGGGTATACATAGAATGCTTCACAGAGCTGCTTGCCAGGCTATTTGGAATTTGTTTCCTTTCTGCTTTTAAAGCTGGTAGATGGCAAAACTTTCCTGTAGAGTTTGATGGGCACCAACATTCATCCCTGCCCACGCAACGCCCTCCATTTAAACATGGAATCTGGCAGAAATCTGTACAGAAAATAAATTGAATGCATTGAGGAAAATGTATGAATGTTTGCTTCAAATGCAGATGAGTCAGGAGCTATGTTATTGGGAAATAATAGACATAGCCTATGTGTGCACCTCAGTAACTCCCACCTGGAAAGGATACGAGAGGAATTGAATTGACAACTTGGCCTTTACATCTAATGAGTATGAAAAATCTTTTCCGCTGTGTTAACACACTGAATTATATCATATCTGCTGTAGAGAAAGTTATAAATATGGAATAAAATAATTGAAAAATAATTGAATATACAATATAATCAATGTTAGTTTTATTGTCCAATTTATACCCGTACTGAAATCAGGAAAGAAATGACAGAAACTGTAAGCTGCCCTGAGTTGTCTCTAGGTGAGATAAAAGGCAAATAAATAATAAACAAACAAACAAACAAATAAAGTAAATCAGTTACAGAAAGCAAGTATTGGGCTCCTTTTATTCTAAGTAAAATTCTGCTATTTGGTGGCACAGTGGTTAGAATGCAGTACTGCAGGTTACTTCTGCTGACAATTTGGCAGTTCAGTTTGGCAGTTCAAATCTCACCAGACTCAAGGTTGACTCAGCCTTCCATCCTTCTGAGGTGGGTAAAATGAGGACCCAGATTGTTTGGGAGCAACATGCTGACTCTGCAAACCACTTAGAGAGGGCTGTAAAGCACTGTAAAGCAATATATAAGTCTAAGTTCTGTTGCTGAGCCTATGTATAGGCTCTTAACTATGTATTATCTTTCCATAAGCTAAGAAAGTTCGTGCAGCCTTCTGCATTCCCTACTGCATCATGGGTAGGATACCTATGGTATGCTGGCTAAGGGAATTCTGGGAGTTGGAGTCACACCTCTTAAAGCTATGGGGTTGTGAATATCAGAATAGTGATATTCTTACAAAAAGAATAGGACAACGACAATAAATGATAACTTAGACTGGCCTATTATCTCTAAGAGGGTAGAACAGGTTTCACAGAAAGTTGTTTCTTTTCTGCTTCTGTAGATAATAAGAGGGAAAATAAGGGGTCACACATTTAGGAAGACTCACAAATACGGAAACCAGATTTGGGGTCGTGGTCATGTCCACTCTGGCTATATAGGGTGGTAGTGTCTCCTTTCTCACAATTATTGTAGCAGTGACCATTGTGACATGTTTGTTTACAGATTGTTGGAGTGAACACTATTTTTATCTTCCTGATTTTTTCAGTCAGGTCTGCTCCTGCAAGAGAAAGAAAAGACACCACAGAATAAAATGTTATGTCTAAGCAACTTGTTTTGGGGACCGGAATGCTGTCTATTAACTCTTCTGTTTATACTGTATGTAATGATCCTCTCAGATTCAAGCAAATTAAATATTACTTTATTATGTGGCCTGAAGCTTAAGCAATGTTTATTATTCCTCAAAAATAAACCTAGAGAATTATGTATAACCTTAGCACAGCAGACAGGAATGGCTTTAATTTTTTACTCCCTGCTATAATGACAAGACAACCCAAGTGGAAAACTGGCCACCTCAGTGGGAGAGGTTGCTTCCTATTTAAATTGCATAATCCCATTTATTTCAAATTAGGATTATAGAAAGGGCAATATTTTTCTACATAGTACTTTTTAAATGAACTCTCATATTAATAAACTTTAAAAGGGTGATTTTTATAGGAATCATATAGAAAAAAGTCTATATCAGACAACAGGATTTGTGGCTTACATGAATTGATTGAAAGAACATGACTGAAAGATTTAATCTGATAAGAGTTCAAAAAGGTCGAGATAAAAGATCTTAAACAAAAGTACACCTGAGAATGTACATGTTTAAAAGCTAATATATTATTTTCCTTTTATTTTTTTCTCCCCTCTCCCTTTTTATGGGCAATGAGAGGAGACCAAGAACTCCATCCTCAGAAGATACATTTTGTTATAATAATAATCTATGATTGCAATGCCACTTTCCACATATCTCAACAAACATGACTGCTATAGATTGTTCCTTTACTCCTCCAATCAAGAAAAGAGGAAGTCAAAACCAGAACAACCAACTAAGATTAAGGGAGAGCAATGCTACAGAAAACAGTGAAGAGAAGAGAAGTTCTGTTCATTGTTCAATTCAAGTTCAGACTGAAAAAGAAGAGGCTGATATAGTACAAGGGAGACAGTACACAGACCAAGAGTAGAATGTAATATCTAATCCATTCAAAAGCAAGGAGAGAAGAAGAAAAATCCAAAATGTTTGATGGTATATTGGTGGACAGGGGTGATGGATTAAGGGTTAATATGCTCCTATGGAAAAATCTGTTCTTTTGTAACAATTTGGAATTGATGAAAAACAACATTCCATCTGAATAGATACAAAATACATTCTTGTTTCTCCTCAATACTCATCACATTAACACATATTTAGGAATGAGGAGAAAGAAAAAGTGGGATGACTCCAGACCTGAAGAACTTAAGCTCCAAGATGCTCCCTGGGTTTGTCTGCCGGAACAGATTTCATTTTCCACAGGAACACTCTGTTCTCCCCCAAATTTTTAGAAATTTCCAGATTAAATGAGGGTGAAGAAGGCAAATTAGATGGATATGAAAGAAAGTTTTGTTTACATGAAAGACAAACCTGCCTGTGTGATATTAGAAGCTACCCTCTATAAATTAATAATGAATTGCTCTGTATACTGCACTTTCATCTGAGTAAAAATGAAAATAAAACAATATATGCTTTATTTTTCAGACAGCATAATTCAGATAAGAGAAACAGGAAAGTAATGAAGGGTAACAAGATATAGGCAGCATTATTGTCTCAGTCTCACATATCTTTAAAAAATCACTAATGATGTAAAGTCTTATTCATTATAGACCTGCAGGGAGTGCTTAAGTCAGATGCTACATCTTTTTTATTCTGCTCTATGGAGTGGAGAGTTGGTCTCTGACAGAAAGTCACTTGAAGAGACTAGAAGCATTTGAAATGTGGATTTACAGGTGACTGTTATGTATAAGTCGGGTTGACAAAATCAGAAATAAGGAGGTGATAAACCGCTTGGGAAAGCCAAGGGAAATCATCAAAACCATAAAAAAGCAAAAATTTAGAATATTTTGGACATGTGATACGACACACAGAAAAATATGGCATACTTCACTTAATCCTCCAAGGAAAGATTGAAGGCAAATGAAGTCCAGGCAGAAGAAGAACATCATTGCTTCAAAATCTGGTCTGGACAAAACTCAGCAACACTTTTTTGTACAGTTGTTGATAAAAACCAGCATGATCACCAACGTCCGATGATAGATATAGCAGAAGGAGAAGGAGAAGAAGAAGGAGAGAGTGCTGGCTATGAAATCCCAAAATGTCTACACCCAGTGTAATAAAGGTCCACTTCTCCTAAATCCTCCATCTAGGGCCTTTTGTCTGTAAAAACTAAACTAAACAAAAAGAACATGTTATTACTCAGATCTTACCCCAGGGAGACAAAACAGGTTCCTGATATACCATTTGTGGCCCAGTACTGCTCTGTTCAAATCCATTCCCATTGGGAAGTATATTGGAAGTTAGATGATCATGATTTACAGCTGGATAGCGTCGGACTGTGCGCGATGTTCCAGTATATGACTGAGAAGTAACAAGGGAGCTGCTTCTGTTCTGAACCCTGTGAAGATGAAACCTAAGTTAATATTTGTGTTGAATGTTTATGTACCCATTGAATGTCTTCCTTGTTTGTGAGGTTAAAGCCTGCCTGTAGAGAGAAAGGTAAAAAACTGAGAAAGGTAAGCCAAGAGGCTCTTTTAACATGCTTTTGAGAATAACAACCATTTGACTCTTCCCATAACTTAAATGTTACCCACACTTCCATCAAGTAACATCATTTCAAAATAAAATAAAAGTTTTTGGACAAGAACCTCTCCACATATCAGAGGTTAAATTGTTAAGAAACATTTTTCTCATTGATCATGGGCACCTTATGTACTAATAAAGAAAATAGTGCTTTCTGATTTGTGATCACCAGATGTGGAATATTCTCCACTTTTCCTATAACTAGTGCCAACATTATCGACAATTCAGTGACAGCTTCAAGTTTTTTCCCCTTGGGCATTTAAACTCCTTATATTTATCCACTTTACTGTATTTCTGTCCCTTTTTATTATTTTTATATTATAATAGAGTTCTAGCTTTTTTATTGCATCAACATATTATTTTAATTGTATTTGTAGATTATTCTGGTATTGCAAAGCATGAATGAATGTAGTTCATCTATTAACTTATTGATCATACTCTTCTTTCTTTTTCTGTTATATGATTGCATATCTCTTGGATTATAGATTATTATTTAAATTGATAGACTATCTTTTTACTTCATCTTCTGAAAAAAGCAAACTTCGCTAAATTAATTCTACTATCATTCCATTCTTCCTTTATATAGTTGCCTTCAGAGATTTTAGTCCCCTGTGAATAGTAATTTTTCCCTAACAGAATGGCAGATTACAAAAAATATACAAAAATTGCTAGATAGGGAGGATCACTTTCTGTTGCTTTGTTTTGAGCAATGCATAACCAGAACAGATCTCAATTTGGCATATTACCATGCAACCATTTCAAAACTTTTAGCCACAAGCACTGATTATTCTGGGCTCAAAAAACAAAACAAATCACTTGAACAAAAAACAAATACTAATCACCAGCGGCAATCATGCAAGTCAAATTAAATGAATTGGCTATGAGTAGAAGAGGGTCACTACTATGTGCAAGGGGTAACATATTCACAAGGAAAGTTCCATTGTTCCTCAGTTCTCTCATCTGTTTCCAAACATGAGTGATCCCTTCAAAGTTGGCTCATCCTATATGAATTTGGAGTGCATTCTCATTCCTGATTTTGGCACTGATCACTTTAGAAATATAGCCAAGAAATGGTCCCAGCCAAAGAAATAAAACAGAATATACAATCCATAAAAGTCATCAGTGAAAGGAGCCTTACAAAGAATGAATACCCTTTGGCAAATTTGTCTTACATTATCTAGGGTGCTTGGCTTTTTGTGATAGGTGAGCCACAACATGAAGCATATCTTCTGCATTCCCAAGGCCCAGTGCTTCAATGCCTATTAATGCATGCTGGCTGTCACAACAGATTCTTACAGAGCACAGTTTGTTTCAACTTAGCACATGCTAAGCCTCTTTCTTTCTTAAGTTTTTCAGCTCTATTTGGTCCTGCTGGTTCTTCTTTCCTCTGCTGGAGAACAGTGCCAAGATTTCCAGATTGCTTTGTTTCTAAGCACCTCAGCTATCCTTTTATTTTCAACATCTTAAATAAAGTAGTGGTTAGTACTGGAATTTCCAAAGAAGCCAAAACTTAATGAGATTAAGAAGGTTTCATGCAAGACACACAAGCCCCACAGGGAGCAAGATACTTTACATAGTTCCTTATTTAATGGCACCTTTATATTCATTGTGCCAAAGTTCTTCTCCTCTAGATGTACCTTCCAGGTATCCTCTAGATGTACCTTCCAGGTTCTGATCTACATCTTTAAAAAGAATTTCAAAAGTGGAACTGAGGTTTGAAGAACTACTTGCAATACTATTTGGGCTCATCATTTATTGGTAAATTACACTAATCATTTTAATCTAATGGTTTGAAACAGAATTAGGTAAATCTTGCTAATATCTTAGGGATCATTCAAAAAGAATTCTCAAGACATTTACATTAATAAGCTATAATTTTTTTATCGTTCATTCAGAAATTAAGTAATAATTCAAATTCATTCCTTGACTTGATTTATCTGGCAACATGACTCCGATGCAATGAAATAAGTTTAATAAATTGGAATGTGAATTAGCTATTTGCTCATCCACACAGCCTCTTCCTGCTTCCCTCTGAAGTGTGAGCAAGCAAAACATCATATTTTTAATTAATCATAGCATTCTATATAGTTCAAATTGGACAGTTATACTTTAGAGTTTCAGAACAGGCCAGAATATTTTTTTTAATTACATTTATATTAATATTTAAAGTATGGTTTGGAGTTGATATAATATTGTAATCCATTCTATAACTTGTAAGCATAGTTTCCAATTTCATTCAAACTGGGAAACTATGGGAAGTAGAGGTGTTCTGTTCCAATCAGAGAATTTATAGGAATTGAAGTTGATACTTCTGAGGGAAATGCTTACATTGGGGAAATCATATGTTATGATATTCACACAGCAACCCAACAAAACAGACACAGACTTCAGAGAGTAATTAGGGCTGCAGAAAAAACAATTACTACCAACCTGCCTTCAATCGAGGACCTATATACTGCACGAGTCAAAAAGAGGGCTGTGAAAATATTTACAAACCCTTCACATCCCGGACATAAACTGTTTCAACTCCTATCCTCAAAACGACACTATAGAGCATTGCACACCAGAACAACTAGACACAAGAACAGTTTTTTCCCGAAAGCTAAACAAATAATTCCCTCAACCCTGTTCAACTATTATAAAGTCTGTACTACTATTACTGTTAAATCTTGTCATCACTCCTTATCACCCATCCCCTCCCACTTGTGACTGTATGACTGTAACTTTGTCGCTTGTATACTTACGATTTATATTGACTGTTCCTAGTATGATTGATTGCTTATTGTACCCTATGACTATCATTAAGTGTCGTACCTTATGATTCTTGACTCCTGATGTATGTATCTTTTCTTTTATTTACACTGAGAGTATTTACACCAAGACAAATTCCTTGTGTGTCCAATCACAATAATATTCTATTCTATTCTATTCAATGTAATAACCTCTAACCTAGTTTCGGTTTGACATAATGTGCTACGTAAGTTCAAAAATTATCATTGAAACAAGCCATGGCATATATGAAACCTACTACTATCAATCAGTCCTTATCATTATGAGTTTTCTTTTAATTTTAACTCAAACTTTCTCTTTTTAACAGTTTCATCCACTGTTTTATGTGTTTCAACTTCTATATAACAGCTGCTAAGATAACTAAAGACAATTATCATTTCTCACCTTCTATTCTCTAAGCTAAACATATCCAACCTTTTCAAAAATTCCTCAAGGAATTGGTTTCCAGATACTTTAACACCCTGGGATGTCACTTCTTAATATTTCTATTTTACCTACATCCCTCATATTGCCATCAGAGAAACTTATTTCCAATTTTCTCAATCAAGTCAAGAAGGAGGAGTCTCCCTGTAAGACATCAGTGCTTAAATATAAACTCTATCAACTGCAGTGAAACTTTCTCTGGGATGTCAATAATCATTATTATATATTTTAAAAATGTATTGCTCATTTCTCATTAGAACCATACTCCCAAAATGCATGGCAAAACTACCACAGCATAATTTACATTACAGACTATTAAAAGCATAAACTACCAACAAATCAACCTAGAAAGTTATAACATTAAAATATTTTTAATGAGAACTGCAACTGGAAACATAGTAATATAGTTTCAGTTAAAACAAGTAAGACTTTAGCTGGTTTGACAATTTACAAGGTTTGTAAAAAAAAGAGTGGAAATTCCAGAGTTATGCACCAGTACTGAGGATGTTTTCTCTCAGATTCCCACATAATTAATTATTTTGCTGGTGCTCATCCCCCTCCTACTGATGCTACTTACATTCTTACATTATTTCTCTTTTACAAGAAGTCCTGGCAAGGACTCAAGGGCTTCCCATTCATTACTGGATATAATTTTTTTGAGACCGTTTCCACAGGTTACAAATATAAAGAAATAATTTTACTTAAACATCCACAAACATGAACTATAGCCAATCCTTTCATAATAGCTTTTTGCAATTGTTTTCAATGTTTGTTTTAGGAAATGTACAACTCAATATGGAGAATATGTGAGATTTAAAATTCTTAGATCAGAGCTATGTAAAATCAGTCCTAAACAAGATTCAGCACTGAAGAAGAAAAATGTCTGTGTTTTTTGTTTCGCATTTCAATGAAACATTTATTCTATCAGGCACTCCAAAATAATTTTCCGATGGTTAATTTGGCTAAAAGTTCATAAACAGTAGAGTATGCTAGCCAAAGTTATATTGAGAAACCACTGTCTTGTTCTCCAAAGTACAAATTGTTCTTGGATTATCTTCTTCCATTGTTTATTTTATACACTGAACATAAACTTAATTTTCTCCCTTTTTAAAAATCTTTCCATAAACCTTTCTTACAGTTTGCTATAGCACCTACTAGAGAATTCTAATAGGAGTCAGAAAAACCTCTTTTAAATATGCATAAATAAAATAATGGTATCCAATCTAGTGATATCATCTTTTCCTGGGATAACTAAGATACATCAACTGTATAACATTCTTACCTCACCACGCACTCCTCCATGGCTGCACCTTTGAAATTCATTTTTTTAAAGTTTGGGTGATAAAGTTAGGTGCCACAGTATTATGAAAAAGCCTAAAATTGTATGGCAGTGTACAGGCAGAGCTAAAGTGAAAAGTAAACTGGTAGCACTTCCTATATGAATTGAAATATATGTAAGAGGCAACTGACGTATCTGTTATTATCTGAGTCTGGTTACTGTGCTTTAATGGTAAAGAGACATGTTTTACTTGCATATTCCTCCAAAATTAAATTGGCATCTCCAGTTAAAAGAATTTTAGGGGGGAAAGCTGCAAAGACCTCATTCAAGATATCGTATAGAATGAATAAATATACACACACCTTCAAATCAGATTTGACTCCTGGTGAATCTCTGAAAGACTTTCAGAAGTGGTTTGCCATTGCCACCTTCTTTGGGTTGACAGAGAATGACTGAGCCAAACCCAGTTGGTGTGTAAGGCAGAACTAGAATTCACAGTCTCCTGGTTTCCAGCTTAGTGCCTTAACCACTACATCAGACTGGATTGTGTCATGTGTCATGTCATGTCATCAGTTACAATTAACATTATTGAGTTAGATGGATCAACCACTGTGATAATATTTAAATGTATGCATGTATTATGAATACATGTATTTGTGAAGCATATTAGGACAGTCAATACATTTCTGTTGCTTGGAACAGAATACTATTCAATACCAAAGTTGCCTGTGCATTATATTTGAACACCTTTCATTCTTAGAAACAATTAATTAACACATGCAGAAGAAAATGACTTAGCAAATGACTTAGCATTATGAAATAATGATGAAATTAAAAGAATTAACTCCTACACCCAAAATGTCTAGATAACCATCCATTAAGATTGAGTTTAGATCAATTTTTGTCAGGCATGAACAATATGTAGATTTCAAATTAGCTATTTTATTGTTCTATGCCAATTTCACAGGAATCTGCCCAGACTGGCAGCTTTCACCAGAGAAAGATTAGATAAGGCCCAAAGGCATTCAAGAGGGGTCAGACTTTGCTCTCTTGGAATGAGTCCAAGTTAAATCCCCGCTTGAGCCCTCCTTTCAACTGCTCTCTCCAACAGCTTTCTTCAATCTGAAGCTATCCAAGTTTGTTGAGTTGGCTTCACCGCCCATAATTCCTAATCAATATCGGGGGGCAGGAACCATCAGAGGTAGATTATAGATAGACAGGTGTGATTCTATACCATTTTCTGATATTCTGAAGTAACTCAAGCAGAGATCTTTAGAATACCATGGCACCATACCTAGCAAACTGAATTGGTCAAATCTTGTCTAGTTTTACATACTACTAGACAATGTACAATGTCTAGTACAATGTACAATGATCATGAAGTAGAACTTCAGGCTTTCAGTTATTCATTTTTAAGCCCAATATATACTTTAGGAGACAAAAGATGGGTATTGACTGAAATAGCTTGTGTCAAACTTTCTATCAGATTTGAGACCATTTCTGCCTCACTGACGGATTGTTTGGTCTTTCTCATGAAAGGTTACAAAAATATTTTTTTATAAATTTTTATAATTCCATTCGGAAACATATAATCTATGGATCTGCAAATATCTTTCAAAGAAAGCACATAGCTATGACAACCTCTTGACAATCAGCCATACTTTTTTGTTTAACCTTAAATCTCTTGGCCATTTTTCTTTTAGTTTCTGTCTCATTCAACTACTGCCCCTATTGGCCAGCTGCCCTTCTTACTCAATGCCACATAAACCCTAAGCCAGTGATTTACTTCCTTCTCTTATGTAATTTCCACTGAATCATTAGAGAAAAATGAACACCACACAAATAGCTTAAGTTACAGAAATGAACAGCCATTGGGACTTTCCTTTTTCAGTCTCTGAAGTGGTCATTTAATGGCCTGGCAGAACATACAGAGATCAATCTTCAAGCTGGCGCAAGGAGTTTCTCAACACACACACACACTGGAATTAATTGCACACATAGTCTACCAATCTATGGCAAAGTCTCTCAACCCTCCCCTACCTTCAAGGCCCCACTTGTCCCTTTGTATTTCAATTGGACACATCTGATTTTGCTTAGAGGGGCAATCCTCTTCCAGACAGTTAAGGATTTGGGACACAAATTTCCCCGTGTGTCTTTTATTCTAGACAGTGGTTGCCCACTCAAGGAAACTCTGACGTTTTTAACAAGGAACTCTTGGCCTTCCTTCTGGAATGGCCTCACATTCTGCTGAGGTTTGAACAGACTACAAGCTGGAACATCTACAAATTTCACAGAAAATCACATATCAATTCAAGTGGGCTCAATTCCCCCCATTTTAAATGTTCAGATCATCTGTACCCCTAGTTATATGTGATCTTGAATGTTAAGATACTTAATATTTTCTTCCTTGTGGTCTGCTTTCCTTTTCTATCTTGCAATTAGAGTATTCTACCCCCTTTTAACTAGCACCTTCTGTTGCTGAGATTGGATTCTGAAAGACATACTCTGACCTAACCACTAAATAAATTTGCATAGAGTAATAGCAAAACACATGTTTTGGATAAGTGTTCAGACAGATGGTCTTCAGGGATATCTTCTGATTTATCCTTCCCCATTTCTAGGAATGGAGAGAATTTTAATACAATGGCTAGTTAGATATTCTCTCTTCCCTAAGAAAAGTATTGAATCACTACTATGATTGTAAGATTATAGATAATTTAAGAAGTATCCACCTTCTTAGAGATATCGGTGATCTTATAGCAAGCACATATCTATGCATCTTCTTGTCACATAGGCAGTCACATTGTCTGCCAAGTCTGTAACCACTGAACCAATTAGTCTCTTACATCTCTTGAATGAGAAAAAGACATGCAACGATTTTGAACATCTATGGAAATTCTCTGTCATCCAGGTCATGGTTGTCCCAAAGGTTCTTTTTCAAGAGTCAACTGGATTTTCTGGATTTTCTTTGAAGACATTTTGCTTCTCATCCAAGAAGCATCTTCAGCTCTGACTGGATGGTGGAAATGAAAGGACCCTTCCATTCCCAAAAGCACCTTTGGGACAATAATTTTTGAATCTTGATTTCAGTATAAATAGGGCCCGGTTTTGCTACAAAGCAAACAACTGAAATTATTTAATAACTATTGTACAATAAATCTACTTATATGAGGGTTTGTGGCCTTGGAATCTGATCTGATTTCATTTCATTTATATTAGCAAAGTTACACTCTCAATACCTATCCTCATCTGCAGTTACGACACGCTCTCAGTGACTTAATGTCCAGCTAGGATCCATTTCCCTTCTGAGGGATGATAGATGCAAAATAGGAATTAAGAATTTTGTTTTTCTCATCATCCATCATTGTCACTTTATGGATTACCTTTTAATTTGCAAGCAACAGATATAAATTTATTTATTTATAATTGGACTTGTATGCCGCCCCCTCTCCGAAGGACTCAGGGCAGCTCACAATTAAAAGATAACATTAGATATTTAAAAAGAAATTAAACCAAACAAGCCCAATCAGTAAAACAATTAAAATAAATTTAAACACCCCGCCCCCGGAGGTCAGTCCAGCCCAGCCTCTTCAAACAACCAGGTCTTCAAATCGCGGTGGAAAGAGCGAAGATCAGGAGCCAAACAGAGCTCCAAAGGAAGTTGGTTCCACAAGGCAGGGGCCGCAACAGAGTAGGCCCTTCCCCGAGGCACTGCCAGCCAACATTGTCTAGTCGACGGCACCCCGAGGAGTCCCTGTCTGTGCGCATGCACAGGGCGATCGGTATTCGATATTGGCAGGAGATGCTCCCACAAGTACCCTGGACCCAAGTCATAAAGGACTTTGAATATTAATACCAACACCTTGAATCTCACCCAGAGGGCAACCGGCAGCCAATGCAGCTCGCGTAGGAGAGGTGTAACATGGGAGTATCGGGAAGCTCCCATCACAACCCGTGCAGCCGCATTTTGCACCAGCTGAAACCTCCGGATGGTATGCAAGGGCAGTCCTAGATAGAGAGCATTGGAGTAGTCGAGTCGGGACGTCACAAGTGCATGAGTGATCGTGCGAAGGGCATCCCGGTCCAGATATGGGCGCAACTGGCGAACCAGTCGGACCTGGGCAAACGCCCCCCTGGTCACAGCCCCCACCTGCTCCTCCAAACTGAGCCGTGAGTCCAGGAAGACTCCCAGGTTCGAGCCCTGTCCACAGGGGGCAACACCTCTCCCCCTATGACCAATGATAGAATTTGTTGACTGGGCTGAGATGCCTGTATGCACAACTACTCGATCTTGGCTAGATTGAGCTGTAGTCTCTTCCTGCCCATCCAGATCCGTACCACATCCAGACACCGGGTTATCACGGAGAGGGCATCACTGATTTGGCTTGGGGTGGAAATATATAACTGGGTATCATCAGCATACTGGTGATACCTCACCCCAAAGCCATGGATGATCTCGCCCAGAGGCTTCATATAGATGTTAAACAGGAGGGGTGAGAGGACCGACCCCTGAGGGACCCCACAAGTGAGTGCTTTATATATGCTTTCTATAAATGATGCTTTATATAGAGACCTAACACCATACAAGGCTGTGCAAAATTGTTTGTAAACTTGTATACTTTGCAATTCCAACCAGAAACCGAAAAGCATTTAACTATCCATCTTTTTAAATGTAATATTATGGTTTATTGTATTAAATATATCTTAATTGTTAAGGATGCTGCGGAGACAGTAAATAGGTGATAAAAATGGTTAACTTTAGCATAAATTATATTGTTTTAATGAAGAATTAATAGTAATAATTCCTACATAAAAAGGTTTTTATATTATATTGAAAGTTTTCTAATCATATCTTGCTTCATGTAGTGTGTGGAGAAGTTTTTTTAAGGATATTATTACATTATGCAAAAACTAAGTTGTAATCTTTATTGTGTCATTTAGGATTAAAAATTTATCTAGAATTGAATCTAAATCCTATCACTGTGAGGAAGAAATGTGATTGCATGAGGCTATTCAAGATATTAACGATGAGTAATGGCAAAAAAACCTGCATATGTAAAATGGGTAATCATGCCTTGTAATGAGTTTTTGCAAGAGAAAATCATAAAGTTGGGTCGCATAATTGTAGGACATTTAAGCCATAAAATCCTAATCAAATAAGTGGGGCATTGAAATTAAAATGACTGAGCAAAGGTCAACTGTAGTTTTGCAGCATATATTGACCAATTAAATAAACAAGAACAGAAATAAGCAGAAACTCAGTAGCAAAAATATAATATAACAAATCACCACTTCCTAATAATATCCACCCAAGAGCTTAAAAGCAAAAATATAGAATTGCTGACCTTCAGGTATATGTAATTTATTCTTCAAATCAGACTCAGTGATAGAAGATTGGAAAATAGCTAACATGACACCAATTTTAAAAAGGAACCTAATGGGAAATTATAGGCAGCCTAGCTTGATATTTCTTTTAGACATATCAGTGAGAACAAAGAAAAGAAATAAGAAATATATAAAGTAAAAATGTTGCTGATGGAAAAATTAGCATGGATTTTGTACAAGTAAACCCTTCCTGACAAATCTTTTTTTGAGAAAACACACTTACCCAGCTGGTAGCTTCTGTATGATAGGTAATCGTGGCTCCCTTTTTTGTGCACTGTTTATTCTCTTTGGAAGGGAACCTGCCGGAGGCTGAAAGGCAGTTGCAAGGCCAGGAGGATGATATTCTTCTTCTGGAATCACCTCTTCACACCTGGATCCTCTGAAGCCTGAGCGGCAAATACAAAGCTGGGGACGGCTACAGGATCCTTTGTTTTGGCATGGAGGGTCACATACAGCTAAGGAAATAAGGAGAAGAATGAATAGAAATAGATATCCCCATCGTAATGCCTATATCACCCATAAGTAGCACTTATTTATCTACTTCCATAAGGCAAAACAATGCAGACAACCTACAAAAAAGTATTTTTTCCAAATGATCTGATTGCACAAATATTGCAAATAATATTGCATTTGTAAGTAATGTGAAGATAATCCCTTTAAATTAATCCCACTTTAAGAAAAAATGATTTCTTTTATATTGAGATATCTGTGCATACGTATTTCACAGAAATAATTTTCTTCTTTGTTTACAATAAATCTTGATTACACTTCCATTCAAAGAAGACCACTTGTCCCAGATCTTACAATCCAATATAAAATTTAATATCAAATCTCAAAACCTTTTATGACAGAGATTCCAAAAGTCATTTCAAGAATTTGCATACTCATTTCCTACTGGAGTAGGTAATATTTAAACTTTAAGATTTAAGCATCCTTAGCCTTTCTTTTACCTGACATCTAAGTGAATGAAGAAGAACGTTGGGATATAGCCAGTGGAATCAAGCTGGACATATAAATGATTAGCTACTTGTTTAACAAAAGATTAAAAAGGCAAAGAGTTTCTTGGTCTTTAGGCTCTGCTAAAATTTACCATCTGTTTAGAAAAGACTTATTTTAGGATTTTAAAAGCACTCTTTTAATTAACTCAGGCAAACAGCAGCCTGCATTTAAAATATCATTAAAGCAGGGTGAATAGTTAGAAGCTCACATCTGAAATAGCATTTGTACTATTCCCAGAAATATTTCTCTAATGAGAGAAAGAGGCTGCTTTTTCTGGCCTTGTCTGTTGTTTATAAGCACTGTTCTGCTTCTGGGACAGTGAGACAATCCTTCACCTTTTATTAAAGAACACTGAGTCAGTTTTCTGGAACAATCACATTAGCAAGATGAAAGATGGCTTTTGGTAAATAATGTACAATTTTGTTGTAATTGAACAGCTGAGAATGTCCTATTTCCCGTTTTTCTTTTTGGCACCATTAGTAGATCATAATTCATAACATAAAGTACTATTTCTAAAGCACACTGGGAAGCAATGTCCAATAAATTGGAAACTTTGACTTCTAGTTCTGGAAGTCTAATTCCTGAGTAATATTTCAGAATTGGGGATGGAGAGCAGATATATTCACAACAAACATTGAAGTCTTCAAAATACCTTTGAAGGTATTTTGGTATTAACCACTCTATGTGACCATTCTTTTATTAGGCAGGTCAATGGTTAAGACATCCAAGATGTTCAGTGTTTCATCAAAATGGGAGATAGTCTCCTGAATGATATGTTGCCTGGGAGCTTTGAGAAGTGATATCAATGACGCTGACTCACAGATTTAAAAAAAAATCCAAGCAAAAAGTAATATGACTAGTATTATGACAGATCGATCATTGCTTAGTAGCAAAAAACAATTCAGTAGCCACAATCTGCAACTGGTCTGCTTTCAATTAATAAATAGCAGCTAGTAGCCCAAAACAAATCAACTGGGCTGTTTTTTTTTCTTTGAGAATAAGCAAGGAACATTACTAAGAGCATTATAGTAATATCACTACACAAGCCCCAGCTTACAATTATTGTGACACTGGCTCAGGCAGTAATGGTGAAATGTTTTAATATATTACATTTATAGGCTGTCCAATTCTGTAACAACTTTAGACAGTACAAAAAGGGGCACAGACATTTGGTAAATAAAGATGCCACTCTTTCTAAAAATAATTAGACAACCCATGATGACCCATTGGGTCATTCATCTTTCCACATAAACTATAGGCTTGCACCATTTCCCCCAGCCAGTCCTACCTCACCAGTAGATATCCCAGCCCTTCCTTCATCTTTCCACATATAAGCTGCCCTCACAATCTTTGGGAGAGCCCTGCTGAATCCTTTTCCCCACTCTTGGCTGATGAGAGGAACTGCTTACACTTTGCTGGGGGAGGGAAAACAAAGAACCAAGGAAAACTGCACCCACACTTCCCATCTTATGTCAAGGGCCCCCACTCCCTCCAGGGAGGAAGTGGTAGGCAGCCTACCTTACCAACAGGTCACTTTTCCTTCCATAAAAGGACCATCACTGTTAAGAAATTTCAAATTTTGGCCTCAGCTCCAAAGTAACCAATGGTTGCTTGCCAATAAAGTCTTGCCACCAGCTGATTGGTGCAGAACCACAGGGAGGCAGGAAAGGCACGGACATACCCCATTTATCAATCTACAAGTTTCTGGGAAGTGTAGCTGGAAGGCATTGTGGCACTGAAGCAGCCACAACTTTCCGAAATTTCATTCTGACAGGAGTCATAGGTCCCAACATTCTGTTAGCCCACCAATTTGAGTTTCTATGGTTCAATAATTGTTGCCCTACCTTTTCCAATTTAAGATTACAATCAGACACAAAAGTTTTAATAGTATATAGCCATGATGGTGAACCTATGGCACGCGCGCCACAGATGGCACGTGTGCCACAGGTGGCACACAGAGCCATTTGTGCCGGCACGTGAGCCGCAGGTAAATTTACTTCACTGCGCATGTGCGTGCCTCACAGCTGATTTTTTTGGCTGGTTTGAGGCCTTTTTCATCCTCCCAGAGGCTTCATCACTGGAAGTGATGAAACAGGCCTTTTATTCGGCCTGCAAAGCCTGCAAAAGTTTTTTTCAAGCCTTTGGGAGGATGAAAAAGGCCTCAAACCAGCTGAAAAATCAGCTGAGGCACAGTGCAGGTAAGGGGGCCGGGGGGGCGCATTGCCTTCTGGGTGCTGGCACATGAGCATGCAAGCGCAAGTGTGCGCACAATTTTTGGCACAGGAACCCAAAAAGGTTAGCCACCACTGGTATATAGATACAACCCACTGCAGCCATCCTAACTTTCCATAACTTGTCCCACTTTGCTGCAGACATGGCTGGAGAGAGAGAAAACAGAAGATTGTAGAAAATATGACTTCAGCAACAGAGTGGTCAATGCCTGGAATGCTCTACCTGACTCTGTTACCGCCTCAAACCCTCACAGCTTCAACCTCAAACTGTCTACTATGGACCTCACCCAATTCCTAAGAGCTCTGTAAAGGGGTGTGCATAAGTGCACCAGCGTGCCTACCGTTCCTGTCTTACTGTCCCCATTTATCTGTATTTACTTGTTTTGTTCATGTTTATGTTCATACTTATGCCTGCTATCTTGTACATGGCGTTTGATGTGACCTTTGAACTTCACGTTGAAGTCTCTTGTTCCAACTACTGGAATCTTGTTCCCTTGGTAGTCTTTAAGAGTTAATGCCTGCTTCTTGAAGTGAGTCTTCTGAATGTCTGGTATCAGTCTTTGAATAGTGTCCCATGACACCATAGATAAGTATGAACCTGAGTCCACTTCCATTTGGCAAGGCCTTCCTTCAATGAATACCTTGACATGCACTTTCCTGTTATTTAAAGAGGATGAATGACCAATAGTTACTGTTTGATGAGTTTCATTCCTTCCATTTGCTTCTGTATTGCGCCCCATTTTCTCGCTGGTGTTGTTTGGCTTGACTCCTCTGTCTTTGTTGTTTGTAGCAAACTTTCTTCTGTTTGGTGGAGTTCTGGATGATTTGCAGACTCTTGCAAGGTGTCCTCTTTTTTCACATCAGAGGCAAATGGTGTCCAGGAACTTGCATTCAGTGCGGGGGTGGTTTCCCCCACAACCTATGCAGTGGAATTCATGCCTCTTCCTTCTCATGTCGTTTCGTTTCCACTCCATTCTGAGTCTGTTAATTCCTTCTTCTCCTCCACTGTATTCTGACTCAGATTCAAGTTCATCAAAATGAGTTGTAGTGGTCTTTTCCCCATCTGAATGGCCCGTAGTCTTGTTCATCTTTCTCATGGCTGCTGCTGAGGATTTGGTGTCTTCTTCTGAAGATGCTTCCTCTATGGCTTCTTTCAGCGTGATCTTGGGTTTCATCAGTAATTTGCTCTGCAAAACCTTATCTTTAAGGCCCAAAACAAAATGATCGCGCATGGCCTCCTCTAAGCTGCTGAATTCGACGCACCCCAATGTCTCTTAAACTTGCCACGAAGTCATTTATGCTTTTGTCCTCCCCCTGATCGCGGCGATAAAACTCATGTCTCTTAATGAGGCACGATACTTGGGGTGCATAGTGTGCCCTTAAAAGCCTCTCCAGATCAGGCCATGCCATTACCTTCATGTCTGCTGTGCCAGCTAGTGCCTTCGCCATCTTGAAAACTGCCGGACCGCAATACGTGAGAAAGACCACCCTCTTCCGCTGCTCAGAAATGGCGGCCAGATCGTTTCCTTCCAGATACATCTGAAACCGATCTGCATACGACTCCCAGTCTTCATTCTTCGGGTCGAATGGGGCTGGGGGGGCGGGGTGTTCAGTGCAGCCATCTCATCTTCTCTGTTCCGCGTTGCCTTCTCTTCAGGGAAATCCCACCTTCGTCGCCAGTGTTATGTTCGCATAGAGAGGCAGGACGCGGAGTGCTTCAGTTCAAAGTTTATTGTGACTTCAGCTCAGAACGGACCTGAATGGCTAAGCCACAGCAGCTATTTATAGCCAGCTGCCGTGGCTGCCAGCCAATCAGAGTGCAGGGTTTTCCCGCACTTTTACAACCAATGAATTCAAACACTTTACAACAATAACCAGTCATTTTAAACTCTGCATACATAACACTAACTACATTTGGAGTTTCTATTTTCTGGGTAAAAATATCCTGGACTTTTCATAGAATTACCAGATATCTGAATAGGCAAAGGAGATCATTGACAATTAGATGGCGGTAAGGAGGACATACTGATTTTTGTTTTGTTTTGCTTTTGGCATTCATGACAAATTGCAGAAAAAGTTTATTTAGGTATATGAAATTATTTATGTATATGAAATTACTTTTTTCAAGATCAGAAACACTAGTTTTTTTATTAGCAAAATTTTTCCAACACATCTTTATTTTCAAGAACATAGGCTATAATTACATTGCATTAATGATGATGTTGCTTTTAATTTCACCATAGAAATGTGAGTCATGTGATTTTTATGATTACAGTGATCCTAGTTTTGAAGGGGCTGGATTGAAACCAATTACTGGAATTAGGAAATAAATTAAATAATGCAATTAAAAGACACTCAAAAAAGCCGGACAATATTTGATTTTTACGACTATGCTTGTTGGATGGAAAACATGAGGACAAAAGACAGCATGGTCTTTCATCAGATGTCTAGTAATCTTAGCTTTTCAAACTTCCAACACATATAATTTGAATTTGTGGGTGATAGCTTGAGCTTAAGAAAAGAATCAGATACAGGTTTATCTGATCAGTCTTAAAAACTCATTCCCATACTCTTCCATCTCATGAAAACAGAATCTACCTGAAGCATTTGAGGTAGTGGAGTGCCTAAGTATTTTATCAGGATTTTCTTGGCTGATTTAGTCAAAATTATCCAAGTTATGGGTGGTTATGTTGGGGGGAAAGGCTTAAGATGTCCTTGAGTGTATTACCAAAGGCCACTGTTTGATAAAGGGAACACACTGCATACAGACTGAGGAACTTGAGGTAGCTTTCGGCAACAAAAGTTCTGCCTAAATTTTAAAAACTCTTATTCAGATATTTTATTTTACTGCTGAACTTCATTTATAGATGTTGCACTGGGGAATCTCAGCTGGCATTAAGAGAATAGGTTGTGGTAGAGTGGTTTGATGACATTTTAATGCATACATAACTGAGAAATACAATATGTCACATTGTTCCTTGAACAGTGGGATTTTCTGCATAATCAAGTCTTTTTGTAGAAAACACACTGGAGACCTATCGCTGCAAGGATTCTTTTATCTGCAAATTTACAGATTGAGAAGGTAGTTGACAGATTTATAGCAAGAGCAACACTTCCCTCCCCTAATAATTTATATTACCCCAAATCTCTTGGAAACTTTGACAGCCAAATCCAAACTGTCATTTTCAAGTCTTGCTCCTGCTTTTCTAGAATGTTGACTATTAGCATTTTAAGATAATTTAAATATTTAATTTTTATTTGAATTAGAGAAAAATTGAAATGAACAAAGTTGAAGGTCACTTTTGTTTTATATATGTTTGATGCATTTCTGGATCACATTTTAACTTGTCCAGTTATTCCCACCCTTCTTCCCCTTTATGTTAGTTTGCATTTTAATACTTGTTTATGAAATATAATAAACTATTTGTTTTAAAAATACTTTTCTTGATCCTGCTTTCCACATTTGGACTGTGCAAGTCAACTGCATAGAATATTGACCCAAACAGAGCAGGAACTGACCAAGTAAAGCAGCAGAACAGAAACATCCAAATTAGCAATTTCCCTCACATCCCAGACATAAATTGTTTCAACTTCTATCCTCAAAATGACACTATAGAGCACTGCACACCAGAACAACTAGACACAAGTTTTTTCCCGAACGCCATCACTCTGCTAAACAAATAATTCCTTCAACACTGTCCAACTATTTACAAAGTCTGCACTACTATTACTGTTAATCTTGTCATCACTCCTTATCACCCATCCCCTCCCACTTGTGACTGTATGACTGTAACTTTGTTGCTTGTATCCTTACGATTTATATTAACTGTTTCCTAGTATGATTTGATTGTTTATTGTACCCTATGACTATTATTAAGTGTCGTACCTTATGATTCTTGACTCTTGATGAATGTATCTTTTCTTTTATGTACACCGAGAGCAATTGCAACAAGACAAATTCCTTGTGTGTCCAATCACACTTGGCCAATAAAGAATTCTATTCTATTCTATTCTATTCTTTATTCTATTCTATTCTACTCTAGCACAGAACCAGCCATTTCAGATGATCCAGCTTCTTTATCATTTGCAATGTAACAAAGTATGTAAGTCTTGATCTGATTTTGGAAGTTCTTCCAAATGTAGTAACAGATATTACCTCATATTTGCTCTTAAATATTTTTACGAATCCTCAACATATACTTTAGTAAAGCATTGTAAGAAATCCTCCTATAGTTCTATCTTGTGTGTTACGATCTGGAGATTCGAAGTTCCTCAAACTGAAACAAATGATTTATAAATCAAGTCCTTGGTTATATTTAACAGTCACTCTCTCAGAATACAGTTTCCTCATTTTTCCTCCTGCCTGTGAAGTTTCAGTGGCAAAGAATCATTAATATCACTACAGGTAGTTCTCGACTTGTAACAACTGTCTTGCTTAGCCACATAAATTTTGTGCTCAGTTGTGGTTGTAAGTCAAGACTGCTGAATTCTGAAATAGCATTTCATTTTAAAAAATAATTATTTTTCTTAGAAAACAAATCAAACCACAGATATAGGATGGGGAAGATATACAACAATAACAGAAAGTAAAAGGCAGTTGTTAAAATTAAAAAACATCACAGTAGAATTAACAGACTTATTAAAAAGATCTAAGAAGAAATCAAGACTCCAACAATTATTGTATATACTGAGGTAAACAAAAAGAATTTGGCATACAGGTAGTTCTCAATAAACAAAATGTGAATTCCACCACATTTATTGGACCTGTGTCCTTCCTGGATGGTATATACCTCCAGGGAGACCACGTGCGGCTGGCTCCGGGCAGTTGTTAATGCCGCTGAGGAGGGTCTTTCCTGCCACCTTGAAAGAGGCGGTGGTGAAGCCCCTCCTGAAGAAGCCTGCTTTGGACCCAGCCGTTTTAAACAACTTTCGTCCAGTCTCCAACCTTCGCTTTTTGGCGAAGGTTGTTGAGAGTGTGGTGGCTCAGCAGTTTCCGCTTTTCCTGGAGGAAGCAGACTATCTAGATCCATATCAGTCAGGCTTCCGACCCGGGTTCAGCACAGAGACGGCATTGGTTGCACTGATGGATGAACTCTGGAGGGCACGGGACAGGGGATTTTCCTCTGTCCTAGTCCTATTAGATCTCTCAGCGGCCTTTGATACCATCGACCATGGTATCTTATTGCGGCGCCTCGGGGGGTTGGGAGTGGGGGGCACTGTTCTGCAGTGGTTCTCCTCCTACCTCTCGGGGCATTTGCAATCGGTGTTGGTGGGAGGGCAGAGGTCAGCCCCGAGGGCACTCACTTGTGGGGTTCCTCAGGGGTCGGTCCTCTCTCCCCTCCTGTTTAACATCTATATGAAGCCGCTGGGCGAGATCATCCATGGCTTTGGGGTGAGGTATTACCAGTACACTGATGATACCCAGTTATATATCTCCACCCCAAGCCAAATCAGTGATGTCCCCTCCGTGATGACCCAGTGTCTGGATGTGGTACGGATCTGGATGGGCAGGAATGGACTACAGCTCAATTTGGCCAAGACTGAGTGGCTGTGCGTACAGGCATCTCGGCCCAGTCAATTGATTCCATCTTTGGTCATAGGGGGAGAGGTGTTGCCCCCTGTGGACAGGGCTCAGAACCTGGGAGTCCTCCTGGACTCACGGCTTAGTTTGGAGGAGCAGGTGGGGGCCGTGACCAGGGGGGCTTTTGCCCAGGTCCGACTGGTTCGCCAGTTGCGCCCATATCTGGACCGAGATGCCCTTCGCATGATCACTCATGCACTTGTGACGTCCCGACTTGACTACTGCAATGCTCTCTATCTAGGACTGCCCTTGCATACCATCTGGAGGTTTCAGCTGGTGCAGAATGCGGCTGCGCGGGTTGTGATGGGAGCTTCCCGATACTCCCATGTTACACCCCTCCTGCGTGAGCTGCATTGGCTACCAGTTGCCCTCCGGGTGAGGTTCAAGGTGTTGGTTTTAACATTCAAAGTCCTTTACGATTTGGGTCCGGGGTACTTGCGGGAGCGTCTCCTGCCAATATCAAATACCGATTGACCTGTGTGTGCGCACAGACGGGGACTCCATGGGGTGCCGTCGGCTAGACAATGTTGGCTGGCGGTGCCTCGGGGGAGGGCCTACTCTGTTGTGGCCCCCGCCTTGTGGAATCAACTCCCTTTGGAGCTCGGCCCCGATCTTCGCTCCTTCTGCCGCGATCTAAAGACCTGGTTGTTTGAACAGGCTGGGCTGGACTGACCTCCTGGGGTTTTTTAATTTATTTTAATTTATTTTAATTGTTTTATTGATTGGGCTTTCCAGATTTAATTCTTTTTTAAATATTTATTGTTCTTGTGTTTTAATTGTGAGCCGCCCCGAGTCCTTGCAGAGAGGGGGTGGCATATAAGTCCAATTATAAATAAAATAAATAAAATATAAAATGAAGACCAGAATTTCAGTTGTTAAGCAAAGTAGTTGTTAAGCAAGACATCATGTGACCACTTTGTTCAATGACTACAATCCTAGCATTCCCAATGGAGATCATTAAGTAATCTTGTGGGTCAAGAAGATGGAGTTCTGGATAAAGAGTATAGAGATACCTCAAGGGGGGGCGTAAGAGTCTTCGAGACCAGGTGCAGTCCTTGTGTGAGTTGGGGAGTACTGCAGAGCTGTGTAAAGCTGCCATGGCCTGAGAAGCTTTGACCTGCTCCCCACCCTGCTAGACCCAAGAGGCCTCAGCCTACTCCCTCACCAGGCCTGGGAGGCTTTGGTATGTTCGTGGTGCGATTTGGAAAAGGAAACTTATGAAGCACCAAAAGAATGGGGCTTGGTTTTAAAATGCTGTGAGACAGTACCAGTAAAAAGGCTGTGCCTTGCACATGATGGATGCACCTGTTAATAGCTGGAGAAGAATGCTGAAGGTAAGAGGGGTGCTCAAAAAGTCAGAAATAAGCAACCATTTAGAAACTCCAGCTCATTCCATGCTTTCTTCTGGTACTTATATTTTAACTACTTCTATCCACTCTTCTCTTTTATGAATCTATTCCCTGAAGTCATATGGCTGAGAGAACTACCTGTAGCACAGGTGCCTAATCAGCTAGTTAGCATTTTCTATAATTATTTCATAAGAACCTGTACACCAAGCCCTTGAACCTAATGTTTTAATTGATGATAAGGAGCTGGGTCCATTTCCTCCATATATGTAATCTTCAATTATCCTCTGACAGTTCTGTTGTCATTTGAAGCAGTTGTTAAGTGAGAAATCACATGACCATCTTTCCTTTCCCCTCTCCCCCTCCCTTTGAAATACTCCCAAGGGGACAGGGCAATAGCAATAGCACAGACTTACATACCACTTCACAGTGCTTTACAGCCCTCTTTAAGTAATTTACAGAGTCAACATATTATCCCCAACAATCTGAGTCCTCATTTTACCAACCTTGGAAGGATGGAAGGCTGAGACAACCTCGAGCCAGTGAGAATCAAATTGCTGAACTACTAGTACTCCTGCCTGTAACTGACAGAACTAATCAGTTTCATACTTTTCTTTTCCTTTGTCTCTTAACCAATTCTCCACCGGATGGTAGGCTCACCAGGGTACTGGGATAATTAACAAGAAGAGAGTTAATGTTTGTATTTACATTAACTGGAAAGGAAGGGATTACAAGGGAGTAAACAGCCATACAATGGCATACAATGGGGAATATACATGAAAAGGAATTTGGGGGCACCAGCAGCCCAAAGTGCACTACAAAAGAGCTTTGTTATTTCCCATTGCGTGCCTACTTGGTGTCTTTTAATTCTTTCCCTTCCAATAACTCTCCTCTGTGAGGGGAGAAAAAAACATGCAGAGAGAGTTTGCCTACAGAGATTTGTTGAGGTTTTATTCCCCCACTTCATTTAAGCAATTACCCTGTTCTATGGACGGGGGAGGGAGAAAGCAAAAAAGTTTCAGCCATGAGTTTTCATGGCTCATTCATGTGGTTCTGGACATAAAACTACAAAGTTTCCAAATGGTAGTTACTGCCAGCAACCAAGTAAACCAAAATCAGGAAGAACAGCTAACAATCTTTTAACTTCACACCAAGAGGATGAATTACAGCAGGTCAGAGTTATAACATTAAGAAAAAATAGCTGGAAAATCGCTTTTTCTATTTTCCTGGACCTAGGCCAAAACAACAACAGCAACAACCCCAAGAAGTCAGCTATAAGTCCTGGGAGTCCTTGACTGAACTTATATATCTTTTAACGGTGATTTTTCTCAACCCGTTGAAATAGTATAAATCTTCCCAATTGGTCTAATAAACCATCAAAGCAGAGGTTTTCAGATTTTGTTGGTTCAATTCATTGCTCACCTTTCTACTCAAGCACTCAAGATCTCCAAGGATTTAGCCGTAATAAGACCACTGTGCATTAATGATCATCCCTGACAAATAGTTTACATAAAGGGATAGAGATACAAATATACAACTGAGTACAAGATATAGAGCTTATACAGCAAGAAGTCCCAACAGATTTCTTTCCCTCATTAGAATTCCTGGGGAACCCACAGCAACTTAAAAGATCTGCCTGTTCCTTTTCCCCATTTCCAGCCCTCACAGGCTTCCTTCACTCTTCTCCTGGTGCTTGAAGGAAAGGAGAGATCCCAGTTTAACACATGACTGCCTCACTCCCATTCCAAAAGTCCTATGTAAAAAAGATTCTGGACATCATCTGTCTTCAGGGACCCTTCAGTCTGATCCCATCAAAATACATCAACTGCTGCTTTATAAGCTCCTGCCAGAACCATTTAGAACCATTCAGAACCATGTATTCACGTGGACAATTGCACTCACTGCTATCTTTTTCTCTCAAGAATTACCGAAACAGAGGGATGCCAGGGAGTTTGATTATATTATCCTCATGGATAGTGATTGGGTATACAGGTTCCTCCCACAGGTTCTTCAATAGCTCATCAAACCATATTAAATTGTTTGATGTTTTAGACAGACACACATATTCCACTTCCGCTGTGGAGGTGGCTATTAATTTTTGTTTACCCGAGTACCAATGAATAGGACTACCATTCAGGAACACGATATATCCTGAAGTGCTCTTCTGGACTTACTGTCTCCTGCCCAATCTGCGTCTGAGTAGCAATAGAGATCAGGCTTCTCAGATTCATAAGGTTCCAATAACAGTAAATAATCAGTAGTGCCCTTTAGATACCTGAGAACTCTCTTGATCCCACTCCAGTGAAACTGGGTGGGGTTCTCAGAGTGCCTGGACAAGATATTTATGGTCAAGCTAATGTCTGGCCTTGTCCAACTGGCAATATATAATAGTGAACCTAGTACAGACTTATAAAGTGTCTTCTGTTCGAATTCTGGGCTTTCATTGTACATACTCTTGAGGAAATCTGTCTGCATGGGGGTGTCACATGGTTTAGCCTCTGTCATGTTACATGTGTTGAGCAGATCTACTATCTTATCCTGCTGAGAAAGCAAACCCCTTCTCAGTTTTAGTGAATTGCACCCCTAAAAATTTATCAATTCGGCCTAAAGGTTTTAGTGTAAACTCCTTGCCCAATTGCTCAGAGAAGATTTTGTATCTACTCTCTGACTTGCAGATGTACAATATGTCATCTACATAAATCAAAACAGTTTCCTTGACCCCTTTTGTTCTCTAATGAATACACATTCATCAGCTGATGAGGCCAAAAGTCCATCTGTCTTAGGCATTGTTCGTACCATCTCCTTCCTGATTGTTTCAGACCGTATAGGCTTTTGTTTAGTAACCAAATTTCACCTTCCCTTTGGTCTAATCCCTGGGGCTCTAACATATAACTCTTTATCTAATTTGGCATGCAGGTAGGCTGTCTGTATGTCAAATTGATGTACACTTTCCCATGTATAGCAGCTATAGTAAGCGCAGCTTTAACGCTCTCTGGGCACAGTTGGTGAGAAAGTTTCAACATAGTCATCAGGGAATCGCTGTGAGAATCCCTGTGCAACTAACCTTGCTTTGTATATGAAGTTACCGTCCTCAAGCGGTTTCTTCTTGTACACCCACCTTGTGCCAATCACCTTTTGTCTTTAGGTAGCTTAGTGGGTGTAAACACTTCTAGCTTCCTGAGACTATCCATTTCTGAACCCATTGCCTTATGCCAATTGTCTTGCTCCCTCTGTGGTAGCATTAATATATCCTCATACCTTTGAGGTGTGACCGATACCTGATTCACATAGGTAATGAAATCCTCATACCTTTTGGGTTTTATATTCCTGGTGGATCTAACTGGCCTACTAGTTGGTTCCTCATGAGTATCAGAACTGTCTGGTGTGTTGTCCTCCTCATCGCTGCAGTCATATCTTTTAAGTTTGGAGTGCCCCTTCTTCCAGGGTATCCCCTTCTTTTCTTTGAGGATCCCCTTTAGGGGCTTGGAGGGCATTTGCTCTCCCTTGCCCTCTGAGCCAGATGTGTCACCATCGCCAGATGGACTTTCTGATACATCTGTCTCTTGACTGGTCAGATTTTGAGGAGGAGTGTGAGTTAGAATTTCATTTGCATGAATTCTGCTCCAATTTGTGCTTTCGTGAAAAGCGGCTGACCTAGAAATGACAACTCTGTTGTTAGTGTCAATGAACCTGTGTGCCTTAGAGCCTGGTTCATAGCCAACAAACCTTAGTCTTACTGACACTTTTTCCCCCTTTCTCCTGAGTTCCTTGGGTACATGTACGTCTGCCATCACCCCAAAAACGTGGAGGTGTTTTAAGCTTGGCTTACATCCGTACACCATCTCATATGGGGTTTTCTGTACTACGCTGGACCATATTCTATTTAGGGTATAGTTAGCATATAGAACAGCCTCTGCCCAGTATACAAATTTGAGATTAGCGTCCTCTAGGACACATCTCATCATGGCCTGCAATACACCATTTCTCCATTCTGCAACCTCGTTCTGAAAGGCGGAAAAAGGTGCTGTTCTCATATGGATTATGCCCTTTTCCTTCAACCAGTTAGAGAACTGAGTAGAGTTAAATTCAGTTCCCCTGTCAGTCAGGATCCTTTGTATCCTGACCTTGTGTTGATTCTCTATCAAACTGTGGAACTCTTTAAATTTGGAAAAGGCCTGATCCTTGGTTTTGAGCAGATAAACAAAACCATATCTACTGTAGTCGTCAACGATGGTCAGGAAGTATTGGTTCTTACCAAGTGAAGGCTTCATAGGGCCCACCAAGTCCATATGCACTAGCTGGAATTTGTATTCAGATTGCCTCTCTGACTTTCTGGGTGCTGGTTTGACCTTTGACTTTGCGCTCCTGCAGATGGAGCAATCCATAAAAACATTACAGTCCTTAATGTTTAAACCCCTGGAGTATTCAGACATTTTCTGTACAATAGGGAAACTGATGTGGCCAAGCCTACGGTGCATGAGATGAGCGCACTCATCATGGAGTGGTTTCCCAATAGAAACAGTGTTGGCGTCCCTGGTCTGTTCATCACTGTGCTTCAGGTTAAATCTGATGCCCTTAGTACCTTCCTCGTTACCTGTGTAACTGCCATTGCCCCCTTCTTTCCTCTGTAACCCTTGGTCTTGACTTCTGGTTCTGGTTGAGATTCATCACCTGAGCCATCTGTATCAATCGTGTTGCTGGCCCCTGAACCTTCAGTCCTTGTGACAGGGGAATAATATGGTAGGTTATTTATTTTCAATACCTTCCCAACTGTGTGACCATTATTGGTCACTATGGCTTCTCCCTTGGTAAATAACACCTCTATGTCAGAGTCCTCACTGAGTTTCAGGGTACTAAGTAGGTTATGTTCTAAGGCAGGGACATACAATATGCCACTGATCTCCCCAAGCCCGGGGATATACACATTGCCTATACCTACAACCTTTGTTTTTATACCATTTGCTACCTTGACACAACAATCATGTTTATGGAGTTCTGTGAATAAGCTCTTGTCCTTCACCATGTGCTTGCTTGCCCCACTGTCTAATAGCCATAGCTGTTCACGTTGCCTTTTGGTAAGCCTAGGATAATTGGTTTCAACCATATTTGCAAAGTTATTTTCCAGGTTAAATCTGTCCTCTCTAAACCTGTTTTCATTTCTGGGTCCCCTCCCCTTTTTCTGATTTGAGGAGCTGCATTGAGGCCCCTCTGAGGTGTGAGTGACCTCCTATTGCTTCTATTGCCAGAGGGCATTCTTTGCCTTCCCCCCATACCAGTGCTGCATGGGCAGTCTCTTTTGTAGTGCCCCCTTGAGCCACAACTGAAACATTCTCCAACAGCATTTACACCATCTGAGTTGTTGGGCCTCCTAGTGACTCTTCTCTCCTGTGGAAGCTTGCTCTGTCTTTTCTTAGATTGTCCTCAGCAATCAGTTTACCTGACAGAACTTCCAGAGACATCCCATCATAATTGGAATTGTCTAGTTGGGACACAAAATTATTCCAGCTAGGGTCCAATGAATTTATAATTATACTAATTAAACTGTGTTCTGGTACTTGCTCCCCTTAATATTAATTCTTCCCTCATTTTACTGAGCTCACAAAGATGCTCACTCATGTCCACCCCTGCCCTCAATTTAGCAGAGTGGAACTCCCTGGAGATCCTGGCAGTGGTATTGGAATTCCTAGAATAAAACAAATTAAATAATTTTTCCATATTTCAAAAACAGTCAGATTATGAGGAATATTTGGGTACAGCACAGGATCAATACTTAATAATAATAAACAATAAACCTTGTGGTGTAGCAGGTCAGTTTCCAGTGGCCAAGGCTTAGGAGGGGTTCCACCAACAAATGTAAAGCATTCTCCTTCATAAATAGTACCTGAATTGCTTTGGACCACTCTAAAAGGTTCCTTCCTGTAGCTGACAGCTTTTTAAAGTCGGGTAAAGGCTTGTATTTGCCTGCATTGAAAAGGCTTGCGGCTGCTGTCCATGGTGCTGAATATTAGGAAATTGACAGAACGGGAGAGGTATAGTCGGTGCAAACCGAAGGTTTCCTTATTTGAAGTCGCCTCCCGGTGGGAGGGGTTGAAGATCCGATCTGGGCATGCGCGAGCTCATTCCGCTGAACTTGCTGGGGAAGGAGCTCTCCTGGCTCTGGTAGGCCTCGGCCTGCCCCAGCAGCTCGGCTCCGCCGTTGAGCTGCCGTGAAGGCCCGGAAGGCTGAAGAAGCCGAAGACGCCGGAATTGCCGGAACAGGTGAGTATCGGGCCGCGATCGTCGGGGAGGCATCTGGGAGGGCCGCTCTCGTTGGGAGGCTAGGGGAAGGCTGGAACCTTGCCTCCAGGACTGCAGTTAGCATCCTGATGGCATTTTTGATCTCGGCGTCAGTGGGCGAGGTCGGGCTTGGTGCTGGTCGGGCCGCCGTGACCAGATTGGTCGCCTGGGCGAGGGCCTGCACGGCCTGAACTGGGGGCATGTTCGGCGCGGCTGGGTCCAGCGGCGCCACTGCTGCCAGTGGGGCCAACCCCCAGGTTGGCAGGCTGCTTTGGATCACCACAGTGGTAGGCACTGCCAGGTTGGTGATCCCTGTTTCTTCACCCGATGGGCTTCTCGGGCAGTGGGTAGCCATTTGGGAGATAGGTGGTGCCAATCCCCCAGTCACCGCAGCACCAGCCGCTGCCAGGTGGGTGACCTCAGTGCTAGGGCCCGCTTGCCCTGGCAAGCTATAGAGAACCGGCGTGGGGATGGGCGGCGCCATTTCAACTCGGTCAGTTCAAATTTGCCGCTGACTGGGCACCATGTTTTCGTGCGGAAAATTCAATTGGGGGGGCTGATAGCTTTCAGCCCGCGCGTTGCTGGTGGCAGAAGGGGTTCCAGGGCAGGACTGGGTGGCTCTTACTGCTTTGGTGCCTTCCTGGGTCATCGTCCTGTCCCTGGCCATTGCCATCGGTGCCAGTCTGTGCAGGAGGTGGATGAGATCGGTGACTGGTTCTCCATTTGCGGTTTCCAAACCGAACATCTGCAGAATAGCTGATCTCATCTTTTCCTTCTCCTCCGGGTTGAGCAATGAGGTGTGAAGTGTCTTGCTTCTGTCCTCTGGTTCCTCGGTGTTGAAGGATGGTGGGTGCCCACTTGCAGCCGTGAGAGGGTCTGTGGGGGGGTAGAGAATGCAGGGTCCATTGTGCCATCTGCTTGCCCCCCCAAGCCTGAGATGCTTCAGCTGATGCTGCTTTGGCCCTGGCTTCTTGGGATCGACGCTGGAGTGCCATCTGCCTGGTTCTGGCTTGGGTCAGCACTTGGTCCTCCCACGTTGATTTCAAACTGGGCATCCAGATAACCCACTACATAGAGAAGGTACAAACCATCCTCTGCTGCCAGCTGTTAAGGGATTTTAGGGTTAAATATGGATGGTTCATTACCTTTCTCTACTGTGAAGTTATCAGGAAAGGGTCTGAGCCCAGTGGATCCAATGCAAGTTATTTATTGTTGTAAACAAAACACAAAAAGCAATAAAATAAGTTAAAAGGTTATTTCAGTAGTCAGTGTCCATTTGTTTCTTCTTAGAGTCTTTTCTTTTCTTCTTGTGGCAGTCACCTATGTGACTGGAGTCCCAAAGATCCTCCTCGTGGCATGAGGTAGGATCCTTCCAGCTGCATGGTCCCAAGCAGCTGGAACATCAGTAATGGTGGAACTGGCTAGATGCCACGAGGCTAGCCCTTTAAATAGTCCAGAGCCAGGTGAGGTGGGGCTTGGCAAAGCCGGAAAATCTAAATCACAGCTGTGCTGTGATTGGTCCATCTGGTTCTATTGTTATCTGAGGAGGGGGCCAGGAGAAAGAGCACAGCAACCTCATGGAAAATTCCTTTTCCACAGATTATTTAGAACGTAAGCTGTTTGTGTTACACAAATATTATACAGGAAGACATATTTGGCAATGCTGTAAATGCATCACGTTTTTAGTTTGTATCAACAAGGATTATTTTGAAATGAGACTTTCAAATAATTATCTGGTTTCATTACCTGCTGCTATAAATCATTAGTGAGGCAATGTTAGTTTCCTTCATTTTCCAATTCATTTTCACATCAGTTGAAGCATTTGCTTTTTTTTAAGGTCAAGTGAAAATGTATCTACAAACCATTATAACTCTATAGACATTTTGCAGAAACACCTTTCCCATATATGCCATAGTATATTTTGTACATTTATTTCCCCCAGATACATGTATATTTCTGTATGCACTATTTGTGTTCAAACCCACACCACAAATTTCACCTCAATTCCCATACATTTGAAAAACAGTTTAGTCAGTTTCCATAAAATTACAATAGTCTCTCTTTTTCTTAAGCAGTATGCCAGGAACTGTCCTGGTGGGAAATCTGAAACTTTAATAGCTAATTATAAAGGTTTAATCAATAACAATTTCTAATTTCATTACAGTTCCCCCAATCCCCTGTACTGCCTATAACTTGTTTCCTAATCTCCTGACAATAACATTTAGGAACAGCTTTGCCAGGGATGATAAGAGCCCATTCTCCCACCTTCCCCTGGACACATTGTTAATTTTTGCACTCCTGCTTGTAAAAGATGGAATTGGCAATTCTCTGAAGTAAGCTTTGGCACATCCAGGTTAACAGCAGGACTGGAGCAAGTGGAAGACTTTAATCAGCCAAGATTTTGAGAAGCAAGAGCTATGAAGAAACACAGTTCAAAAAGTTTATTAAAAGACAAGAGGAGAAAGAATGATGAGATCAGAGAAAAAAAGAAAAGGAATATTGTTAAGTTTTAAGAGGCTCTTATTACTTCAAGCAGCAAGCACAATATTCAGCCCTCACTATAGTTCATTGGATAATTAAAGAGGATAGAGGATAGTCATATAGATGAAAGTCAAATGGGCCCCTTTATAGTCTAAGTTACTGTACTTTCTTCTTCCTTTATTGATTAGGTCCAAACTGGAAATGTACAAAGCAATGTTTCCATTAAACCATGGAAAAGGCAAAGAAATGAAGTGCCATAATTAATTATTACAGTTATAAGGGGGGAAAATCACTTTACACTGTATTGACAAAAAAGAATCAACTTTAATACTTTTATGTATTAAATTCTCATCTAGCCATATTCTTGCTATGTTTGTGTAAGGAGCCTGGCAACTGCTGTAATACTTCAAAGAGTTTATATTTAAGGTGTCTTGGGAACCAGCTGGAGCCTTTTAGGAATATTTATTTATGCAACTTTATTAATCAGTAAAAACAACACAATTGTTATTTGTACTATATATGTGGAATAGATAATATTTCAAAGTCTATATTAGAGCAACACCTTTATTAAACCAACTCAAATTCTGAAAATAGCATGCAAGCTTTTCAATTATTCAGAACATAACTGCAACTTTGTCCCACGTCTCATTTTAGGATCATGATGAAAATCATTACTTCAGGCTTTGATAGTAAAAGTTCTCCCTGTCATTGTGATGCTTTGTTGAACATGTTGCTGATTTAGAATTTTTGCAGAACTTTAAAAGCTTGTCACACTATTTATGAGTTTTAATTTAGTCAAATAAAAAAATTAAGTGGACTGAATAAATGGGATTAATTTGACATGAAATCAAAAGAACAATGTACAGACATGCATGATAGTGATATATCAAAGAGCAGAATTGAAAGACTGATCAGATGGAATTGAGATTATTAAGAGAAGAAGAAGTGTTTAAAGAACAAAAGCTGATGTATGCATAACCATCTGTATAAGTTAGGGATAGATGGAATCTGTTATGTATGTAGGTTTGAATGTCATTGGTTTAGTTTGAATTGTTCTTGTAAAATGTCAAATAGGATTGGTTTAAAAAGTGTGGGAAGACCCTGCACTCTGATTGGCTGGCAACTACGGCTGCTGGCTATAAGTAGCAGCCGTAGCCCAGCCAAGTTGGGTCCATTTGAGCTGTAGTCACTAAATAAACTCTTCACTGAAGCTCTTCGCGTCTGGCTCTTCATGCAAACTTAACAGAATCAGTATGGTCTGCAAGGAGAGAATAATGGGCAGGAGGAATATTCTTCAGGAACAGGAGGAAGAAATGATCAGATGAAGGAATGATCAGATGAAAGAAACTCAAGTCCAGGGCAGAACTGCAACCTAGAAAACAACTCAGACAAGACCCCACCAAGTTCTCATGAAGATAAAGTGGGATTGGGAAAGCACATTTAAACTTGCAAGATTTTGTTACATTAATATTATAAAATAATAAAAGTATATGGGTGTGCATGACCTGGTTTTCTAATTTGGTCTGACATATAGAGAGGTATGAACAAATATAGTGAATGTGACTTTGCATCTTACAGCTTCCCCTGATAAGGAGTATGAAGGTACATATTTTACTGTATAATATACATAGCCAAATCTACAAACTACTACTCATAAGAACATACCCGAGGATCCCAAATAATGCAACTACAATCTATATTTACAGGTAGTTAACTGTTTTTTCTTTAGTTGAGCTGAAAGAAAAAGTAATACAAAAGTAATTCAGAAACCTTAACCTGGACTGGAGATTGTAGCTGTTCTGACTTATTACACTGCAGAGAACTATGGCCTTTGCAAACAGCAAGTGCTGGCTAGAAACACTAGAGAAATCAAGCGCTTCTTTACTGTTCCACTGTGACTTAGAGGACTGCTGAGTGTGGAAAGTTAAAAGCATGACTGGATGCAGAGATTAGAACAATGAACTGATAATGGACAAGTTGCTCTGATTTGCAGTGTAATTAACTGCATCCCCAATTCTATTCCATATGGTTAATGATTTCATCAGCATCTCCTTATGGGCCTATTTCCCAGTAAATCACTCCATACTTTTCCCTTCCTGATTAATATAGCAGAAGTAAATGGCCTAGCAGGAGGTTCTAGTTTACAAGATCCCATGTTTAAAGTTTTAAAAGGAATAGGTGAAGTAATAACCTAAGAGTGGAAAAAGGTTCCGTAGGGAGAATGTAATGGAAGCTACAAAGTGGAGATATTTAGCACCATTCAGCTTTAGAGTAAGTCCTCTAGACTGAACCTCTTTAAGAGTGCAATCCTTGGAAAGTAATTGCCTGACAACTTTAAAAAAAGTTTTATTTTATCCCCTGAGTATGGTCTGAGTCATGAAAAATGCTGCTTCACTATTTTCACTGATTTTAATGTGATAATTGTTAATTGTCCACTTGTTATGGAGCTAATCAGAATCATACCTTTATTGAAAAACTGTTGATATGACTGCATCCTTCTTCACATAATCTGTATTATTTTCTTCCCATTTGCAGTATCTGTGATTTGAAATTCATGTAAGCAGGTAACTACAAAAAGTAGACAGCAGCTGTACTCACATACTGGTACTCCTTAACTGTATTCACATACTGGTAATCCTTACTACTGAATAACAGAGTTTGAAGGATCTTGGGGATCTTCTAGTCTTACTCCCTGCTCAGTCAGGAAAGCATATGCCATTTCAGACAAATGATTGTCCTATCTCTTCTTTAAAACTTCCAGTTTTTTTTTTTTTATTACATTTATATGCCGCCCTTCTCCGGAGACTCAGGGCGACAATTTTGGATGCAACCCAGTGTGCTCAGCAATAGCCTTCATTCCATTGTATATGCCTGCTTACTACTAAGCGGCATTTTTACAAAGTCAGCTTATTGCCCCCAACAATCTTGGGTCCTCAATTTACCTACCCCGAGAGGATGGAAGGCTGAGTCAACCTTGAGCCTGGTGGGATTCAAGCCTACAGCAGTTGTAGGCAGTTGGAACTTAAGTGCAGGCAATTAACAGCCTGAACCACCAAGGTAAATGTTGGAGCATTTACAACTTCTGGAGGCAAGTTGTTCCATTGATTAATTGTTCTGTCAGGAAATTTCTACTTAGTTCTAGGTTGTTTCTCTCCTTGATTAGTTTCCACCTGTTGCTTCTTGTCCTGCCCTCAGGTACCTTGGAGAATAGCTTGACTTCCTCTTTTTTGTGGCAGCTCCTGAGATATTGGAACACTGCTATCATGTCACCCCAGTCCTACTTTTCATCAAACTAGATATATCCAGTTATAGCAACCGTTCTTCATATGTTTTAGCCTCCAGTCTCCTGGTTGCTTAGTAACTGTTTGAGGTTACGACCTACCTGAAAAAGGAGGCTTATGACCTGGATCCAAAATACTGAGATGAGGCACTCAGCAGCATATCTGCATTTACAGCCATCTGCAGCATTCTCCAGTCACATGACCCATCTTATGAGGATTTTGCTAAAAACCAGCACTTCCAATTTTCAGAAAAACCATGCCCATAGTGAACTACTGGTTTGCTTAATGACCACTGTAAAAACACCATAAAATGGTTTTACGGCCATTATATAACCACAATGGGCAGACCCCATTATAGTCATAATGTCAGCCTTCAAGATTTCCCTCTTTTGCTTTGCATCTTTTGGCTGTCATAAGTAACGGGGGAGGAGGGGGGACTTGATTATGGGAAGTGAGCTGGAGGTTTTGTTAAGAAGTATATCAGTTGGGGTTTCTTGCTTGATTTCTGTCTTATGCTATCGCACAGCTCTTTATCAAAATATGCCAAGGTCAACGGACAGAGGCCTCATCACCACCTGGAGATGCCCACATGATGTTATCCACAACTTTTAATTGGGTAGCCTGCTTGAACTATTGTGGGTGGGAACGTTACCATCACTTTGTATATGTGATTTTCAAGGCCATTTCTCAGATTCAGAATTCTCTTGTTGCTACCACTTGATTTCCAGTAAAGATATCTTTTCTCTAATTCATGGAGTCTAAGTATTTCTTTCTTGGATTTTGAATGGAGCACTACCTGACATTATTCTGAATTCAGCTTACCAGCCCACCGGAGAAATTACAACTTCTTCAGGGGTCTGAAGCATATGTCTGAACCAGCCAGCGACCACGGACCTGGGAGCGACTGGAGGGCAAGAGTCCCTGCTATTAGAGGCAGCAGAGGAAACTGATTTGTTAGCAGATCTAAGTATTGATGAACATCCAGTTGTAAAACCTAAATGGTCTCTGGGAGTGCTGGAAGGATCCTGCAGGAAAGCCTCCTCCAGGAGTGACCACTACCGCCCGACGTGAAGGAGAGCCATGGCAAGAGAAGGAAAGGAAGGATTTTCTACTAAATCAAGCCCTGCATCTCCTTCATGAAGTAGCCGAGAAGCTCAGGCTGATCAAAGGTATCGATGGGGAAGAAGGGGGGTGGCTCCAAGCAGAAGGATCACAGCAGCTACCCCCATAATCAACCTGAGCCAGTGCAACAGGCAGCACGGCCAGGCCCCGGTGGAGCAATTGCCAGAAGGCGAATAGAACTCAAAGGTGCCTCCGTTAGAAGTAAAATATGGGGGGGATCCCAAGGAATTAGGATTCTTCCTGGCCAAGTCTAACATTGACAATATGAAATTTTCCTCTGAAAACAAAGCAAATCATTCAGTTATGACTATTTTTGAAAACTACTTTCTGCACTGAATCAGGGAATCAATTTGAATGATGAAATCAACAAGATCCTTTGGACTGGTTTGGAATATTCCAGCAATTTTGCCTGTGTAGAGAATTGTTGTTGTTTTTTCTGAATCCAAGTGATCTGATTTTCTGAATCAAATCGTAATTTGGAATTCTATTATAAATTTGAACTGGCATTTGCACAATTAGTATACCCCACAAATTAATTTCTCAAAGATATTAGTAAAGGTAGGTGCCCTCTTTTATAGCATGACAACTTTCTATTTGTTTTATTAAAGGAATAAGAAAATGATAAAGAAAGTTTCCTGTTTCCCTACAGGAGAAAAGAACACTTTGACGTTCCAAAGAAAAGGCAGGCTCTAAATTGAATGTATCATTACCCTCAAATGTGTCTTAACTATTGCCATCTGAGAAAGAGAAAAATATTTTTTAAAAAATATTTAAAATGCTGCAGTTATTAAAATGCTGCAGTTTGGAAAACTCCGTCAGGTTGCAATGTTTTGTCTCCCGGTGCACCTGCATTGAGATTAACAATCTCAGTCTTTCTTCTCTTTCAAGTTTGAGGCTTGTAAACCCCTCCATTTTATAATTGTGGGTGACCACAGTTTGAGAAATACTGTACTTAGTCAAAACCAATCAAACTTTGTGTTAAGTTTGCATCGAGAGACAGATGCGGAGCGCTTCAGCTCTTAGTTTTATTGTGACTTCAGCTCAGAACAGACCCAATTTGGCTTAGCTGAGGCAGCTGTATATAGCCGGCTGCCTCGGCTGACAGCCAATCAGAGTGCAGGTTTTTCCCGCACTTTTAAACCAATGATTTCAAACACTTTACAAGAACAACCAATCAATTCAAACTCTGCATACATAACACCCCTCCCCACTAGGTTTGGTCCATACTCAAACCCCATCTATCTAATATACTCTTGCAAATAGGTGGGGCTCTTACAGGTACATTGAGACCTGCGTGGTTCAGGTGTTTTAGGTTCTCACATGTGAGGGAGGAAATGTGTCTGTTAACATCTCCTTACTTGGACTTCTAGTATTGTTATAACCTGTTTGGTTACTACAACCTGGTCTCTCTTCCAACCCAATGTCAGCACCTAAGTCTGGTAGTGATGTGCAATCTTCCATTTGTAAGAATGGTTGTTGGCACCGTGACAGGTTTTGGGATGGTTCCTGTCGTGTTAGCTCATTACACATGGGCTTGATTCTTGCTTGCTGATAATCCTCCCTTCCCCTAGAAGAGGCAGTAGGTATGGGAACCAGAGAGGAGCAATGGCGATGCTCCTGAGGTAGTCTGGACCGTAACTGATCTATGTGCCTGCTCCAGAGAACACCATCCTCAGTTTGAACCCTGTAAGACCGGGGGCCTGTAATTTGGGTTATCTCTGCAGGAATCCATAATGGTTCACCCACAAGGTTTTGCATAAACAGAATCACCCACAGTGAATGAGCGAGTTTTGCTAGTGGAATCTAGTGGTGCGTGGGTAAGTGGGATGAAGGAGGTCAAGGGGAGATCTGAGTTTCCTACCCATCAACAACTCAGCTGGGGTTAAGTTAGTTGATGGGTTGGGAGTGATATGTTGGACACTGAGTAGTTTTTCAACTTTCTCGTGATGTCCCCTGGACCCAATTGTGGAGTTTCTCCTTGGTAAATCGTACCATGCGTTCAGCCCGCCGTTAGCGAAGGATGCCCAGGGGCTGTAAGGGCGTCTGATACCCTGCTGTGCTAAATATGATTCAAAAAGGTTGGAAGTAAATTGAGGACCATTGTCAGAAACAAGTACATCAGGCAACCCATGAGTTACAAAAGTTTCTTAAGCTGTTTGACAACAGCATCTGCTGTGGTGGATGCCATAGGAACAACCTCTAACCATCTGGAGTATGCATCTACCACAATAAGGAAAGTGTGCCCTCTGGTAGGGCCAGCAAAATCAATGTGAATCCTGGACCATGGGCCCCTAGGACATTCCCATTCCTGTTTGGGGGCGAGAGGTGGAGCAGGCCTGACTTCCTGACAGTTGGGACAGGATGCAACCCAGTTTTCAACCATTTTGTCAATACCTGGCCACCATACATAACTCCTGGCCAATCCCTTCATTCTGACAATTCCCGGATGACCCTCATGTAACATTTCCAAAACCTCTTTCTGTAGTTTTGCAGGAATAACCACCCTGTTACCCCACAAAATACATCCTCTTAATACAGATAACTCAGTTTGTCTGGACTTAAAAGGTTGGGAACCTTGAGGTAGATCTTGAAGTGGCCAACCTTTCTTAATCCAGCCTATAATAGGAGCTAATAAAGTGTCTTTGGCAGTCTCTCTGGCAATTTCAGCCGCATGGACTGGAAGTTTGGCAACAGTTTCCAGAAAAAAGGTGTAAGATTCAGGAGCAGGGTCCTCAGTGTGCGAAGAGAGTGGGCAGCGACTCAAAGCATCAGCATGCCCAATGTCTTTTCCAGGTCTGTGGATGAGTTTGTATGAATAAGCAGCAAGAAATTCAGTCCATCTCAGCATTCTTGGTGACAGGATTGTGGGTGTTGGTCTGTCTCCTGCCACAGTGCCTAAGAGAGGTTTGTGATCTGTCACAATGGTGAATCTTCTCCCATAAACGTACTCATGGAACTTCTTGACAGCTGCCACAATTGCCAAAGCTTCCTTGTCCAATTGGCTGTAATTTCTCTCTGCTTTAGTCAAATTGCGAGAGTAAAATGCAATAGGGGCTTCCCTTCCACTGGGTAGCATGTGGCTCAACACCCCCCCACTCCAAAAGGGGATGCATCACAAGTTAGTACAACAGGTAAATTTTCAGAAAACTGTATCAGCACACAATCAGAAGTGATTTGTCTTTTGATATTGTTAAAAGCAGCTTCTTCTTTTCTGCCCCAGACCCATGCAGATTTCTTATCCAGTAATCTATGTAAAGGTTCTGCAGTGGTTGCTTTCTGAGGTAGAAACATATGATAGAAATTAATAAGTCCCAGGAATGCTTGCAAGTCAGTTTTGCATTTTGATTGCCTGAACTTTGGCTTCTGTGGGGTGGATGCCATGTTTATCAATCATATACCCAAGAATTCTACTTTGTCAGTTTTAGTGTGCATTTCTCTTTTTGACTTTTAACCCCTTCTTTGAACCTGGTTAGAACTTCTCTGAGGTTCTCGTGTAACTGAGTGTCATTTTCAGCAGAGATTAAAACATCATCAAAATAAGGCACCACCCCAGGCAACCCTTGTAGCATCCTTTCCATGAGACTTTGAAAGATGCCTGGCGCCACACTTACTCCAATTGTAACCTCTTGCATTTGAATGCACCCGATGGGTTACAATGGTTTGGGCTTCTGCAGTTAGATCATCTACTGTTAACTGCTGGTATGCTTGGGCCAGGTCCAATTTGGCGAAGACTGTGCCCCCAGAGAATGTAATAAATGATGAACCACTGGAACGGATATGCTCTGCTGTAGCGCATGGTTCAATGTCCCCTTGTAATCCCCACAGATTCTCACGGAACCATCAGCCTTGGCTGGTGTGACTATGGGTGTTTCCCACCTGGAGTGGTCTGTGGGCTCCAGCACCCCTTGGGCTATCAGTTTATCTAATTGTTCATCAATTTTTTCCTTCAATGCAAAGGGTACCCTTCTGGGTTTTAATCTGATTGGTTGTACCTTGGGATCTAGGTTAAATGTGATAGAGGCCCCCAAGTACTTGCCTAATCCATCGCTGAAGACCTCTGGAAACTCAGACTTCAAAGACTCTTCCCACTCAGTGTTGCTTACGTGATTGATGCCAGTCACTTCGATGCCCAGCGGTTGAACCATTCTAGCCCCAGCAAACTTGGGCGATCTTTATCCACGATGGTCAGGGGTAGGCGTTTGATGTGACCTTTGAACTTCACATTGAATTCTCTTGTTCCAACTACTGGAATCTTGTTCCCTTGGTAGTCTTTAAGAGTTAATGCCTGCTTCTTGAAGTGAGTCTTCTGAATGTCTGGTATCAGTCTCTGAATAGTGTCCCATGACACCATGGATAAGTATGAACCTGAGTCCACTTCCATTTGGCAAGGCCTTCCTTCAATGAATACCTTGACATGCACTTTCCTGTTATTTAAAAGGAAGAATGACCAATAGTTACTGTTTGATGAGTTTCATTCCTTCCATTTGCTTCTGTGTTGCCCCCATTTTCTCACTGGTGTTGTTTGGCTTGACTTCTCTGTCTTTGTTGTTTGTAGCAAACTTTCTTCTGTTTGGTGGAGTTCTGGATGATTTGCAGACTCTTGCAAGGTGCCCTCTTTTTTCACATCGGAGGCAAATGGTGTCCAGGAACTTGCATTCAGTGCGGGGTGGTTTCCCCACAACCTATGCAGTGGAAATCACGCCTCTTCCTTCTCAGGTCGTTTCTTTTCCGCTCCATTCTGAGTCTGTTGATTTCTTCTTCTTCTCCACTGTATTCTGACTCAGATTCAAGTTCATCAAAATGAGTTGTAGTGGTCTTTTCCCCATCTGAATGGCCCGTAGTCTTGTTCATCTTTCTCATGGCTGCTGCTGAGGATTTGGTGTCTTCTGCTGAAGATGCTTCCTCTATGGCTTCTTTCAGCGTGATCTTGGGTTTCATCAGTAATTTGCTCTGCAAAACCTTGTCTTTAAGGCCCAAAACAAAATGATCGCGCATGGCCTCCTCTAAGCTGCTGAATTCGCATGCACCCCCAATGTCTCTTAAACTTGCCACGAAGTCATTTATGCTTTCGTCTTCCCCTGATCACGCGATAAAATTCGTGTCTCTTAATGAGGCACGATACTTGGGGCACGTAGTGTGCCCTTAAAAGCCTCTCCAGATCAGGCCATGCCATTACCTTCACGTCTGCTGCGCCAGCTAATGCCTTCGCCATCTTGAAAACTGCCGGACCACAATACGTGAGAAAAACCGCCCTCTTCCGCTGCTCAGAAATGGCGGCCAGATCGCTTCCTTCCAAAAACATCTGAAACCGATCTGCATATGACTCCCAGTCATCATTCTTCAGGTCGAATGGGGCTGGGGGGGTGTTCAGCCCAGCCATCTCGCTTTTCTCTGTTCCGCATTGCCTTCTCTTCAGGGAGATCCCACCCTCATCGCCAGTGTTAAGTTTGCATCGAGAGACAGACGCGGAGTGCTTCAGCTCTTAGTTTTATTGTGACTTCAGCTCAGAACAGACCCAATTTGGCTTAGCTGAGGCAGCTATATATAGCCGGCTGCCTCGGCTGAACAGCCAATCAGAGTGCAGGTTTTTCCCGCACTTTTAAACCAATGATCAAACACTTTACAAGAACAACCAATCAATTCAAACTCTGCATACATAACACTTTGGCTTAGTCCAATGTATGAATCCAGCATTTTTCTCCTTTAGATGCATGCTGGCATGACCATATCATAAAGCATTTTTTTTCAACCCCATGCTGGCTGAAGAGTTCTGAGAGTTGAAGTTATCTATCTTAAAATTACTATATCCATCTTTCATACCAGACAAGTCTCAGAGCTTGGGTTGAGAGCGAGTCATTGGTTCAAAATTTCCTCAGTAAGTTTTCATGCCTAAGAGCAAACTAAAAGCTGAGCCTGTCCAGCATATTGACCACTATACTACACTAACCAAACATAGCCTCATGTTGGATTTGCTAATTTGATTGTTATAAATTTGTAACAAATGACTTACAAAAGAAGAAAACACTTTTCATTCTAACTCAGATTGCTGGCATAATCTGACAGATTTCCATAGGCAGCATCATTCACCCTGCCCAGAAAACAGACCTAGTTGTAAACCACTGAGAGACATTGGCAGTACATCAAGTTAAATAAAAATTAAAACCCCTGAGTAAAGAAGTTAACTCCTGCTGACTTCATGCTAGAGACTTTATGTTTCAAAGGGAATAAACTCCAAAATGTTGGCAAATTTACTAACCCTTCATGCTCATTGAAAGGAAAACTACATTGCTAAGACCTGATTATTCTCTTTAGCATTAAACACACTTACAGACTGGGTTTTCATTGGTAAGATTTTACCTTAGAAAAGTATTTTCATAATCTTCTGGTGACTTGTCATATTTTTTCTGAATTAAAGCTGGAAGCGCACAAACCTGACAATAATTCAATTTTTTTAGAATAATAAAAAGCAAAACTAGCATATAAAAGGAAGTCATGCTAAGTGTACCTCTTATTTCAATAAGGAATAGTGATTCATACAGAGAGATGACAATTTAATAAATCTTTACCCAACTGAAGAAAGAATGCCTGCATGTATTTTTTAATATTGAATGCCAAAGAGCCATACCCATTGACATTATATATATAATTATTAAAATTCTAGCTATAAATGTAGCAGCTCCAGAGTAAAGGCAAATGTTTAAATGAACTCTGGATGAAGTCTGAAATTTAGCTTTCTTACATTAGTTATTCAAGTTATACTTGCCTTTCTACTCAATTTCTAGCCCTGACTAACAAATAAACCCAATAAAACATAGACATATATCCAAATAAAATGTTTTTCATTTACAAAGTACATATTCATATAAATCTTCAAAAAGCTTAAGTGGTTTTCAAAAATGCACCATACATGAAACTGCTCCACCAGAGTTCAGAATTAGAGAACTATGTGATCTGGACTACTATTGACTAGAAGAAAAGGAAAGGTCCATTTGGCTGAGGGTGGAGAGCAAAGGACTTTTCCATTTCTGGTGGAGAATTTTAACAGGGCTCTGAGACTGGGGCTATGCTGAAATCCCGGGAAAACTAAAGCAAATGTTGGTTTTCCTCTACTACATCAACCTTCTGAGCATCTGGTTGCAGTTAAATAATTTTCTCAAGATTTGAGTGACTTGAACAGTGTGTGGTTTTTGTTGCCTCAGAAAGAATGCAAAATAAATTCCTGCTGCTTTGAGGATCACCACATGTTTACAGCTTAAAGAAGGGTGATGCTCCTAGAAGAAGTTAACAAGATGAGCTGCCTTTGTGGCATGTTCGTCTCCGAATATCTGCTTAGCAGTACAGATGGCAAGACAGCAAAGTTCCACCTGGTTCCAACTGTTCTTCCAAAGTTGGGAATGGAACAGCTCCTACCCACCTGTGCTTTTCCAGATGAAACAGCTTCCTAGTCCTTTTGGGGGAAGGGAGGAGAGAGATGGTTCCATTTTTTAAATACTTAAAAATTACTTCCACAGAAAGAAGTGGATGAAGAGCTATGGCCCCATGGCAGCCTATAATATACATTTATTTAGGTTGATTGAGCAGCTGACCCAATTTTACAAATTGGTAAGTATGACTAGTTTGGTCTACAAAGTGGACTCTTAGTTTCTGAATATATTTCTGTAAACTGATGTACAGGTAAGAAACAAGGATTATCAGACATACAATGGAAGAGAATTGAAGCTGAGGGACATTTGTGAAGATGACATTGGCTGGATTCATATGCTGCACACATTGTGCTGTTTGTTTCATTCTGGTTTTGTATAAAGGATAAACCAAACCATGTACTGTAGTTTGTAAGTGTCAATTTACAGCTTAGCATTATATATGAAATTGTCACTGTGGTGTAATGAACCAAGATTAAATATCAAGATTAGTGCAGTAACACAGTTTTGTTATGATTATGGTGCAGAAAAAATATGAATTCCCCCTCCCTAAACCATAGGTTCTATTCTCTTCTATGTAGCTATTACTTTTAAAATAAAAACAATTTGGTGCAATTAGCTTTTCCAAATATGAATGAAACAGTCAGATGACTCAGATTAAGACTGATTATAAGTGTAATGATTAAAGGAACTGGACTAGAAGCTGTGAGATCATGAGTTCTAACCCTGCCTTAGGCATGAATGCCAACAGAATGACTTTGGGTCAGTCCTTCTCAAGCTTAGCAAGAGGGCAATGGTAAACCATTTTCAAAAAGTTTATTGTGGTTATAAGTTCTGATTAAATAGTAGGCTGTCATAATAAAGATATAGATTCCTTATAAATTTGCAGGAAATGTAGATAACTTTTGTATGGACTTTTCAAAACAAATATTGTCTTAAATAGATTGAAAAAGTTAGAAATGGGACAGAGCTGAAATTGATAGTTTCTTCCTTCTATAATTCTCAGATTATATATAAGGCAGAAAGGCATAGCCACTTCCTGCAATGGACATTAAAGTGGTTCACTTTCCTTCCTTCATATTCCCTTTCAGGCATCATCTGAGCATCCTTGGATCTATCGATTTGGGATCCCCATCTGGTGCAATATGTGGTACATAAATTTGAATCTATGTTTTCCTTTATGACATTTGCCTTTAAATTAAATGAAAATTAGTTTTTTGTAAATTCCATATAGTAAAATCCAAGGTTTTTAAAAACAGCTGTTAAACCCACATGAGGTTCATACTCAAGCAGAATGTCAATGACACATTACATCAAAACACCTCCATAAGGAAATAGTTTTCGCTGACAGACCACATTTCCCCCTGAGATATACTGAATGGGCCCCAGTGAAAAGAGCTTTGCTTTGTTCTGTCTGCTGACATCTGTGCTTCTCAACCTTGGCAAATTTAAGATGTGTGGACTTCAACTACTAGAATCCTCCATCCTGCAAATCTTCAAGTTGCCAAGGTTGAAAAAGGTTGGGTAAGATAATCCAATAGATTCTTTGAGACTTTGCATCCTGAACTATTATGATGACATTAATATTAGATAGAATTAAATAAGGACATTTGCACTCATTTTCTATATGAATGTGTTTTTTCTAAAACATTCTTATTCTCAAAAATGCTTTTTAAATTTACACCTAATTTATTGTTAATCTCTCCATGAGCTTTAAGTACAAGCTACCAAATCTGGGCTATAAAAATTTGTTTTTTAGACATCTAGATTTTTATATCCTAGGTACAGTTAACTCTTAAATTAGGTCCCTTGACTTTCAAATTACGTTTTAAAAATATTTAAAATAGTGAATTGGATAGCTGTATCTCACATACAAAGAACAGTTACAGGAACTGGGCATGGCTAGTCTAGTAAAGAGAAGGACCAGGGAGACACGATAGCAGTCTTCCAATATTTGAGGGGCTGCCACAGAGAGGAAGGGGTCAAGCTATTTTCTTTTTTTTTAAATATGTTTATTGAAAGTTTCAAAAAAAAGAATATATTTAAAAAAGAGAGAAACATGTTCTCACATTTTTGCAACATTTTCATAGCAGTGTACATTTCTAAGTGTCAATTAAAGTCATTTGTTACAAGTAAATCTATAACTTGTTTCCTAGATCAAGCTATTTTCTAAAGCGCCTGTAGGCCAGACAAGGAATAATGGATGGAAACTGAACAAGGAGAGACTTAACCTGGAAATAAGGAGAAACTTTCTGACAGTGAGAACAATCAACCAATGGAACAGCCTTGCCCTCGGAAGTTGTGGGAGCGCCATCACTTGAGACTTTCAAGAAGAGATTGGACTGCCATTTGTCAGAAATGGTGTAGAGTCTCCCGCTTGGGTGGGAGTTGGACTAGATGACCTACAAGGTCCCTTTCAACTCTGATTATTGTTATCTGTTACCTGTAACAAAACTCTCTGTACTCTCCAGATATTATAGGCTGGCTTGCTTATTCATGTATCATGTTTATTTATCATTGTTTTTTTTAAAACCTAGACTTGGATGAAATTGAGCAGTAATGGCTACTACCTTTAAAAAGTTGTTGATCCTTGCAATGCAAACTTGGCCTTCCCTGACTGAGGTATCCTCCAATATCCCACCTTCAATTTTGCAAATTCTCAGCAATAGGCATAAATAGTTTGCATCCAAGAGCAAACAGATTGGGGGAAGACTGTGCTATAAGTGACTTTTTAAATTTAATTTAGCCAAACTTGTGAACACAATTATTTTGGTTTGTAAACTACAGTTTATGGTAAGCATGATATATACACCTAGCCAATTGTGGTTTATTCAACAAACCATTATTAAAATAAACCTTGGCTTAGTGTAAAATGTGGATTTAGCCACTGCACTATGGGAAAGAAAGACTATAAACAAATAACAAGAACAGAAGGGGACAAAAATCTTCTGTCCTCTCAGTTCCAAAAAAGAGGGCAAATCCATAGTAAGAGAGACAACAACACTAATACATCACACTGCCTGTATGCCTGCAAGCCAAGAGGAGAAGTGGTGTATACCTACATATCCATTCATGCTAGATAACACATGAAACTGTGATTTGAACAACAAACCATGGTTACCAACACTATTCGCATTCTGCTTTAAGTTTCATTCATAGCTACGCTTGGCCATTCCACTAAACCCAGCACAGAGTGGCTTAGTTTACTACTGCAAACCATAATGCAATTATCATATACCATGGAATCCCTCTCTCATTTATTACAATTGTAAGTACTCCTTATGCCAACTTTGCATGAAGCAACCAACAGAAAATAAGATTTGGGTGGGTGGGTGGCTATTCAAGCAGAAGAATCACTGGGCCTCTCATAGCTAAATTGTGGCAGCAGTATGAAGTATGCTTGTATACTTCACATTTATTTTTTTTAGTTTATGCCTGTCATGATTTTTAATAAACAATTCAAGGCATCAAACATATCTCATGCTCTTTCTTCCTTTTATTTTTCTCATAACGACAATCCTGTGAGGTGAGTTGCGCTGAGAGTGTATGATTGTTCCAAGGTCACCCAGCTGACTTTCATGTCTAAGGTGGGACTAGAACTCACGGTCTCCCAGTTTAATTTGCCTTTTTGGTCCCAAATGAGTTGCAAATGTGGATAACAGCTTAAGCTTAAATCACTTAGATTCTGATACAACAGATGGCTTGCAGAGACCTCAGCAGCAGCAGTATTCTTGACTATGTTGTTTGTGAAGTAAATTGGCATTTTCTAGGTTGCATTTGTACCTGGATGATTCTGAACTGATAAGCTTTAAAATCAAAATATAAGTGTAAAACTGATATGGAGATAAGCAAAGAGTGCTCAGATGTCCCATTTATATGACAACTGGAGAATGCTGGTTGCACTTACCCTACCATCCGGCCTCTGGCAGTCTGCACTTGTGGGGCTGTTCGTGGTCGTGGTCCATTCCGAACAAGGTTCACCGATGGTGTTCTCTGCTGGAGAGTCCAGCTTGGACCTCTACTCAAAACACCAGTGCTCCTTCTGGGATTGCTGCTCTGAGATCTCACACTGGTGAGAGATGGGAGTCTGTGGGCTGTGGGAGCAGAATTTTGTTTTCGAAGTTCCCTCCCTGCTGGAATTCTCATTCGTGCATTAGCTGCAGCATTTGTCTGAGGAGTTACAGGAACATGATCCAATGTAGAAGAAGAATCATGTACCTGGAACAAACTGTGCACCTTAGTTCTTGGTCCAAACCTGCCTTGGTTCTGCTGAAACCTTAACTGTGTCATCTCCCTGTTCCCAGCATCTGTCCTGAAAGAAGGATATGGATCCAGCCGTGCAGCAAGGTCTCTCTGACAGTCCACAACCCCCACAAAAAGTGCTATAGTTAATGGGAGAAAACTGTTCCAGGAACTCCTCATGGTTTCCATCCAAGAAGAAAACTCTTGTCAGATTAATAGAGTCATACACCAAATACAATTGGACTTTGGAGAAAAGTCCCCTCAGCTAAATCCCTCTGGTGCATTTCAGAGCCAATCACATCTTCAGGTACATCCAAAAGAGGCTTCAGTAATACCTGTTATCTAGATGAAAAAGCAAGGCCCAAAGGAGAAACAACACAGATCTTCCTGAACCAGGAGCAACAGGTCCCTGCCTTAGAGTTCTCCCCTCGTTTTCTCTCAGTGGCTGTCAGAGTGCGTGGTATTCTTTGCAGACAGTTCCAAGCACCTTCTGCTTTGCCTCTTGCACTGCCTGGCTCTGGATAGGATGGGCAATTTTATTTTTGGAAACCTCCCCCTTTTGAGTCTTTTTGATACTGACATCGTCCCTGTTCAGAAGACACACTCAGTAACACCACCACCCCCCTTTACAAAACACATTCCAGCAACACCCACTTTGGCAGAGGGAAACAAATTGCAAGACAGAAAATATTAACTCTTGAGCAACCAAGAGGTCCCATTCACAGCCTGTGCAAAAAGTGGGTGTGCTTTTGTTTCTTTCTCCCTCCACCCCTTTCCCTTACACACACCACCCAAACTCAAGAGGTCTGTGGGTAAGCTTTCTGAGCAGAAGCACATGCTCAATTTTTTTTCACAACTTTAACCAAACAGAAGTGAAATAGATGCAGACACAAATAGATATATGATCCATGTGAAAGAAGTAATTGTCTCTCTACTCTGACCTGATGCCAACCACTACATATATTAAATTTAGTGCAGAACAGGGATTGTGCAAGCTGAAGTCCAGGCTACTATATTCTACATTTTCAGGAAAAAGCCAAAAGAATTCTTGATGCACTTATACAAGGACTGAGGCTGAGCAATAATGTAAGGTTTGGCTACTATTATCTTAATCATAAGGTTTGATTTGATTCTTTCCCTTAAAAACCAGAAGCAGGTGTGAAATCTGCTTGTTATTACACTTGGAGAAAGAGCTGGATCTTAATTATAGGCTTGTATATTGATACATTTAAATATGATATGCTAACTATTTTGCCATTCACCATGGTTTGCAAATATCTAATCCCACATAAAAATCTAAACCACTAAAATAACCTTACAACATAAAAAATTTAAATGGCATGGATAACTCCCAAAGCAAATTGTTTCATAGTGTAGACCTTGAAAAATAGAATTGGTTCATCTGTGGCAGGATCTTTCAGCTGTGATTGACTCACCAACTCCAGCCTTTCTTGGAAAACTCTAATTTGTCTACTCTTATTCATGCAATAGTTTGTAATCAATTTATTATAATAGGGGATGCCCTTAAAAGGAAGAAACTTGAAAACTGCAGTGGGTACATAATCTGGCAGCCAGGCTTCAGATTAACCAGCAGAAGCACGTAACGCCTGTCCTCATAAAACTGCATGGGTTACTCATCAATTTTCATATTAAATTCTGGGTGCTTGCTTGGGCATGGAAATCTCTAAATGACTCAGTCTCTGACTATCTGAAGGAGTGGTTCTTTCCATATGTTATAAAGCAGAAGGACAATTGTCTTTTTTAAAATTCACATTTATATACTGCCCTTCTCTGGAGACTCAGGGCGGCTTACAATTTTTGGGATACAACCCAATGCGCTCAGCAATAGCCTTCATTCCATTGTATATACCTGCTTATTACTAAGCGGCATTTTTACAAAGTCAGCTTATTGCCCCCAACAATCTTGGATCCTCAATTTACCTACCCCGAGAGGATGGAAGGCTGAGTCAACCTTTTTTTTAAATTACATTTATATGCTGCCCTTCTCTGAAGACTCAGGGCGGCTTACAATTTTTGGGATACAACCCAGTGTGCTCAGCAAAAGCCTTCCTTCCATTGTATATGCCTGCTTATTACTAAGCAGCATTTTTACAAAGTCAGCTTATTGCCCCCAACAATCTTGGGTCCTCAATTTACCTACCCCGAGAGGATGGAAGGCTGAGTCAACCTTGAGCCTGGTGGGATTCGAGCCCACAGTAATTGTAGGCAGCTGGAACTAAGTGCTAGGTGTTTAACAGCCTGCGCCACCAAGGCTTTGAACTTCTTGCAGATGCCAAGTCAGAAGGCAGATTGCCTGAAATCTGGAAAGCGGTTCCTCAGTTATAGCACCAGGGCCACGAAACTTTTTTTTCCTTTGAAGGGCAGATCTTTTCTCCCTTCCTTTGCTAAATGCCTATTTTTAACCTTTGGAAATTTTGTTTTATAGCAACAAGAATAGCATTTGCACAATGTTGGAAACAAAATAACACACCCTCAGAGGAATTAGTAATTCAAAATTTTTTACATTGTGCTGAAATGGATAAACTTACGCTAAAATTAAAGGATGAAGAAGAGTCGGAGTATTACGAAGTTTGGGACAATTGGTATAAATGGTTGAACAATAGAAATAAGGATAACGGAGATAAGAAAATTATAGATAAATGTTTATGAATGTATATTATTAAGATTTATAAAATGTGAAAAAGAACAATAAAATAATAATAATTTAAAAAAAGAAATTTTGTTTTATTACTGTAATGGCTTATGGAGTTTGAAATTTTAAAACTACACAGAGCTATATTATTCAGATATTGTTGGTGTTTATGGATTTTCAACTGGGCTTTGTGGTTTAAATATAATTCAATAATTTGTATGATGTTGTTGTTAATATTTTGTTTTATGCTTAAACTGCTGCAGACTGATTTTTCTAACTAGCATGTCTGGAGAATCTAGACTGGAACTCTGCCAAAACAGAGAGAATATTTTAATAGTTTGCTCTATTCTTAATCCCATTCAAGCCTCTATTAGCAGTAGAAGTCCATGTCTCTCATGCCAATGGGAGCTTCTTTCCTTTTCCAAAAAGCAGAGTTGAGATGCCTGATTCCAAGAGCAATGATAAGTATAAAGAGCTAAAGCCATTCCTCTCTCTGGCTCTATGTTATGATCCCAAGCCCATTCACTTTTCTCCCACTCCCCTCAGGTTTCCTGGCATAAATTTCATCCTAAGAAGGCTGATAATTATAGCATTCAGTGTTTCAGTTTCTCTCCTTATGCACCAGCCTAACCAACACAAATTCTTTCTACAACTTCTGTCCAAATTCTGGTGCGAGAATTTTGGATTATGATCCCTTGTTAAAGAGGCATCCTCTCTCTCAAAAGTCTATCTTGCCTCTATTCGTGATCAACTATCATTTGTATATTTATCAATAAATGCCCACTATGATACTGTACTGTAAAGACATTAAGCTAGAACAGGAGAAATCCAACTATAAATACAGACTTCATTATGGATCTCCCTTGGAGATTTATCCAATATTTGTATGACATGGTTACTTACAATTGGGATAATCGTGGTTCTCTGAATTAAATCAATGTTCACATAACACATTGAACTAAAACCTAATTGCATAGCCTGCAGGATGGTATCAAAAAGGCAAATTGATGGTTGCAGCATCACACTCAAAACCTGCCCCTTTTGTACACCAATGTCACATGTACAAAGGGGCAGGGTTTCAATTACAATGCTGCATCTGCATCTTGCCTATTTTGGCCTTTCTGAGTTAGTGCGAACATGCTAAGGTAAAAAAATGGCTTTTGTAAATGTATTTTGGACAATGTATTGGATAAAGTGTATTGGACAAAGTCTGCCCAACAGAGTTAGGAGGATTAATTCTGTTGAGGGAATAAACTCTACTGTTATATAAGAGATAATTTGCATGTGTAAACTATTGTTTAAAGGCATTATTGAAATTTTGTAATGATTTTGGCTTTGCATTTGGAAGAATATGGCAGATGATGAACATTCGTTCAGGCTTCAGTGAAGCATAAAATGTATAGACTAATATTGTTTTCATCTTGTTATAAACAAGTTATATAAATTCTTTATGCAATTAATGGTGCAGTTGGGTTTACTCAAATAAGAAACAGGTTGAGAACAAGATGATATATTTAAAAGGAGCAGATGGACTAAAGAAGGACAACCAGCCTGAAAACTCAATAATAAATAATAGACTTTCTTGGAGACAGGCCATGGCCTTATCAGTCCAGATTGAGCAATAGATATATGAAGATTCAGAGAGGACAACTTAAGACTGACATATCAACAAGCTTGGTGGTGAAAGGTTATCAAAACTCTACCAGATTGGCCAAAGGCTACCACTGCCACTGGGAAAGGGTGTAACTCCAGTGCATCACTCAGTACAATGGATGAGATTCATTTCTGGATATAAGATAATGAGTAGGGGGCTGCCCAGTCTAAGCTCACAGAGGAAAAACTCTTCAAAGAACCAACTGGCTGATGAGCTGCTCAGCCTGGTAGTTGTGTACTCTGTAGATGTGATTAAATCTACTAGGCCTGCTCCAATTCTCTTTAATTACCAGTTGTCTGAAATAGTGTAGGGTTTCCTGCTTGAGCAGGGTTTAGACTAGAAGATCTCTAACCTCCCTTCCAACTGTTATTCTGGTGTGTGTGTTTTTTAAGAAACAGGTTTATGATCTTATTTCAGTTACTTAACATTTTTGGTATTAGAAGTTGAATTCCAGAAAAAAGGGAGTATTGGGTTTAATAGCACAAGCCGATTCAGGAATTTCATACTTAAAATGGCTTGATGGCAGAAGAAGCTTTCAGAATCTCAGTAGGTGTAACAAGGACCATTTTCAGAACAAAAAAGAAGGGGAGAGAGGGTGAAATTCTAAAGGCCCACTTAACTATTAAAAAGGAAACCTCGTGTAGTTTGATTGAATGTCTAGTTCGTATGTGTAGGATTTCAGTTTTAGATTTAAATTTACACATTATTCTAAAGCATTATGTAGCTTTCTTGTTATATTCTTAAAATAAACACACCTGCAACTAACCAAGTATGCTGAATAAGCTCCAAAGAGTCTGACCAATCGATGTTTTGATGTTTTCCACGTTTCTTTGATCACTGCAGGACTTGCCAGAGAATTTCATTACGATTCATTATGATTCTATGCTTGGATACTAAACTCTTCATTCTCTCAATAGTTTTGTTCCTAGTAGAGATTAGCTTATAATAATGTGGAATCTGGGAGTGTAGTTCAATAAAATCATTGTTGTTTGATTGCTTGTTAGTTTTGTTCAAAATGCGGACCCTATTCTCTTCTGAACAGCTTTCTTATATAGCAGGAAGTAATAATGGTATCTAAACCCAATTCAAGAGGATCAGGATTTGTCAATGTGACTGCCTCCCCCAGTTATTGGATGTTAAACTCTTCATTCTCTTGATAGTTTTGTTCCTAGTAGAGATTAGCTTATAATAATGTGCAATCTGGAAGTGTAGTTCAATAAAATCCTTGTTGTTTATTTGACTGCTTGTTAGTTTTGTTCAAAATGCAGTCCCTATTCTCTTCTGAACAGCTTTCTTATATAGCAGGAAGTAATAATGGTATCTAAACCCAATTCAAGAGGATCAGGATTTGTCAGTATGACTGCCTCCCCCAGTTATTTCAGACAATTTTTTTCCTACTACAAAATGTTTACATTTGAGCAAGATTGTCCTCCCAGGTGGCATTGCTTTATTTCTTGGAATGTTGAAATTGTTTATATAGACAATTAAACCTTTGATAGGTACAAAGGTAGACCCATTTAGTTCTTTGAGCAAATCTCACAATGTAAAAATCTGAGAAAGATTTAGCTTCTGGAAAATATAAGAAAAGAGTGCAAAGAAGCCACTTATAAATAAATGAATGTAAGTGTTTGATGAAAACCACTCCAATGCCCTGAATATATATGGGTGATACCTACAGCTCAAGCCTGTTGCATAATCATATTCACCTAACAAATTGTTCACTTCATGTTGCAGAATAAAAGAGGAATCACCTGTTGTCTCACATTTCATCTTTATTCAGCTGCTAGGTGGTGGCTGTGGCTGTGGCTGTGGATGTGTATGCATGTACAGTTATGCATGTATGTATTAAATTTGGAGTAACCAAAAGTCACTTATTTGGGGACTGTCCATACTCTCTTTACATAAGCACCTACACACGATTAATTTCTTTTTATCTGAAAGTCTTAAATCAATCTTCCTAAGTCCACGTTGCAGTCATTTTTTGGTGTAGATGAAATTATAAGGGTATCAAACCACACAGAAGGGAAAAAACCCTTCTTTGCACAATTGTGTACAACAATGAAAATTAAAATATTATTAGTTATTTCTTGTCTCCTAAGCCTGTCAGTACAGTGTATACATCTTCTAGTTTACTTGCAAGAAGTCCTTAGATCAAAAATACTTATATGAATAGATTCTTAGGGTAAAAGTGAGTTTTGATTATGTTTGCGACAAGCTGACCAAAAGGTGCCAAAAGTGCACCAGTGCTGTTCCTATTATTGGCAAGGAATGCTGCATGTGGCACAAATCATACTAAGGCCACTAATCTAGCCTATACCTTGTCCACATTTCTAAAAAGCACTATGCAAAAGATCTTAGTAAACAACAACATGATGTCCATATCCAGGATCTTCCTGGTGGTGATGACTATTGTGAAATTATATCTTCTACATTAATGAAATGAAGAGAAATAAGAATTTGTGAATTCATGCTCAAAACAAAAAACAAAACTCAAAATAAGAATAATTATCAAAAACAAGTCTACTTAGAATACATGGTTTAAACTGTATTCATATACCACCTGGCAAAAATATTATTTTTGGTTTGGTTTGAATGACCACCTCTTAAAATACAATTCTGAGTAGTATTAAATTAAAAACATTGATAAAATCGTCAACAAAACTGAAACACATCACTAAATTTTATAAAGCATTTGCATTTTGAATAGAACTCTAAGAGCATGATTGATTTGACTGCTTATGGTGAAAGAGTGGGATAATTAGTTCAGGATAGGAGACTCTGAATGTGGAACAAAGCACTTTTTTGGTACAGTCAATAATGGATCTTGGGGGAGAAATGAAGAAAAAAAACTCAAAGAAATGAGGAAAAGGTAGAAGGACTGCAAGAAGAATAAGGTTGAGTCCTGTATAAAAATGCACTCCCAGCATAATGAATAGAAAGCAGATATAAGAAAAGAAAATGTGGAAAGAGGGGAAAAGGTGAAAGGCATTCTATTGTAAGTTACAACAGAAATGCATTTAGTTACACTAATGAGAAATGTGAATAGGGATGCTTTGTGGATTAAAAGAGGATCTGGATGAGGAAAAAAACTAACCTTTTTTGCTGTAAAAACGAGAATGGGAAAAAATACAATAAATGTATTAGCTACAGTATGTCTAATAAATTTATTAGATAAATTTATTAGCTACAGAATGTCTAAGAAAATTAGCTGAATTCTGACTGAAACAATATTAAAGGTAACAATAAGCCAAACTTGAGATGTGCAGTGCAATTTTATGTTATGTGAATTTATAATTTAGTGTACTTTAACATGAATGTGATGTTGAAGTTTGGTTACTAAATTTGATAGGAGTGTAAGCTGGAAGTCTCTTAGAGAATGTATGAGAAAGATGAAAATGTTTGATAAAGTACTATATAATGCTGGAAAAATTATTGTAATTGCCTAAGTCTATATACACTATGTTTTGTCTCCAAATCAGTTTTCCTGAAAACCTTGATTCTTTGCCTTGTCTTGTGAATCTGAGCTGCTATTAAGAAAGTTTGGCTTATCTTGAGCTCAGTCTGAAACTGGAAATCTGGCTCTGCTTTCTGGCTTTAGTATTGAATGTCTCTACCTATTATTGACTTTGGACCATTAATAATTCAGTCTGGAAAGCAGAGGAGTAGAGTCAAGCTATTTCATACTTTCCCCATAATGCAGGCACTGTTATTGTAAATTATATAATTAAAAAATTGTTCTTGCAGAGTAACATAATTTTATAGAATAAATTCCACAGAGGCCAGACAGTGAAGGGATATCCTCAGTTGGATTGAGTATCAAAACAAGAGAGTTTGCAACAGGTATATAGTCATGTACATAGAAATGCATACATGCATTCAGCAGTATCCAATGAACTTTGAATCACTAAGTTTCTCCAAATGTAATCATGAAACAATTTTATTTTATATAAAGGAAGAAGGGGGAAAATCCATAATATTTGTCTGTCATAATATGGCAGCAAGCTAAAGTTTTTAACATTTGTATATCATATTATACAATTGAATGATACTCATAACAATAAGGAAAAGGGGAGAAATTAAACATAAATTATTATAGGCATTCAAATTTCTAAATAGTTCTCCAGTAGAAATTCCCAGCTATTAAATACATATTGAAATATACAAAGAAAGATAATCTTTTCAGAATGTTACATACTTTCTGGAGAATAAGAGTCCTTCCAATCTTCTACTATTGAGTATTCTGTGTACATAAAAGCACACTTTTATTGTGCTTTGATTAATGTACAAACCATTGCTATATAGCTCAGAAAACATGATCAATTGTAAAAACAAATGAATCTTACAGAATACAATTAGTATGTGAAACTAATTGGAAACTACTATAATATGTAGTGCACAATATGAACATGTGGTACTTCCAGTAGCCCAACTGTAATTAGTTGAACCTATCAATTTCTTTTTTTTTTAAATGTAGATCTGTTCAACAGACATGAAAGTGATATCATTTTAATATAATTGCTTATAAAAAATGCAAGTAGCCATTTTCACCTTTTCATTTGGCAATGCAAAGTAACATATGCTAAGATGAACTCTTTTAAGAACAAATCTTAAGTCTAGTGTAGAAATATTGTTTATCCTTATTCAATTAATTTCATTCATTCATTCATTAAAACTTATATGATAAGTCAATTAAAATACTTTTAGTTAGGGTTCAGTCCTAACTGATAACCAAGTGATAACCTTCAAGCTATGTATATGTTCAGTCACTATAGGAGATGGAGAGGGTTTCTTCAGGGGAGGGAGACTAATAAAGAATGTAACCATATGTGAGAAAGAAATGGAATCAAGAGAAGTTGCCTAGGGAACAGATAAGATAGGACATAGCTTGCAGCACATAAAAAGAAGAGAAAAAGGCTCAGAAGAGACCCTACTTCTCTGAATGTAAAGAAGATGATGGCAGATTTGTACTTTCAGACTTACCAGATTCTGTTACTGTAGCCTTATAATGATGTAGAATTAGCTCATCTGGTCATTTTTATTTTTATTTTTGCTAATCTTCTTGGGAAGGCAGACAAGAAGCATCATACGCATAAAGTAACTTCTGAGAAAATAGAAGATACTGCAAGAACTACTGATTTTGGACAAAAGCACTACAGTTCAAGACTCCAGTTGTTGACTTAGCTGTTTGATTTTTGTCTAATTTTCTGTCTACAAACATGCAGCCTGGACCATCATTCTTTTAATTCTTCCCATTGGATAACATTTTTCAACAAATAAAGAAATCCTTTCCTGACCATCAACCCCTCAGAGTAAACAAAGAGGCAGGGTTATCCCATTTCTTGGTTTGGCACTTTGTCTCTTCTCTAGTCTATTTTACCAGCCAATTGAATCAGCAAACTAATCTTAATCCCTTCTGGTCAATTTCACAATGTCTAGAGAAAGCTATCCAGCTGACTTTTCCTGTTTTTAAAAGAAGCATGCACTTTCCCCAAGTGAAACTGATCACACCACAACTTTGAAACACATTGTACTTGGCAGCACATGGAAGCCACAATTACCGTTAAAAATTATCATAAACAATGTCAAGGAAAAAAATAACTTATTTTTTTAGGGGGAAATAGCATCAGAAGAATGAATTGAAGAGAGTGGGATCATTTGCACACTATGGGGATGTTCAAAACAACAACTCAAAATCCACTATTTAGTAGAAATGCAAAAGTTTCACAATTTCAATTCAAGAAATAATTTATTACTTGATTATGTATCATCAAGTCATTTTTGACATTTAGTAATAACATATGTAGAAATTCTCCATGAGAATATATCCCTAATCTGTTCTTTCAAGATACACACCTAACTGAGTCCATCATCCTTCCTCTTGGTTGTCTTCTTGTTTTCTTTACTTCCACCTTTTGCAACATTAGAATCTTTTCCAGAGAGCTGCGTCTTCAGGTAATGTTCAAACTAGGATAATTTGAACCTGATTATTAGTGCTTCAAGTGAGAACTCTGGGTTCATTTATTCAATGATCCATGTGTTTGTTCTCTTGGCTGTCCAGGATATTCTCAGGAGTTTTCTTTAATCAAGAAATAAAGATTGCACTTTATTAAATTGCTATTAAGCAAATGTATTTTCTCTTGTTTTCATGATGCCATTTGGACAAAAAGAATGCCTAAATTAAAACCTAGATCAAATATCTGTACATTTGCTAAAGATGAGCTCAACAGAGCAATAGAGCAGAAGTAGGAATTTTTAATCTCATCAGTAAATAAAATGTGGAGTTATAATTTATCCTATTTTACTTTATATTATCTTAAACTGTATGTTCAATTGTCTTGTCCTCACACCCAGTCAGCTATTACAAGAAACCAAACTGAGAAAACTATTAAAACAATGGAGTTTGGAGTAAAAAATAATTCATTCCTATTTTACCACAAAAAGTTTTTCACATACATAGTTATGTAGTTAATTTTATATAACAGTAACTACTAAAGTTACAATAAAGATTTACAATAAAAGAAAATCTAAAATCAAAACATTAAAACACTTAAAAGAACTATTAAGATAGTGTACCAAGTAGAATATCTGAAATCTGATTGAATAATTAGAAATTAAAAGCCTGAGCAAAACTATGATTTCAAAAAAAACTAAAAAAAATATGAGACCCAACATCTCTGTAGGGTATTCATTCCAAATAACTAGGTAACAAAAAAAGATTGGTCCTGAATCATCACTATATGACTTCATACCATCTATAGGTGAACCTGTTAGATTCTGCTCTGTTGATCTGATGAGCACCACAAAACTTTCCTGCAGATCTTCACACTGCACTCATTCTGGTCTAACTTACCAACAGCCAAAGCAACCACAGAGCCATTCAGAAACATTGATCTGTGCATGTGGACATTCTGAATGCTGGTTTTAAAATAGCAACTTCTTGTTGTCTTATAGTTGAGGGAACAGCCTGTCTTTTCATGGAGAGGCTTTTTGACTTGCCACATATCCCAACGCCTGAGATGTCATTGTACTGGCATGTAAAGGAGATCAGAACCTCAGCCTGTCTCTCCTTCTCATCATTTATAATTCTCACATTTCTCACACTATTGTTTATCTCCCTACCATCCTGCAAAAAGTTTTAAGGAGCATTAAATTCTATTTTCCTTCTCACTACTTTTCTCTTGTTTTCTCTTTCAATCCCTCTGCTCAACTAGATGTGTTTCATTTCACAGTACATCAAAGAAACATGATTCACCACAGGTGACAATGGAAGAAAATTCTTATATGTTTGGTTGATAATTGTTGTTTGAGTTGTCTAATGTAGTCTTATGAATGCTGATCAAGGGAAAACACAATGAAACTAAGACTTGCTAGTATTCAATTTCCCCAACAACAAGCTTAAAAGTGACAGGTCTTTCAGATGAAAATATCATACAAGAATTGATGTGAGATCAGCCATTTGCTGATCACACAGCATCCTAACAAATTTGCAATTATTATTATTATTATTATTATTATTATTATTATTACTACTACTACTACTACTACTACTACTTTTATTGTAAGAGTACAACATGTGTACAATGAGATTGGCTGATTATGACCAATTTCAATATATCTTTATGCCAATGGTTCAGTATCTATGGCAGTATTCCTAACCATGAGATACTTGAAAATGCATGGACTTTAATTCCCAGAATTGCTCAGATAATGTGCTGGCTGGGGAATTCTGGAAGTTGAGCTCTACACATCTTCAAGTTGCCCAGGTTGTGAAACACTGTTTTGTGCATGTGGACATTCTGAATGTTGGTTCTGAAATAGCAACTTCTTGTTGTCTTGTAGTTGAGGGAGCAACCTATCTTTTCATAGAGGCACTTTTTGACTTACCACATCTCCCAGCCCCTAGGATATAATTGTGCTGACATGTAAAGCAGATTACATGCAAAGTAAATTTTGAAGGCAAAAAGGCTTGTCGTCACAGCACCAAAGAAACATTGGAAATGCATTTAACTTTTGTGAAAATGGAGAAGGATGTTTGTTGAATCAGAAACCTGATGGAGCTGGATGAGATAGTTGCTGGCAAAAGGCAAGTAGTGATTGATTAACCGTTCTGTGCTCAGCTATAGGACAGAAAGTGTAAATCCTTTTGGCTGGTACTCTTGGCAAACATGTGAGATCTGCAAACATGTAATATGTCAGTGCTCATAGCATTCTAATCATTCTGAAAATATTCAAAAGAGTTGGGATCAATTTTGTTTATACTTTAAGCTGAATTTAAGAGTTGGAAGATACAGATGGCCATATGGAAATGTTCTTATTTTTCTGTCACTCTAATAGAGAGAGGGAGTAAGTGGCTTTGTAGGCTGAACTGGCTGTAGACTTTTTGTCATGTGAATGAGCCGTACTTTTTTTTTACTTGTCATCATCTCATTTTTTAGGGACAGCGCATGTATTACAATTTAAAACTTTTTAAAACCACAGTGTCCAGGGATTTATACATTATGAGTCAACTGAAATCTGGCATCTAGATAGATGGTATATAAATAAACAAGCAAGCATGGCATTTGGCTCCCAAATGTGTCTCTTGGCCTCATGTTTGTTAGGCTAATTAGCATCTTTTCTTTCAAATGACAAGTTCAGAATTCACATCTGCTTATTTCCCTTTTCTCTCTCCCTCACTGATCTCATCTCCTAATATATTGCAGATGAATACATTCCATGGACTTGGGAACTGTCTGTTACAGGAAAGCCTCTGACCCTGAAAGGACATATCTTAGTGGATTGAAACTTCTAGATCAGGGACTACTTTTGATTCTGGACAGGCACCAATTATATTGGACAGATGGCTTGTGTTTTTGAGAACTTCTTCTATCCTGTCTGTACCTCACATTTTCTTTTTCTACACTCAGACTTTATATGTGGGCATAGCTAACTAGAAATATGCAAGCTTGTGTGTCCTTCCGAACTCTTCCTCAGGATTCTCTCCTAGCATTTTTATGGCTGTCCAAATAAGACATGCCAATAAAATAGCGTGCCATGTCTGCAACTATACCATGTTGAAGTAGTATGACTGTCTGACTTTGAACTGTTCTGGTTCCTAATGGTGGGTGAAAAGAAACTCTTGATGATTACCTGTAATGAAATCCCTTTTATTGTGAAAATTTCTGAACTACCTTGTGTCAGTGGTATTTGTTCATTAAGGAGAACATTCTTCTTCAAGATGTGGCTGTCACAAATTACTGCCTTGCCACCCAAAGGAGATCTTTCTGATACAGATATAGATTAACAGAGTTGGAAGGAACCATGTAGGTCATCTAGTCCAACCCTCCACCCACCCAAGCAGACCCTATACCATTTTTGACAGATGTCAGTCCAGTCACTTCTTGAAAGCTTCCAGTGATGAAGCTCCCACAACTTCTGAAACCAAGCTGTTCCATTGGTTGATTGCTCTCACTGTCAGAAAATTTCTCCTTATTTCCAGGTTGAATCTCTCCTTGTTCAGAGATATGTTGTCTCATTAGATAAGACAATTAGTTTGCTCTGTCTTCCATCACCTAGGGTGCCAGTGGTAGAATGACTATTAAAAAGATCTGAATAAGAAATCATAGCCAGGTGGGTGTAATGGTAAAGGTGCCAGGCTATAAATCAGGGTATCAAACCAGAATACTCTGAGTTCTAGAATTAGATCAACATTCTGTGTTATGTTTGTTCACTGATTATTCTATAGTGGCAAATAGGGTGACAAAAACAATGAAGCTACAGAAGCATAATTTATTCTCTTTTCTAAAAGAGGGGAAATGGTGTATATTTAGGTACAAAAGTGAAGGGATAGGATGAGACAATTGTCATTGACTTGCAGCAGAGAAGGAACTGGCTGGGGTCTGATGTACTCAACTATTAGCCTGTACATGTGCTATTCTGATATCTGCAAAGAGTAAAAAAAAACATCCCTGATCAGTGGCAGATGCACTTTGAAGCCATGATGGAACAGCTCTGCAATTTGGGAGTTCTTCTAAATTTCTGGCTGCTGTTAGAGTAGCAGGTGAAAACTGTTACCAGAGGGACATTTGTGAGCTCTGGCTAGTGTCTTAATTGTTGATAGATGTGGATTGGGAAACCTTGACTACAATGATCCATGCCCTTGTTACATTGCATTTAGACCACTGCAATATATTATACATGGCATTGCCTTTGGATGACTTGATAGTTTCAGTTAGTCCAAATGCAGTGTAACCCATCTCCAAACTGAAGGTAGAAGATTTAGTCACATTAATACCAATGTTATCAATTTGCTTCCAGATCAATTTGAAATGTTGATTGTTATCATGTCCATGTGATTTAGTTCCTGGATACCTACTGGATAGTATGTCTATTAAGGTTGTTGTCATGCCACTGTTAGAATCTGACTCTGAGGGAGAGGAGGAACAGCCTATAGGGAGTGGGACTGTGGCTCCGGAGGTTGTGGAGGAAACTGGGGAAGGGCACAGGCTGGCTGGGCATTCAGAGGAAGACCCAGGCCCATCCGCTCTTCATCCTAGGGCATGCAGGAGGAGCAGATAAGGAAGAAATGTGAATGGTGTGGTCTATGGGGGAGGAAAGGGTCTTGATCCCCTTCATGGGCTGCAGCTGTGAGGACTGTTTAAAAGGACAAACTGTGCATGGGCCAGTGCTGGAAGCAAAGCATGAAAATATTTCTATCTGTCTGTTCTGATCTGAGTTCTGGCATCCTTCCCAGTGTGTGTATTTCAATATCTGTGGACGTCTTCAAGCCCTTATTCTGCCTGGTCTCCTTAATTGCTTCGGTGTGGTTTGTGTTGTTTTTTTCTGTTTATAATTTATATGTATTTTGAGTTTGAACGGAAGTTCTTCCTTTTCGCAACTGTTTGTGGGGGAGTTTTTTCTCCAGTCAATGATATTTGGACCTTTGAAGCCAAGTTGAGGGTATTAAAGGGACTTCACCTGTTTTTGTGACTTTGTTGCTTTTGTATCCCACCCTGGGTCATCACAGTTGTCCTGCCCTATGCATTCCTGCAGTTAAGCCTTACTGAGGTACTGGGGGCTCCAATGAGGGTCTTCACATTTTGGGGTGGTTGACCTACTCCTACCTCTCTCCTACTCCCTCCCCATTTTTTAGTTAGGGTTGAGCATTTTTCTTTTTATGTTATGTAGTTTGCATCATGTATAGGGGGGGTTAATATTTTATCTTTTTAATATTATAAACTCCCCAAAGTTACCTTATGGTAAGATGGGCAGTCAATAAATTTAATAAATCAATCACAGGTGAAGCAAAAAACAAAGACATGCCTTCTCTGTAGCTGTCATTCTATGATGGAACACTGATTCCCAAAAAGCAGAGAACCTCCTTGCCTTTTGCAAATTGCTTAAAAATGGTTGCTTCCTAAGCTTTGAAAATCAGAGGTTTGTGGGCTGTCTTTTAGACAGATAACTGATATAGTTTGCTGCTATTTTTATTGTATGCATAACTCCTGGGTAGCTCTGTTTTTTTATACCAGCTAGTCTTGAGTTTGAGAAGCTGACATCCCCTACTCCCTTTTCCAGGTGTGGGATTCAATTTTTTTAACAACTGGTTCTGTGGGCATGGCTTAGGTGGTGGGAGTGGCTTGGTGATCATGTGACTGGGTTGACATGGCTTGGTGGTCATGTTACTGACTGGGCATGGCCAACTCAACATCACTCACATTGAGGCACGCATCTCCTCATCTGGCCTCTCGTGACTGTGGGGATGCTGCAACAGTTGTAAGTGTGAAAAATGGTCATAAGTCACTTTTTTCAGTGCCATTGTAACTTTGAATGGTCACTCCACACAAGCAAAGTACCAGCAAAGGAAGGGAAAGAAAACTCCAGAGAAGTTCCAGAGACAGGAAGTCTAGTCCTGCCAAGAATATAATAAGGGTTAACGGAGAGGTAGTTTCTGTAAGCAACACCAGAATGTTTCCTTCCTGCCTTCCTTACAGGATTAGGCCAGTAATTTCTTCTAACAACTGGTTCTCTGAACTACTTAGAATGTTAACAACCGGTTCTAGTGAATAGGTGTGAACTGGTAGAATCCCACCTCTGCCTACTCCCTTTTCCCAAAGTAGGACCCCCTTTGTCCCTACTATCATGTTTTAAACTCTCCTGCCAGCTCTTCAATCAGCAGGCAAAATTCTAACGGGTGATGACTCCCTCCACAGTCTCAACAAGAAAAATATAAACCTCTGTTTATGAATAAACAAAACTGCTTTGCTTTTCTACTTACATTCAACTCTACAAACAATATTACACAGGTTCAAAAGCTTCAAAAACAGTGGCAATTAAACATGGTGGACTCTCTTTGCTGGCTTAACAGTAGTTCTTCATTTTTTCCTTTCCTTCCCTTCGCTTCTCTTTTCCTTTCCTTTTCCCTTCCCCTACTTTAATTTTCCACAGTGAGAAAAGCTCATTAAAGGCACAATACAATTCACACAATGCATTCAAAAACATAACACAAATTCAAACAATTCAACCTTCCAACTGCCTCATTAAGTCACAACTGCCTTGCCAAAAACAAAGTTTCTCCTCCTTCTCCTTTTGACTCTGTTGGATTCCTCTTGAATTCCTCTTGAATTTCTTTCTCCTTGTAGTTTGTGCTTCAGGAATCTTGTCTGATCTGCTTCTATGTCAGTTAAGTCAGCCATTGTCCACTCTCAGCTGACATGCTACACTGGGCTTTCTTCTCTCAGTCTTGGTTCTCCCCAGCAACACATATTGGGCAATCCTCTCTGATAAAACATCCTAGTCTAAATCCAAAACCTTTCCATTATAACCTTAACCTGTCTACTCTTCTATCCTTTCTTCCTTTTACTTCTCGTACCTCCTCTACCTTTCCCTTAACTTGAATGATTTGACTCTTATTTCTCTTTTTCAGTGATCTATCACTCACATTGTAAAGCTTTGATTTCTTATACTCTCTTTATCTCTTGAAGCTGCCTCTTCTAGGCTTCCAGTTTTGAGCTTCCCCGAAGATGGACTGCTGACCGCGACTGTGCATGGCTTTGGTTTGTGCTTCGGCATTGGAGAGCCCTGATCAACCAGATTTGGGGCAGAAGCTGCCTCATAGGGGCAGCAGAGGAAGGGGAGACCATCAGCCAGGTAGAGGGGAGTTGCAAATCCCCTCCCCAGCTTGGCAATTGCTCCCTCCCAAAGACGCCTGAAGCGGTGGTCTAAAATGGCCACCCTGAAGGAGAAGATTAGACTGGAATAAGTTTGTGCAGGAGAGAGGGAAAGAAGCGAACAGCAGGAGGAACGGGATGATACAATTAAATGGAAAGTACCCCCAGGATTAACATTTCAAAGAATTTTCAAGAAAGGACTTAAAGCGGCAAATAGAAAGAGAGAAAAAAAAGGTGCAAATTGCTTTTGAAAGCGGTGGGGCTTTGAACCGAGAAAGGTAGAAGCTGGAGAAGTAATCATCTAATCAATTTGAATAAGTATATTTTGATTCTATACAGGCACTAATAAAGCTGAACTATAGATTGTTAAAGAGAAAATTTCATATCAATTGGATTTGACCTTTATTTGGAAGATTGTAATTTAAAAAGCTCTGAATAATTGGGAAGAAAAAAGAAAAGGGGGTGTAGATTTGTCATAACAAAGAGTGCCATCTGAGTTAAATCTAACTTATTTTTCTTTCAAAAGACTCTGTTTCTTAAAACTGTAAGGAAAATTGATACAATAAAACAAGAACTTTGAAAAATTGAAACATTGAAACAAAGAAAGAAACAGGAAGATTCTGCCCTTGGATTAATTGCTGATTCTGATGTGGATTTGGCATTGGATTAGCTAAGGATTAAAACCTGAGAGGAAGAAAATAAAAGCTGACTGTTGGAAATTAACTTTAAAGACACTATTTGGATTAAATTGCTAATTAGAAAGCTGTAAAATGGTGATATCTCTTCTGGCATTAAAAATGGAATTTAGAAACATGAAAGAAATATTACAAGAACAAGGTGAAATGCTGGGTTTTGCTTTAAAATTCATTGAAAATGCGATTGCAGAGTATGAACAACAAAGAAAGGACAGAAGAGGAGGTGGAGCAAAACATAGAAGGGGCCATCTTTAATTACCATTGAGAACCAAGAACTCTGGAAAGAAGGAGGAAAAGAAATAAATATTGGAGATTTGGGAAGTTGAATATTTATTTATTTTATAAATAGAGGGGATAAAACTGGAGTGAAAGAATAAAGGGGAAAATACAAGGTGAAAGAAGGGATAAGAAACAGGACTTGGGAACAAAGTAATATGGGAACTGTGAAAAAAATGGGGACAATTGTTTAATTAGACATAGAGATAGTGGGTGACTGATATGTGGAGAAGGGATTCTGCAAGGTGCTGGGTGGGGTAACATAAATAAATTTGTAGTTGTGAGATGGGGACATATAGATTGATAAGATGGAAAATAGAACTATTTTTTGATAATGGAATTCAATGCTCTTTTCCTTTATGCATAGAGATAATTGTAACAAATAATGGAATATGTTTATTATATATATTGAAATACTTTTAGGATTGGAATGCTGGGGTTTTTTTGTTTGTTTAAATATGAATGGAATAATTAATGGAATATGTGTATTAAATATACTGAAATAAATGAAACGATATAGGAGAGCTGAAATGGAATTAATATCAGGGTTTAGGATTAAATGCATAGATTAATATGTCCTTTTTTTCTGAAATTGTAGATAAACCTTATGAAATTAAAAAGAGGAAACCATGCAGAATCTGACTTATATATGTTATGTAGTTTTAAATGGGATTATTAATTTTAATGTTTTAGGTAATAAAATGTTAAACATTTAATGGGATTTAAAAGGGGAGATAATTAATGAATATGTAACTTAGAGGTGATGCACTTAAATTGATATTTTAGGGGGGAAACCAATTTATAAAAGGAGTGTTATTAATCAGAATTTAAGATGGAATATACAAATGTGACAGTTAAAAGTACTAAAGTATAATAATTATGAAGTTAATATATGTGAATTAAATAATGAGATATGCATTTGGAATAATACAATAAAATAGAAAATGTATAAAAGCATTGTTAAGATAAGGAATTGAATACAAAAATTGAATATGTAATTATGGTCATATTTGTATGTATATGTGAAACCTGTAATCACGCTGTTCACTAAAAAGAGATGTTAAAATGTGGAAAACTGAATAAAACTTGTTTTTTTTAAAAAGAAGCTACCCCTTCTTCTAGGTTAAGCATTTTTATTTTTTCTCTCTCCTTTTCCCATTCAGCACTTCCAGACTAGTTAGTTTCTCTCCTTTCTCCCCCATGTCTTGCCAAATGTTTTGCACCCACAACTTCATAAAACCTTCTGAATTTCACTTCTTTCAAGTTGAGGGGACAAGTTGCTTGAAGGTTTCACATGATCTGCCAACAACTCCCTTATTTCTTTCCTGAACGTATTTACCTCTAGCTCCTTCTAATTCACCTTAATATCCAAGCATTTGGTATCTTCTATTCCTGATTCCTACCACTTACGGACCTGTAAAACCACACTTGGCACCCCAGTTAATTTCTTTGCTTCTCGTGGAAAATCTGCCAATTTACATCACTTCTATATATTCCAAGTTCTCTGAAATTCTGGGCAAACGTTTGTAGTTTGTGATTTATAGGTTTCCTTGAGTCCTTTGGAAATGGGTGGTATATAGTGCTGTGTAATAAACAAATCTGTAGACAATGAAAAAAATAGTTTTACCTCATTTGCACTTTTTTGGCAAAATGAGAATCTCAGCCCCTTCATAAAATGTGAAAAGTTAAAACTTTAATGCACTATTTCTGACTATGTGGAATTGCACCAACATAGGATAAAAACATTAATTTTTAGAGCCCTAGGGACAGTAATACACGTACCATTTCTGGAATGTAGGAACCCTCAGGCTCCTATATCTCATCTCAGCCTGGAATCTTTGACTTGTTTTACAAGGGAAGATGGTAAATAAACAGATAAACAGATAAATAATGTTGTAGCACTTAAAACACTACTTTAAGAATGACAATCCACTTGAAGTATGGCAGGAAGAAGATAAAAGTGAGTCGAGATTCAGATTGCAAGTATATACATCTGCAATGCTAATTGGAACCCCATGTAAGGGAAAAGGTTACCAAACCACTTTAAATCTACCCAAATTATAGCACTGTTATTCTCCAATTTGACCTCTTACAAATATTTTGGATTACAAACCCCAGAAATTTGGCCATGCTGGGAATTATATTGGATTTTTCTCCACCACTACCACCTAAAAAAAAGAAAAGAAGGAGAGGGTGCAAGAAATAGAAACCTTGTCAGTTTGACATCCATATTGACATGTTCTTTGAAAAAATTATTAAACAGTATGTTGGTGAACAGTGGGATATGAATGCAACAATTAGCAAGAACCAGCATGGGTTTATAAAAAACAAGTCATGCCAGAATAACCTTATTTCATTTTTTTAAAGAGTGACTGGCTTAAGAGATCAGGGGGATGCAATGAAAATGACAAAGACTAGTCATTATATTATCATTAATAATACAGATATGGATTAGATGGATTCATAATTAGTTGAAGTGACCCCACCCAGAGAATGCTCATAATTGGTTCCATATCAGCATGGTTAGCAGCATTGAGAGTAGTCCCAAGGCCCTTTGTCCTAGGTTCTGAGTTATTAAAAAAAATTATTCATGATCTGGTTGTCAGATTTGCAAATTGACAAAATAAGGAGTTCTGAAATAAACTTTGGACATCTTTTTCTAGGATCATCAGAGATGGGGGTCCCAGAGGGATGGAGCAATAAGCAAGTATACAAGGAGATAGATAGCATGGATAGATAGCATATTGGGGGTGGAGTTAGCCAGAATAACTCTGATTTAACTTCCATGTGTCAGTTAATATGTGTTTGTGAATGTAACAATTTTTATAAGAATCTGGTCCTATGTTATTGCCATAAAATAGAGTGAGATGAAGGTTTGTGCTGAAGTCGGATTTTGTTGTTGTTGTTGTTGTTTTGTCAATGGGGTGAAAATCTAAGCAAAAACACTTGCCACTATTTTTGTCTCTTCTACCAGCAAAATTATACATATTGTAGTTACTAACATGGTCGTGTTATTATTTCTTCTTGTCCTATTCAGCCAGTATTAACTTGTTGGAGATGCAGCTCCAGAAACATTAATGTGCTGCTCTTTTAAGTTCTGTGTATTAACCACACCAAGGACCTTCTCTTTATTATTTCTTCATCTTTGTTCTAATTGACCACAGACTGATATTCTAAATTAGGCCACACTAAAGAACCTAGAAAACTCTGCATAGAGAAAAGACGCAAATTATGAAATAGGAAAAGCAGTTATCAGAGCCAAGAAATCTGAAGAAAATGAAATAAATATGACTGCACACAGCAGGTTTGGTGATCAATGGCATGGTTTGACATAATTGTGACTATTTAATTCTCTTTCCTAGAAATGAAAAGACATTTACACATAGATGCCTCAAGGCTGCCTTTAGGGAACATTTCAAGAGGCACTTGGTAGTCTTCACACCAACTCTAGTAGCTCAAGGAGATGTGTCATCAAGTCTCAGAGGCAAATCCAAGTTAACCCAGCCTTGGAAATAGCAGACCCAGAAAACCAGACATGGGTCACTGACAATCTGCTGTCAAAACAAGGAGTGTGAAAAGCTTTCCAGTTATTCCCAGTTTACAAATTGAGTTCTGTTTAATATTTATTCTGCTTTCACTTAAAGTGGACAACTCAAAGACCCAGTGAGGGACAAAGGCAAAGGCCAACCCTGTGGGTCTTTCCAGGTCAGATGTTTGGGGAATAGTGTAGTCTCACACTCATATTAACCATAATTTGGAGGACCACACACCGTGAAGGCTGATGTTCACCTCTATGTGTAAATATATGAACATAAATAAGACAAACTTATTTTTAATAAGAATAATTGCACTCAAAAGTGCCAAGTCTGTAAAGAAGGAGATCTACAGGGGAGATTCTGTAGCTTTTAACAGCAGGTTCATGTCCCTGGACATTAATCACATTCTCTTATTCATCTGTTTCTATACAAAGCTAAAAATATTTACTATACTACTAAAATTATTTATAATATATAATTTTTAATAATAATATATATCTGATGCATACCAGCCACTGGTCTTCATCCCCTTTCTTACTCTCATACACACACACACACACACACACAGATGCACACATCTTAATCAAAGTCAAGAATAAGTTTTATATATGGAAGAAAACAATAGATACGGTAGACGTAATCTTCTATCAATTGATCTGGTCATTAGTGAACTTGTGTATCAAAAAATATATTTGGTTGCAAGGTTCTAGTTACTGATGCAACTCTGTTCTACTAAACTATTCAGTGGCATCATAGGAGAAATGTCAACAAATCTGAAGCAAAACACTAAAAATGTAGAAGGAATTACTGTATATGCAAGGAATAACCAAAAGAAACAAGGGAGAAAATTGTATAATTTGGGGGATTTGGAGTTAGTAACCTTCCAGGGTTTTTTTAATTAATTGTTTTATTTAAAGTTGTGAGAGAATTTAACTGACTGCTATTAGCAAGAAAGAAGAAGAAAACAAAAGCTGCCTCTCATCAGACATTGAGACTGCAAGCTTAGCCCTACCATGCTCAAAAAGTGTCATGTTACTTTCTCTTATACAAATAATTGACAGTCATTCACAACTTTAGAAAAGTGGACATTGTGATGTGGACAAAACCTACATCTGTCTCTGTCTAATAAGTGGGTTAACCTCCTTCAAAAGAGATTCTCCAGCTCAGTTTGTAATGTGTATCTAAAGGATTTAATAATGTGTTGAAATTGCAGGAGTTCTGTTGCATTATACAGACTTTCTTTCAAAGCTTCCCCCAGGCACACTAGTTTGCTAGTTGAGATTAAAGATCAAAGCAACAGTGGGCTAAGCCTCTGCCATATGCAGAATGATTCCTGGATCATCATAGAAGGAGCTGGAAATCTGCAGGCCAGAAAAATATAAATTACACAGGCATTTGCTTAAAAGCACAAAGATAAATACAGAATTTCAAGGTGGTCCTTTTTTTTGACAGAGTGGACTGTTGTATAATCCACTGGTGAACTAAAGTAATCTTTTACATACTTCCAGATGCTCTGGGATGAGGAAAAAAAGCCTACCAAATTATTAGAAGATGATCTGTATGTATTTAAATCATCCTGCACTTCCTGCCTAAGCAATCTGGCAAGAATACTTCACAAGTATATGGATATTGAAGTCATCCATGGGAGAAAATAAAACAAATGTCAAGGAATGCTACTGGTGATATTGGCTTTTCTCTCTGTAGTCTAGAAAAACAATAGTCTCTGATTTTATTTGGAAACAGTGTTCGTTTCCTCAGAGATTCTCTACCATCTCCTAATGTTCTGATTTATTTCAAATAGTTTTTCTACAGATTTTTCCTGGCTATTTTATCAGCAAAAATAGCCATGTCCAAGCTTATGCAAGATGCATTATTTATGATTGGAGATGAGGGGGTCCTCTGGTGGGTAAAGAGGACTATAAAGAAGATGATGGTACAATGAATCCCCCAGGAGACAATGTAGCAAACCATGGGACCCTGTCTCATCTTGTAAGGACAAAGCAGCCTACTCTGCTGGAAAGAATATTATAATGGGAAAATGTTTGTCTGCCAGGGAAGACCCTGGAAACAGTCCACCCTAAAGAGATTAGGAGAGGAATGTTGAACTCCTGGGAGCTTTTGTATGGACCTTCTTTTTTCCCCAAACATATTTTTTTTCTTGGTGGCCGCAGGAACAACACTCCTCCAGGCTTCCAAAGCAGTTCAATCTCCCTGTGCTGCTGGGAAAGGGAGGCCATATTTAATACAATAGAATTCTACACAATACACATTTCTAATTCCCTTTCATGAACAGAAGGAAAGGTCTGACCCCAACAACAAGAGGAACACAATGATGAAGGCCACTATAGCTTCATTGACCAGAGAAGTCCCATAGGTGAATCCATTCTATTGGGAACTCACAAAGATGTTAAGGAGATAACAGCTGGGCCTGATGGGAAAGTATTCTAGAAGAGCCTCACAAAACTAAGAGTCAGGATTGATATTCAATCCTGTGGCTTGCACTGAAACACAATGAAGTCTGAATCAAGACCAACTTTGATTGATGTGACAAAATAAGACAAACACTGATGTGTTTCCTTAATAAATGTCTATAATCTGTGTTGTGTTTTAACATGGTTATTGAATTCTGCCTGTAGAACTGAACCCATTTGGTAGGACTGTGAATGATATCCCTATTTTCTACTTAATGCAGAGATTCTGGGGTATTTATAAAAAAAACTTTTTATACAAACTATGACTGGTCATGTTTTCATGCCTTATTTTAAAGTATATCTATTCCTTAATTTAATATTTATTAAAAAAAACACCCTATCATGGCATAAGTAATTGTAGAATAATGGAAGCCTATCGAAGGAGGAGGCATTTTCATTACATACCTGTCTCCCTAAAATGCACATGATTGTTTCATTATCCAAGTGTTATTCAAGGTGTTGGTAACAACTTACAAGGCCCTATATGGCTTGGGTCCGGGGTACTTGCAAGAATGCCAATCGCCCAGTGCGCTCCCACAGATGGGTCCTCCTGGGGATACCGTCAGCTAAACACTGTCAGCTGGTGACCTCTAGGGGGTCTGTGGGAGCGCCCACCCTCTGGAATCAGTTACCCCTAGATTTGCACCTGGCCCCTGATCTCTGCTCCTTCCGCCGTGACCTTAAAACATGGTTATTTTTACAATCTGGCCTGGACTGACAGGGGATTGGGGTTTTAATCTGAAATGTTTATTTGGCCATACTTTAATATATTTTTAAATTTGTTTTAATTTTTGTATTGCCTGTTTTTTATGTACACTGCCCTGAGTCCTTTGGGAGAGAGGGCGGCTTATAAGTCCAAATAAACTAAACTAACTAAACTAGTTAATATCATCAGTGACTAGCACTTATGATGTTACCTAATTTGGGTAATGCAATATCTGCAAGAAACAACCAAGCTCAGAGAGCACCAAGGACCCCTCATTTTAACACTGAACTGCAAATATTCTCCTTTAATGGTGTACATATGATCAGTGGAGCTGGGAATGAAATTGTACATCCTGGAAAACTACATCATTTTCATTATCCTGTAGAAAGGAAAGGAGAACTAAAGATTGCAAAGTGGACAGAATAATGTATACACCGGCAATACTCATACATGATAGACCAGGATTTTAAACCCAAGGTTTATGAGGTTACACATACTTCAAGAATGATTTGGAAAAAAAAGCTTCAGACTTTGTGCCAGTACATCATCTCTCTGCTATTCCATAAAGCAGCCCAACATTTTTTTTCAGGATCTGGCATAAACCTGAAAGAAGATGCCACTGTTTCAAGAATTAAATTAATCTGAATGATTGAATCTCTTGAAGCACCATTGAATAAGGAAGCAAAACTGCTTTCATATACCCCTAAGCATAGGGGAGAGAGAGGTTAACAGTATCAGACTTAGTCAAAAACAAGCAAATCGAATTGTAGCTAGCATTGTTCGTGACATTGACCCAAGTGAATAGAGATGGAAATCATATAAAAACCTTATCTATGGGGACATGATATAATTTAACACCCAGATCTCTCTATTCTGAGAAATTTAAAAGAAGGTGGACTGTTTATACAATCCTGATAGACCCTATATATTCCTGTCTAAAATTCCATTGAACACCAGGATCTGGATAACTCCTAAATTTGATGGACTTTACATAGCACTCCATGGCTCTGATAGAGGGTAGGAAATCCACACAAAAAAAATTGGCCACGTATATATGGTGAGTCCTAAAGATGATGAAATTGCTTCCTGGTAGCTAATCTAACGGTTTTGTAGTTGCAAAACAGAGTCATTATTATTACAAAGTTATTACATTTATACCACAGAACCCCACAGCACAATAAGATTAATCTTCCTTGTAGCCCCTTCCTTGTGAAGAGTTACTTCAGGAACTCAGTCCCCACAACTCCCAGTAGCAGAAATTATACTTTTTTCAACTTTATATTTTCCCTTTATGTGGTTCTCGTGTTATTTTCATCTCCCCCAATTTCTCTGGTTTCAATTACTTTTGAAATGCTGATGCCAATTCAAACATGGCATAATCCTGACTGTTCTTTCAATATAAGTTCTGGCTTTTCAGACATAAGGTGCTAGTGACAACTTTTAAAGCCCTTCATGGCTTAGGAGTGGGATGCCTTCAAGACCCCCTACTGCTACCTTATGCCTCCCAGTGCCCGGTTAGATCCCACAGGGAAGGCTTGCTCCGGATACCGTCGGCCAGAAAATGTCGGCTGGCGGGCCCGCGGGCGAGGGCCTTCTCTGTGACAGCACCGTCCCTCTGGAATATGCTCCCTGAGGAGATTAGAACCATCCCCAATCTACTTGCTTTCCGCAAAGCCGTTAAGACCTGGCTTTGTCGGAAGGCATGGAACTGAGACCTCTGTTCTTCCCTCTTGTATGTTTGGATGGTATGAATGCATTTTTTGATTTTATATTGTATAGGCAACTGTTTTTATTTTGTTGTACACCACCTCGAGTTCCCCGATGGGGGAAGAGAGGCGGGATATAAATTTAATAAATTAAATAAATAAATAAATAAATTTAGGAGATGTACTGCTGGAGTGGGGCTACCAGATATGGATTGCAAAAATCCATTTAGCAGATCTTCCAAATGTTTGCAGCCCAGATATGGTAGATCTACTTCAGGGCGATAAACTCTTGTTAACATAGTGAGTTAATCCATAATCCATACTTAGAAAAGATTTCAAATCATGTCTGTGTTCAGCATCTGATCTCATTTCTTTCCTGCTCAGGTGCAGAATACCATGTTTTAAGCAAACATTTTGCAACAGTTAAGTTCTGTGGAGCTTTTGGATACTGGTTCCATACTGGAAGGCACTCTTGGTTTATTACCCTTCTTGAAATTCCCAGCATGTTGGTAAAGAGAAATTTTGGCTTGATTTAACAAGCGTGCATCAGTGCCTAGTTGCTTGAAATTTTGATTCCTGCTTCTTTCCTTTTGGGTGCATAAGGGGCAAGGAAATATGTTGATTCCAATGCAGTGAGAAAGATTGCCCCCTTTCCATCATTTCATCCACTGCTGTATCTCATTACCATGGTGAGGGGCCTTAAATAAAAAGCCTGATTATGTACTTGATGGCATGATGTGAAGTTCAGTATAGCAGGAATTGGTTGCCATATGTTTTACCAGATTGCAAGCAGACATTGAGTAATGTTTTGGTATGCTCCTATTGACCAGTTGAACAAAGGAAACTGACCGGCTCATTAGTTTTATGGAGATATTGAAGAGTTAGACTTGTTCTGCAAGTCTGTCTAGATTGAGACTGATGATGGAGTGAAAGTCGTTGATGTTTATTGAAGACGTAATGGAATCTGATGAGAGATTCATTTCCATGTGTCTAGGTGATGAAAATGTCATAGTCTGAGAGGCTTTAGGAAGTGAGAATTAGGGAAGTGTTATTCTGGATCAGCCATGAAGATGTTGGCACATTTAGTACCTGTACATATATGTTCCCAAAAAGTGAAACAATGTTGTTTATCATCATTACCACCATATATAATGTGCTCTGCCCCATCTTCCTGTAATCACCCTCAGAGATCACAAGCTTCTGGTCTTTTAAATTCTTAATTATGCTATAAAAATCAAGCTAATGAAAGGCAGGCATGATCCATCTGACATATATGATATACCAATAAAAGCTCAATTAAATTTTGTAGGCAATACAAGGAGATTGAATATCATGCAATAAAGTACCAATAGTTCATATCTTTTAAAACAAGCAATGGGCCTGTGTGCTCCAGTAATGGTGAGCAGGAGTGAACAAGACATTAACAGGGCACTGAGGGCCCAAAATTATCCAGTCCTATCTGAGTCGAGAAGAGTGCCAAGGTCACAAATGAGAGCACTGGAAAGAACTATGTGAGATTTGTGATGCTTGTTTTCCATCATATATGAGAAAGGGCAAGAAGTAGAAGAGATGCATTTACAGTACAATGAAACCTTGCTTTTATGAATTAATTGGAGGGAGTCCATTATTAAAGAATGTTCATTAAATTGTAGAGTACATAATTGCAGCAATTTTATACCATTAGCATGTCATAGTCACTAACATAATTATACAAAGGTACATTGATGCAAATGACATATTTTGTGAAAAAGTAATGCAAATTACATTTATGTGATATTACCTTACCTGTAGTGACAAACATTTCAGCAGGATTGAGCTCTCTGTAGGTGAAGTCCCATTACAAGCTTCTGAGTTGTAAACACCCAAAATCCAAACTAAAACACTTTTAAAACCTCTACCATAATTACAGATTAATTTATAAATATAACCTAGAAAGTGAAAGACATTTGATTCTGGCCATGGCTGTTACTATCACAGCTATCTTACATTTAACAGCAAGTTAAGTCTAGTGACCTTGGAGCAAAGAACTACAGGTGAAACTCAAAAAATTAGAATATCATGTAAAAGTTCATTTATTTCCGTAATGCAACTTAAAAGGTGAAACTAATATATGAGATAGATTCATTACATGCAAAGCAAGATAGTTCAAGCTGTGATTTGCCATAATTGTGATGATTATGGCTTACAGCTCATGAAAACCCCAAATCCACAATTTCAGAAAATTAGAATATTACATGCAATCAATAAAACAAGGATTGTACATAGAAGAACATCGGACCTCTGAAAAGTATAAGCATGCATATGTACTCAGTACTTGGTTTGGGCCCCTTTTGTAGCAATTACTGCCTCAATGAGGCGTGGCATGGAAGCTATCAGCCTGTGGCACTGTTGAGGTGCTATGGAAGACCAGGATGCTTCAATAGCGGCCTTCAGCTCTTCTGCATTGTTCGATCACATGTCTCTCATCTGTCTCTTGGCAATGCCCCATAGATTCTCTATGGGGTTCAGGTCAGGGGAGTTTGCTGGCCAATCAAGCACAGTAATCCCACGGTCATCGAACCAGGTTTTGGTGGTTTTGGCAGTGTGGGCAGGTGCCAAATGAAGACAGCATCCCCATAAAGCTCACCTGCGGAAGGAAGCATGAAGTGCTCCAAAATCTCCTGGTAGACAGCTGCATTGACCCTGGAGTTAATGAAGCACAGTGGACCAACACCAGCAGATGACATGGCTCCCCAAATCAACAGACTGTGGAAAATTCACACTGGACTTCAAGCATCTTGCAGTGTGTGCCTCTCCATTCTTCCTCCATACTTTGGGTCCTTGGTTTCCAAATGAGATGCAAAAGTTGCTCTCATCAGAAAAGAGGACTTTGGATCACTGAGCAACAGACCAGGTCTGTTTTTCTTTAGCCCAGGTAAGACTCTTCTGACGTTGTTTGTTATTCAGGAGCGGCTTGACAAGAGGAATATGACATTTGAAGCCCATGTCCAGGATCTGTCTGTGTTTGGTGGCTCTTGATGCACTGACCCCAGCCTCAGTCCATTCCTTGTGAAAGTCCCCAACACTTTTGAATGGCCTTTTCCTGACAATCCTCTCCAGGCTGCGGTCATCCTTGCTGCTTGTGCACCTTTTTCTTCCACTTTCCCCTTCCACATAACTTTCTATTAATGTGCTTTGATACAGCACTTTGGGAACATCCAACTTCTTTTGCAATTACCTTTTGAGGCTTTCCCTCCTTATGGAGGGTGTCAATGATGGTTTTCTGCACAACTGTCAGGCCAGCAGTCTTTCCCATGATTGTGATTCCTACTGAACCAGACTGAGAGACCATTTAAAGGCTCAGGAACCCTTTGCAGGTGTTATGGCTTAATTAGCTGATTAGAGTGGGACACTTTGAGCCTAGAATATTAAACCTTTTCACAATATTCTAATTTTCTGAGATTGTGGATTTGGGGTTTTCGTGAGCTGTAAGCCATAATCATCACAATTATGGCAAATCACGGCTTGAACTATCTTGCTTTGCATGTAATGAGTCTATCTCATATATTAGTTTCACCTTTTAAGTTGAATTACTGAAATAAATGAACTTTTGCAAGATATTCTAATTTTTTGAGTTTCACCTGTACTAGAGCCAAATGCTGGTGCAATTGTAAGAACTAGAATTATAATGGCAAAATTTGCTGTGCAAAATTACCTACACGGTCAGATGCCTTAGCCACAGAAAGTGAGTTATGGGATTAAATCGATCTCATTATGATTTAATAGCTCTCTTCTTATATTCTCTATTAAGAGATATAGCAAACAAGCTAGCTTACAAGAATTTTGTATGAAATGTAATTTATTGTCCATTTTTAAAGACTTAAAACCATTGCAATGTAGCAACTTAAGTACTTTCCTCTTTTTAGCTGCCAGATTAACTAACATAAAACATCAAAAAATTTAAGTGCTTAATTTTTTGGATTAATGGCATTTAAGGATAAGAAAATCCACAGGCTAAAAATGAACATAATGACTTTTGAAATATATAAGAGGAACTATTCAAATCTAATCATCATTTCTTAGAACTTTAACAATTATTTTAGCAAAATATCTTTGTATGAACAGATGTCTTTGACAGAAATATTAAATAAAAAGGTTTGTCTCCCATTTCTCCATAAATATCTCTCTGCGTGTGTTCACATATATACATTTCCATATCAAGTTTTTATTTGATTTTGTTCTTCATTCATTTTCTTTTTTTCTTATTCTGTATTTGCTTCCTTAATCTTCAATGTGTTTTTGCTTCAATGAAAAGCAATAAGTATTAAAGATTAAAGATTATATAAGAAGTGGTCAAAATTGCAAGATTTTTTTTTTTGCAAGAATATATCCAAATCTCTCAAAGTTCTCTCAAGATTTCTTCCTTTTTAAATTTTGTTTTTAGCAATGATCAAGCGTCATCTAGTGGCTATATGAATGCCATAGCATCCACAGACATTATAGGGTATTATCCACAGGTTATTTCATTTCTATCATCAAAGAAACTTTATGTGAAAGCTGCTAGTTCAAATATTCTTTCCAAGCCAGTGTATTGCCAGTAAGATTTCTATCTATCTATCTATCTATCTATCTATCTATCTATCTATCTATCTATCTTCTCCCATCTCACAGTTCAGGTGACTCTGAGTGGTTTACAACAAGATAAAACATTCAATGATTGTAAATGTAAAAATGGATTAAAATTACAAAAATTAAAACAAGCTTTAAAAACCCCAAGAGTTTGGAGGGGAGAGGCAGGGTGCTTCCGTTATTAGTTTACCAACCAATTCCAGTCAGCAGCTTCTCCTTCGGGACCCCATGCCAGTTGCATATTCAGGTTTTAGAGCTTTTCCCAAAGGCTAAAAGAGATGGGGTGGATTTCACCTCCCAAGGCAAGGTATTCCAAAGGGCTGGAGCAGTGGCAAGGAAGGCTGTTCTCCTGGATCCCACCAGTCAAAATCCCTTGGCTGATGGATCTCATGAATGCCCTTTAATAAACAATATGTAATAATATTCACTTTGTTTGATTGTCCTTTAAAGCAGCTCAAGAAAAGTTGCTAATATCTGCAGTCTATCTGATAGAGGTCCCTATATAAAACACATTCATACAACATAAGTCAATCAAGTAGCAGAAGAAACAGCAATAACAGTTTGGTGGCAGGAATTAATGCTCAGCATATTTGATGGCTTAATTATTAGTTCTGATGCTGAAGTCAGAGAAGTAAAATTACACCTAATTATATACTGGTTTGATTGACACATTGGTCTTAGCCTTATGTAATGTAATTTGGCTAAGTAGGATCTATGAACCCTGCCATGAATCTTTAAGCAAACTGTCTTAGCACAATCTGTGATTCTAGCAATAAAAGAGATAATTGATAAAACTTTTTAAATTCATATTCTTAACTAGTCCAGTTCTAAAATTGTCCCATCACTAATCACAATTAGGTCTATTTCTTATCATTTCTGTTGGGAAGAAAATTGTTTACTTATAATGGCTAGATTAATGGTGTTGATATTTTTTCAGGAAATACTGAAGATCACTGAAAGCTGCTTACGCTCAAGAAAAACATTAATGGCAGGCAAGTATATCCAAAATAAAACCTTCCTACAACTACCAATCTTTCCAGAGTATATAATAACTGAAATATATTGAGCAATGGGGTTTAGCCTCAGTTTCTATGAATCAGTGGTAAGAACAGTATTCAAAATACTGTTACAAAGCCAGTGTTTTAACATGCTCCACTACCTTTCTCAATATTCAAGGATTCAGCAGTTCAATCCTTAGGCTACACTCATTCAGCTATTGTTCAAAGTTACAACAGCACTGAACAAAAAGGATTTATGATTGGTTCTTAAAGCTCTGGCCATTGCAGCACCCCTGTGGTCACGACTGAGATTCAGGTGCTTGGCAACTGATCAATTCAGGTGCTTGGCATTTGCAGAATCTGGCAGTTATGCAATCACCATTTTTGACCTTCCCTGTTGATTTCCCACAAGCAATGTTGACACAGAAGCTGACAGGAAAGTTTGTAAATTGGTCCAGTAAGTCACCCCCACTACTTTTTCTCCCAAGGAGTCCTGCCAAGAATTTCATGCTCCATACCACTCTCCTGCCTGCCTACACTGCATAGCACCCACCAGCCTGCAGCACACATACCAGAGGTGGTATTCAGCAGGTTCTGACCAGTTCTGAAGAACCAGTAGCAGAAATTTTGAGTAGTTTGGAGAACCGGCAAATACCACCTCTGACTGGCCCCTCCCCCATCTATTCTCTGCCTCCCAAGTCCCAGCTGATCGACTGGGTCTTCTTTTGTTGCCCTGCATAGGAGAATGGAGCTGGAAAGCAGGTTAGGGAATGGGATTTTGCAATAACCTTCCCCCAGGCATGGGGAGGGAATGGGGATTTTACAGTATCCTTCCCCTGCCACGCCCACCAAGCCACGCCCACCAAGCCACACCATGCCCACCAAGCCACACCCATAGAACCAGTAGTAAAAAAATTTGAATCCCACCACTGACACATACCCCATCACCCTGGAATCCCTGACAGTACACCCATGCTCCATAGTGCCTGCCCATGATGTCCACCAACCTCCCATACTCCATAGTTCCCACCCATGGCCCCCACTGGCCTATCCATAGCCACCACCAACCCTTTGTAACACTCACCCACAATGCCACACCTCCCCAGTCCTTTTCTGGGACTCCTGGCTCTTCCCAGTTAACCTGCACAGCCCTGGGTTTACAATGGCAAATAGAACTGCCAGGGTTGCTGTGGCTAAACAATGTGGTTACATGATGTCATGGTTTATAACTGCATCACACAACAACACAAATTCCAGTTCCAATTGTTGTTGTAACCTGAGACTACCTGTGGTGTAGTGATCTGGGGGGTGGATCTCTGGTTATTCTACCCTATCATGGACAGATCACTATCTCCTGAGGCTGGTCTTCAAATCGGCTGCTCCTCACTGCTGGGATGAGGAGCCGATACAGTGGTTCCGCCTCAGACGCCTGATGGACCCGGAGAGGTTCCAGATGGCTCTGGGGTTCTTGCCCACCTCCCTTGCCCACAGCCCGGCCGAGACCTTGGTGGCCGCCTGGCAGGCGGCCTCTGCAGCCGACCGGGTTGGTTCTCAGAGTTTGGCTCCTTGGTTCTCAGAGGAGCTTCGGGGGATGAAGCGGCAGAGGAGATGCCTGGAGAGCAGGTGGAGGACGAGTCGTTCTGAGTCTGACCGTCTCCAGCTAAGAGCCTACATTAGGACTTACCTGGAAGCGATTAGAGCAGCGAGATGTGCTTACTTCTCGCTCTGATCGCGTCCATGATGATCGCCCTGCGGCCCTGTTTAGGGTCACTGCTCCCTCCTGCAATTGGGGAGAGGGGGACCCCTGCAGAGCAGAGCAGAGGAATTTAGTTCACATCTTGCGGATAAGGTTGCTCAGATTCGGGCCGGCTTGGACTCCGACTGGCAGGGTTTGGATGATGGAGTGGCGATGAGTCTTGTGGATCCTATCTGGGTTGAGTTTGACCCTGTCTCCCTGGATGAAGTGGACGGGATCATGCAGAGGCTGTCTTCCACCATGTGTTTATTGGACCCGTGTCCTTCCTGGTTGGTTTATGCCTCCAGGGAGGTTACACGCGGTTGGCTCCAGGCAGTTGTCAACGCCTCTTTGAGTGAGGGGGTTTTTCCCGCCACCTTGAAAGAGGCGGTGGTGAGACCCCTCCTCAAGAAGCCTGCCTTGGACCCAACCGTTTTGAATAACTACCATCCAGTCTCCAACCTTCGCTTTTTAGCGAAGGTTGTTGAGAGCGTGGTGGTTCAGCAGCTTCTGCTGTTCCTGGAGGAAACTAATTACCTTGACCTGTACCAATCGGGTTTCAGGCCCGGACACAGCACCGAGACAGCATTGGTCGCACTGGTGGATGATCTCTGGAGGGCTCGGGACAGGGGTTTTTCCTCTGTCCTGGTCCTTTTAGATCTCTCAGCGGCTTTCGATACCATCGACCATGGTATCCTTCTGTGGCGGCTCCGGGGGTTGGGAGTGGGGGGCACCGTCTTACGGTGGTTCTCCTCCTACCTTTCGGACCGCTCGCAGTCAGTGTTGGCAGGAGAACAGAGATCTTCCCCAAGGCCCCTTACTTGTGGGGTGCCTCAGGGGTCGGTTCTCTCACCTCTACTGTTTAATATCTACATGAAACCGCTGGTTTTGGGGTGAGGTATCATCAATATGCAGATGATACCCAGTTGTATATCTCCACCCCAGACCAGATCAGTGATGCTCTCTCGGTGATGTCCCGGTGCCTGGAGGCAGTGCAGGCCTGGATGGGGAGTAACAGACTCAGGCTCAACCCGACCAAGACTGAGTGGCTGTTCTTACCAACATCTCAGTGCTCAGTGGATGTGCCATCTTTGGTCATGGGGGAGGAGGTGTTACCCCCCGTGGATAGGGTGAGGAATCTGGGCGTCCTCCTGGATGCACAGCTCAGTCTGGAGGAGCAAGTGGGAGCTGTGGCCAGGGGGGCTTTTGCCCAGGTTCGGCTGGTTCACCAGCTCCATCCTTACCTGAACCGAGATGCCCTTCGGTCACTCATGCGCTCGTCACTTCCAGAATCGACTACTGCAATGCTCTCTACATGGGGCTACCCTTGCGGATTACTTGGAGGTTGCAGCTGGTGCAGAATGCGCGCGCTGGCTGTGATGGGGTATCCCGATACTCCCATGTTACACCCCTCCTGCGTGACTTGCATTGGTTGCCGGTTGCCTTCCGGGTTTCCTTCAAGGTGTTAGTAACAACTTATAAAGCCCTAAATGGCTTGGGTCCAGGATACTGCGGGAACGCCTCCTGCCTGCATCACATTGCGATCGCCCCGTGCACTCCCACAGGAGGGGCCTCCTGGGAATACCATCAGTCAGGCATTGTCGGCTGGCGGTTCCCAGGGCTAGGGCCTTTCTGTGGGAGCGCCCACCCTATGGAATCAGCTTCCTGCGGATCTTCGTTTGGCCCCTGATCTCCGCTCCTTTCACCGAGACCTGAAGACCTGGCTGTTTCAGCAAGCCAGCCTGGATTGACCATGGGGGGCCGGTGGTTTTATAGCATTGTTTATAACTGTAATTTTAATTGTTTTTAATGTAGTTTTGTAACTTAGACTTGTCTTTATTTAATATTTTTTATTGTATATATGGGTCTTTTTATATGTTCGCTGCCCTGAGTCCCTCGGGAGAAGGGCGGCATACAAGTCTAATAAAATAATAAATAATAATAATAATAGACAAATCAACATAAATCATAAAACAGAGCGTTGAATACTGCTTTTCAGTGAAGGATGCAATATATATATATATAATTGACCCTTGGGGTTGTTTACGTAATTTTGGGGTTTTAATAATAATACTAATATTAATTCGGCTTTAATTTAATATATTTTTAAGTAACTTATTGTTGTATTCTATTTTAGTTGTGAGAGTCCCTCGGGAGAGGGGCACATATAAGTCAAATTAATAAATAAATAAATAAATAAATATATATATATATATATTTTTCTGAAAATATTTTGCTCTGCAGATTGCCAGTGTAAAAAAATAGGAAGACATCACTGAGCTTTATGAAAAGTTGTTGCAGAAGCAAATCCCAACTCTTGAGTAAAGGCTAAATTCAAACTCTGTATCATTTTGTGAAGGCTGGGTCAGAGTGCCAGGAATTATGTGATACATATGTCCTATGGAAACAGAGTAGCTGATAGATGTTTAGGCTTACTGCAAGCTCAAATATAACCAGCCAAGGAACATGCAAGCACCCTCAATGCTTAGTCCAAGATAAAATTAGAACTCTTTGAAGAACTCATGACCTGGCCAGACTTTCTTGAATTGTTTTGTCTGAAATTTAAATTTACAAAATGAAATGGGCTCTTTATAGGCTTTATTATGTAATCCTACCTACCAATTCTGAGCAGCAACAGTATAAACAATTTCCTTATATGAGCATCATAATAAAACATAATTCCGCAAGTATGTGGGCAGCAATATAGTTTAATATGTTCTAGTTCAGATGCATCATAACCTCAGTGACCTCTGATGTACCAGACGCCTCTCATGACCTTGATAAATGCACAAAGCTGGCAGTTCCTCTTAGTCTTCCTCACAATGTTTTCTGTGATTGGTTTCAGATTTCCTTCAATTAATTTAAAAGGAGATGGCTTAACAAAACCTGCAAAACACTTCGCCACTCAGTGATGCTATTTCATAATAGATATTGTAACAATATTTTATTAGAGAAGTCCTTCATTTTTCATCCACTTAACATATTAGTGTAATTTAGACCATTATTAGACCATTATTAGACCATTAATTTAGACCATTATTAGACCATGAAATCAGATTCTGTAACCCAAAGGGAAAGCTTCAACTTTATTCTTCTAAATAGTGTTTTCCTACACTGAACGATGAAGTGCTTGTAAGAGAGAAAAATTAAAACCCACTTTGCAAGACAGCATGCCAGCAGCCACTCCTAAGGGAAAAGTAATCAAATAGTTATCCTGGCAAGGCAAGAGTTTCTCACTAAGTCTACATTGCTTTCTTGATCTGACATAGACACTTCTCATTGCCAAAGTACTGTAGGGAAGAAAATTGCTCCAAATGGCCCAACCATCTGTAACTTATTTAGTAGTTAGCCAGCCATGAGGAACAAAACCTCAAGAGAGGTCACTGAAGCTTCCTGAGTCATAACAGGATGTCTTTTTTCCACTGCTTTAAGTCCAAGACATGTGTTTGTCTTTTGTGATTATGTTCTTCAGGACTGAGTTCCACTTGCATTTATTTTCATCCTCATCTTAGATTACAGAGATCTGTAGCATTTTATCGTCAGAATTAGTTTAGATTGCCAGGAGTCAAAAAGTCATGACGGTGGAAGCTCCAACATTTTTACATTTATTGCACACACTTTGTCCCACTAAATTAGACTGTGGAATGTTGTTGTTTAAACAACAAATTGGAGATTCGTTTTACTTTCAGAAGGCATGAGCTTAGCTGTGCTTTAGATACAGAAAACATACAGGTGAAACTCGAAAAATTAGAATATCTTGCAAAAGTTCATTTATTTCAGTAATGCAACTTAAAATATATGAGATAGACCCATTACATGCAAAGCAAGATAGTTCAAGCCGTGATTTGCTGTAATTGTGATGATTATGGCTTACAGCTCATGAAAACCCCAAATCCAAAATCTCAGAAAATTAGAATATTACATGCAATCAATAAAACAAGGATTGTACATAGAACAACATTGGACCTCTGAAAAGTATAAGCATGCATATGTACTCAGTACTTGGTTTGGGCCCCTTTTGCAGCAATTACTGCCTCAATGAGGCGTGGCATGGAAGCTATCAGCCTGTGGCAATGCTGAGGTGTTATGGAAGACCAGGATGCTTCAATAGTGGCCTTCAGCTCTTCTGCATTGTTCGGTCTCATGTCTCTCATCTTTCTCTTGGCAATGCCCCATAGATTCTCTATGGGGTTCAGGTCAGGCGAGTTTGCTGTCCAATCAAGCACAGTAATCCCACAGTCATTGAACCAGGTTTTGGTGGTTTGGGCAGTCTGGGCAGGTGCCAAGTCCTGCTGGAAAATGAAGTCAGCATCCCCATGAAGCTCATCTGCAGAAGGGAGCATGAAGTGCTCCAAAATCTCCTGGTAGACAGCTGCGTTGACCCTGGACTTAATGAAGCACAGTGGACCAACACCAGCAGATGACATGGCTCCCCAAATCAACAGACTGTGGAAACTTCACACTGGACTTCAACCATCTTGCAGTGTGTGCCTCTCCATTCTTCCTCCAGACTCTGGGTCCTTGGTTTCCAAATGAGATGCAAAAGTTGCTCTCATCAGAAAAGAGGACTTTGGACCACTGAGCAACAGACCAGGTCTGTTTTTCTTTAGCCCAGGTAAGACACTTCTGATGTTGTTTGTTGTTCAGGAACGGCTTGACAAGAGGAATACGACATTTGAAGCCCATGTCCAGGATCCTTCTGTGTGTGGTGGCTCTTAATGCACTGACTCCAGCCTCAGTCCACTTCTTGTGAAAGTCCCCAACACTTTTGAATGGCCTTTTCCTGACAATCCTCTCCAGGCTGCGGTCATCCTTGCTGCTTGAGCACCTTTTTCTTCCACACTTTTCCCTTCCACATAACTTTCTTTTAATATGCTTTGATACAGCACTTTGGGAACATCCAACTTCTTTTGCAATTACCTTTTGAGGCTTTCCCTCCTTATGGAGGGTGTCAATGATGGTTTTCTGCACAACTGTCAGGTCAGCAGTCTTTCCCATGATTGTGATTCCTACTGAACCAGACTGAGAGACCATTTAAAGGCTCAGGAACCCTTTGCAGGTGTTATGGCTTAATTACCTGATCAGAGTGGGACACTTTGAGCCTAGAATATTGAACCTTTTCACAATATTCTAATTTTCTGAGATTGTGGATTTGGGGTTTTCATGAACTGTAAGCCATAATCATCACAATTATGGCAAATCACAGCTTGAACTATCTTGCTTTGCATGTAGTGAGTCTATCTCATATCTTAGTTTCACCTTTTAAGTTGCATTACAGAAATAGAATTTTTGCATGATATTCTAATTTTTTGAGTTTCACCTGTATATACATGTAAGTATTGATAAGGCGACTCCTGAAGTACATCTCCTTGGCAATGATAACTTTATGGTATTACCCTTTATTGCAGAAGCAAAAAAACAATATATTATGGCTATGCAAGGCATTTATCAGAGTTGCTTCACACAGCATGTGTTTGGAAATACCTCTCTGAAGCAATAAAGCATCTGTGTCTTCATCACTATTGTCAGACAACATGAAGTTAGCCTCCTTTACAACACAACTCACAGTGAGGACAGAAGTCCCTGACCCAGTCCCAATCTTATTACCCTATGTGACCTTGTTGTACAACTCACCGTTCTTCAGCATTGAAGTCTGACAGTAGCTGTTCTTCAGCTATGCTTCTATATCTCCTATCCAATGGTAGGAGAGTGAAGAAGTGCTGACCGGGATATGAGTCGTCCCTGAGAATTTTCCTCACTCTTCTAAGGCAGCGAGCCCTAGTGATGTCATCTAGTGGTATCAGGGAATAGCCTCAGTATATCATACACATGTATATTCTCAGACAATTACTGTCATTGAAATATGCGAATGCATATACATGGAGAGAACGGGGAACAACTTTTGAAGCAGTCGAATAAGCCTTCCGGCAGTTCTAATTCTTCAACCATAACCTGTATGGGAGAGAGCTGATTTGATATATTTTTTTATATTTATTTTATTTATAATTGGACTTGTATGCCCCTCTCCAAGGACTCAGTGCTCACAAAAAACACCACAACAATAAATATATAAAAAACAATTAAACCTGACAAGCCCAATCGATAAAACAGTTAAAAATACATTAACCCCCCCCCCCCAGGAAGTCAGTCCAGCCCAGCCTGTTCAAACAGCCAGGTCTTCAGACCGCGGCAGAAGGAGCAAAGATCAGGGGCCAAATGGAGCTCCAAAGGGAGTTGATTCCACAAGGCGGGGGCCGCAACAGAGTAGGCGCTTCCCCGAGGCACCGCCAGCCGACATTTTCTAGCCGATGGCACCCCGAGGAGTCCCCGTCTGTGCGCACAGGTCGGTATTTGATGTTGGCAGGAGACACTCCCTCAAGTGGTTATAGTGGTTATTATGGCACCAGGCAGCAATTCTTATGACACCAAGCCAGTAGGGTGACTTTGGGCCATTCTCTCAGTCCTAGGGAGGAGGCAATGACAAGGCACTTCCAAAAACATTACCAAGAAAAAACTGCAGGGAGTGAACACTAACTTGAAGGGGAGGGGAAAGAAAAGGGGAAAGAAAAGGAGAAAGAGGAAAAGAAAGGGGAGGCAAGGCAAGGCGAGAACCACCCTGTACAGGCCTCTTAAGGAAGCATTTAAAGATGAGAATCATAATTCATATTTATAATCTCAAATACTGGACTGAATAGAAACTATTTCAGATTGAGAATCTTGCTTGCATCACTTTAATCAGGCAATCATTTTAAAGTACTGATCTCTCCCTAGTGGCTATATTGCTGTCCCTAAGTCTTCCAACAAAGCTAACAGTAAAACGCCTTCTGGAATTACCACAGAACATTTCCTGTAAATAGTAGGATGAAATCTGCTGCACAATTATTACATAATGATTCTCATTATTCTATAATCCCAATTCAGTCTGTAGAGCAAACAGTGTTGTAACATTACAGGTAGTCCTCATGCAGCAACGACAATTAGGATGGCAACTCATTCATTAAGCAAAAGAGTTGCTAAATGAAACTGTGGCTGTGCTTATGATCTTATTCAGCTTTTCTTTATGATCTGCAAAGGTCATAAATACAAGGATTGGTTTTAAAGTTACTTTTTTAAACACAGTTGCAACTGCAAACAATTGTTAAATGAGGCAGTTACTAAATAGATTACCTATAACACATTACATTTGTTCTTATTTAAGAGACTGGTTTTTGTGTTGAATACTGTAAGGGGCCCATATGGTTGTTTGTTGTTATTTCTGAATAGGCCCTATTAGCTATTGTTGGACTCTCAACAGTTTTATCTGTAACTGACATCATTCCTAGTACCTACCAAAAGGGTACAAAATAATTTGCTATCTTAACTTTTCTACGATTTTTCATCAGACCAGATAAAGAAAATGAAAAAGTGAAATTTAGGCCATGATAGACAGCCTCAAGATAGAGATTGTAGCCTGCCTGCCCTTATTTATGGGACAGCACTAGGTTACACATGGTATTTAATAACAAAAGTGATGGCCAATGCCCTTTTCCAAATAGTGAACACACAAAGAATGCTATTTTCATTCTTCTTCCTTCTGAAAATGGATAATGGGTTTTTGTCTTTAGGATCCAACATAATATTTTTTAGATTTTTTCATAACAATTATTGTTTTAAATTGAAGCATAAATAGCAATAGTAGCAAGGGCTTTTATTAATTTGGTTTGGTTTTTATGAGTATTTGTTTTATTGTGTTTACTGTAAACTACCTAGAAACTTACGATCAGGCAGCACACACATTTTGGTAAATGAAATAAACAAAAATATATATATACTACTATTATTATTCAAAAATAGTAATTTCTTTCATCAAATATAGTCCCACAATAAATAGAACTCATTTTTCACTATAAAAAAATCAAGTTCATGTTAAATTATCTATACAAACTACATATTCCTGATTAAAGCATATTAATCTCTCTGGTTACCATCCTAAGGAAATGAGATAATAGCAATTCATCTTTAATCATAAAAGTAACTTAATTTTAGCATAATGACAGCAAATTATCCAGTAAATGTTGAGATAAGGTCAATTAATATGAAACCAATTAAATGAAACCTAGATCAGTGTCAGACAAAGCACATGTACATTTTTAGAAGGGTGACAAAAATACGGTTGGCTGTTACTTTACTTGTGAAGTCTAAAACTACATTACAGAAGTTAGCAAACCAAAGTATGAATGAAGAAATACCTGAGAAAACATCTTCCCTACCCACCCGCTCCCACATATCCCACTTCATTATTTAAATCAACCTGTCTTAGAAACAGTGAGAGACAAATCGTATTTCAAATATTTTATTTATTGTACAAACTATTTACATAATCTTGCTGAATCCTACCTGAAACTGGCCACTGGGGCCTGGCCCTGACCAAGCTAAAGTAACAGGTCTTGATATTAAAGCATGCAAGATAGTCTCATAGGTAGGGTATCCTATGGTATCCAATCCAAGAGACAGAGATCTATAGGAACCTACATCATAAGCTAAATCTCTATCCCTGGAATTATTCCATGTTGGGTGAAACAAACAAGGACCAAAGAAACCTAAAACTTATTCAGCACTCACATGTGTGTGCATACACACTAGGGTTGGTTATAGCACAGCCTGAATCACGACAGACAAAAAGAACTGGAGTATTATAACTGGAGTATGGAAGAATTAAGCAACAAGGATTTAGGAAAATGCACTGAAACTATAAAGTACTGGGACAAATGTGACCCTGTTAATTAAGGGAATGCTGAGAAGCATAAAGAGTATATTTTTAGCTAAGAACAAGGGGCATCTACCACTGTTTTGACTCTGCTTACATAAAATGGAAATCCTTGGCTTCTGCAAAGAGGCAAGACGTGCCAAATGCATTTATTAATAGAGTGGTTTCAAACAGAAGATGTCTGCTGAATATCCAGCCACTCAATCCTCAGTTAAAAAAAAACAACTGAGCTCTAAAAAAGAAACAAAGGGTTTCCTGAGGAAGATATAGCAGAGCCAGCCTCCAGCCATGCCTGGGAATGCCCTTGGGAGGTCAATGGAGCAAAAGAAAAGACTGGAACAGCATCAAGAAACACCCCACCCTCTAAACCAGGGGAGTCAAATTTACGACAACACAGCGTCATCACGTGACATATCGCAACTTTTTCCCCCTTCACTAAACCAGGGTGGGCGTGGCCAGTGTGTGACACATCCGGCCTGTGGGCCGCGAGTTTGACACCCCTGCTCTAAACCATCACCTGGCTGAGCTATGCAGCATAGACTTTGTTTGGTCCCCCGGATGAGCAGTGGGCAATGAATGTTTCAAGGCATTTACAAGCCTTAATTGCACTGACCACAGAATTTATTCTTAATACAATCAAGATGGTACCTACATGCTTAAAGGAGAAAAATGGCTGCCAATGGAGAAAAATACAGTGTTGGTCTCTAAAAATGCCCCCCAAGGAACGGATCCCTGAATTGTTTCAATACTCAATAGTCCAACGGTTTTTTGGCAAAATAATGGCTTGAACTTCTTTATCAATGTGGTACATATTCAAACAAAGAAGAACTTAACAATATTCAATGAGGCATATTTGCAAACGGTCTTCTTTCTTATAATTTGCAAATGATTCTACTGATGATGGAGAAGTGAACCACAATATTAAATAATATAAGATATACCCATTCTTCTCCAGAAAATTAGAGCCTCAGTGTGTAGCAGAATGACTTCTTTTAGCAGGTAATGACACTATAATCTCTAGTCATTGGTATCTGTCTCCTCTGACCAGGATAAATGCACTTTAGGTGCCAATAAAATACTCAGCTTTATTACCCAATCAGATTTTGGCTTTGTTGACAAAAATTGGTTAAGCTGCCAGCTGGAATCCCTGAATTCCCACTCATTATTGCCAAGGAAGTGGGAGTGTTGTAATTGAAAAATACTCATCAATAACATAGGATGACTCACATCACTGTCTCCTTCTAGTTCAAACAGGAGTGTACTGTATTGCAAGCCCACTTCCTCCGTGTCAATAGTAAAACATCTTCAATATCATCTCCTAAAAATATCATGTGGAATGCTTCTGATGCAGAACACAAGAAAGAAAAATGCTGGAATAATTGCCTTGTTTTAGCTACTTTCTGCCTGATTGAAGACACAGAAACAACATTTTTGCTACCATTACCTGAACAGAGGTTACTAATAAGAGGCTCCCCCAGCGTTTCTGAATTCAAACTCTCATGGGCCTAAATTTCCACAATCAATCAGTGAGCATCCACAGGAGAGATTGCAGCATCTGGAAAGCTACAATATTCTCTAACTTCACTGGCAAAAATCAATGGAAACTCTTCCATTATTTTAACAGTTCCTCTTCCATCTACTGGGTGGAGGATCAAAATCACTGTCAAGGATCAGCACTTGTGCTCCAGTAATAGAGTTCACCAACCAGAACAACAAGTGGCAGCATGCAGTGCAAAGTGGTTAAGAAAATTTAAAGCTTTCCTGTAACATCCAAGTAAAAAGGGGATTGCTTACATGAAAACTTAGGTCAAGGCATGGGAAGATATGAAGACTTCCTGTAATCTGGGGATTCAGGGCTCCCAAACTCATCTGGTCATCTCTCCAAAGTAACAAGTTATATAACTATCCTAGTTGTCTCCTGTCCCAAGCTGCAGCACTGATTCGTGTGCTTCCTCCAATCTGTAATCCCAGACACATCATGCCTATGAAATACAACTCTAAACTCACTCCACAGGTGAACCTCAATTCATGACAGGTGCCATGCTGAGAAAGGAGTGATCAGCGTGAGACTCTGAAGTGTTCCAATTCACATGGTGCCTTTCTCTGCTCTCTACTGCCTTTCGGATGGGCAAGAGAAGGATCTGTGAAGTAAGACTGAGCCTTGCCCTGAAGAATTAAAGAAGGTAGTGGGTTTCTCCAGTAGGTGTCAGAGCATACCAAAGCCCTCACAGCCCTCACTGATGGCCAGCTGCAGCATCTTGTGCACTTCTTCATAAGAATCATAAGTTGGGAGGCACAGCTGGTTAAAACTGAAAGAAAGAACACAGCTTATGGAATAGAATGTGAAACATTAAAACCTATGCTTTCAATGTTTCCTATGCAACAGAATAGGTATTTAACTATTCACAATACAATACACCACTGCAAATCGCTAAAAGCACTCTAGCAGTGAAAATTATCAGTGATATCAGAATGAAGCTTGCCACAGATAACAAAGAATCTCTTAGAAGATACTCACCAGGTATGGGCTGTAGGAAGTGTACTATGTGTTGGAGCTGCAATAATTTGGAAAGATGGACAAAGAGCAGCAAATCCCCAGGAGGCAGCTGAGAAGAACCAGTGGTAAATTGCAGCAGTCTAGCCAGTTCCTCTTGTGTAAAACTAGACACTACTGTCCAAAACCAGCGCATCACCTAGATGTTACAGTAAAGGTCAGGGAAACAAGAAGAATGACAAATTATTAAACGGGGGGATGAGTACATTACTAAATTTATAGCAAAATAATCACCCTAGGGGCCATAGCCAATTCTGAAGATGGTTTGAATTAAAGTGACACACACACCCAGATACATACAAATAAATTACAAAGAAAGTAATGTTTACATGTTTAAAAAACATTTTTAGGTTTACACAAAAAGAAGTCTTTAGAAAATTCAGCAATATAGCTTACACTTTTAATTATGCTTCCCTTAATTTATGAAGCATTGTTCTCTTTTGCATAGAAAATCAACATTGCTATTATCTGAGACAGAGGAAGGAAGTCATGCTACCTTCTCTCGGAAGTGCCATGAACCACCCACTACCACAGCATGTGCTTTGAAATCACAGACGTTGATATCTCCTGTACCGCACATCAGCAACTGGAAGAAAAGTAAACATCATTTTCTTTAAAAAAAAAACTTCTGATGTTTTTCTTTCAAACCACGCATCATTCATGAACCTTAAATGCTCAGAATTAAGAATAGGGACATTTAATTGCAAGCTCAGATGTTGAATTTGCTACATGATTATAGCCAAATGATACCAACCAATGAAGGTCAAGAAAGATCAATATTTTCACAAATATTGTAAAATATTCTTTTTATAAAACCCCCTTTTTTAAGTATACATAAAGACCAAATTTTTGTGAAAATTACAGTGTCCAAAATTGCACTTTTTTCTACTAAATTTCAACAGCACAAATTTTCAAAGTGCTGGATGGAGGGCAAATGGCTACAACAGGGAAAAATTTCTGACTTGTGAATTAAAGCACAAAGAATGATTCAGTTTTCCAAGCTAAGAAATTACTCAGATGTCATAGAAATATATATATATATATATATAAAAACTCTGTACTTTCCAAACCACAGTAGATTTTCTGCCATAAAGCATTAAGTATATGACAATTTGAATAAATGTTTAAGTTATTTTCAAGGGCAGCATTTTCAACCTTTTACAAGTTGCAAAACCTGCACCCCTACCATTAAACTTTAGAAAAATAAGCCCCTGGCTCTATTTGAGTGATTTTGAGGGGGGGGGGGTCTTTCAGGAAACCCAGATTTTGTGGCATACAATTTCAAGCACCCAAATAAATTTAAAGTAAGAAAAAATACTATTAAAAAGCAATACAAGGCACTATTTCTCCAAAGTGCACGTAGCCTATGCTTGCAACTTCCTTCTCTAGCTTAGATTGGAAAGATCTTTGAAGCAGGAACCATATTCAAGAATGGGGCTCAGTTCATGAGCAAATTTACCTTAGCTGCATAAAGATAATGTTGGTTAAGACATATATTTTATACAAACAAGACAATCATTCATAAATGGGAATCCAGCACCAATTATTCTACTGTCTCGTATTTAACTGAGAATATGCTCCTGTCTCAATGATAGCAAAGTCCAATTTCTCACCTCAAGTTCATTTTCATCAAAAATAGCCAAGAGGTTTTCAGGAACCAATTCATTGAGACCTAAAAGAGATCAGCAAGATAGATAAACAATCATAACAACCTGCAAAGGGCATTAAACCCTGATTTCTTGACTTTCTTCTTTTCTTTTAACTGAACAATAGTCACTTTGGAGGAAACAAAAAAGGGGAAAAAAGAAAAGCAGAAGAAAACAAAACAAAGATCATATTTTGTGCATTACCTTTCAAAAAATGTTCCACTTCTTCTCTAACTTGATTGGCTAATCGATATTGTGCAAGCAGGTTCAGGTACAATATTTTATTCTCATTGGTCACTGGCATTTGAGCACCCCCTGTTAACAGTTCAACTACCTGAAAAGAAATGAGAGAATGTCCGTTGGGTGAAAAAAGTACATCTGTTTCATATGATATCTTTTTCCCATTTCTAAATGGGAGACATCTAAATTGTATCTTTCCTGTTTGTTTGTTTGTTTGTTTGTTTGTTTGATAAATTTATTTACTATTGATCTCACTATGGGGCTGCTGTAGGCAGCTTACAACAATAAAAACAGAGAAATGAAAAGATGTGTAAACAGCAGTAAAGAAACCATAGAATAAACGATGAAAAAGAAAGCAATGGTGCAGCAATATGAGAATAAAAGATCAATAACTTATCAACAACTGATTTCTCACCTTCTCGAGCTGTCCAGCTCTGTTGTATTTTTCCTCAGCAAAAACTAACTCCATTTCATTCACATCATTATTCAGAATAAAGCAAACTTTAGATTTATAGAACTCTGGGTCATCTGTCTCAAAATACTAAAAAGAAAAACAAAATGGAAAGAAGAACAAGACAGCAAATAAAGTTAAGACACAGTGCAAAATCTTGATCTCTCCTTTATTTTCTAAAAGAAAATCAAAAGATTAAGAGCGATTTTACCTTGTAGTGCATTCTTAATCCTATGATCTGAGCCAAGAACGATCGTGTGAATCGAGCTTTCACCAGCTGCTTATAAGCTCCTCCCAGAGATGACTCATAAAGACACTTTCCAACCAAGCGCCCTGCAAATTCATATATCTTCAGTCTTAGATAAGAAGGTCGATTAGGATTGGGGTGTACCTACAAACAAGAAAGCCACAATCAGAATGACAATCAATAAAGGAGGGGTGGACAATTAAGTTTCCCAAGGGGCTACAGAAGAAACTAGAAATGTTATGTGGGGCTACTGCCCCACTGCTGCCCCCCTCACTGCCCTCAGTCATCATTGCCACAGACTAGACAGGGACAGTCAAAGGGACAATGTGGTCTGTGGGCTGTAAAATGCCCAGGTCTGAACTAGAGTGACCTCTTAGACTTAGAACTTGGAGAATTGTGCAACTGCTTGGTCATAAGACTCTGAATAGAGGGTGGGGGGAAGACAAATACAGTATTTCCACTATGATAAATAGAAAGATACCCACCAGTGCTTGATTATTATCACTGAAGCGAGTAAATAGTTGGTTGGTTGTGTCAAACAAAACTTTACAAATCAGTTCAAACCACTCTCTACGAGGACCTCCCCAATCCAAGGCTGCAAGGGGAAAAAAAACAAAATTAGGTAGATCTTAGGGGAGCCTATGCATTTAAGAATACAGCAATCAAAGAAAAATATTTTCCTAGACATGGTGTCTTTTATTACACAGTGCTAAACTGTAATATGATGCTCCAAATTTCTATCGCTGTGGCTTTCTACCATTAATTTTTATTTATTAAGTTTATAACTGTTCTTTTCCTTGAAATAAATGAAATAACATAGTTGTAAATAAAGTCTTTATCATTAAAAAAAACAAATAGCACTTATCAAATTAAAACCTATTTCAGCAACAGGTCAGTTTTTTTCCATGCAGGCAGAAGGGCAATAGAGCTAGTCTAGCTTTCTACAACACAGAGTTTCAGAGACTGGGAAAGCCAATAAAAGTATCGCATGAAGAGAATATTATTCTATATCCCCACATTCAATGAACGTAGCAAAAAGATTCATGTAATTGGATTTAAGATACTTGGATAAGTGTTTTATTCAGCATTGTACTTTGGATTAGCAATTTTTAATATACCCAAATATTGTCTGTGGAAATTCTCAATCATCCAAGTCATAGTTGTCCCAACTGAAGAAGATTCTTGGATGAGAAGTGAAATGTTTTCAAGGAAGAGAGCAAGAAAGTCCAGTTGCCTTTTGGAAAAGCACCTTTGAGATACCCAAATATTGTTTTATTTGTAAAATAAGAATTGTTTATATTGCAGAGTACACCCAAAAATGTTCGATATAATGAATTCTATAGATATTTTGGCTTTTGTCAGTCATTCAGGCCCTATTCATCTCATGGTTGGACTGTTGTAATGTGCTCCACATGGGGCTACCCTTAAAGAGCATTTGGAAGCTACAGCTGGTGCAGAATGCAATGGTGCAGGCAGTTCCTGGGTCCCGAAGAATGGCCCATGTAATACCACTTCTCTGCAAGTTGCATTGGCTGCCAGTCTATTTCCAGTGCAATTAAAGGTGTTGGCACGGGTCCAGACTACTTGAGGAATTGTCTCATCCCATTGGGATTGGCCTGTCCCACCCATACCAGCAGAGAAGGCATACTGTGACCCTGTCAGTCTGATTATTCTGGCTAGCAGGGTCCAGGAAAAGGGCCTTCTCTGCTATTGCTCCAGCCCTATGGAACACTGTGAGTCCAGCTCCAATCCTCCTGAGCTTTTGTAAGAGCCTAAAGACCTAGATCTGCCAGTTAGCTTGGGGCCCCAATGGAGAAGCATCACAGTGGAGGTACTAGATCAATTAACAATAGATCCCACCTCCCCCCCACTCCCCTGCCCTCCCCCATCTGTTACTGGATTGTAGCATTTGCTAGTACTGTCTGTCTGTCTGTCTGTCTGTCTGTCTGTCTGTCTGTCTGTCTATCTATCTATCTATCTATCTATCTATCTATCTATCTATCCACACTGCCCAGTTACTCTGTGGTAAGATAAGCAGCCAATAAATGTAAGTTAGTAAGTAAGTAAGTAAGCAAGCAAGCAAGCAAACAAGCAAACAAATAAATAATTGGTTGCAGAAAGGCGAAACAGGCCGACTTTAATTTTGCTTTCTTCAATGTCATAACAAATTAACGTACCTTCTTCATCCTGAAAAGTCACTTCAAAATTTTTGCTCCAATCAGAAACAGAAAAATTCCGTGTGGCTTTCAGAGTCTGAGTAAAATAAAATCAAGACGTATTAGGAAATTTGATATTTCACCTATAAATACTGTCAACGTATAGATCTTCTCCAAAATTTCTGTCTTTTATCTATAGGAGGATTGGATCTACCTGATCTGAAATTGTACTTTATAGCCTGCTGTTTGGATCGGTTGAAAAAGTGTGTGCTGCCAAAAAATAACAAGGCTTTTGGAGATAGAAGGGCACATCCTGAGATTTAGGTGGCATGGACAGTTGTGGCATGATAATGTCAAAGTTAATGTGGACTTTATGTTAGATGTACCATTTTAAGTATATAGAATAGATACAATTCAGGTTGGGTCTGAAAACAACTATGTGGTTCTTAGCCCAAGAAGCATTTTATAGACAAGAAATAATAGGCAAATACAAATGACTAACTTATTGCGAGATACAGAATTTTATCAAGGGGAATACAAAATAAAATCAAGAGAACAATTGGAGGTAGAAGGATATAGTTGCCAGTGGTTTTTTTATTTAGTTATCAGAAAAATTTAAAGTAGACAAACAAGTTTTGTGATAATGGACATTGTAAGACTGATTTTCAAATAAAATTGTGTATAAAATTTGAGTAAAACAGAAAAAAAATGAACCTATAATTTTCATGATTAGATAGATTATAGAAAACAGTCGATGCAACTTTAGAAAAAGAGGTAAATTTATAGCTGTACATATAACTGCTGCAAAGAAAAACAAAAGTCATTTCTTTGTATCCTTTTCTTTTCTAATTATCTTTTTTACACTTTTATCTTTCTCTTTTGAGTTTTTTTTTCTTTGTTACTTTCCATTAGTGTGTATTAGTTTTTACCTTTATTTTTAAAACTTTTAATATAATTTTGTGTGTGTGTGTGTGTGGTATTTAGGTTTCTTTGGGTATTTTCCCACGTAATAGTTGTGCTTTTATAGCAACGTTTCGGCAGAATCCCATCTGCCATCTTCAGGCTTGTGTATTGGGTTCTTTATTAATCGTGTGTTTCAGGCTTGGCAGCCTTTGACAGTTTGAATTTGGTTCTGGCCCTGTGTTTTATTTGAATGGTCCTCTGATGAAAAGCTTTTGGCACAAGCACAAAGCTGAAGACACCAGCCTGAAGATGGTGAGTGGGATCTCGTCGAAACGTCGCCAAGATAATCTCAATCTTACACGGGATAAGACCTGAATATACCAAGATCTACATACCTTTACCCGTGATAATCTACAAAAACATATATATATACCGTGTTTCCCCGAAAATAAGACACTGTCTTATATATTTTTTGGCTCCCAAAAACACACTAGGTCTTATTTTCGGGGTAGGTCTTATATATTTATGGTGCCAAATAGTGGGTGTGAGTGTGTAGGGGGGTGTTTTGAGTGAAAAGTCTTCCTGGAACTGGAGATTTACACTAGGTCTTACTTTTGGGTAGGTCTTATTTGAAGGAAAAGTACTTGTATATATGTATAGTATATGTATTCACATCACAGCTTTCCACCCAGGATACTACATCATGGAACTCAGGAGATTACAACACAAAACCTAGGAGGTTGCATACACAGTACAACGACCCAGGAGATAACAGCACAGACCCAGGATGTCACAACAATAAAACTCAGAAGTTGCATCACACAGCCCACTACAGCAGGTAGCTCAACACAAAAGGCTGAAGGACACACAGCCCTCCCACACAAACAGCCACACACCATTCCATTAACCAAAAATCAAGCACAAAATTACTTAAAAGCCAACCAATTAGAAACAAGATAGGCAGAAAGATACATAGTTGCTCTATACTTATACATGCTTTAGTTAAAGCATTCTACTCATGTTTTACATTTATAAATTAATGTCACACTAAGTTTCGCCTTGCAGACTCACTTTGCAGCAAGATGGGCAGAAAGCAAATTGATTGAATGATTGAATGAATGAATGAATGAATATCAATGGCACAAATACTTATAATTCATTACACACCAACCAGCAAAGAGAGCCCTCTGCTCGGACTCCTTTTACCTATATTTTTATGCAGAGAACGAATAAAAGTGGCTGCCAAAATGTTCCTCTCTTTGCAGCTCAACTCCACAGGAGGCTGGATTCCATCATCCACCACCAATGTCAGCAATTTGTGTACAGGATCAGGCCCATGATAAGAAAACTAACACCAAGAAATGCAAGAAATGGGGGAGGGGAGGAAGAAGGAACTATCATTCACCAGAAAGCACAGCACATGAAGCAAATGCAATTAGCAGTGTTTGTACATATTCTCTTGCCTAACCCCTTGTTCTGGACTGGCTAGCAAAAAAAGGTGATTTATAAATTCCATTTCCCACAGAATGAATCTATTTGCTCAGGGAACAAACAGAAAGTTACAAGGAGAATGAAGTTGAATGACAGGGTGTAGGATGTAGTACAGGACAACACCATAGCAAGTTCCCTAGGGTATTCTAAAATGCCAACTAAAAATCTCATTTAGGCCTGCAAATGAAACAAACTAGTTGAATCCCCTCATGCCACAAACTTTCTCAAAATAAAACATGTCCCACCACATAGCAGGGAGTTCCACAAACTCACTTTGGTGCCAGGACATACTCGGAAAGTAAAGAGACGCCAAGGAATAATCTTCAAGTAGAATTCCTTCACTGAGAATTGCTTTGAGGCAAACAAAACAGAAATTGTATTTTCATGAATACATTATTCTGAAAAGATGTCAATAATGAACAAATTCATTCTTTTTTAATGTAACAAAATAGCAATAGCACTTATATACCACTTTACAGTGCTTTACATCTCTCTCTAAGTGGTTTACAGAGTCAGCATATTGCCCCCAACAATTTGGGTCCTCATTTTACCCACCTCGGAAAGAGGGAAAGCTAAGTCAACCTTGAGCCTGGTGAGATTTGAACTGCCAAATTGCAGGCAGCCGGCAGTCAGCAGAAGTAGCCTGGAGTACTGCACTCCAACCACTGTGCCCACACGGCTCAGTAATATAATCTAAAGTAGGCTTTAGCCACAATTCAAATTTGTAATAAACACAGAGATGAGACATGACAACATGAATATTGTGTCACCTTGTAGAAAACCTCTGTAGCACAATACTCCTGTCCTGGTAACCACCACAGTGAGACAATTCTAGAAGATGACTACTAATTAGAAATATACCAAACAGTGACAATGAGAACTGTTGCAAACATAGTTATTGTCTGAATGGAAAACTGATAAAGATATCTTACTTTAGGTGAAACGTAGCAATAAACTTTTTTGGGTTTCTTCACTTTTTCAGGGGTTGGGCTATCAGAAGGAGAGTCTTCATCCTCATCCTCAGTAGCAGTAGAAAGCCGTCGCTGAAAGGAGCCCAAATTCAGGGGTGGAAGATGCCACTGAGTGTTGGTATAGCTACTAGCATTATACAGGTAGGCTTCAAAGTAGATACTGACCCCTGAGGTAGAAACATTACGCTCTACAATGTTCTTTTCATCCTCTGCAAGACAGGTGTAAAGTGTAACACAAGGCAAAGCTCAGAACAGAAACATAAGTTATGCAGCTGGGTTTTTAAAATGTTGTAGATCCAAAATATTATTTTGCAGTGCATGTGTTTTATTCTTAATGAATAAGGTATATCATAGAGAACCAGTCTGATCTAGTGGTTTAGGCATCAGGCTAGAAACTGGGAGATCAGGAGGCCTAGTCGTGCCTTAGGCATGAAACAACCCGAGAAGCAATCCTTCGCTCGGAACCCTAGGAAGCAGGAAGCAAAGCACTCCTGAAAATCTTACAAAAAACCCCTGCAGAGATTTGTTTAGGCAGCCACTAGGAGTCACTACTGATTTGAAGGCACATGTGTATGCAAGATTATTTCATAGAGGCTTAATGTTCAATTGCACTTTTTGAGTGGGTTGGTTTTAACATGAGCTGAGTGACGGGCTGGGCCCACTACTTCTTATTCTCCCAGTCATTTTCTGTTTCAAATCATGCCACTCCATGACAAAAGGGGAAGGAGTAAACATTCATTTCAGGGGCATTGCAAATATTTTCAGCCCAAATATATTACATTCTTAAATTTCATATGCGTTCAGATGTATGTCTAAAGAGGGCTGTACTGAGAACAATTGAATATATGGGTACATTTCAATATTTTGGAAGATGGATTCAGAGAAGCAGAAGAGGGAAATGAGATGCAAATTCCTCAAACCTATTCCTTTTCTGCTATAGATAGATTTTTAAAATTAGTAAACATGTGCTATAATGATTCATTTATAATTTGCCAAATTTTCTTCAGATTTCATATGCTGAGATTGCATATCTACTATAAATTCCAAAACACTTTATGTATATAAAATTAAATTACTTATTCAGAGAATGCAAGCAATAAAGTCTACAAAGTTTTTATTTAAAATATCTTTCTTTACTATTAACAATTTCAAAAAACAAGCAAAGTAATAATGACATTGCAATTTTCAGTTTAAAATGCTTATAACAGGACACAAGATAATGAGATGCCAAAAAGCAGAATACAAGAATTAGATTTGAGAAACCCAGATTTTTAACTGTGGTATGAAGTACACAATGTTGTTTTGAAGACTACTTACCAGGCTAAAGTTCTATACACAAAATATAAAAAACAATTCACTTACCACTGAGAACAATTATGTCAAACTCTCCATTACTAATAGGCTGGTTTTGGTAAGAGATGCAGGCACGGAAACAACCCCTACGCAGTAGGGTGAGTCTCAGGAAAACTTGGCAAGTCTGTTGATTGGACATCACAGACTTTTCAAACAAAACATCAGAAGGCTCTTCTTCCTGAGGGCCAAGCTAGACAAAATAAGTATGAGTTAGGAGACATTGGTGTGGTCTGAAGCAGAGATGGTATCCAACAGGTTCTGACCATTTCTGGAGAACTGGTAGCGGAAATTTTGAGTGGTTCGGAATACCACCTCTGACTGGCCCCACCCCCATCTATTCTCTGCCTCCCGAGTCCCAGCTGATCGGCTGGGTCTTCTTTTGTTGCCCTGCACAGGAGAACAGAGCTGGAAAGCAGGTTAGTGGGGTGAGGAGGGAATGGGATTTTGCATTATCCTTCCCCCAGAAGTGGGGAGGGAATGGGGATTTTGCAGTAACCTTCTCCTGGAGAGGTGTGGGAATGGAGATTTTACAGTATCCTTCCCCTACCACGCCCACCAAGCCACACCATGTCCACCAAGCCACGCCCACAAAACTGGTAGTAAAAAAATTTGAATCCCACCACTGGTCTGAAGTTTTACATGAGAACACATATAAAGTCCACTTACTTCATGGATCAAGAGGCCGTAATTGTGCTCATCTATCAATGATACTGAGTTGCTAGTAGGGTTATCATATTCATCTCTGGGAACTATTTGCAAAGTATGTGGCTGCCCACATGTCAGCACCAGAGTGGAGAAATGGCAGGCAATTTTGGTTTTCGAGGGAACTACCATCCCTGAAATAAGAAACACATTGCACAAATCCCTTATAAAATTGCAAGGAGGGTATTTGCAAAGATGTAATGATGTAGAAATAGGATTGATACTAAATGAAGCAACCAATGCTGGCTACCAAACATACATTTCTACACCCAAAATGTACAGAGTGAAGAAATCACTATTTCTGGGTTATGGTGATAGATACAGAGTCAACCCAATGTTTCAAGGACATATGACAGAACTAATTTCACATTTACATAGCTAGAAGAGAGTTTGAATGTGGCAGAATTTTTCACTTGGATAAAATTATTCATGGTGAAATACACTATACATATTTAAGGACAGAATATGTACTAGGAGACCAACTGGGTAAATTATTATTTCCAGACAACTATAGCGAATACAATGGCTCAGGTTATAGTTAAGTTTGCTTCTGAACTTCTTTCTACTGGATTGTTTATTCTTTCTTTTTAATTTACAAGGTATTGGAAGCAGGTATGTTGACAGGTAAAATATAGTGGTGAAAAGCACAACGTGAATCTCTGTACAGTCGTTGGTGCTCTCTGAACTTGTTTTCTTGCAGACATCTCATTACCTAAGTAGGTAACATCATCAGTGATAATAGTGAAGTTTGTTCTCTGTTTATATAGTAATGGCTTGTCCTATCAGTGTTGGTGGTTCCTTGAAATCGATAGCGATACTTCTTTTGTCAACTTGTTTGTCTCAGTTGGCAATTCCTTGATTGATGCATTTTTTACTGCTTGATTGTTGGTCTAGTTTGATCTCGTTTGTTTTTATTTATTTATTAGATTTATATGTGCCAATCTCATTCTGAGGCGACTATGGGCAGCTTAAAAACATAAGAACTGGTAGACATTAAAGTAATAAAACAATAAATAACAACAACAAATAGAGTTAAAAGATGGGGAGAGGAGCACAGAGTACACAATCTTTCTGCTTATCTGAGTGTTGATTGCTGGCAAGGTGATTTGTTTGTCTATTTGTTTGTTTGTTTCAACACAGGAACAAAAATATAAACAGGAAGCAAATCCACTCTCTTTTACCACTAATGATAACTAGTTGGGTAACAAAATGTCTCCAGGAAAGGAACCAAGTTCATAGAGCACCAAGAACCCCACAGTTCAACCCTGAGCTACAAATATTTTTTTCTATTGGTAATATGAATCCCAATAAACACAAGTTAAGAGTTCATTTCAGGGTTTGTTCTACGAGTATGATGGTAGCAGCAAGGTACCAGGATTTTACTATTGCTCAATCTTCTAATATAATCAGTGTATTATTTCCCATGTGCATGGCATATTTTCTACATTGGTGAAAGGGAAAATATTAAGAAATCTTGAATTATGTATATCAGTTGGATGAGGGTATGATTTGATTCTGATAACATGTTTATCCCGATTAATGACCTCATGCAGGACAAAATGGAATGCAAAGGTCTTCAAAAATTTCTAGAAAGTGGACTAGTAAAACAGGTGAACAAAATTTGTCATTTTAATGGTTCCACCATACTAAAAATAGGGCTTTTACTTAAGTAAGCATTCTATATTTCAGTGTGTCTATTATTTAAATTTTACTATAAATTAATGATATAAATATAATAAACACCAACATATTATCCCCAATACTTGTTTTTGCTTTAAGCAATACTTACCTGGTTGAAATACTTTGTAGTAAGGACTATACGCAACATTCAAGCCTCCAAGTTTTACGCTTATCTCATACCGCCCAGCTCTGCGCACAGTGAATGCCACCTTTACCACATTGGAACTGGGTTCTTGAAGCACTTCCTGGGTGACAGGAATATCTATTGCTAACTCCACATGGCAGATGTGAACTCGCAGTCCAACAGGATGATGAGCAGGGAAAGGCTGGCCATTCTTATAGAACAACTGTATGGGAATTAAGAAGCTAAGTGAACAGCAGACTGAGGAAGGCATTAAGTTCTTACATCAGCCATTGAAAAATGCAGTAAACTAAAATCATCTTGCTGACATTACACAAGTCATGAGGGAAACCTTTGCTTCAATACACATGCATATAAATACATACAGTATAAGATCCAAAATTGAAGTCATCAATTAAGATAACGTAATAAAGAAAGAACAAAGAAATAAAAATATATTCTTACAAGAGTATAATAATGTCTAAATTCAGCAAACACAACTCTGTAACCAAATCTGTAGTTAAAAATATTGGTAGCACAGGGAATGATCAACACATATAATGATATCAAAAAAGGAAGTGCGGGAGAAAAAGGAGAAAAAAAATCACCCTTATTAGTTTTTTTAAAAATTAGTTTTATTGTTGTTCAGCTGCTAAGTCATGTCTGACTCTTCACGACCCCATGGACCATAGCAGCATGCCAGGTCTCCCTACCCTCCACTGTCTCCAGAGTTTACTCAAATTATTCATGTTTTTAACTCTGATTGCCTGGATTTTTTGTTCTGCGCTTTCTCGAATTATCATAGAAATGGAAATTTCCTCTTACATGCACTCGGAAGGCCATACTACGTCCCACCTCACAGGGATCCTTCCAATCCCAGAAGACTTTACAAGAGCGGGGGTCCAAGTAATTGCCTCGCACATAGTCATATATGGTCCGTTCTCCTCGACGTTCCCGGTCCTCATGCTGGAGGAAGCTGACTACACGTGCGGCAAGCTCAAAGAGGAACTTAATGGTGAAAAAGAAAGCTACCACAGATACCACTGTGATCCCACCTGTCAAACAGAAAACAATAGTTATAGGATCCAACAAAACTCTCAAAATCCATCACCATAGCTAGCAATTTCATATTACAAGTAATCCTCAACTTACAACACTTCGTTTAGTGACCATTCAAAGTTACAACACTGAAAACAGTGACTTATTAACGTTTTTCACCCTTAAGATGGTTGTATCATACCCATGGTCAGATGATCAAAATTCAGATACTTGGCAACTGTCTCATATTTATGATGGTTGCAGGGTCCCGCTGACAAGCAAAGACAATAGGGAAGCAGATTCACTTAGCAACTGTCTTGCTTAGCAATAGAAATTTTGGGCTCAATTGCAGTGTTTGCAATTGCAGACCTATTGCCACAATTAGCAACATGGAATTTTGGTCATTAAGTGGGTCTTCAAGTGACCAATTTTCACAATTATTTTTACTGCAGTTGTTAGGCGAATCATGTGGCCATTAAGGGAATCATGCAGTCATTAAGCAAATCTAACTTCCCCAATTGACTTTGCTTGTCAGAAGCCAGCTGGGAGGTTCACAAATTCTTGTAATCGTAGTCACAACAATCATTTGACTACAAACTGGAACCATTGTAAACATGAACCAGTTGTCAAGCATCCAAATTGCAATCAAGTGACCATGGGGGTGGTACAATCATCATAACGTAGAGCAGGGGTATCAAATTCAAGGCCCGGGGGACAGATCCGGCCCATGGGGTGCTTAGATCTGGCCTGCAGGGCTGCCCTGGAAACAGCAAAGTACTGGACCGCAGTCCAGTCAAAAATGCCAGTGAAAATGGAGCTCAGGAGGGCTGCGGGTGGCCCCCCCAAACTCCGTTTTTGGCTGGCAGAGGGTTGCAGGAAGCTGTTGCAGGCAAAAATAGAGCTTGGGAGCCCATTTTTATGGGCACAGCGCTCAGATCACCACTGGCGCCCTTGACAGGAGTAACATCAAGCTAGCCACTCCCACCCTGGCCACACACCCCTGCCCCACCCCAAGGTCAAACACAACCCTGTTGCGGCCCTCAATGAAATCTAGTTTGACACTCCTGACATAGAGGATGGATCGAAAGTCACTTTTTTTGAGGCTGTCGTTGTAACTTTGAACAGCCATTGAACAAATGGTCATAAGGTGAGGACTACTGGTAAGTTAAAAGAATGAAATCTCAAAGGTTCCTTTTAGATTCTATGAATAGATTGTCTTCCCTTACCAATAATGTAAAACATTAGGTCCTTTCAATGAGACACACAGCCGAGGATTACAGCTGCATCTAGAAAGAAAAACGGTCTAGTATAAATTAAAAATCAAGGTAGATCTACAAAATGTTTGGTTTCCACAAAACACACTAAGCATTCTTTGATTCTTTAAATTTCATTTTTTTAAATGAAACAAGGTGAGGTCATTTGTAACTTTTGTAAATACAAGAAGTTTTAAGCTTTAAAAAACTGACTACAAGCAATAATCTCTTTTAGTTATTTATTGTTTTTAAATACTACACTTTTTCAGGAAATGGCATTATGATCCTCCTAATCTCTAATTCTAAAAACAAATTTAGACCAAATTGTTCCACTCATTCTTCATTTTATACTTGGAAGAATATTTGAAGATTAAGAAGGTTTTAAGATGGTAACAATTATCCAATAGACTTCAGAAGCCTAAATAAATCTTGTAAATCAACATTACCACCTAGAATATTAATACTTAATATGCAGAAAGGTCTGCCAGGTAGCTGAAAACTGTCAATAAATCAGATCTAAGTAAGAAGGGAAACCCAAGATATACATATAGCAATAGCACTTAGACTCATATACCACTTTATTGTGCTTTATAGCCCCCTCTAAGCGGTTTACAGAGTCAGCATATTGCCCCAACAATCTGGGTCCTCATTTTACCCACCTCGGAAGGATGGAAGGCTGAGTCAACCTTGAGCCCCATCAGGATCGAACTTTTGACAGTGGACAGAATTAACCTACAATACTGCATTCTAACCTCTGCACCACTGAGGCTCTGTGTATGTAGAAGAGACTTCTTTAACAGATTAAGAAAGGCACCAAACTAAGATTTTTAATTACATTTATATGCCGCCCTTCTCCGAAGACTCAGGGTGGCTTACAATTTTTGGGATACAACTCAATGTGCTCAGCAATAGCCTTCATTCCATTGTATATGCCTACTTATTACTAAGCGGCATTTTTACAAAGTCAGCTTATTGCCCCCAACAATCTTGGGTCCTCAATTTACCTACCCTGGGTGGATGGAAGGCTGAGTCAACCTTGAGCCTGGTGGGATTCGAGCCTGCACTAATTGCAGGCAGCTGGAACTTAAGTGCTAGGCATTTAACAGCCTGCACCACCAAGGCTCTTTTTTAATTCTTATGAAGGTCATTATGGGGAAAGCAATATTTTAGATATCCAAGTTCTGAATATTCAGTAGAATACAAAGTGTTTCACGAGCAACATCTTGATTGTTAAAAGATAAAACATAGACTTGCAGAATACTGAAGATTTCAGCATCCAAAATGCTGAATGAAAATGGTTTCATCTTCCTTCTCATATAAAAGAAAAATCTACATCAGTCAGGCTCTGTTATCCATCTACCCATCCATCCATCCATCCATCCATCCATCATGTACCCCATCCTCACCCAGACTCTCCTATTTGTTTATTTATTATTTAAAACTTCAAGATACCAAAACAAAGCACAGACACCAGCAAATCCCATGGCAAAGGAATCTAAATATTTGCTACCAAGACAACAGGGTTCAGTTGTGTCAAAACAGGGGACAGTGAGACTTGCCATTACATTTTATAAGCACAATATCTTACAATAATGTCACCTAATAACAGTAACACTTTCTATTATGTTGGAAATCTGTACTGGATCTTTTCCTATTCTCTTTACCAAGCCTATTATTATTATTATTATTATTATTATTATTATTATTATTATTATGAGACTTCTATGCCGCCCTATCTCCCGAAGGACTCAGGGCGGCTTACATTAAAAGAACAGTACAAAAATTAAAACAGAATTAAAATTTAAATCAGAAATCTCACTAAGCTAACAACAAAACTAACTACTAAAAATTCCCATCCCTCCGTCAGTCCGGGTTGGCAAGCTGGAAAAGCCATGTCTTTAGGCCACGGCGGAAAGATCGAAGGTCAGGGGCCACCCGGAGCTCCAGGGGAAGTTGATTCCAGAGGGTGGGTGCTCCCACAGAGAAGGCCCTACCCCTAGGGGCCGCCAGCCGACATTGTCTGGCCAACGGCACCCCCAGGAGGCCCTGCCTATGGGAGCGCATGGGATGCTGGGAAGCCGTTGCTGGCCACAGGGCTCCCTGCAAATACCCTGGTCCTAAGCCATATACCCTGGTCCTAAGCTTCACAGCCTGCACAAGCATGTTCCACATCCCTCCAGCTAACTGAAAGAATTACCTTTATTCAAACTCCCATGTCCAGAAAGCCAAAGAAAGCCCATTCCTCTGCACTTTTATTCAGGATAGACACCAGGCAGTATCCATAGGATCCTGGAAATCACAATAGGAACTCAGAGCCAGGGAATCAAATGTAGCAATGAAGTGACCATCCCAAGAAGCGGCACTATGCATTATCAGACCATGAAGTTCTCAAATCATTTTCCTGAAATGAATACAAGTAGTTGCAATCATTATATGTATTACATATGTTTTTTTTAAAGAACAAGAAATCGGGTAAAAAACGGTTGTTCTTTGATTCTTAAATGACAGAGCCAAAGACCTATCAAAACATCAGTGAGGAAAAAAGGTGTTATGATCATACAGAAGCAGTATAAAATAAAGCAGGTTCTCACTTGACGCTTGTAACTAGCAGGGTACCCATGCTTCGCTATGTAACTATGTTATTGGGCAAGTTTTTGGGGAGGAAAATAAGGGGGGAAATTGTGCCTCTGCCTAACAGCATCCATTGGTATTCATCTGGCTAGCGTCCTGTCAGTGTGTGAGAGTTCAGGGCTGTTTGGAAACTGAAACAGTATTTATTGTGTGAGCAAGGAAGCAGCAAGGAGCCTGGGTGTGGCTTAGCTCAACTGCAGTTGGAACAGATTTCTTTTCAGGTGGGGAGAGAGTTGAGGGCTGTTTGGAAACTGAAACAGTATTTGCTGTGTGAGCAAGAAGGAGACAGCAAGGAGACTGGGCGTGGCTTAGCTGAACTGCAGTTGGAAGAGATTTCTTTTCAGGTAGGGAGGGGGAGTAGAACTCCTTAGCATCAGTGTGTGTTAATAATATAGGAAATACTAATGCTCTGATGGTCATTTCGAAAAATCCTTTGTTAGCAAGCACCTAGAAGCCAAGAGGAACATATGTGCCAAATTTCAAGTTTGTAGATTTTACTGTTCTGGATATTTTGTGATGATGCGTGAGTGGTATTTCACTTTTATATATATAGATTAGTAATACATTCACAAATAATAGATTAGCCTTACAGCATTTTGAGTGGGGCAACTAAAAAGGTTAAAAGGTCCCACAAAAGGGCTATATAGCAAACCACTCCAGAACTGTTACCAAGATACAAGTGAGTCAAGCTTCAAATGAAGGAGACATGAATCTAACAAGCTGACAGATATATTATGAACTGAACAGGAAAGAAAGACAATTACAATGTTATGCATTTTCCATGCAAATGAAGTGAAATTGATGGTGATGGTTCTTCTCCAAGCATCAGCAAAGGACTCATCACTTTAGTAACAATTTAGCATATAAAATGATGCAGGGCAGAAGAAAGCTGTGGCACCTTCTAAACAGCATTCAGAGTACAGATAATCCTTGACTTATGATCAAGTTCACAATTTTGGTTGTAAGTCATGAAGGTTGCAAAGCAGGTCACAGCATGATTGCACTCAATTTTACAACCTTTTTGGGGGCAATCATTAAACAAACAAGAGTCGCTTTGAGGCAAGTGAGGTAGCAATCAAATCAATTAATAAATAACACTATAATCATAAAGCGAAGGCCATAGTATGCAAATCTATTGTTCACCGTAGGGCAGTTTTTGTTGGAAATTGGAACCCTGGTTTCCTGCAAAAACATCACAAATTGCAGTCACATGACCAACGGGTTATTGCAAACAGCCATAAATGCATACAGTTGCTCAGTACCCAAAATGCAATCACATATGGGGGGGGAGGGTGTCTGATATCAGATATTTGCATCTGGGTCATAAATCCCTTTTTTGGGGTCCATTGTAACTTTGACCAGTTGCTTAGTGACTGGTCATGAGTTGAGAATTAGCCGTAATCAATTGTCTACGGTATGCTTCAAAAATTCCTTTCCCAAACCCAGTGAAATAATTTTTGCTGATTCTAATTTTTCTAAATGTATATCAAGAATTTCAATTAGTTATCTAATATTATCTAATCTTTGTCATTTTCTATAAAACCAGAAGGCACGGGATGATTGTAGATAATACTTTGGAGTCTTATATAAGAGTCACATGCTAAAGCTTGTACAATAAACAAACTTTCCTCCCCCCAAAATGGATTTTTTAAAAAGTATTCTAATTCACCAAATAATGTATGTTCAATAACACTAAATAGGATAAGCATAAGATCAGGAAGTTTGTCCTGTTCTCACAGTATTATTATAAAAAAACACAGTCACGTGTATTCTTTAGAAGAGCTATTTCATTTAAAATTAATTAATTTCTGTACTACTAATAAAGTTAAAAAATACTGATGTCGAAACAGGTTATTACATCCTTTTCTCTAAGCACCTATAGTAAAAATGATATTTAGTTCTTGCTGTTTCAATAGAAAGGCCAATAATTTATAAAGTCTTTTCAGTTGCTTGCTGCATCTTTGGTTTAGGTGGTTTATTGAATATTCTGTGCTGATTGTCCAGAGGAATTAAGACCCAATTTAACAGATATATAAACTTAATAAAATTCTATGGTAAATTAAGGTATCTTATATATAATTCAAGAATTTCTTATCTTAGTTTCTTCCAACTACGGCTGGCTTTCCGTCAAGCTACCCCACACTGCTGGGATGAGGAGCCATCCAGATGGTTCCGCCCCAGGCGCCTAATGGACCCAGAAAGGTTCCAGGCGGAACTGGGGTTCTTCCCTACATCCTTGGCCCACAGCTCTGCCGAGGCCCTGACGGCAGCCTGGCAACAGGCGGCGGCGGGGGCCCTCGACATTGTCCCCATGCGGCCACTTACCCGGCGCAGATCCCTGGTGGCTCCCTGGTACACCAGGGAGCTCCGGGAGATGAAGCGTCGGAGAAGGGCCTTAGAGAGCAGATGGAGGTCGACCCACTCCAGTTCTGACCGAGCCCAGCTAAGAGCCCATATTAGGACTTACCTGGTAGCCGTGAGAGCAGCGAGGAGGGTTTACTTCTCCGCTCTCATAGCATCCGAGTAACAGCCAGCCGCCCTGTTTGGGGTCACCCGCTCCCTATTACATCCGGGGGCAGTGGTGGATCCCTTGCAGGGCAGAGCTGAGGAATTTGGACAATACCTGCAGGATAAGATTGCTCAGATCCGGGAAGAGCTAAACTCTAGTGTGCAGGGGCTTGACCCTGGGGGTGCAAGTGGTCTGGCCAATGTAATCTGGACTGAGTTCGATCCTGTTTCTGAGGATGAAGTGGACAGGATTATGCGATGACTGAGTTCCACCACATGTTTGTTGGACCCGTGCCCTTCCTGGCTGGTTTATGCCTCCAGGGAGGTCACAAGCAGCTGGCTCTAGGCAGTGGTCAATGCTTCATTAAGGGAGGGTGCCTTCCCTGCCGCCCTGAAAGAGGCGGTGGTGCGGCCCCTCCTGAAGAAGCCTGCCCTGGACCCAGCCGAATTGAACAACTTCCGTCCAGTCTCCAACCTTTGCTTTTTAGCGAAGGTTGTTGAGAGTGTCATGGCTCAGCAGTTTCCGCTTTTCCTGGAGGAAGCAGACTACCTAGATCCATACCAATCGGGCTTCCGGCCCAGGTATAGCACGGAGACGGCATCGATCGCACTGGTGGATGATCTCCTCAGGGCTCAGGACAGGGGGTTTTCCTCTGTCCTGGTCCTGTTAGATCTCTCAGCGGCTTTCGATACCATCGACCATGGTATCCTGTTGCGGCGTCTCGGGGGGTTGGGAGGGGGAGGCACTGTATTGCAGTGGTTCTCCTCCTTCCTCTCGGGATGCTCGCAATCGGTGTTGGCAGGGGGGCAGAGGTCGGCACCGAGGGCTCTCACCTGTGGGGTCCCTCAGGGGTCGGTTCTCTCACCCATCCTGTTCAACATCTATATGAAGCCGCTGGGCGAGATCATCCGTGGCTTTGGGGTGAAGTATCATCAGTATGCTGATGATACGCAGTTGTACATCTCTACCCCAGGTCACATCAGTGATGCCCTCTCCGTGGTATCCCATTGTCTGGATGCGGTATGGATCTGGATGGACAGGAACATGCTTCGGCTCAATCCGGCCAAGACAGAGTGGCTGTGCATACCGACATCTTGGCCCAGTCAGGAAATTCCATCTTTGGTCATGGGGGGAGAGGTGTTGCCCCCCGTGGACAGGGCATGGAACTTGGGGGTCCTCCTGGACTCACAGCTCAGGATGGAGGAGCAGGTGGGAGCCGTGGCCAGGGGGGCATTTGCCCAGGTTCAGCTGGTATGCCAGCTGTGCCCATATCTGGACCGAGATGCCCTGCGCACTGTCACTCAGGCACTTGTTACCTCCCGGCTCGACTACTGCAATGTTTTCTATTTAGGACTGCCCTTGCATACCATCCGGAGGCTTCAGCTGGTGCAGAATGCGGCTGCGTGGGTTGTGATGGGAGCTTCCCAGTACTCCCATGTTACACCCCCCTGCTGAGCTGGTTGCCCTCCGGATGAGATTCAAGGTCCTAGTATTAACATTCAAAGTCCTATGAGACATGGGTCCGGGTTATTTACGGAGCGCTACTGCCAGCATCGAATACCAACCGCCCTGTACGAACACACAGGCAGGGACTTCTCGGGGTGCCGTCTGCGTCTCAGTGTCAGTTGGCAGTATCCCGGGGAAGGGCCTATTCTGTAGCTCCCCGCTCTCTGGAACCAACTACCTCTGTGGTCCGCCTGACCTCCGCACCTTCGTCGCGACCTAAAACCTGGTTGTTTGAACAAGCTGGGCTGTGCTGACTCCTTGGGGAATGGGTGTTTTATTTATTATGGGTTTTTTAGTTTAATTTGGCTTGTGTAATTTAATTCCTTTTTAGCTAACTTAATTTATTGTGTTGTTTTTATCTGTGAGCCGCCCCGAGTCCTGTTGGAGAGGGGGCGGCATACAAGTCAAATAAATAAATAAATAAATAAATAAATAAATAAATAAATAAATAAATAAAGGATTGCATAAAGATAAAAGTACAAATAAGGGGAAAAGAGGGTTCTTTTATTTGTAACTTTAGAAGAGGGTGAAATTTTTTATTACATTAGCTTATGCGCAGTGTGATGAAAGTTGGATGTCACTTCATTATTATTATTATTATCTTTGTTGGCTTTTTCTTTTTCATATTTTCTCATTTTTCTTTTTTCTGTAACTTCTGAAGTTCCCTTTTTATTCTACTTTAGTTTATATTAAGTTTTTCTGTTTATTTTTAAAAATTGAATAAAATTGTTTAAAAAAAAGTGCAGAGATGAGATTCTTTCTCCAAGCAAGACTGATCAAATATAGGCAAGTTATTCCAGTTTGCCTGGAAATCTTTATGGATGTACACACAACCAAGGAAGCTAATAAAATGCTTGAATCATTAACAGAAATGGAATACATTGCAAGAATTATTCAGGATAAGCAGATGATCAAAATTAGATGATTGCAGCTCTTATTTCATAAGTTTAATTGATAACTGACATTATGGATCAAATCATAATATAAAAAAAACTGAACAGTCCATTCAATAGGGGGAAAAAACTTTACCATATGTAAGAAAAAAATGATGCATTGATATCCATAATACAACAGATACGAATCTACAGGCTTTAGATAATCATCAACTGAACCAGAATCACCACTATGATGCAAAAGCTTAAACAAGCTACACAGTTCTGGACTCCACCAACAAAAACACAATGTTCACAAAAGATAATAATTAAATTGCAAAAAATAGAATATTATCAAGAGAACAAAGGTCAGGCCTGTCATGACACACTTCAATTTCCTCCTACCTCAGTCATAAACTTTCCTATTTTTTCCTCTTTGGAAGCTATCAGAAACTAATGAAGTAATAGGTTTATTTTTACATGAATTATTTTGAGATGACATTGCCCAGATCAACAAATTGCCCAAATTCATTTCAAATCTGACAAACAAAAATGTAGGTTTGATTCCCATGGTACAAAACTCACAGAATCAGAAAGATTATTTAGGCCATCATATCTAATACCTTGGTCAGTGCAGGAATTCAAAATGAAATATCTACGACAGATGGTTTCTCAGGTTAATGAAGAGAATCAGGTTAATTTTCTGAGTAATAGTTTCCACAATGAAACTGCTTTAATTTTTCGGAAGTTTGTTCCAACTTTCAAGTAGAATTTTTCTTGTTAAAAAGTATCCTGGAATGACAGAGAATAGATCATTGAAAGATTACAATAACTGACAGTTTCTATTGATACAATATTTATAATCAATTTCTACAAATGAAACAATCTGAAAGAAGTGTGAAATAACCCAGATGTTTTCTTCTACACACATACTTTCTATTTGACAATACAATACACTTTTCAATATTAAGACTTCTTCACAATTATTGATATTATCTCTCAGTGAATATTTATTTTACATTGCCACCTGCTTATTAGTAACAAGCAGTCTGACTCAAGGCAAAGTTTCTCACCCAGAAATCATTATCATGCAGGGAATGCTGAAATCACAAGCATACTGGCATATGCTATTCCACCATATTTCATCATATATTTATTTATTATTTATTTATTAATTCGACTTGTATGCCGCCCCCTCTCTGAAAGGACTCGGGGCGGCTCACAGCTAAAACACAACAATAAATAAGTTACCTAAAAAGCGAATTAAACAAGATACAAGTCAAAAATTTAAAACCCCAAAGTTAAAACAGTCAACCCCCGCCCCCAGGAGGTCAGCACAGCCCGGACTGCGCAAATAACCAGGTCTTTAAATCGTGGTGGAAGGTGCGGAGATCGGGGGCCAGCTGGAGCTCCGGCGGAAGATGATTCCATACAGTGGGAGCCACCACAGAATAGGCCCTCCCCCGGGTCGCCGCCAAGCAACATTGAGTATATGCTGGGAAACCATTGCCAGTTGTACCTTTCGATTGATTTTGTATAGTGATTATCATAACATTGATGCAGATTTCCTATTAAAAATATTCCTGAACAGGAAATGGAAGTTGCAAACAGTCTGTAAATAAAGTGAGATTATGTCACAATAATGCAAGTGGTTCCAGGTCAAATCTGAGCACCAAAATAAAAAAATAGTACTATTATGTACACAAAGTACTTAAAATACAAAATTAAACATTTGTTCATATACTAAACAAGCTCCTTGGAGGTATAGGCAATTAATAGTTCTTAAGTGAACAATTGGATAAACATAATGAGAGCTCTGCTGAATTTTCAAAATAGATTCAAAATTACCAGGTGCAAATATCACTTCACTTGCCATACTGCTGCTTATAAAATATGAAGTACTGGGAATGTTTTCATTAATCAATACTTATCACAATAATTTTACTTTGACTTATTTTAGACCCACCTTAGTAATCTGCTATTTTTTTAAAAATGGGGTAGTTTTTAAATAACCCTACTTAAATCAATTATTATTCATTTAAAACCAATTATTATTTAGTTCAAGTAACCAAGTGGATTAGCATATGCAAATATTGCAAGTGTAACTTCACAAGTAAGAAAAACAAATATGTATCTAGAAATTACTATTTTATGAAGTAATATCTGACAAGAACCAAGCTGATACCTATATTATACAAGAATATCATAAATGAAAGTGAATAAGAAATCAATTGGAAGTGATCCAATAGACTAATTAGACTAATAGACTAATCCAATAGACTAAATCCTGCAATTTGTATGCTAATTTTTCTCTGAATTTCACAAAACCAAGATCAGTGTAAGACAAATTCTATAGGGCAAGTTATAATATACTTCATACAATGAAATACCACCTTCAAAGACAACCAATTGTAACTTAGCTTCTTGACATTCAATATAACACTTTAAAGAGGGAGAGACCCTGTAACGTAACTATTCTTTTAGTAGTCCGTCCCCCCATTCATATACTAACCAGTAATTCTTTACTAGCCTGACACACAGGGCAATTTTGGCACTAACCACATTAGAATTGAACACCATTTTCCAGAACAATGAAAAATACCTCACTGCATGAAAAGTAAAACACCACCTAAAGAGGCTATCTGTAAAACATAAAACGTACCTTCCCAAATCAAATAATGAAAAATATTAATTGGCCTGACAGGACAAATTTTAAAATGGAAAGTGATGGGAGAATTGTAAACCAAGGGGAAATTATGAACAGATAAATTTAAGGGCACCTCCGCTTTCCAGTTCCTCCTTTCCTAACAACCGAGAGAGAAAGGACATTGTAGCAACACACCGCTTTTCCCTCTTCTCTCGGACGGAGGGGAAAGTACCCTCATGCCAGGGGAAGGAAAGAAAAGAAAGCGAGAGGACCAAATACCCCCCGAGTCAAATTTCCTCCTTCTTCTTCCCGGCTGGTTAGAGTGAGAGTTTGCAAACAAACGAGTCAACTGGCAGGATTCCCATCTGCGGCTGAGACCCCCGCAGCCTATTTTAACCCTGTGATCGGTCCCAGCACCTGTTGCTTCCTCGGCGCTTCCAGCTATCCTACCGCCTGCACTAACGAAAGCAAAAAAGCCAGACTGGGCTGCCCGTTTCTTCAAGGAGGGGGAGGATTTTCTTAGGGGACCGCCCTCTTCCCGCTGCAGCTACTTCCTCCCGTCCCCGTACCAGGTCCTCCTGCTTCTCGCTTTCCCCTGAAGGGACTATGGCGCCTCAGAGGAACAGGCGAAGCGGAGCAAGGAGGAGGAAGTCGAGCTGAAAAATGCAAACAGTCGGTCGCGGCTCTATCACTCCGTTAACAAAAACATAACCAGGCTGCTGTAGCCTTCCCGTGACGGCGTGACCGGAAGTGATGTATTAAAAGCGGGACACGTGTGCCGCGCGGCGGAAGTAGCTGTGAAAAAGTTTAGCGGTGTTGTCAGAAACGGCTGCATCGTCGGAATTGGGAGATGGTGAGTCTCGATATTCGGTCTTAGAGCTATAACATGCAGAGAGCTTTAGTTTAATGGCTCGGGTGGCTGGACATATGCGTGACCTTGTGGTAGCGCCTCGGTGGGAAGAGAAAGGTACACCAAAGCAGTTCTCCAATAAATTTACTTTATTGGATTCCTACAGCTGGCTATTACATTATGTGGCTTGGTGTGAACTCCCAATCTCATTATTATATTTTATGGCGGCTCATTAGCGCCGAGAAGGAATGGGAATAAAATAAATAAATTGGTATATATAAAGAAGAGAGTTTCCTAAAATTGCTCTGAGCGACGTTCACCAACTCCCATCCTACCAGCCATAATGGAGAGTGTGGAAGGGTGGAAGAAGGTTGCACTTTGTGTCATTCTAATCAGTTTCCAAAATATAAAGATAAAGATCGGATATAGGGTCTATGACAATTTGCCACAGCCAACTTGCCACGGCTATCTCACCACAGGACAACTCATTGCAGGACAAGAGTTACACTAATGTCAAATAATTGATGGAATAGAATCATTAAAGAAAGGATGCAAAAGGAGGGACAGAATGAAATGTGAATGGCAAAAATTAAAATAATTTTTATTTATTTTAAATAGAATTGGTAAATTGTCCCATGGGGAATTGGCTCTGGTAAGTTGTCCCATTCCCTGGGATATATTGGCCACATCATCCCAAGAGCCTTGGTGGCTCAGGCTGTTAATTGCCTGCACTTAAGTTCCAGCTGCCTGCAACTGCTGTAGGCTCGAATCCGACCAGGCTGAAGAGTCCAGGCCCTGAGTCTCCGGAGAAGGGCAGCTTATAAATGTAATTTTAAAAAAAAGATCAATTAACATAATGTCCTTACTGTTAATAGAGAATAGTATGGGCACAATTAAGAATGGTAATCTAGTCTTCATTTTTTTTTATCATACTCAAAATAATCATGCAAAAGCTTCAGTGGACCAAAACCATGATGAGTGGCAGAGATCAATATTTATTGGCCCTTCTGATGAGCAACATGGAAAATTATAGTTTGTAATGGAAGACCAATATGGTAAAGTACATGAATTAAAGAATGAAAGGAAGAAAATACAACACTAAAAGAAAGACGGATGGACTGTTTTTGTGAATTTCATTAAACTTCCAGGAAAGAGAAAAACTTTTTGTTCTTCAGAAGATCACTGAGAAACGTATGAATGTGAAAAGTTTCTATCATATTTGGTGATTAAGAAAAAAAGTGACAAAAAAGTAACAAATGGTATCACAATTTGGTTTGAATTGAGTTGGCATACAACCAAAAACAAAAGGTTGCATAAATGAAATAAATAACAAGGAATATGTGTGAAAAATAAGAAGGGATACTGTCAAGAATGAAACAATTGAATGAAAATACAGTTGGAGTGGCTTGGTCATATAGAGAGAATAACTAGGATGTGAGAAGTAAGAGTGAATGAATTGAGGGGAAGGGAAAGACATAAGGATGGAAATGTCAGCTATTTACCTGTTTTTGCTCTTTTTATCTGTTACTTTTAATTTCTTTGGTTTACTATTTTTTCCTTTCTATTATGAGTGTTAAATAGGGTTAGTTAGTTATTCACCATAACTGCTATTCTCACCTCACTGATACTTCAGATCTGATCTGGACAGTTTCTTAATACTCCAAAGTGAATTGGGGGACATGTACATAGTAAGGTATCAGTTTAAACTATAAATAGAATGGAATACTATTTCTTTTATTTATATTTATATAAATTTTATTAAAAGATTTAAGAGCAACAATAAGAACTAATACAAGCAGAACAGAGAAAATGAAAAGAAATAACAAAAAACTAAAAGTTCAACAAGGAAAATAGTAGAATAGCAATAATATGTAGGCAGTTTATAATGTAAACATTGTTTGCATATTGCCCCCAACAATCTGAGTCTTCATTTTACTGACCTCAGAAGGGTAGAAGGCTGAGTCGACTCTGAGCCCCATCAGGATCGAACTCCAGCCTGTGGGCAGTTTGCCTGCAGTATTGCACTTAACCACTGCTACATCACCTCAGAAAAAAAACAGAAAGATAGAAAGAAAAATATAAAGGTATTAAGAAGTGGCTTCACGACTGTCTTCAAAAATTCATAAGGGATTTCTAGTCATTAATAAATATAGATATTGTCCATTCTCCAATCAAAGAAGTCAACTTGTCCATCTCAGCACATTCTGTCAACTTCTCCATTGGAGGATAATATCCAATCTTTTCATCTTGTGCATATAGTAATCTTGCCACAGTAATCATATATTGAAATAATCTTCCTTTGATTTTTAATTTAACTGTTTATCAATCAGTACTAAAAGGGAAAGTTATGGTTTCAATTGAATACTAACCTTTAAAATCCTTTGTACTAATGTACGTACAGGTATTCCTCGACTTACAACCATTTGTTTAGTGACAGTTCAAAGTTACAACGGCACTGAAAAAAGTGACTTATGACTGTTTTTCACACAACCATTGCAGCATCCCCATGATCAGCTGATCAAAATTAAGATGCTTGGCAACCGGTTCATATGTTTGTGATAATCTGTTGTGACCTTTTAACATGCAAAGTCAATGGGGAAGCCAGATTCACTTAACAATTGTGTTGCTAACTTAACAACTGCAGTGATTTCACTTAACTGTGGCAAGAAAGCTCATAAAATGGGGCAAAATTCACTTCTATCTTGCTTAGCAACAGAAATTTTGGGCTCAATTGTGATCACAAGTCGAGGATTCACTTTGTATTTGAATCTCTTTTTTACATGTCCCCAAAGCATGATAAAATGTTCTTTCATGTTCACATTTTCAACATACATTTAAAATCCATTTATACATTTTAGGTAATTTCTCTATGCCAATGATAATCATTTTACAAAAATTCTATTTAAGATCATAACAGAATGTAAATTTCAACTCTTAACCACATAATTTCTCACTGATTCCTCTGTATATTGTAACAAAAATTATTAGCCTCCTCTATCATATGTTTATTCTTCCCATTTCAAAATTCAAAAGTTTATACAGTTTAGCAATTACACATTCTTCATCATCTGTACATAATTGTACTTCAAATTTTGTGTAACATTGCTAGTCTATACCATAAGTATTTTTGTTCATTTTGAATATTTCTGATAATTGTAAATAAGAAAAACATTGACAACTATGACCTGATAAACTTGGTAAAATTCTAGTATCTCACATTAACATTTATCTTTGTCTACCGGTATTATTTCTTCTCTTAAATGCTTCTTGTATTGAGAGGAATAAAAGTGTTTTCATGCACAGCTTAGGTTTCTTGATGCGGCACATCTAATAAAATGATTTTTAAAATGCACATTAATTACAGTTTTATCACCAAAGGTATCCATGCTATCCAAACCTCAAGTAGCAGTCTTCTAACGCTAAAAAACTCTTGTTTCTCAGCTATACCCATTCTTTTATCCAAAACAAACCACAAGCTGCAAAATACAATTTCAATCCTCTTCTTTCCTTTGCATTTTAGAACATTTTAACTCATGGGTTTTTCCCTTGCCATATAGTTATATCTTTCTGCCATTGTTTGAATTGCACATCAGTTGTCAAAACAAATTGTTTGAAACAAAAATTTCATTATAGCAAAAGCATTCATCTTTACTACAAAAATCCTGCCTAAAAATGAGCTTTAATCTATCCCATTTTATTGTGTCCTTAATTTCTTAAGTCTTAAAATTATTTTGAAATAACATTTCAAATTTGTCATAATAGCACTCCCATTGTACTTTCTCAATCTTAAGACCATTTTGAATATTATTTCAAAAGATTTCATTTCTTTATTATGAAATTGAATGGAGTGGGTATCTACAATTAATCTACTAGGTAAAAGCTTGACTTTGTAACAGTAATGAAGACTTTCCATCATTTCTTTCTCTTTCTAGGGGAAACAGAAGAAAGCAAGGAAATATGCTGCCATGAAACGCATGATCAGCCTTCGTGATCAGCGCATGTGAGATTTTTGTGAACCCTAATGGTGACAGTTGTTGAAGTATTTAATTAAAAATACTCAAATTTTTATACTAATATGTATTTCTTCCCAAATTTTGCCTCTGAGTAATTTAGTCAATTTTCACAATATATATTTGTAAATCTTTCAATATTTTAGTAAAGAGAAAGACCGAGCAAAACCTAAAGAAAAAAAGAAAGAAGATCCCAGTGCCATCAAAGAGACAGAAGTGTGAGTACCAAATTATTGAATAATCAAAGAATATATTTTGGAAGATATAGTAAGATGTATTGCTCCCCCCTCTCCAATAGTTTGTTGGTAACCTGAGAGCAGTGAAAGTGAAAGTAGCCTGAGCATGTTTCGAAGCTTGACATCTAAGTTCAAACAATTTTCTCTGCAATTTAGGCAATAATATTTCAAACTCATTAAAGAGCTCATGATACGCTGCTTAGATCTAGCACAATAGTTATTCTTTCACCTAAAGGACTACACTCGGGGGTTGGCTGCTAATGGTTCAGGCGAACTCGTAGCTAAGCGGTAGCTAATTTTATGGTTGGTTCGGTGAACTGGCAAATCTCACCCCTGGCTGGTTCCGCCCACCCCACCCCGCCCCTTCCAGGAGTCTCCACACGGCCTGTTTCGGATCCCAGGTAAGTGCAGGGTCTGCACGGAAGCTCAGGGAGGGCAAAAAACAGGCCTCCCAGAAGTCTGGGAAAAATTTGGGGCCCGTTTCCGGCCTCCAGGGGGCCTCCGGAGCCTGGGGAGGCTGTTTTTGCCCTCCCAGAGGCTTGAGAAAAGCCTCTGGAGCCCAGGGAGAACAAAACGCCCACCCCCTCCCCCCGCCGTGGTGCAGGAGGCCGACTAGGCCATGGCCACGCTCACCCAGCAACTGGGCAGAGAACCGGTTGCTAAAATTTTTGAAGCCCACCCCGGAATATACTGCAAGATTAGTTAGTTTAATTCCCATTCCAATGCATGAACCATTCATACAACACTCTATAGATCAAGTTATGTAGTAACTTAACTCATACAATGAATTGGGGGTACCCTGTAGCTAAGAACTACGATATGATTTAGTCATAGTTAAGAACTACATGAGAGCCAGTTTAGTGTAATGGTTAAGGTAGGAAGCTAGAATCTGGAAGACCAAGAGTTTTAGTCTTACCTCAGGCAGCTGAGTTACCTTGGGCCAATCATTTTCTCTCACATGACTTAATGAAATGCATTAATGAAAAGCATTCTTATGCACTTAGAAAGAAGACTAGATACCACATTCTTCAGCATTTTAATACTACCTTGAAATCTGATTCTGTAATTGTGCTTGAAAAACTCCTAATTAGAACACAGTAATGACAGATAATGTGAGCATGCAAAAAATATTTGATCGATATTACTCTCTGCTTTACACTAATATAATAGGGTATTTGTTTTATGTAAAAAAATTAATAAAATCAATGTTTCTCCTTGTCAGCCCCAAATATCCTTCGTGTTTATTCTTCCAATATAACACACAACTAGGACCTCCGTACTACATCTTAGTGGATACCAATTTTATTAATTTTTCCATTAAAGCCAAATTGGATCTAGTGCAATCAATGATGGATTGTCTCTATGCCAAATGTAAGTATCCAGATCTGTATCATTTGTTAAGATTTACATTGACTTTTAATGGTTGTTTTATTATTACATTTGCAAATATTTCCATGTTTCCTAAAAGAATTAGACTTGAGTATTATAAAGTATCCTGATTAGTCTTCATTTTTAAAAAAAGGGAAGAAAAGAAAGAAAGGGCAGCTTCTAGGAAGGTGTTATTAGGTAACTAAAAATAAAGAATATGCACCAGCGTTTTGTTAAGATGGATATTTCCCCAGGACTGTACAGTATGTGTGTAATTGCTTCTTTCAATTTTTGCAAGCTCAACCTTCCTATCTATCCACTGATCCTATTTAGCCATCTTATATATTCTACCCTTTTGCCAATTACCTTTGATTTCTCCAAGTGTAGGGACTTCTTTGGTCTCTCTTACCATTGAATTATATACCCCAAATATTTTAAGTTTTAGATTATTTATTGATGCTGTCAGTGAACAGACTGGTTTTAGATCAGGGGTGTCAAACTCGCGGCATCATGTGATGTATCAGGACTTTTTTCCCCTTCGCTAAACTGAGTGGGGGCGGGGCCAGCACATGACGCATCTGGCCCACAGGCCAAAATTTGACACCCCTGTTTTAGATATGTTTCATTGTTTATCTTGTAGTGCATATTCTCAATAATTTTCTTCATGCCCAAAACCCTTTTCTTCATTTAGCCTTTCTGATGTCCAGCTTTTGTAGTCATATGTTGCAACTGAGAAAATTGTGCTGTCAACTGTAATTCTTTTGTCTATACCTCTCAGACCATCAGCTATTGTTTTATTTAATGGCTGCGTCTCTGGAATGTTTGGAGCCTAGGGAGATAAAATTCTGTTTCTATTTCTTCAATTTTTCTTAATGTTTCTCTCCTTGCAATGGGTTTGCTCTTGAATTTTTTTTTAAATAATGAACAGCAGACCAACTTCTTGCATTCATCCTGCAAGAGATTCCTTAGGAGGTCGTTGTTTCCAATCATCAGAGCAGTATTATTAGTAGTATTACAGGCTGTTGATATTTGCCCCAGAAATTCTATTATCTGTGTTTTCTATATTAAATCACATGTAGTTCATTTTATAAGATTTTTGTAATCATAGTAGAGAACTCCAACATAAGAAATGTCTATTGGAAGTTTTGAGCTTTCATATAAAATTTAAGACATCTGGACTTTCTAGCATTAAGAATGACTATTTTAAAAGCTGCTTTTAAAAGTTAAATATAAATACAGAATGTGGTTGTAAGGTTTTTTTTTCTGCCTTTTTGTCTCTAGATTACTAATTGAATGTTTATCATTTTTCCTATATAATTATACTGAATTGTATAATTGTGTACAATGAAAGATAGTATCACCAAATTAATTTAACAATTCAAGCACGACTAACAAACAGTTACTAATAAAGTTAATAATAAAAAGTTTTCATTTTTAACCTATTTATTTATTATACTTATAAATCCCTCATTTATCTATGTACTTTTTCTTGCTTGTTTTTTATATTTGGGTCTATGTATATATCTTTTCTCCTTTTCATTAAAATACTTACTAAAATAATAAAAACAATAAACTATACATAGGAGTTTAAGTATCTTATGTAAAATTTTGTTTCAGTGCTAGATAGTTACACATGTGTATTTCTGCAGGCATTCCTTGTATCACAGATTGTGTCATGGCTGAAATTGAGAAACTGGGACAGAAATATCGTGTAGCTTTAAGGTAACGGTGTAATAATTTGACTGTTCTTTGATATGATTTAATTAAAGTAAAAATATGAAAAATAAATGTTTGTCATTTATTTAGGATATAAATCCTTTTCTTTTATGTACACTGAGAGCATATGCACCAAGACAAATACTTTGTGTGTCCAATCACACTTGGCCAACAAATAAACAAAGAATCCTATACTCCATTAGGTTTTAATATTTGTTCATCACTTTGTTTTCCCATGGGTTTCAACATCACAAAGTTCTTAAAGAGAATAAGCCAATGTATAAAGCCAATGTAGTAGATCTTCCTAAATTCCTGTAGTACAGAGGCTCAGTTCTGCTTTAGCTACATTTGAAAGAATATTCATGCCTGTGCGGGAAAAAAATCTCATATATTTTTTTCTGATGCAAAGAGAAAAGGGAGAGCATTCAAAACATACAAAATAAAATATATTTCCTTCTATCTTACTTATACAATTGAGATATTTTATAGATATCACTGAATTCACAGATATTCATAAAAATAGCATTGTATTATATGACAATAAACCATTTATATTGGAAGAAAATAGGACTGTACTTTTCTTGAAAATAAATGGCAGAGAGGTGTTGTGCTTATATGAGTTCTAAAGCACTGTTTCCTAATTATTTTCAAAGCATGTGCTGTCCTTATAGAAAAGTATGTTGAATGTCTTCTGAGAAAACAGGGAACAATAAGTTTCCATCTTCAAATTATATAGCATTAAACCAGAAATTGGGATGTTCCCCCTTAAGGGTTACACTTTAATTATTTTTTAAGTCTTCCAGGACCCCAGGAGATACGTCATAAAATTGTAAGCCTTTTTTCTTAGTTTGATATAGTTGGATTACAGAAAATAGATGAATTAAGCTCTTATTTGCCTTGTTCATGAACCACATGTTTTGTCAAGAGAAAAAAATCAAATTATGTTCTCCAGAATTCCTATTTTCCTGATGGATGTATAGCAACCCATTTAATGAAGAAGAAAAAGACAAAAATGCGGGTTTTTTACAGTTTGTTTTTAATAATCTATCCTATTTTTTTTTGTTATAACTGCAGGATAGCAAAAGATCCCCGATTTGAGCGCTTGCCATGTACTCACAAAGGAACCTATGCTGATGACTGTTTGGTACAGAGGGTCACTCAGGTACATCCTATTCTATGAAATTCTCTTGCTGTTGACAAAGAGCTGCTCAATTTATTTTCATTTCAGTGATCCTCAAGAGAAGCTAATATTTAAATGGGCATTGGCCAATTAATATTTCACCTACCAGAGAGGGCCATCTAGCATACAAATAGTTTAAATAATTCATCATAGCTCTTGACAGTTCCTTTAAAAAAATGAAAATACTTGATCTGCTGTTCTTTTAACCAGATTGCCTTTTCCTCTTACAGCACAAATGTTATATAGTGGCTACTGTAGACAGAGACCTGAAGCGAAGAATACGAAAGATCCCAGGAGTACCTATAATGTATATATCCAATCACAGGTATGTGAGAAAGCATTATTTGACCAAATAAAATGTAGCTTATGATGTTGCTTTGTAATAATCTGAACGTTCAAGAGTATATTTATATATTTGTATGTATGCACGCCCACACATGCATTTGTAGACAGCAAATCAATGTAAATCAAACTACAACTCTACAAACTATATATGTGTGTGTGTGTTTGTGTGTGTGTGCGCAGGATTACATGTGTATATGAACTTTATGGCCGAACTGCATACACAGTCCTTTATGTCAGAAACATTGTGCTTAGATGACATAAAACAAGAGGTTAAATAGTAATAAAAGCCACAATACAATCACATTTATACATTAATTTGAGAAAACTATGAAACTAGCCCACATACACATATACACACAAACACACACACTCCTACACACTGGATCAGCTTTATTTCATGCCCTTATTTATTTCATATTTCTGTATTACTTAAATGTATGTTTATTTATTACATTTGTGCACTGCCTTATTCACAGTGACTCAGGATAGCTGATGGTACTGAATAAACAATAGTATATAATACTCTTTTATAATGTGTAATTTTTCCTATAATTATTTCGTAATATGTTGTTTCTTCCACTTGCTTAGCCTGAATGGTGCAGCACCTTGAACTGCTGTCTTAATTGCATAATGATAATAGGCGCTTCTAAGATTCTAAACTTGTACTGGCTTAGTACAACGAGGGAATACAGTGGATTATGTAATTTTTCAATTTTTCTCTCTGATTTTAGGTATAACATTGAGCGGATGCCTGATGATTACGGAGCTCCTCGGTTTTAAATATGATAGAAAAAGTTCCATGTTGAATTCCAGAACACTTATCGTGCTTGGAATTTAAAGTAATTTGTTAAACAAATCTCTTCCAGACAAAATGGACATTCTATTCCATGTTCTGGAATCTAATATAAACATTCGTATTGCTTGTAAATACGTTTCTGAGAATTTCTTCTTCATTATTAAGAAATTTTCTCATGGTACAGTCATTTTACAAATGTTCAATATTCAAGTGAGTATTTCTACAGGATTTATGCAAAGATTCAGACACTTGCTTAAAATTGTCAAAACACTCAATATTTTGAAATTTGGGCGCAAAGAAACCCTCTATTCCAGGGGTGGGATGCTACTAGTTTGGCCCGGTTCTGTAGAACCGGCATCTCCGAAGAGTAGCTGACACTGAACCGGTTCGCTGCGACAATCTTCTGGTCGTCTGTTTGGCCCGCCCGGGCTCTAGGCTGTTCTTTAATCTCTGCTTTTTCCTCCTCAGCTGCTTTGTGCGGCACAGCTGAGTGCCGCTCATTAGCTGGAGCAAGAAACCAATTTGTATATAAATAAAAATTTCCAAACCTCAGATAGTTGTGTTCACAGGCAGCTTATAAAGAAAAAAGTTTTTAAGTGACCTTTTGAAATATAGAAATAGAAAATAATTACAAGAACATAGGGTTTATATTTATAACATAGGGTTTATATTTATAACATAGAGTTTATAACATAGAGTTTATATTTTAGAAAATATTAAACAGTACTATAAAAATTTACATTTTCTTTCATAATACTAATAATTCAGAATTATTGAACAAAACAGACAGGTTTAGATTGTGTTTAAAAATATATTTCTGTGATGACAATAGAAGACAAAAGGGGAAAATAGAAATTAAATGTAATTGCTAAAGAAAGCTGTTTTGTTACAAGATCAGGCCTGCATGCAAAAGCAATTGCTCTTCAAAAGGCAGGTATATTTGCTGTATAATGTGCAGAGGGAAATTAAAGAATTTTTTTCCCCAAAAGCCACTGTCAGCATCTTAAAGCTATGGATTAAAAATGTCTTCCCACATCATACTCTTTTTCACAATACAAGGTATCTATAATTATTTTTTTCCTTCCTCCGCTTTCTTAGCAAGAAATGGAGCATTATATGATGGAAACTAAAATTAAAGATAGCTGCCAGAAAACAGTGTCTCCAAACTATAGTTCTTAAATGATGTCACTAATCTATTGAATTTTGAGGTGTGCAACATTCCAAAAGATTTTTCAGCATTGCCACTTAACTAAACTGCAGGTGATTTGCAGTGTCTTCCAGCAACTGTCAATGTTTTGAGATACTGTACAATTGGAGGAAGAAGTTGCAAAATACCAAAATAGTTTTTGATGATTACTAAAATTCTCTATGTAAGCCATCCTAATTGGTCAGTTAGAAAAGAAAGACTCTCGAATCCATTATTAATGAACATACACTTTAGTAAAGCCACGTGGTTACAACAGAAGCAATGCCGAATCTGGGATTTTTGCATATGGTTAACTTTTCCCTTGTTCCCACCTTCTCCCTGGTTATTTTTGAGCATCCAATTAAATTCTAACAAATTGTTTAGGTAACAGTCCCTGACTTCGCAGGCTGGATAGTTCTGCATTCCATAATGTGACCTTGGAATGGCCAGCAGCTCACATGAGACAGCACAGTGCATAGTTTTGATTCCTCTCATGCTAGTCTGCCCACTATCCTACTCCACAGCACCTCTTTTCCCCGCTGAGTATGGCAGGCTGGGAGCAAGTGAAAAATGGCATAGCAAGATGACAGTCCTGACACTCTGCCTCAGCATGAAATAAATACCCAGGTAGTACTAAACCTGATTTAAATTGGGAGAAAAGAGATGAGTGTATTTTCCAATCTTTATCCTGGTGACCTCCCACCCTATATCTAACTCAAGATTATGCCAACAAATTAGGCTTAGTTATTCACTTAAGTTCTGCTCAGATGGAAAGCATCTTTGTAATTCTTTAGCAGCAAAGAACAATTATGGATCTTTGTTATAGTAGGTGTACATTGCATCCTGTATTGGTGTATATGGTAAGGACCATAAGCAGGAAATGCTACAATATTCACTGAGGGATTTACATAGATTACGTTGGATAGTCCTTGACTTACGACCATATTTGAGCCCAAAATTTGGTATGAGAAATTTGTTAAGTGAGTTTTGCCCCATTTTACGACTTGGCACATTTGTTAACTGAATCACTGCAGTTGTTAAATTAGTAACACCATTGTTAAGTGAATCCGGTTTCCCCATTAACTTTGCATGTCAGAGGGTCACAAAAGGTGATCACATGACCCTGGGACACTTCAACTGTCATAAATGTGAGTCAGTTGTCAAGCATACAAATATAAATCATGGTCATGGAGATGCTGTAATGATAGTAAGTCTGAAAATGGTCATGTCACTTTTTTCAATGCCATAACTTCAAACAGTCACTAAATGAACTGTTGTAAATCGAGGACTACCTGTGATGACCCGGGGCGTGACACAAAAATAACACAGTCACAAAAGTAGAATAAATTCCCTTTAATGCCTCCAACTTGGGCCCCAACGTCCAATTATCCTCGGCTTGATATCAAACTCTTCCAAAAAACAGTCTACGAAGAAAGTAAATTCAGTCCGAACCAAAAGTAAAGATAATTAGAAATTTAAAAACCCAACACAAACCACACTGGAGTCATTAACATGGCAGGCCAGAATAATAAATTGCAGGCTTCCACAAGATAACGCAGCAACCACAGTTGAGAAGAGCCAAAACTCAAAACTCAGCCTTCCATCCTCTCAGGGTAGGTAAATTGAGGACCCAAGATTGTTGGGGGCAATTAGCTGACCTTGTAAAAATGCCGCTTAGTAATAAGCAGGCATATACAATGGAATGAAGGCTATTGCTGAGCACACTGGGTTGTATCCCAGAAATTGTAAGCCGCCCTGAGTCTTCGGAGAAGGGCGGCATATAAATGTAATTAAAAAAAAAAAAATAAGCCTCGACCAAGATAAAGCACGCTTTTCTTCCAGCAAAGAGCTATTTAAAATGCCCCACTTATATCCTGTTCTCCCAGCTGCAACTAATGAAAGGGATCAGGGCCTTTTCCTCTCCCACAAGACACGTTGCTCCCTTCTCCGTTCCTCCCTGTGTGCCCTAGGATGTAGAGGAGATGGCCCTGGGTCTTCCTCTGCCCAGCTGGACTGTGCTCTTCCCCCGTTTCTTCCACAGCCACCGGAGCCACATTCCCACTCCCTGTCGGTTCCTCAATCTCCCCCTCAGAGTTACACTCCAACAAGGGCATGACACTACCTGGATTTAGCAACTAGAGAACAAGTTGCTGGACCACACACACACTTTTTAATTTTATTTTGCACAAACAATCCATCTTCCATTTAAACTGTGTGTAGTCTGGGTACAAATATCTTATGCAATAACAATTACAGTTTATACATATTGCTTACTTTAGTATTGGTACTCTATTCTTAATACTGATATACATAATATATCTAATTGTTATAACAATCCCCATCTTAACATTTAATTCTATTCACGTTTACTATTTTTCACGAATCTTTTTGAATTTCTAACTTCCATATTTATTCTCTAGCCATTGATAAAATAATTCCCATATCATATAATATTCAGTTTGTTTCTTCTCTTTAATTGCAAGTGTTAGTCTATTCATTTCGGCACTTTTCCAGTTTTGTACAAATACAATTCTAGCTGCAGTTAATATATGAATAATTAAATATGATTTCTCTTTACTATAAGTTTCATGTATAATCCCCAACAGAAATATTTCAGGTTTTAAATCAGTATGTTGCTTATTATCTTTTCCAACCACAATTTTATCAAATATCTTTTGGATTCTATGCATGCCCACCACATATGATAATATGATCCAGGTGTGTGGTGGCATTTGCAACATTTAGCTGATTTATCTTTAAACATCCTTGCCAAACTTGCTGGTGCAAAATGCCATCATATAAAAACATATAAATTTTCTTTGTATGCAGTTGATATTGTTAGTTTATAGTTTCTATCCTACAGTTTCTGCCATTTGTCTAATTCTGTAGTACAACCAAATTTTTTTGCCCATGCTATCATTGTCTCCTGTTCTTCCAATATAATACCCAATAGATAACTATACAGTTTTTTTCCAATTTTACTTCTGTTTCTGTTAGTATTTTATCAAATTCTGTCAATTCTTTATAGAAACCATCTAATTTAGCATCTTTTTCCTATCTAGACTGTATTTCCACATATGAATACCAAATCATATTTATTTTTATTTATTTATTATTTGGTCTTATATGCCACCCTCTCTCCTGAAGGACTCAGGGCGGCTCACATAAAAAAACAACCATACAAATACAAAAGTTAAAATGGAATTAAACCAAATTCGACCAAATAATCATTAAAACCCATTTACAAACATTTAAAAATATTGAAACACCCCCACCCTTAGTCCAGGCCGGTCTGTTCGAATAACCAAGTCTTTAGGCCACGATGAAAGGAGCAAAGGTCGGGCCAGTCGTAGCTCCAGGGGAAGCTGGTTCCACAAAGTGGGCGCCCCCACAGAGAAGGCCCTCCCCTAGGGACTGCCAGTCGGCCCTCCCCCTAGGGACCGCCAGTTGGCCCTCCCCCAACTGGACCACCCTAGGGACTGCCAGTCGGCCCTCCCCCTAGGGACCGCCAGTCGACTGCCAGTTGATATCCCTTGCTCATTTAATTCTTGTTTAGTTTTGAGCTCACCCTTTTAATTCAAAATACCTTTGTATCTGACAATATTTCCCATATTAATAATGTTTGGATGAATGAGTGCTTCCATTGTCAAAAGCCAAACTGGTATCTTCAAGTAGTGCTGTTCTCTAATTTTCTCCCATATTAACAATAAAGCGTTTTTTATATAATGTCTTTGAAAGTATCCATGTATCTTGCTTTTCCCATACCATAAGAAGGCATGCCAACCTAAATGTAAATCATGTCCCTCCAGAGTCAACAATCTTGTATTCCTCAATACAATCCATTCTTTCATCCAAGTTAACACCGCAGCCTGGTAATATAATTCCCAGTTAGGTAGTCCAAACCCTCCTCTAGTTCTTATGTCTTGTAGCATTTTTAAGTTAATTCTTGCTTCTTATTATTACCTTTATTGTCAGAGTACAACATGTGTACAATGAAATTGGCTGAGCCTCCCTTCATGCACATACACCCAACACAACTCACAGTGAGGACAGAAGTCCCTAACCCAGTCCCAATCTTATTACACTATGTGACCTTGTTGCACAACGCGCCAGCCCCACAAGTCTATCATACTATGTTGACATGAAGTTATTTTCCATTCAGAAATGATCTGGATATCTAATCTCTTTATTAACTCTTTTTTCTGCTTCTCTGTGACATTTTTTCACTAAAATTTTAGTTTTTTCTCTGTTTTCAAACCTGCCACTTTGCCATACTCCTCTTTTTTATTAGGTTAGGTCCTGTTTCTAGTGGATCTTCTAGGATAAAAACTAAATTATCTGCAAATGCCTGTAGTTTATATTTTTCCTTTTTTATCTCCATACCTTTAATCTCAATATATTGTCTGATATTTCTATTTAGTACTTCTACTGTCGATATAAATAATAGTTGTGACAAGGGGCATCCTTGTCTTGTTCCCTTCTCAATGTTAACCTTTTCAGTCATATCCCCATTTACCATCACCTTTGTGGTTTGTTTATAATATATTGCCTTAATCATCTTAATAAATCTCTCCCTGAATTCCATTTCTTTCAATTGTGCTAGCATAAATTGCCAGTTCACATTATCAAATGCCTTCTGTGCATCTAGGTAGATAAATGTCATTTGCTTCTCTGGGTGCTTCATAATATTCCAAAGTGTTCAAAATTATTTTCATATTATTTGTCTCTTAGGTTAAAAGTCATTTTGGTCTGAAGGTATACATTGATTTAAAATATCTTCAGTCTTTCTGAAATTATTGAAGCAAATATTTTATAGTCAGCATTCAATAAAGGTATCGGTCTATAGTTTTTATCCATTGCAGGTCTGAATCTTCTATAGGTATGCTTCCATTCGACCACACCAGTGGTGGGATTCAAATTTTTTTACTACTGGTTCTGTGGGCATGGCTTAGTGGGCGGGGCACGGGAAGAATACTGTAAAATCTCCAGTCAGAGGTGGTATTTCCTGGTTCTCCGAACTACTCAAAATTTTCGCTACTGGTTCTCCAGAAGTGGTCAGAACTTGCTGAATACCACCTCTGGACCACAAGTATTCTTTATGTCAACCAGCATTTTGCAGAACAAGTTTTCAACATGCCTATAATCAGACCTGAAAAAAGATCATATGAAGCATTTATTATGTGAGCGAAATTAAGTTATTTAATGTGCGGCAATAAAGTTACTCAGTTTCTTTTGATATAGAATCCCACCTCTATGCTTTTGAACGGAAATCAGTCGCGAGCACCAACGACGTACTTGTATCGTCATTCCCTTAGCTTAGTTCTGAGCCGGAGACGCTCTCGTTTAAAGGAAGTTGCATCTCTATGACCGGAGCGCGTTAGGCATTTTGGTACGCAGGCGTAGAAGAGCGCACGCACCTCCGTCGCTACTGCGGCCTACGGAGGCCCGCGTTTTGTCCAGCCGACGCCTCGGAGACCCGTTTCTCGGCTCTATGTTCCCGACGTGGGGTCTGTATGGGGCAACCCCCGGGCCTTATCCACCGCCCCCTACAATGCTGTTGCCGCCGCCGCCTTTGCCGGGCGTGATGCCTACCACCATGCCGCCGCCGCCTCAGATCCCGGTAGTCCCGCCGCCTGTTTTAGGTAGTTACGCGGGCAGTTCGGCGACTACCAGCGCTGCCGGGACTGGGGGATTTCTGAGTCTCCAGGAACAGCACCTGGTCCAGCTGCAGCAGCTCCAGCAGATGCACCAGAAGCAGTTGCAATCGGTGTTGTTAGGGGGGCCCCCTCCGCCCGGCCCGCCTCCCCCGAATATGCCCCCTCCTCTGCCCTCTGTCGCCAATACTTCCTGGCAGCCGCCGATACCCGCCGGACCGCCGCCCACGCGGAGTTACCAGAAACAATTCAAACACCGCGATCCCCTTCCTCCCCCTTTGCCTCGGGAATCCCAGTTCCGAAATCCCCCGATGCCGCCGCTTTCATCTACAGATGAGGTTGCGGAGTCATCGCAGCCCCGCAAGGAGTGGGAGCCCCTGGTTCCTTCGGCCAGTCCTCGCATGGATATGGGCATGGATATGGACATGGATCTGTCTTCACCCCCGCAATCGCCTTCCCAGACTTTCATGCCCCAGTTAGAAGTTGATCCCTATGTACCCCCGCCTCTGCCAGCCCAGAGTCAGATCCCACCCCCGCAGGCTTACCAGCCCCATTTGCCCTTGTCTCAGGCAGTTCCCAAGACATTTTCAGACCACCCTCCTTCAGCTGTTTCTCAGCCTTACCCAAACCAGCCCAAAACTTATCAAACCAACTTCCAGTCGGCCTCCCAGCTAGGCCAGCCCATTGCAACATCAGCCCCCAGCCCGACTCCCACTTCCCTTCATCCCAGATTACTCAAGGCTTCGAACCACCAGAATTAAGACTGAGCAGTGGCCCAGAGAAAGAGTGTGAGCAACAGCAAAGTAGCTCAGTTGCAGATCTATCCACAATGACCCCCCAGGTAAGGATTAGGTAACCATTGCAATTTGTTTCTGAACTACAAAAGCTTTTTCCTTATTTAATTAATGCTCTAACTGGGAGATGTGTGTGCATATAGCAGTAGGAGAAAATGTTACAGTGGCTTTTATTATAAATGGGGAGGAAGGCATTAAATGCTTAAGTGAGATTCCACAAAGGCCAAACTTTCATATGCTATTTGTGGAGTCCTTGGCGCCCCCTAACTTTGGTTGTTTTACTTGCAAACATTTCATTGTTCAGCTAGATAAAATCAGTACTCTAGTTGCACTAATCTATTACAGTGCTCTGATGTCACTGATCATTGCCCTGATGGTACAATTAGGGCACTGATAAAACATATTCAAGAAAAAACCAAGCTCACAAACCACCAAGGACTCAACCCTGAGGTACATATATTCTCTTCTTTTGGATATACTGTTTGCTCAGTGGTTACCAGACTCTTTCAATAGCATGGCCTCAATTTTGGAATAACCTGATAATAATAATACCTGACATATATACTGTGCTGTGTTTGGGGAGGGGAGGGTTCTTGTACTATGAATACTTTTTCATTTTCAGGCTTTATTTTTATCCTGCCTTTATTATTTGTCGAGCCCCAATCCAGGGCTCACCATACCTGGGGTGGGGAGGAGACAAAGCAAAATAGCCGCACACCAGCAAGAGGACAGAATGGCGGAGAACCTGAGTGCTAGGGCGGCTGGACTTCCAGGTGCCATAACCCACTGCCACTCATCTGTGGGCTGTGAGCACTGACTTTCTCTCAGCGTTTGTAAATAACTCAAGGCAGCAAACATGTCTAATATTTCTTCCTTCTATTTTCCTAGTCCTTGGAGGCTAAATGTTCCTGGACGTGGAAGAACCAGCTCACAAAAATGGTGGGCTGTGGGTTTTAGGGTCCCCTGTGTCTAGTCGTTTGCCATCTTTAACTCTGGCTGGGATGACACTCTTAACCATTGGCTCCATCATGATGAGAGGTGGTAGCTGTGGCCATGAGGGCCTTTGTACAAATATCAGTTTGCTCTGTAGTTTAATTTACTTCATTGTCATTGCACCTCGTACAACAAAATTAAATGCCATCTTCAGTGTACATTTTAACTATAAAAATAAAACACAAACACACATCCTTCACATTCTATACAATTGAATTGAAAACTCGATATTGCATTAATATTGCACTATACCAGTGGTGGCGAACCTTTTCGGCACTGAGTGCTGAAACGGGTGTACGCACACCGGAAACCAGAAGAGTAGCTCCCCGACGCACACATGCGGGAGTGCTGGAAACCGGCACGCACATGCATGCCAGCCACCTGGTCTTCCGGTTTCTAACGCGCAGCTGGCTGGTGCACGCATGGACACCATAGAGCTGCTCTTCCAGTTTCCAGCGCTCCCAGAAGACCAGCTGGCTGGCACGCATGCATGCACCGGAACCCGGAAGAGCAACAGGTGACACATCCGGCATGCATGGCATAGATTCGCCATCACGGCACTATACAGTAGAATTCAGTATAGTTACTGTCCTGGGATAGAAGCTGTTTTTCAGCCTATTTGTCCTCGTTTTTATTATCCTGTACTGTCTACCAAATGGTAATAGTTCAAAAAAAGGGTGCCCAGGATGAGATGGATCTTTGAGAATGTTTTGAGCTTTCTTAAGGCAGTGGGAGCTATAAAGCTTTTTCAAAGATGGGGGGAGAGGGCAACTAATGATCCTCTGGGCAATGACATTAACCCTCTGGAATGCTGTCCTAATTGCCACTGTGCAATTGACAAACCATACAGAGGTGCAGTAAGTTAAAATACTCCATGGTTCAGCGGTAGAAGGTCACCAACGGTTTTTCATTCAGTTGTTTCCTGAGAAGTCTCAGGCAGTATAATTCTGCTGGGTCCTTTTGTCCAATGTTGCAATGTGAGTGGCTATGTCAGGTCCTCTTTTATGGTAACACCCAGAAACTTAAAACTGGCCACTTGCTCCACTCGGTCTCCACTGATAAGCAAGGGCTGGATGTCTGATCTATTCCTTCTATAGTCCACTGTAAGCTCTTCGGTCTTATTGGTGTTGAGGGCCAAGTTATTGTCTCTACACCATGAAAGCAACCAGTCCACCTCATCTCAGTAGGCAGACTCATCCCACCCGGAGATGAGTCCCACCACTGTTGTGTCATGCAAATTTAGTAATAGTATTACTAGCGTGAGTGGGAATGCAGTCATGCACATAAAGAGTATAGAGTAAAGGACTCAACACGCAACCCTGTGGTGTACCAGTGTTAAGAATAAGTTCATTTATGTAGATTAGGAGGCCTTGCTCACATTCATTAATGCACTCATGCCTTAGTCACCTCCCAATTGGACTATTGCAATGCATTCTCTATAAGGCTATCTTGAAGAACATTTGAAAGCTAAGTTGCTTCAGAATGCTGGACAGGTAGTAGTGACTGCATGGTGATATGCCCATGTAACATTGTTAGCGTGTAGGCTTTGGGAACAATACAAGGTATTGGTGTCACTTTTAAAGTCCTACAATGCATGGGACCAGGTTACTTGTGGGACTGCCTATCCCAAATGTTTTTATCCATCCTATTATCTCTTGACAGAATAGATAGGCTCTGGATCCCCTCAATGGAGCAATACCACTTGATGGAGCCTCAGAACTGTAGATTTTACGTTATGGTATTCGTCTTATGGAACAGCTCCTCCACAGAAATATAGATTAACCCCAAATCTGTTGGCTTTTAGGAAACCAGTGGAGATCTGGCTTTCCCAGTGAAAATAAGACACTGGGGCTAGAATGTTGATGGAGCTGGCATGAGGGTTTGATGGAAAATGTTATGAATTTCATTTGGGCTCATTGTTATTTTAAATGCTTTTTTGTTTTAGTATACTGTGTTTTATTCACTGCCTACATTTTCTTCTAATAGAAGGACATCCATACAAGTTTGTTTATAAATCAAATAAATGCATTGAAAAGAGCTATTTTATTTATACTGTACAATATTTTATACTGTAAAAATTGTGAAGTAGGCATAAGAATCAAATAAGAGATTGTGCAGAAATTGAATCTTAGAAATCATTCTGTCTGGCTGCTTTAAGAGAACAAAGTCATACTGTTAATAGCTGAGGAAATTGTACACAGCTAGTCCTCATTTATTGACCCTAATTGGAACTAGAATTTCTGTCACTAAGCGAAATCATTGTTAAGCAAAACAGCATGTGTCCATGCTGCTTAGCCACTGCCTTGCGCAAACTCCCCAATAATTTACAGTGATGAACTTGGGAGACAAGGAGAAGAGACTCAGTCAAGGGAACAGTCAGATTAAAAGGCAGCTTAGCTCACAGCAGGAATGTGGGAAGGGCAAATGGCTCAGAAGGTGCCCTGGGTGCGTAGTTGTTGGGATTTAAGAAAGAATGAGGCAGGGAAAGAAAGGTGCTTTCAGACTTGCACAATTTTATTAGTATAACTACAGGCGATCCATGCTTACCTATCACTCGTTACCACAGCGCTGAAAAAGAATCTGGTGGGCAGTTCAGCCAAGGCCTCATTTGCAGCATAGAACAAGATGAAAGTCTTGAACTACTGTATGTTGCTTCTATACAGCCCCTCTCTGTGCACCAGTTCCAGGGTACCCTTTGGTTTTCCAAGAAACTTTCCACTTGGAGGGACCCAGGTAGCATGCCTTTTTCACTGTCTGTAACCTCATTGCCCCCGAGGTAAGGATGGCCTCATGTTTGTTAGCCTTACGGAAGATCTTTAAAACAACCCCAAACTTTGTGGCTTGCTCCACTGGAAGGGAGGAGAGAGCAACTTGGCTGCTTGAATGGTGGGCAGGTGTGCACGCAGCCTTGCATGAATGGTGGGCCAGCATGCACACACACAACGTGATTTACACGAGTGGCAGGCCAGCATCATGTGTTGGTGGTCTAGCTACATAAATATGCTAAATAAATAAAACAAATTTCACAATGCAACTTTAGTTGTGGGGGGCTGACTTTTTAATGCTTCAAGTCAGTGTTGACCTTCTGTAACTGCCTGGAGTAGTCCCTGCTGTTTTCTTGGCAAGATTTTTGGAAGCAAAGATAACACAGCCTTCTTCCCAGAGAGAGATTGACTGGCTCAAGGTCACCAAACTGGCTTTGTGCCTAAGTCAGGACTAGAACTCATGTCTTCTGGCTGTTTTATAATAAATACCATAGCTTTCTTCAGATTCTAGGATATTCTGCTTCTCTATGAAACTGATATACTTCTACTTATTATAGGAACAGCAGCAATATTGGTATCAACAGCATCTACTTACTCTTCAGCAAAGGGCAAAAGCACATGCATTGGGACAGCAACAGCCACCTGTTGTGAATGATGCCCCTGAACAGAGAAAAGAAGAAAGAGAAACATCTGTTTCTAGTGGCCTTTCTGAACCCAATTTGAATTATGCTCCCAAGTTACCACATCCAAAAGATGAAGAGCCTCCTGTGTCATCTGTTGAACTTAAGGTATGCTATTCACAGAAGTGTCACTATACCTAAGTGTTCATTGATAAAGATTTCCCTCTTTTATTGATTTCAGGTATTTCAATGTATTTTTTATTAATGGAAGAATGGTTAGTAAATCCTTTTGGGGGGGGGCTCAAAAGTTGCAGCAAGAGTAGGCAACTGGCAGTTCCAGTCTTCTTCTTTGGGCTCCCTTCAGCATGTCCTGATTAATGTTGCTGAGATTTATGGTAACATTTTTCATAATTTTGAGACATCAAACAGAAAACTACAATATGAGTCCTATACTAGTCTCAACAGAGTTTTAAAACAAATATTAAGACTCCCAAACTCCCTCTCCAAAGCAAGAGAAAGGCCTATCTTTGCATCGTTCCCCATCATTTCTGTTCTCACCATGATACATTACATATTACTAGAAATGACCTAGGTTAAGCAACAGCAAAATGATACGTTTGTGGATGACACCTAGGATGTAACATTAATTAGTCTTTCTTTGATTTTTAAAAATATTTTTAATCTTTGTTTTTCATTGGAATTCTAAACACTGATTGAAAAAAATTAGTATGTCTGATTCCTTCTACTCTAGCTAAACATTGAACCTCCAGAAGATCCTGAAGAAAGCTTGAGATTACAGCAGCTACAGGCAGCAGCAACACAATGGCAGCAACATCCACAACAAAGAGTGGGTTTCCAATATCAAAGAATAATGCAAAAACATTCACAGTTGCAACAAATTTTACAACGCTATCAACAGATTATACAGCAGCCATTACATTTGTCAGTAAGTTTTTTTATTTTTTATTTATTTATTTTGTCAAAGGATTTTAAGATAACAGGTATAAGTATAAACATAGTTATGAATACATGAAATGGATACATAATAGAAAAATAAACAATAGGACAGGGATGGTAGGCACGTTGATGCGCTTATGCACGCCTTCTACAGACCTCTTAGGAAAGGGGTGAGGTCAATAGTAGACAGTCTAAGGTTAAAGTTTTTGGGGTTTGGGGAAGAAACCACAGAGTCAGGTAGAGTATTCCAGATATTCACCACTCTGTTGCTGAAGTTGTATTTCCTGCAATCAAGTTTGGTGCGGTTTACCTTGGGTTTGTATCTATTGTATCTATCTATTGTATTGTTATGATTGAAGCTGAAGTATTCATTGACAGGTAGGACATTGCAATATATCATTTTATGTACTATACTTAGATCGGACCGAAGGCGGCATAGTTCTAGATTTTCTGGGCCTAGAATTTCCAGTCTGGTGGCATAAGGTATTCTGCAACGAGTAGAGGAGTAGAGAACTCTCCTTGTGAAGTATTCCTGGACTTTCTCAACTGTTTTAATATCAGATACGTAATGCGGGTTCCAGACTGATGAGCTGTATTCGAGTATTGGTCTAGCAAATGTTTTGTATTCTCTAGTTAGTAGTGTGATATTACCAGAGGAAAAGCTACGCAGGATTAGGTTAACAACTCTTAATGCCTTTTTGGCTATGTAGCTACAGTGGGCTCTAGCACTTAGATCATTAGAGATGAGTACTCCAAGTTCCTTGACAGAGTTTGGATCATCAACAAGGTGTTGATTGTTCAGCTTGTATTTTATTTTCTGATTTTTTTTTTTTTTTTGCCAATATGTAAGACAGAGCATTTATTAGTTGAGATTTGAAGGTACCATTTGTTTGACCATTCTGATACATAGTCGAGGTCTTTTTGAAGGGTAGCAGTATTGTCTGTGGTGTTGAATAGCTTTACATAATCAGTGAAAAAAACGCAGTTGCTCTTAATATGATCACAGAGGTCATTTATGTAGAGTATGAAGAGAGTTGGTCCTAGAACACTGCCTTGGGGGACACCACTGTTGACATGTACAGGATTTGATAGGACGCTCCCAATTTTGACCATTTGTTGTCTGTTTGACAGGAATGCTTCTATCCAGTTATGCAGGAGTCCAGAGATACCATAAGATTTTAGTTTTAGGAGTAGTTTGTCATGTACCACTGAATCAAAGGCTTTACAGAAGTCTATGTAGATTGCATCTATTGCTTTGCTCTGATTGAGTTGTGTAGTCCATATGTTTTTGCAGTGTAAGAGTTGCAGATTACAGGATAGTTTTTTTCTGAAACCAAATTGTTTATTAGAGAGTAGGTTGTTTGTCTCTAAGTGGAGGATAATGGATTGGTTAATAATTGATTCCATGACTTTACAGGTGAAGCAGCATAAAAAGATTGGTCTGTAATTTTCAACTAGGCTGGTGTCTCCCTTTTTGAAGATGGGGATGACCATGGCCAGTGACCATAGGTTTGGCAAGGAGCTGGTCCTGAAAGATTTTTCAAAGATTATGCTTAGAGGTTCAGCTATGGCAGTGGATAGTTTTTTTAAGAAGTAGGCACATATTCCATCCGGTCCAATAGATAGAGATGGTTTTAGATTGCGTAGTGCTTTTTCAACATTGTCTTCTGTAAAATCGATATGTATTAGATCATTGTAGTTGTCTGTGGTTCTACTAGGAAATATTGGGCATGATCCATTACAAATACTGAGCCAAAGAATGTGTTAAAGAGGTTGGCTTTAATGGTGTTATCGTTGCAGTCTTTACCATTAGGTCTTTTCAGGGGTGGGATGGACCTTGAGTCTTTTAGTTTGTTGCTTACAAAATTGTAGAAAACGCAGGTGGAATTGGTGTGTAGAAGGTTTTCCTCTTGTTTAATGTGATAATCGGTGCATTCGGTCTTTATCTGGTGGCATAAATTTTTGTATCGGCTTTTGAAGTTGGCAGCGTGACCAGATTTGTTTTTCCGCCAAAGTGATTTCTTTTTGGATTGAAGCTTTCTTATTGTTATGGGTAATTTGTTTTTTCTGGTTTTGGGAGTTGTTATTGGTACATATAGTTTGATGACTCTTTTGACTTCAAGTAAAAATACATTGTAATGGTCTTCAACAGTATTGCATCCAGTGAATAGAAGTTGCCAATCAAGAGATGAGAGATCGTTGTCTATAAGATCATAGTTGCCTTTTTCGAAGTTATAATTGGGGATCACGTTGTTGTGATGATTTTTGTGTGGACGTATGTTGAGGCAAAAGTCAATCATGTTGTGGTCACTGTTGGAAAAGGGTTCTTTAATTTGTATTCCGTAAATTGAATTCAAACTATTGCAGAAGATAAGATCAAGGGAGTTGTTAAGTCTAGTATTGTTGGTTACTAGTTGTTCCAGTCCCAGATTTGTTATAGCATTGTAGAAGGTTGCATGTACGGGTTCAGTTTTACATTCGTTTAGGGTCCAGTTAATATGAGGTAGATTGAGGTCACCAAGAAACATAAAAGCATGTGGCCAGTTGTTTAAAACAATATAATGTACTTACTTCCAAATAAGTAAAATTGTTATTGGCTTTTGTTTTGTCCTTTGGAGTTAGTGTTGATTCCTGGCTACTGCCTGAAAAGTTTCTAGCAGTTTTCTTGATAAGATTTCAGAAGTGCCATTTCCTGCCTTTTAAAGCTGAGAGAGAATGACTGGCCCAAGATCAGCCATCTGGCTTCATACCTAAAGCAGTACTCACAGTCAGTTTCCAGTTCAATCACTATATCAAACTGGTTCTTGAGTGAAATTGCTGCTATATTTTAATTATGAAATACAGCTTAATAGTTATTTATTGTTTTATTTATTCTTCATAGTTTCTTTTCCTGTATCTAGGTACACACAATATGTCACCCCTCTGCTATCTTGGATCTCAGTTCACATAATCCCACATCAATATGGTTATTTCAGACTGAAATTTATGGGAATTGAATTTTAGCACGAATGCTGACAACATATTTGCCTAACGGTGAAATGTTAATGTTTTTGTTCTTATTCTAGAAATTATACATCAATCTTAGAAGTAACACAACTGATATTAATTCCTAAGAACCACTTCCTAAGAAAAGGAAACTAAAACACTTTTTACTAGAAAATAGTAATAAATTGTTGTTTAAAACAATGAAATTGCGGAAAGTATGAAATTTTATTTAAGTTTAAAATGATATGCTGATACATTAGGATAACTGTGAGTACAGATCATAGACTTTAAAAAAATCCAAACACATAGTATCTTCATTATTACTTCCTTTTCTTGACAGACAGCAACAACAGAGATGCAGTTACAACATTATGAGACTCAGAATAAACAATTCCAGCCACTTTACAAAGAGTGGGAACGTGAGTTTCAGCAGTGGCAGGATCAACTTCAGACCTATCCTCACAAAGACCAGCTTCATGAGTGTGAGAAACAGTGGAAAGTGTGGCAGGGACAAATGAAAGCCACTTACACTCACCTTCAGGAGAAGGTGAAGTCTTTTCAAAACCTGAATACTCAGTGTCCTGGGAGCACGTTTCCATTTTCTCCATATTCTCAAACAGTGCAAAGTAGCATGCCTGTTTTACCTGCAGCTATACTTCCTCCATCAACTCCTGGATTTTCTGCTGGCCCAGCAGCATCTGACATGAGTGTTTCAAAAGAATCTGGACCTAAGAGCACTCAAACCACAGAAACAAGACCAACCCTATTTCCTACTCCAAATTCTTTTTCTTTTAAAGTCAGTGAATTACTTTCCAGTTCTCAGGTGACAGAAGGAGTCAGGCCAGCTCTTCTTCCTACCCCTTCATCTGGTTCTTTCACACCCAACACAGAAGATTCTTCTACTACTTCCCAGAGCACGGAGGCGAGGCCAACTTTGTTTTCTACTCCTACCTCTTTTACATTTAAAGTTACAGAGTCAGCTCCCACTTCTCAAAACACAGAAACCGCTAGACCAGGTCTTCTTCCTACCCCTACTACTACTACTACATTTACTTTCAAAGCAACTGAATCTCCTGCTACCTCCCAGACCATGGAGACAACCAGACCAGCTCTGCTTCCTACCCCTACCCATAGTTCCTTTCCTTTTAAAAATAGTGATTCATCTGTCATCCTGCAGACAACTGAAACAACTAGACCAGCTTTGCTTCCTACTCCTACTTCTGCTTCTGCTTTTTCATTTAAGGTTAATGATTCAAATGCAGCTACCCAAGTCGCTGAAACCAACAGGCCAGCCCTTCTTCCTACCCCTTCCCCTGGTTCTTTTTCTTACACTGATACATCAGCCACTTTGCCTTATTCAAGTGTGACAGCATCTGCTAGCTCTTCAGACCAAGGTGATTCTTATGCTCCTCTAGGCAAACAGGCAGTGGCATTTGGGTCAGCCTCATCTGACCATGCTGCCGTAAAAGTGAACTTAGAATCTGCAATAGCTTCATCATCTGCATCCACCACTACTATCACTACCACCACTGCTTATCAGAACAGATCATTGAGGCCATCTGGGTTTCCTGATACCCCCAGGGCACCACGCTATGAAGGGCCCAAGGGCCCAAGGTAGGTATTCTTTTTGTTTTATTTTTACTTGACAGATCCTATATTGTATACATTTAGAGATGTAATATGCTTATAGAGATAAGAATATGCTTATCTGATAATCACATTGACTGATCTGATTATATTAACGATTGTACATCCCCCCCCAAGTCACTTCTCATGAGATGGGCTGCTAATTAAATTTGATTAATATTCACTGCCACATACCCACCTTGCCAAATATGCTTTACATATATACACTTTAGACATCCCTAAATAATTTAGGAAACTATTCTTCCAGGTACTCTTGTTTACTTCTGATAATAAAGGATGCTTCTTGAAACAGGGTTATGAGGTCAGGAGTAATGAGGGTGAAGGTTCATTGTCCAAGCTTGTGGGTTGCTTTCTGAACATTTCTTTACAAGGCTAGGTAACATCTTCAGTGGAGTTTAGAACAGTTTTCAGTCTTCTGTTTATAAGGGTTTCAGGTGTGGGTGCATCAAGTGAGGGTCTTATGATGGGTCAGGTATGTGTCATCAGAGTTTTGTGATGGATCTTGTGATAGGGAGGTTACATCAGGTCAGGGTCACTGAGAAGTGAACTGGTGGAGGGAAATTGTGTGGGTTAGTTGAGGGCCGATGCTGTCTCTGGTTGACTGTGTGGTTGATTTGGATTCTGAGGGGTTCATAGACTGCCTGTAGGTCAGTGTATTTGTTGATGGAATTGCTTATGGAGTGCCAGGCTTTGATGAACTTACTAATGTGGTGGGTGGTAGCATGGCCAATGATTTTTGTGTCACTCCAATCAAACTGGCTCTCTTTGGTCTGCTGGCTCAGTTTGGTGTCAAGGTGCAAGGTGCTGGTGTTAACCTATAAAGGCCTTCATGGCATTGGACCGGGGTATTTGCAGCAAACCCTGCTGCCGATAACAGCTTCCCGACGACCCATGTGCTCCCACCGGCAGGGCCTGCTCAGGGTGCCGTCAGCCAGACAATGCTGGCTGGCGGCTCCCAGGGGTAGGGCCTTCTCTGTGGGGGCACCCACCCTTTGGAACCAGCTACCCCTGGAGCTCCAGGTGGCCCCTGACCTCCGATCCTTCCACCGTGGCCTGAAAACTTGGCTGTTCCAACAAGCCTACCCGCACTGATGGAGGGGGGAGGGTTTTTTAGTGTTGTTTTAAATACAATTAATTTATGAGGTTTGGGGTTTAATTATTTTTTAATATTTCTAGTGTGTTGTTTTTAGCATTGTAAGCTGTCCTGAGTCCTTAGGGAGATAGGGTGGCATATAAATCTCATAAATAAAATAAATAAATAAAATAAATGTGGGAACAGATTAAGGATTTCAGATTGTGATGTTTGACTGTCACCCGGTGTTCGGAGATCCTGTTTTTTAATTGACATGATGTTTGTCTCAAGTAGAATTGGTTGCAATGGTTACAGTTGATTATGTAGATTACATTGTTTCTTTCATCTTTCTGTATCTTGTCTTTGGTTCTGGATAATTCCTGGCAGAGCATGGCTGTGGGTTTGAGGGCTATTGCTATTCCTAGGCGTTGGAGAATTCTGGCTGTCATTTCCGACACCTCTTTTGTGTATGGTAAGATTAGCTTTTGCGTGCTTGTTAGCTGTGTAGTGTGTTGTGGTTTGGTTGCTGTGTGTCAGAATATTAAGTTTTTTGGATAGCCATTATGGAGAAAGATATCAAGCAGCTGTTTCTCTTCCACTTTTCTTAGTGTTGTGGTACTACAGTGTGTCGCCCTTCTGAAGAGGGTCTGGACACAGCTGCTATTGTGCGCAGTGAGGCGGTTGCAAGGGTGGGCTTCAGCTGGTTTGGGCCGGTTCAAGTGAAGCAGATATTAATTTTACGTCTGGTTCAGCGAACTAGTAGTTCCAATGACGGGCTGGCCCTGCCCCTCCCAGGAGTCCCCACACGGCCCATTTTGGATCCCAGGTAAATGCAGAGGGCACGTGGAGCCCAGGGAGGTGGAAAATGGGCCCTCCACAGCCCATTTTCACTCCCATGATGGTGCAGGAGGCCAACTAAGTCACGCCCACCATGGTCATGCCCATCCAGCAACCAGGCAGAGAACCGGTTGTTAAATTATTTGAAGTCCACTACTGGTGGTTGCTTGCAAAGCTGAGGATCTGGTCTGTGTGCATGGGATTGAAGCAACAGTCAGTAATCGCAAAAAGTTGTCTGTCAACATTTTTGTAGCCAAAATGATTTCATAAACAATCCAGAAGAAAGAATCCCAAATAATGCAGAAGAAAAACAGAAACTATACAGCCAGATAGCCCATATTTACACTTATGGTATTCAGGTATTCCTCAACTCACAAACTCAATTTCTGTTGCTAAGTCAGATATTTGTTAAGTGAGCTTTGCCCCATTTTACAATTTTTTTGCCACCGTTGTTAAGTGAATCACTGCTTTGTAAAGTAAATCTGGCTTCCCCATTGTCTTTGCTTGTCCAAAGGTCACAAATGTGATCACATGACCCCCGGACACTGCAACCATCATGAGTCAGTTGTCAAGCATTGAATTTTGATCATGACCTTGGGAATGCAGCAATAGTGGTAAATGTGCAAAATGGCCATAACTCATTTTTTTCAATGATGTAACTTTGAACAGTCGCTAAACAAACTGTTGTAGAACTACCTGTATAGAAGAGTACATAAATTCACAATGCTAACTGTAGAACTGAAGCTGATGTATTATATCAGATGCTCCAAAGCATCTTGCAGTTGGAGTACCGGCAAACCAAATATAAAGCCTGCCTCAGAAATAACTTCCAGCAATATTTGTTATAAGTCCCCTCTTATTTAAATTAGTGGCCAGAAGCATTTGATAATCAGAAATACTATGCAGTCATTTCAAGTACTTTCTGGTTTCATTACATTAAAGAGGTTTGTACAAGTTATGTTTGTATTTAAATTTGATGCTTTTAAGTATTTGCCACATTATCTGATAGAATAAGTAATGCATAAAGTAATGTTTTTACAAATATTTATTCAAATATCAAATCCCTGGAGTGATCATTTCATCCCTGTGCCACAAATTTTATCTTTAATACATTTTTATCTTATCTCCACTGTCAGGTGCGGGGTAGTGTATTGTAAATCGTATAGTACATAGATATGATTTATAATATGTTATTAGATTAACATTATGACAAGGAGGGGGGAAATGTTCTATGAAAAATCAATTTGGAATTCCAAATGAAAATTATTTAAAAACCTTTATCTAAGAAACAATGAAATATGCCTATTTCCCAGTATACTTTAGTGCTCAAGTTGACATAGAGACAGCTGTTAATATCAAATACTGGCTGGCTGAGGAAAAAAAACGCTTTTCAATTAGAAAAATACATCAAATTATGGGCCTGACACAGAGCAGCCCTAATCAGAGCAAGATTTGAATTTCTGGATTGTATGATAAAACACAGGGTAGCGTCATCAAGTACCTTATTCAGAGAAAATATGTATATATGAGAGAGAACATTACTCATGTTTTCTTTGACTGCCAACTATATGCTTTAACCACAGCACAGCTTTAAAAGTCATTAATTGATAGCTCATTGGGACCCATCAATAGCCTATATTACCTTCTCCAAGATAAAAACACATGGGTAGTAAAACAAAAAAAGACTAGCAGGCTTATAGTTGGCTAAAGCCATCCAACAGAACTTCCTACCGTAATCAGATTGGGATCAACTACCCAGAAGGTTACCTTATCTGATTATTTCATTGCTGTAGTTTGCCCTATTATATTTAATACAGTTGCTTTAATCAGTAAACAAACTGAACTGAAACTTTATTCTTACGATTTAAGTCATAAGAAAGCCAATATTCCCAGTGGGAAGAATGTCAGGGTAGAGCAAACTATTTCTGCAGTGAATAATGGGAAAATGGAGAGCTAAGCAGTTAATAACAAAGTTAATTTTCCCCCACCATCCAATACTCCTATTGTTTTCTCACTTAATACAGTAAGTGTGCACTGTTTTATATACTTGATTTAAATTATATATTTATTTCTCTGACCAGGATAATTGTTTTACAGAAAAGCTTCACCAAAGCTGTTAACTGAATAAAACATTCTGTCTAATCCCACAGATTCGATGGACCCCAGGGAAGAGGCATTGAGCCTCCAAGGCAAAAAGGTGCTCATTTTCAGGGCCAACGCATAGAAGGTCCAGGGACAAGACTTCAGAATCAGCACATAGATGGACCTTCAGGAAAGCAGGGGACAATCCCTCGAGGGCCAGCAGCAGCATTTTACGCTCCTTTGGGAACATCACACATACAGTCTTCTTCTCAAGCAAGTGGACCATGGTGGCGGGGACAACCGAACCATCAAGGAGAAAATAAAGAACTACTTATTGATACTGTCAATAAATCTAAATTTATGTCTGATGTAAAAGTTTCTGGCCCAGTTCAGCCGGATAAGGGTCTGCCTAATGTACAGCAAAATACATCCAGGAAGGATGCCATAGAAGCAATGTCAGAAATAAAGAAATCAAGTTCCATGGATTCCGAATTACACGCAGAAGTATCCAAAACTTGCACATCCACAAGTCTGCATCAGATACCAGTTTCTAATATCCCTCAAACAACAGGAGGGAAGAAAACATTACCACCACCATCAATCAAAGGAAATAAAGATATGAATGCTACAAAAAATAAACTGGTTTCTCCAGACAATAATCAGAATAAGGAATCATCTAAACTAGAAAAGAGGGAGAAGGGACAAATGAAGCCAGGAGATAACCAGGGAATAGGGCCAGCTGGCAGAGGCAGAGGTCAGTATAGAATGGAAGATACTAGAGGCAGAGGACGGGGCCGATTAGAAGATATGAGAGGAAAGGGAAAAGCAAATAGAGGGAGAGGTCAATCAAGGGATGTTGTTGGTAGAGATATAAGCAGCGGGTTAGGAACCCATGACAAGCTTCCAGAAGGTCAGTTAAGTAACTGGGAATCTGGGATGGGTAGGCAGGGAGGTAACCAGGAAAGAAAACTGGGCAGGCAATCAAACAGCCAGGAAAGAGGGTTACCAGCTCCTCGGATGAGCAGCAGGGAAAGAATCCAAGCAAATAGCCAGGAAAGTGGTAAAATCAGGCCTCCCAGCAGTCAGGAACGAGGACTGGACTGGCAAATTGGAAGCAGGGAGAAAGCCCCGGGTCGACAACCTACTAATAGAGAGAGGGACACAGATAGACAAGGTAATGGTCGGGAAAGAGAACCAATTAGAAGGCCTAGCAATCGGGAGCAGGATCTACACAGACGTGATACAGGATTTGGAGGAAATGTTGAAAATTTACCATCGTTTTGTGAAGAACCACCAAGGCCTCCATGGAGTTATGAAGAGCAAAGCAGAGAAGAGGGCCATTCATTTGACTACAGAGATATTCCTCCTTTAGAGCACAGACGATTAGATGATTGGGAAAGAGAGAGATGTTGGCACGATCGAGACGAGAGGTTTGATGATTCCCTTGATCCATATGAGAGAGATGAGGGGGTACCACAACATCATCCCTTACCCCCTCTTTCCCCACTTCCCCCTCTTCCTCCTTTACCTCCTTTGGTGGATCGAGAGCCATTTTGGAATGATTGGGAAAGACCATTGAGTAGAGACAGAGAGGGAGACAGGGATCTTGGCAGGATCAGAAAACCCTTGGATGTGTATGATCGTGAATTGGAAAGAGACTGGGATAGGGATTATATCAGATCATCGGGGGACAGAGATACATTGAATTGTGATATGGACATACCGCCTCTACCTCCTTTGCCACCTCTGCCTCCACTTCCTTCAGTAGATAGATATCATGAGGACAGATGGTTAGAAGAGAGAGACAGAGATTTCTACAACAGAGATTCTAGAGACATAGGCGGGATTAGAATTCGTGAATATCCAGAAAGACATGACACATGGAGAGAACAGTCTGATTTACCTACTGACAGAGGAGATTGGGAAAGAGAAAGGTTTTCAGAGAGGTGGTATCCTGATGAAATGGATAGATTTACATCTTTAGACAATCGTCTGGATCCACCCCCCATGTTACCACGCTCATCTGAATTGTTGGAAGAAGAACCAAATTTAGCTTCTGAGCAGTCGTTAGGAGGAGTAATGGTTCTTAGTCAAAGGCAACATGAAATAATCTTGAAGGCTGCCCAAGAACTAAAGATGATTCGGTGAGTTGATCATCTTGTCTTGTTTTAGAATAATTATATTTTTCTCAGTCTTCTGTTTGTATAAATTAGTCTTACAAAGTGCTTTAAAAATATAGTGATACATCTTTTAATCACTTTAAATGAAAGGGCACTTTATACAAGTTTAGCTTCCTTTTGAATCCGTTGAAATAACCACTTTAAAAAGCATACTATATCTCTTAAGCTAAAGGAGTTAATCTTTGTCCTAATGTGGACCGAACATTAAATATATAAGCACAAGAAGTGTATGATAAAATAGTTCAAATAACATAGTCTGGTAGTGTTAGTTTTTTAATTGTAATGATGAAGAAAAATGTAATCTCAAAGTGAAGGGCATTAGGGAAAAAAAGATCTAGAAAATTTACAGAATCATTCATACAGGTTTTCTTTATGAATGCAGTTCTATCAATAAACTCCATAAAAACATTTGAAAAGTAAGCTGAGATAACTCTGTGGAAGGCTACCAAATAATAGTTCTTCCAAGAGAGTTTTATCTCATATCTGTCAATTATATCTTTAGATTCAGTATCTTAAAAGATTTATGCAGTAAATAAATAATATTAGAAGTCTGCGTTTGCTTTGTTTAATTTTAAACTACTCCTGCTTAAGTTACGTAATTATATAAGTATATCAATGCTGTACATCATGCTATCCTATTCTTGAATAGGTGGTATAATATAGCTGTTGTGGGGGCGAGTCACATTTAAAGATTTCAGGTTCACTTTTTAGGAATTGTTCTTTTTAACTTATTACCTGATAGGGCCATACATCTGAAGTTGGAAGGTCTTCTGGAGGCCGCATTCCACAGTGTTTATTCCACAACTAAAAATGTGTATGTTTATATCTTTAAAAAACCATCTAAGACAAACAATATGCTTTTCTGATTATAGAGAACAAAAAGAACATATGCAGAAGATGAATGAATTTGTTCCTAGTGCACAAATGTCTGAACTCCCACGACAAGAAATGTCCAGGTTACGAAGTACATCTGCTAGGAAAGATAACTTTCAGGTAAATTAAAATATTACTTATAAATGGCTTTCAAATAGACTGTATGTTTTAAGAAGCACTTATAGTCTGGTTTTCCTATAAAAATATCCTCAGGATAATTTACAAAATGTCCTAAATCATCTTAAAATATAGAACCATACAAGCACATACATCTGTCCTCATTTAGGGCCTTGGTGGTGCAGGCTGTTAAATGCCTAACACTTAATTCCAGCTGCCTGTAATTATTGCAGGCTTGAATCCCACCAGGCTCAAGGTTGACTCAGCCTTCCATCCTCTCGGGGTAGGTAAACTGAGGACCCAAGATTGTTGGGGGCAATAAGCTGATTTTGTAAAAATGCCACTTAGTAATAAGCAGGCATATACAATGGAATGAAGGCTATTGCTGAGCGCATTGGGTTGTATCCCCAAAATTGTAAACCGCTCTGAGTCTCCTGAGAAGGGCGGGATATAAATATGAATAAAAATAAATAAAATAAATAAATTTAGCAACCAAGTTCCATTCCGATAATCAGGTCATTTAGCAGAATGGTTGCTAACAGAATATGTGACTGAGACATGCTACAAGGATCACTGGATGTTACCATCTTATTCAGATTAAGTTCTCTCATACAACTGCACAAGCAATACTCCATCTGTTTTTCATTTGAAAAAGAAACACAAAATAGGATAAATGATAGTCAACAAAATATATAATGAAAATGGCACAGGTATATATTATAAATTATCAGACACAGAAATTATGTGTTTTATTATGAGGTTCAAAATGATGCTATCTGCTTTCTAAAAGATAGTAATAGAGTGTTTGGCATGATATTTCTTGAAAAAGTCTTTAGTAGATGGCAGAACCAAGTTGATTTTGTCTGGACTTGGAAAGAAAGTAAGGTCAGACATAGATGAGAAATTATTAGAGAATACCATAACTTAGGTTAGACTGAGAAAGGCAACACATACCAGAAAAGGGAGTAGCAAACCATTTCCATACTGTTGCCAGATAAACTGCATGGAATTTTCCATGAAGTCACCTGGAGTCAGCTCAATTCTACTTAATTATTAAAAACAAGTTTTATCATTTTAGAATGTATTTTTCATCTTTATAGGCTTAAATACAAATGCATGTTGAAAGAACCAATCAATGAATTCATCCCAGCATGGATGATTGTTACCGATATGTGAGGAAAACACCCAGCTGACTATAGGCCAAACATTTTGGCTTAAGTACTGAAGAGCAGGTGATTCCATGTTTCCACCAACAGAAAAATCCCAAATTCCAGTACCTCCATTTCTCTTTAATTTTGTTAGACCAAATCCTGCATGACTTCTGACACCAATTCAGAAAAATCAGCTGCACTAGTTTGGGTGAAAACAGATTTTTGGGTTATGACTTTACCCTTGAAACTTGCAGTCATTCCAGTTTTTTTTAATTAAGTTTAAAATAATATAATCTGAATGACCCAAAAAGATAATTAGACTATTAGACCAATTGGCTCCCAAACAAGCATCCTCCAAGCCACTTCAGGATAAATTGATTTTATACTCTGGCTCAATGTTTACAGAAAACTCAGATGTTCATGGCCTTACCAAAAGCCAGTACTTGCCCATCTGAATTTCAGAGAGATGCTGTTCCAAAAGAGAGTGTATATTTGATTTTGTTTTATGTTTGTGCCTTCAAGTTGGTCTTGATTGTTGGTATCTGTATAAGCAGATAGGTCAAAAGATTTTTGGAAGTGGTTAGCCTAGCCATTGCCTTCTTCCCAGGTATGAGAGAGAGGACTGATCCAAAGTTACCCACCTAGTTACATGTCTAAGGCAAGATTAGAACTTACAGCCTGCCAGTTATTAGTCCATCTCTTTTAAATTTGCTAGCCTAGATGTTTATAAATAATAACATTTTTAAAATGTAAGATTCAAGTTCCTGGTGTTAACCTATAAAGCCCTGCATGGCTTGGGTCCGGGGTACTTGCAGGAGCGCCTCCTACCAGCATCGAGGTCCAATCAGCACGCTCCCACAGGCAGGCCTTCCTGGGGTGCCGTCAGCCAGACAATGTTGGTTGGCGGTCCCCGGGAGGGCCTTCTGTGGGGCCACCTGGAACCAGCTACCCCTGGAGCTATGTCTGGCCCCTGACCCACGCTCCTTCTGTTGTGATTTAAAGACTTGGCTGCTTTCACAAGCCGCCTGGATTGAGCGGGTTGGGGATTTTAATATTTTATATTTTATAATTATTTGGATTGGGTAAATTTTGGAATAAGTTTATATACTGTATATATGTTTTTGTGTAAGCTGCCCTGAGTCCCCCCGGAGATGGAGCAGCATATAAATCCAAATAATAAAATAAAATAAATAAATAAATAAATAAAATATGTCCTAATTTATGTTTGTTTTGAACCATTTTTATCACTGAACATCTACAAAAAGTACACATTTTAGAAAAGGATCAAGGCACATAGATGTATAATATTGATTCCCTATATATGTCATATCATGCTTAGCAATAGCTTCATATAGCCTTCTCCAAAATTATAGTTATGCTGGCTGGGAATGATGGAAAATAGTTTGTCATGCTAGCGGCCATCATTTAGCCTAGTGAGATTGCATAAATAGGAACAATCACAATGAATATTGGAGTCGTGCATTGCCATCTCTCTTCTTCCGGCAATCCAGGTTTAGAAATTTGACCAAATTGATTTGTTGCTTGTTGAATATCTGGATATGAGCCTATGATTAATTTAAAACATTAGCTTAAAAACACTGTTTCAGATCAAGTTTTTTTAAAATAACCAATGTCAGTCAATCAAAATCAATTTCCTCTAAGTTTTGGTCAATGAATCACAGCAGTCCATGATTAGACTAAAGGTGAAAACTTCCCAACTGGCCCTATTGAAGAGGAAAAGGAGAAGCATGGAATCCCATGGTTTCTTATGGTTTGCAAAAAAACAATCATAACTGATAATGTTGATATAACAATTATTTTTATACATTTATTTTCACTTGTTCCATTATGTAGGCCTCTTCTGAAATGCAAGGTAAAATGACAGCAGAGGAACAAGCTAATAAGCCTACTCCAGCTGTAATTACAAAGCCCCCTGTCTTGTTTCGGAAACCTGCTCCAACCACTAAGCCACCTCCTATAAAATCTTCTCCAGTGACAAGACCTCCTGTTTCAGCTGCAAAGGTTCCTATCCCAACAGGAAAGCCACCTGCTCTACCATTACAGTCGAATATTCCAATTTCCATTTCAACTGCAGCAACAACTCAGGTTTCAGTTCCCATGGTAAAGACATCAACTGATATGAATGAAGAACGTTGGGATGAGGACTCTTTCCAGGGACTTTGGGACAGTAATGAGGATAAAGGGTTGAAATCAGACTATGACTTACCTACATCAGATTCTTCATTGCCTTCATCAACAATCTCAGCATCCCATTTGGCACCCCATGCCAAGCCACCAATTATTCATCAGACTGTTGACTATGGACATGGACACAGCCATGGACAAGGTGAATGCTGCTAATGTTCTGATTTCAACTTAATAAAACATTAAGAAGCTTTCTAAAGAAGCCTGTCCTAGCTCTCTTAGTGTTGGACAACTATTGTATTCCCAGTCTCACCTTTGGGGGGAAAGTTGTAGAAGAGGTTGTGGAATAACAACTACAAATACTCTGGAAGAAGCAGATTTAGACCTCTGGCAGTCAGGACTCAGGGCTGACTAGGGGATTAAAATCACATGGGTCTTCCTCATGGATGACCCATACTGGGATTTGAAAGGAGTGAATATGTTTATGCTTGTTCTGTTAAATCTTAGTGGCCTTTGATATTATTGATCTTTCTGGATTGCCTGTGAAGGCTGGAGATCAGATATAGAGGTTTATGTGCTCCTATGTGAGCAAGCAGTTGCATTAGTATTTGCAAAGCATGGGAAATTCCATTGTACCGCAATACTCAACCCTTTCTCTATCCTGTTCAATATCTACATGAAGCCACTGGGAAAATCTACCAGTTTGAAGAGAAATATCAGTATGTTGATCATACACAATTCATCAAAGCCAAATTATCTTGACACTGTCAGGGTCTTTAATTATTATCAATTTGTGTTTAACAGATATAACTATCAGTAAAAGTGGACAACAAATTCCATACGGGGAGCGAATAACTCTACATCCAGAACCTCATGAAAGGCAACCCTTTGCAAAAGGTGGGTTTATTTTTATGGTTACAGAAATATCTCTTTGAGAAAAAATAAATTCGTTTGATATTTAGTAGCTTTCTGTTTAAGATGAACTGCATTGTTCTCTTTGTGATACAATAACTTAAATGCTTTGGAATATTTTAAATATAGTGTGCAGAATGAGATTCTCTTTTATATGTAAAATTATCATATGAAAAATATAGATAATCCTTGACTTACAACAGTTTAAAGTTGCAATGATCCTGAAAAAAGTAACATGTCCATTTTTCACACGACCATTGCAGCCCCATGGTCACAGGATCAAAATTCAGATGCTTGGCAACTGATTCATATTTATGATGGTTGCAGTGTCCTGGGGCGTGTGCACTTTTTGCAACCTTTTGACAAGCAATGGGGAAAAGCCACATTTACTTAACAACCATGTTACTAAATTAACTGCAATGATTCATTTAACAACCGTGGAAAAGGTCGTAAAATGGAGCAAAATTAACTTATCAAATGTCTCAGCAACAGAAATGTTGGGTTCAATTGTGGTTGTACATCGAGGACTACCTGTAGTAGGTTCAACTTTTCCTGATGTGACTCTTCTACTTGTGATCTGGTTCAGCTCAAAAATTTCTTTTATTATGAGGCTTAACAATTATTTTGACTTTTTTTTCCAGAACACTTAGGCCAGCGGGATCGATACATCAAGGAGAGAGATAATTATTTTGAACGACAAAATAATTCCAATCCAGACCACAGGGATTTCAGGAGGGAACGAGAAACATACAGAGAACGGATTTCTGGAGATCATGATCGGGAACGATTTGACAAAGAACGATACCCACGAGAAGACAGGTATGTAAAACAGAAATACTTAAATAAGAAGACGTGCCTTCATAATGGTTTTTGATGTGCTTTTTATATGGTCAGTCTATATAAATAAAAATCATGTTATAAATAAGAATAAAGTCCTATTCTGCAATGGATTGGATGGATCTGTTTTATTAGCCACCCTAAGTGCTGGCACATAAAATGAGCACAAAGTCTTTTAAATAAATGAATAAATTCACATGAGTGCTTTCTCCATTTAACAGGCCATCTCCTTCAAGAAATCAGTCTTACCGTGACAAAGATCATTCAGTTTCAAGAAGGGGAGGATTTGAAAGACAGTCATATGAGCTAAAGCCTGATCGTCCTCCTTATGATCATGGGCCTTCCATGTTTGGAGGTATAATTTTAAAATCATTGAGAATTGGAATAGAAAATTAACGAGTTAGAATGAGGCTAGAAATGTAAATTCAATTGATGTTGCTTAACAAATACAAGTGGAGGAAGTGATATCACCGGTGACACCAGCAGCAGGGGAAAGGAGCTCTCTGTGCTGGCTCTGAGGAAGCCAAAACCTTCCTGGAGTGGAGGTGAAGCCAAAGAGAGGTGCCTTGTGAGGCTGCACGAGAAAATGTCCCTGAGGAGCCCCAGGCTATTGCTCTTCCACGTTGTGGAGGAGAAGCAATAAAGTTGGTGTCTGTTTAACATCCAAGCAAAGTTCAGGAGCAGAGTTAGTAACAGCATGGAACTGAGTGAGAACTATCCTTTTTATTTCAAAATAGAACCCTGAGAAGAATATTTAGAAAAGTGGACTCATAAATATATTAAATGGCTGTGACCTAACTACGAGAGTAAAAAGTTAATATTTTAAAATAATATATTAAAGTTAATATTCTAAAAACAGAAGAAAGTGAAGAAAGAAAACAGCAAATTTGTTAAAAATATAGAACTGGATTTTGAGATTGGATAGACACTGGCTTTGGATAGGCATTTATAAAAATGCTGGAACATATAAAAACAAATATAGCACTCATTTTTGAAAGATTTGGATTATAACGAAAATTGGTTAATTTAAAAGACAAGACAAAGTGAAAACTGATTTAAGAGTGCCACCTGCTGTCAAAGAAAAACAACAGATTCCCAAATTTTTGGTGGAGAAATTTATATCATCCTTGGATTACATAAAAGAAGCAGATTGATTAACTTTGGGACTTAATGATTTCTGGACACTGACTTACTTACATCTGAGGCTGAGCTTGTTGGACAATTGGATAATTGGACATAAGATAAAGAATAAACAAGAATAAAGATGAGTGGAATATGTAGAGAATTGGTGTTGGAGTTACAGGTTATGAAGGATATGAACAGGATTTGAGGATATTTTGAATAAAAGCTGGAAGTGGAGACACAATCAGCAGAGACAGCACAACTAATACAAGCAGCAGAGGGAAAAGGAGAAATCCTGGAAGAGGAAGAGTTAACTAGAAGCACAATCAGAGAAATGGAACAGATGAAGCAACGAATACAAAGAAAAATAACAAAAGAAATAAAAATTAATATGAAAATGATTGATGAGATAAACCAAGGGGATGTGTTAAAGAAAAGGCAACAGGAAATGGAATTTCAGAGAAAATATTTTGAGAGGACAGGGATAAATTAAATAACTGGAAAGAAAACAATGGAATATAATAGAGAAGGAAGGAAGGAGTAAGAGGAAAGGACAAAAAATGAAAGAAAATGGGAGACAAATTAGAAAGCGATCAATTAAAGCTTTACTGATAGCAAGAGACGACGACTGATACAGACAAGATAAAGGTTCCACATGAATAAGTCTATTATTTAAGATATAAAATTGTTAATTGTTAAATATGAAATTAATATTTTACAAGAGAACTGGCATTAAAGATATATAATTCTCAACTGTAATAAACATGAAAACTAATATGGTAAATTTTAACAAACATGAAATTAATGCTTGAAAATAAGATTATTATCAAAGATACATAATTATCAACTGTAATAAATATGAAAAATAATATTATAAGGTAGTAAAAGAAATGACATGGAAACCCGATAGATTAGAACAAAAAAAATAGGATAGTGAAATAATAGTAATAGATAAAAGTAATTATAGCGTTACTAGAATTGAACAATAGGTTAAATGTTTGAATATGGTAGTATAAATGGGACTAGGAAAGGATTTTGCTTAAAGTGCAATGGTGGCAAAATTAAGAATTAAAAGAGGATAAATAATTGAAATATAAATTAAATAAGGACTAATGAATGACTGTGAATTATACAAATTGTTAAATATTGCAGATATGATGAGTAATACAGAAATTATAACAAAAGGGATGTTAAGAATGTAGAGATTGACACAAAATAGTATATGGGAATATTGAAGGATTAAAATTAAGATTGATAAACGATTAATATAGAATCATATAAGAAAATCAACAATATTAATGTAAAATTATTGTCATATTTGTTTTTAAAATGTAAAACACCTTGGGACCACACTGTTCATACAATGAGTTGCTTGTAACAATTAAAAATAATTAAAAAATATATTTAAAAAGTACAATTGAAAAGGCCAGTTGGAAGGGAGGGCTATCCATTACTCCCAAATGTCTTGTCTATTTGTATTTATGTGTCTGACTTCTTTCACTCTTCTCTCATGTAAATTTCATTAAAAGGTGATCGGAGAAATTATGGTGAGGATAGAATTCCTATTTCTGCTCCAACAATACCACGACAACCACCACCTGCCCCACGGGTAGAGAAAACCAGAATCAAAAATGTGGATGATATATTGAAGCAGCCTGGACGGGAAAGTAGACCAGAACGGGTAAGTACTATATCTCCGGGTTTCTAATATGAGGTAACAATTATATGTAAAGAATTTCATACTTCCATTAATATTTATGAAGCAGTGCTTTTTTTTATATATTAAACAAGTTTTATTCAATTTTTCACAATGCAAATACTAAAAGGCTCTTTTCAGTAGACAACATATTTCCTGGTCATCACTTTTACATGCAAATATGACAATAGTTATATATTCATTTTTTACATTCAACTTCCTATCTTATCCAATTTTTACTTTTTCCATTCCAACTTTTACAGAAAAAAGAACAAACTAATCCTGATCTCTAATATTAATCTCAATCTAAACATCCTCTCATTTCATTTCAATTATTTCAGAGATAATTCTTAAACATTAATATTTCTTTTAAGAATAAAAATAACAATGTGTTTGCCTAATATAAAAAGATTATCAATATCTTTCCTTAAACTATCTTAACTTATTAATACTCTTTTCTCATTTAAATATTTCTTTTATCTGTCAGATTTTCCATTTCATATATTCTTTCCATAGTTCTAGATTAATACAAGCTTTTACACAGAGAAAAAAACCCATAAGTCCCTCCCCTTTTTTTTTTTACTAATTTGAGTGTATCACCTCAGTGGTTAAAATAATAATAGTCCTTCCCTAAAGAGAAAAAAAGAGAGAAAAAGAGAAAACTACATAACATTGTATATCTTTTCAATCGGGTTCTGCAACATATTTTCTCCCTTTGATTATAAGATTTATTATTTATGATTTCAAAATAAAAATAAAAATAACTGATCCTGGTCACTGATATTAAATCTCATTTTTAAACATCTTCACAGTTCATTTCAATTAATTCAGTTTAAGATTTATTATATGATTTCAAAATAAAATAAAAATAACTGATCCTGGTCACTGATATTAAATCTCATTTTAAACATCTTCACAGTTCATTTCAATTAATTCAGTTTATTTAATAAACAATGAAGGATAAGGATAAGAATAAAAATATACATTCATCTAATAAGAAATATCAGTGTCCATCCCTCCTTTAATATTCTATATTAGCCTATTTTCTAAGTATTTTATGGTTGCAAATATATTCTTATTACCATTCATCTCCATGCAGAATCCCCTTTTTAATTCATTAACCATTATCTCTATGAAAACAGTTTCCTTTCATCATTTTTTGAGGTTCAAGGTTTTGGTGTTGATATACAAAGTCCTTCAAGGCATGGGTCTGGGATATTTACGGGAGCATCTCTGCCGCATCGAGAACCAACTGCCCTGTCGGGGCCAGGCAGGGGCTCCTCGGGTGCTATCTGCGACTCAGTGTCGCTGGCGGTGCCCGGGAAGAGCCTATTCTGTGGCAGCCCCGTCCCTATGGAACCAACTACCTCTGGGACTCGGTTTGGCCCCTGACCTCCGCACCTTCCACCATGAATTAAAACTTGGCTCCTGAACAGGCTGGGCTGTGCTGACCTCCGGGGTTTAAATTTTTAGTTAATCAGTGGGTTTTAGTTCTATTTGACTTGTATTGTTTAATGTCATTTTAGGTAATTATTTATTGTTGGTTTTTTAGTTGTTAGCTGCCCGAGTCCCTTTGGAGGGGTGGCATAAGTCTAAATAAATAAATAAATAAATAAATAAATAAATAAATAAATTTTATAATTCCCATATTTCTTTATTTTCTGCTCCTGTTTCTTGTGCCTCTCCTCCCCTTCATTTTCCCATATCTTTTCTCCTTCTTCAGATATCCTCTTTCTCTTTTATATTTTCTTTCCCTTTTCTGTTATGCCTTTTCTACCTTTCCATTTCATTATCCCCTTTTAATTACCTTCTTAGATCTCATTTTTTTAACCTCCTTTTCCCTTTTCTTTGTGGTGTTCTTTGTACTAATTGTCTCTTTAAGATAGCTTCTCCTTGAACAAACTCCTCCTTTTCTGAAATTCTTTCTTCTTGTTCTTCAATCGCCATTTCCATATCTTCTAAGACAGAGCAAAGTGATTCACCCCTTTCCTGTAGTAATTCTCTCATATTTTTAAGTTCCATTTTTAGTTTCCGAAGAGATATCATCATTGCACACTCTTATACCTTGTAATTGTTCAAATCCACAAAAACTTTTATTTTCTAAAGCACTCGTGGCTTCCTTCAAAAGTCTTTGCTGCATGCCTAAGTCTATGATTGTACAATTATGTTGTCATAGAATTTTCTCAGCAGATGGTTTTCTATGAATTAAATTATTGAATCTTGTATACTTAGCTATCAGGCAGGATTAGAGCAAAAGGTTGATGTGAAGAGAGAGCAGTTCGTGCATGTGGACTCCTACATATGCCAATAGTTTGGTTATTCCAGCCAGATGCTGATTTCCAAAGTTCCTTTTCCATTCTGTAGTATCTTTTCTTGTTCTAATCTGAGTCTGAACTACTTATTTTTTTAAAAAATTCATTTTCTGCTTAAACTATAATTACAGTATCCAGAATTATTTAGGTTATAACTGGTTTCCTTCAGTATTATTTTGATCCTGGACTCTGGTGGGAGGAAAATGTGAATGGTGAGTGAGTTATATCATGCCAAATCTGAAATGTAGTCCACTATTGCTACTATTATGTCCTGGGGATTTCATTTTGTGAATCTTTACAGGTCTGCAGAGATTTTGACCCCATTCAGTAACCATTCAAAGTTACTGAATGACTTAACAAACATTGTTGCAGCTGTCGCAGCATCCCAGGATCATATAATACCGTGTTTCCCCGAAAATAAGACACTGTCTTATATTTTTTTTGGCTCCCAAAAACACACTAGGTCTTATTTTCGGGGTAGGTCTTATATATTTATGGTGCCAAATAGTGGGTATGAGTGTGTGGGGGTGTTTCTGCATGGTTGCTCCCTGAAAAGTCTTCCTGGAACTGGAGATTTACACTAGGTCTTATTTTCGGGTAGGTCTTACTTTCGGAAACAGGTAGTTATTCAGGTGCTTGGCAACCAGTTCACAATTACTATGGTCACACCATCTCCATGGTCTTGCAATCGCCATTTGCAACTTTCACTTCCAACTTTCAACAGCAAAGTCAACGTGGAATGTTTTGCATGGTGTAAATGGCAATTACATGACTTTGACTAACTGCCAAGTTCATTTAAGGCAACTTGCCACATCATAGCAGCATAGTTACTGCACTGCACTTTATGATGGTGTTGCTTAGTGACAAAGTTCCTTATCCCACACCATAGTTAAGAGGACTAGCTATAGCTTGCCAGGCTGCAAGTTGGTCTGCTGAATCCTCGTTAGCTTAATAGGCGTGCATTATTTAAAGTGTATGGTCTCTGTTTTAGATTGTCATAATCATGCGAGGATTGCAGGCAGTGGATTGTTGCTATCATTAAGTGGATAATATTATTTAAGATTACCTTGTCTTCAACTTTTTTTGTTCCAGTGTCCTATCATAGATAACAACCGGGTTAATTGAACTGAATATATGGAAATAGAATGTTTTCTTAGAAATTGGATGAAAATTTAGCTTTGATGGTATAGGTTTTGGGATTTTTCTTTATTTTTTCTTCTTAGGATAAGGAAGTTGAATGTGGGGAGCTGCACCCAGAGTCCTCAGCCTGGATGACTATTTTATCACTGAAATAGAAAAAGAAGAGAGGGATCCAGACACAAAGAAAAGAGTAAAAAAGAAGGTATTCTTAATGTATATTCCAATTATTAATTAAATTATTGTAACTAATTGCCTACAAAAATGAAAACTGACCAACAGCCAAGAAACTCTCCTAATCTACATTCTGTTTTAGAAAAAAAATAGATTATGATCTGGGAATGCAGAGTTGACAACTTTTTCAATTAAATAAATCTTTATGTGTCATTAAATTGATGTTATCTCTTATTGTACAATTTAATCTGTATTTTCTGAGTTAAGGAACTGGTTCAAGTAGAATCAGATGGGTTTTAGAAGGCTTTGCAGAATAGTTTCTATTCTTCATGGTTCCCTGATTACTTTCAGGATGTTTTAAAAAAGTATTTGATTATCAATTATTGCTTATAGGTGTTTCATTGATTGGACATTAGCTTTTTCCCTCAGAATAACTGATACAAGATAGCACACATTGTAAGCAAGCTTTTCCAGATCATCACATGAATCAAGCCCTATTCCTCCCTTTAAAAGGATGTGAGAAGAGAGATGGGATGCAGTCTTGGCTCTCAACTGGTCCTGCCACTCTCCATGAATCTGAAGAGAAAAATATGCAACAAGCAGATTGTTGTACACTTTCAATGCACTTTAAAATTGTGCAAAAGTTCTGTTTTGAAATCACACAAAGTAAATATAGCAGGATTAAGCATTGAGTTGGGAGGGTCCACAAGGATCATTTGAAACTTCTGTAATGTTCAGAAATACCAATTGAACTGGAAAAATTCTGAACCTGTGTTTAGAATTAGTGATGGTTCAATGAAGATTAAATAAGCAAAATGTAAATCCAGGAAACATAAATATAATGATAGGATACCTTGAGTGCCTTGGATTTTCTTTAAATGATCAGTTTAATAACACAGCAAATTCAGTAGCAATGAACCAAGGCTATCATTAAATTTTAGTAGCAATTCTTTGATGGCAAGATAAATGGTTGGATATGATTTTTATTCGCTTCCTGATAAGAGCCAATCTATGTATTGATTGAATTAGTATACTGTGTTCCAAGCCAATGGACAATTTCAACTTGTGTAGAATATCACTATAACTATCCTTAATTAATATGATGGATTTAGTGCAGTGATGCATTTGAGATAGTCTCAATTTTTCTGGGGACTAAAAGTTGGAATAAAGCAGAGGTAGATAATTCAACACTCTCCAGAGTTTGAATTTAAGCTCCCATCCTAACTCCCATTCCTAATTGTCAGCAGTATTAATTCCTATTTTTGGCAAAGTACTAGAGCAAGTGATAACATTTTCTGGCATTAGTAAACTGTTGTGGTCTTTTTAAGTTTGAATGTCAGAATGGACTTGAAATACTGAGAAGTTTGCTGGGGAAGTCAGAATAGAATAAGCCTATTAATTTTTCTTGACTTGCTGGCATCTTTCAGTTCTAAGAACCATAGTAGCCTTCTAAATAATCTTAAGAAATGGAAATTAGTGTGAATTGTGCCCCACTACTTCCACACATGTCAAATGTCACTGTTATTGCCTACCCAGCATTTGTGCCATAGGCTTCCTAAGGGACCGTCTTATCCCGTGATGTTTAGGAATCTGTATAAAACTGCTACATGGGTTTGTCCACATTTGTAATTGAATGCTAGTAACATGCACTATCCCTTTTCATTTCATTTTGATAAATTTTATCAGTTATTCATTTCTAGCATCAGACAGCAATAGATAGATTTAAGATCTTCAAGAAAAAGTTTGATTCTTTGCCTAACATTCCCACTTTTGGACCAGATTTTGGAGTATGAATATGAAGCTGATATGGAAGAGGTCTATCGTGCCAGCTTGTTTAAAACTTTCAAGAAGACTTTGGATGATGGATTTTTCCCCTTCATCATACTTGATGCCATCAATGATAGAGTCGGCATTTTGAGCAATTCTGGAGTGCTGCAAAAACAAAAGGATTTGAGGTAAGCATCCCTAGATAATTTCTGTGATTAACATTTCTAAAACATTCCAGCGATTTGCAATCATAAACATTAATATTTTTTAAGACAGGCAATAATAGCAGATTTAGATTTAGGTATAGGTCATTGTAAGATAGCACATCAAAGATCCAGTAAATGTCGAAATGATGAAGAAACAGAACTTAGCAATAGTATTGTGTTTTGTGTGTAGAAGGGTCTGGGTTCCTTCCTCTATATCTCTGAGATAAATGCCTATTTGAAACCTTGACAAGTTTTACAAATTTCTGCACTCCAGTTCTTTGGGTGAAGGTCTATACTTGGCCTCCGAGTGGCATGCAAAAGACCGCAATTCAAACAGCAGCACAGGACATAAGACAAAAGTTATATTTTTGCCATATGTGTGTGTGTGTGTGTAACCTGTAGGGATAACCTGTAGACTTTCAGCTTTGTGGAAATACTGATGTGTATTGATTGAGCACTCTAGCATGCAGTCACCACAGTGCCTGGCTGATCTTGGTGATTTTGAAGTCAATTTCTTTGTCAAAGGACCTATTGCTGGAGACTATTCATCCCACGTAATTTGAAGCTGTTTACATTTATCAGCTGAGTGTCAGTAATAATGATTTTTTGTTCTATAGGCTTGGTAATTGTCATGGGCTGGTAAAGTATTTCAGTCTTTTCAGCAAATGCATTCGGCATCAACTGTAGATCACTATTCATTAGCAAAAAGTTTCTTGAATGACTGATGGAGGTACTACAGTCTGTAATCTTCCTGTTTAAGGACGGTTGTTGAGGGATGGTTGGTATTCAACTACAGGCAGCCCTAGATGAAACACATTATCTGAACACTTTTCAGGATGGTGCACAGTATTGAAATGGCACTGGATGTGCTTATAGATGATCACTGGGTCCAGAGGGATGGTGCAACTGTCTTGACCTTTTTGATTCCAGCAACCATGGTATCTTTCTAAGCTGATATTAGGGGCTAAATGTTAGGTTTCCAAGTGATGAAATCCATTTTAAAAAGAAAAGCACAAAGTCCATCTTCCAAGACAATTTCTTTTATTTAGGAAAGCATCAAATTGGCAAAGTCCATGGTAGTTCGGATCTGACACAACCGAATTACCCCACATATTAGAAGTTAGGAAAAAAAAACCAAAAGTCACATTCTCCAATAGAAGTAATTCAACGTTGCTTGATGTCATAAATCTCCCACCTCCAGTGCCTAGGCACAGATAGCTCGGTTCCCATGGGAAGAAGAATCACCTAGCCTAAACAACTCTCTCTATCTCCACTCCTCCCCCCTTAGGAATGTGGCAAGCCCTAAACCCTTCCCCATGACTGCCAAGAGAAAAGTAAGAAAAAGAATACATATTAAGCCTAAGTAAAATGGCTACACATATGTCAATACCAGACTTGACACTAAGAGTGTTTCACAGTGGTTTCCTTTTTGGCCCGTGTGGTTCCAGTCAGCGTTGGTGGTGCAGGAAAGGTCATATTCTAGGCCTGTGCAACACAGGGGAAGCTCAGGACTTGGGTTTCTCTCTTTTTTAACTTTTTCATGAAACCACTGGGTGAGGTCATTTGCTGGCATGGAGTCTGGTATCAGTATACTAAGGATATCAAGTTACATGTTTCCGCTTCTGGCCAGGCAGATGAGGCTGTTGCAATTATAACCAAGTGCCTTGAACTGTGAAAATCTGGATGGGGAGGAACCAACTTCAACTCAAAACTGGCTTGACAGAGTGGCTTTGAATCTCCCCCCCCCCCCTCCAGGGTCTGCTAATATGCCATCTGTGTTTCTAGACAGGGTGGCACTTTTGAAGACAGAGCTGGTGTACAATTTGGGATTCCTTCTAGACTCACGGCTACTGCTTAAGGAGATGGTAGCAACCATGGTTAGGGAAGCTTTTTTATAGGTTCCTCTTGTATGCCAATTGCATCCTTTCCTGGTCCAAGAGACCACACTCGTAGTTACTGATGCAGAATGCAGCAGTCAGGCTCCTCAGTTTAGTCCATTACACTTCTGTTGTGTAACAGCACTGGTTCCCAGGTTTTTCTGGATGTAATTCAAGGTGTTGGTTACCACCGTTAAAGGCCTATATGACATGGGACCAGGTCATATGTGGGACTATTTCTTACTGAGGGTATCTGCCCTTCCCACCAGAATGGATAGCATAAGCATGCTCCAAGTCCCTTCTGTTAAATATTGCTACTTTGTGGGTTCTCGTAAGTGTACCTTTCCGTTGCTACTCCTGCTCTGTGGAATGCCATCCTTCTTGAGATTGAATAGACTCCAGCCTGTTTAACCTTACACTTATGATCTGGCACTTTCCCCAGGCTGGGCTAGGGTGAGGTCAGAGCAGATTGAGAATGCTGTAGCATCAAGAAAATAGGATTGGGCACCAGATTTTTCTGTTTCAGGTTTTATTCAGGTTTTATTTTGGTTGGTTGGTTGGTTTCTGTGACTGTATATAGTTTGTATTGACTTGGTTTTGAAGATGGACAATTATAGAAATGTTTTAAGTAGATATGAAACAATCACTTGATCCAGACATTGATTATGCTTCTACGTCTTTTTCACATCTTACTGGCCACATTTGTTCAGTTCATGAAACACGCATTGGAATGTACGTTTTCAAACACATTCCCTCTTTTTCATGTATCTTAGGTTTACTTAGCTGAAATAACTGCAGATAATCAGACTTGTTGCAAGAGAAATGTCCATGGACGCAAGCTCAAAGAAATCAATAAGGTAACTTTGTAAATAGATTTCCAACATTACAGTACTAAAAAATGTATACAGGTAGTCCTTGACTTACAACAACCATTTAGTGACCGTTCAAAGTTACAACGGCACTGAAAAAAAGTGACTTGTGACCTTTTTCACACTTATGACCACTGCAGCATCCCCCTTGGTCACATGATTAAAATTTGAATGCTTTGCAACTGGTTCATATTTATGATGGTTGCAGTGTCTGGTGATCAACTTTTCTGACCTTTTGACGAGCAAAATCAATTGGGAAGCCGGATTCAATTAATAACCGTGTTACTAACTTAACAACTATGGTCATTCACTTAACAACTGTGGCAAGAAAGGTTGTAAAATAAAATTCATTTAACAAATGTTTCACTTAGCAACATCAATTTTGGGTTGAATTGTGGACATAAGTTGAGGATTACTTGTACTGGGGAAGGGAGGAACAGGCTTGTTTTAAGAATTTTAAAATGATCTTATATTTATTGAATTTATTTTAGAAGTCAGTTTTTCTGTTAAGTTTCCTTCTTTGGTTCCTCTATCATTTGGACCCGATCTTATTTGGAATTATTTATTAATATAGCACACATTATGCTATAACTCAGGTATTACCAGTCTTTTTAATCTGAAAACATAGGACTAGATCTCTCTCTTACAGGTAGTTCTCAACTTAAGACCACAATTGAGCCCAAAATTTATGTTGCTAAATGAGAAATCCATTAAGTGAGTTTTCTCCCATTTTATGACTTTTCTTGCCACAGTTATTAAGTGAATCACTACAGTTGTTAAGTTAGTGACATGGTTGTTAAGTGAAGCTGGCTTCCCCATTGACTTTGCTTGTCAGAAGGTCGCAAAAAGGGATCACATGACACTGCAACCGTCATAAATGTGAGTCAGTTCCAAGCATCTGAATGTAAATCACAAGACTATGGGGATGCTGCAACAGTCATAAGTGTGAAAAATGATCATAAGTCACTTTTTTCAATGTCGTAACTTTGAACGATCACTAAATGAACTGTTGTAAGTCGAGGACTACATGCACTTAATTATACTAATCTAGTTATACCCAGAGCATATATTCCTAGTCAAGGGCGGTGTAATATTACATAAACATTGTAGTTTTTGTTTTTCATTTTCAGATGGCTGATCATTGGGAGACAGCACCCCGTCACATGATACGTTTAGACATTCGTTCTTTATTACAAGATGCTGCGATTGAAGAGGTGAGATTTGCAAAAATGCTAAATTATGCAAATTGGAAAAGAAAATCTATGAATTATACTTAGATAGATGGAAATTGTGTTTTAATATGCAGTGATTATAGATCGAGTTATTATTTAATAAGATAAGCTTCTCAAATTAGAAGTTTTGAAGGTACAGACTTCATTCTTAGGTGCATATATGTGCAGGATATGCTATCCAAAAATGAATTTTCTGAATAAACATCATAAAATATAAATCACTTCAATGCTAAATCTACACAATATATTTAAAGCTCCATCTTTGGTGAAGTCTTTATAAGTGGTGTATTGCTATACCAAAGCATAAGAATAGCCATTAACCAGTGAATGGTATCAAATGGTATCTATTCATTTACACAGTGTGATTCATTCATGTTCACAGTGCATATTCTTTATTGAGGTAACCCTAGTGCCTAAGCAGAAGTCTGATTGCAGTAACCTCATATATAACCTAATAATTCTATTCATATTGATCCTCTTTTTAAAAGTGTAAAATTTGAAAGTATAAGAAGATTTTAAATATAGAATAGCTCTGTAGAAAATAAGAATGTTACCTGTGAAATATGTAACTATTTAAGTGAATTCTCAGAAAGGTTTTGTGTGTTATTTTAAATTTATAGTTTATTTGATTATCTCATAAATAGCTAAGGCCAAAATAGGTTTCCAGTGATAACAATCCTGGTGTTATATATTGACTTAGGTGGAGATGGAAGACTTTGACGCAAATATTGAAGACCAAAAAGACGAAAACAAAAAAGATGCAGAAGAAGAAGAGAGCGAACTGGTAGGAAATGCCCCTGCAACATTTTTTTATTATAATCTATAGCAAATTTTGTATTTGCTAGAAATCAGTCTGCTTTCTCACCATCACATTCCCAATCACTGCTCTAATTCTGTCATTTTAAGAACACTGAATTGAATATATAAATTAGGAAAATTTAAGTCTTGAGTACTAGGGATCAACATTCTGTCTTCTGTAAATAGAAGTTACAAACTTATACAAGCTATAAGTTAGTGCCTGGGAAGTTAATTTTCAGATGGAATTGAGAGATTCATGTCTAAATACCCAATATAGAAGGCAGTTAAATAGTTCGTTTCATTAGCCATTTTTATAAAAACTATATGTACTAATCTTTTTCTAAGTATTAGGATATCTCTTACACATATAAACATAACCATGTATGCTCAGACCTAAATCCCATTGTGTTCAGTGAAGCTTATGCAGAGAAATTTGCGCACACAATGTTAAGCTTTTGAAGAATTTGTATAGAATGCTTATTCATCTGAAAAGAGCAAAGGGATAATTCATTCTTTCTAAAGTTGGGCAGCAATTCACATTCAAAGAAAAAAGGGCAATTCAGGACTTGTGTGGGTGCTTGTGTTATACCTGTCAGTTGCTGCACCTTCCCTGGACTTGAAGAACTGCTTTATGCAATCCCAGCAAAATATGTGTTTGATTGAAGGATGTGCAATGTCCATGGTCATAGATGTTTCAAATCATCTTTTCATTTTTGAGTCTAGACCAGTGCACAGTCCTGCACAAAACAGAGCTCATTCCATCAATTGAAAGTTCCAGTTTTAATTCAGCTTTCTGGCTGAAAAGCAGAATTCCTTTGACAACCCAGTACAGAGGCAAAGCTGACTTTACTATAATCATAAATATCATATCGGGATAGAAATCTGTGTCTTTCTTTCCTCTTAAAACATGGATTTACAAGGTAAAATAGGAAGGATGCACTGGAACATAATACTTCCACCAATTCTAAATTACTATATTTGATCCTTTTACTCTTTCTGGCATCCTTTTTGGCTTGAAGACTAAGAATTTTGTTTTTATTTTATTCATTATATTTACCTACTGCCACAATCCAAGTGACTCAGCACTTCTATTTTGTTGAAACTATACCTTTTCTACTTTGGGGAAGATGTTTCATCTTGTCAGAAGCTGCAATAAATGTTTTCAGGAAGCGGAAATTTGCATTGATATAAGCCACAAGTGCTTCTTGGAAGGGTATAAATAAGGGTATTTAGGTATACCTGAATACAGTTTGCTATATGGCTCATGTTAGCTATTGTGATAAACTGAAGAAATATATGGCTAAAATCTCTAACCAAATCCAACATCAGCCAACTGCTACAGAGAAAGTTCAGTAGATACTTGTAGAGTGGGAAGAGCGGAAATTCTGATCAAATGCAATTTTACAACCTCGAGAAGGCTAGAAGATCCAAGCCTACTTGGTCAGCAAATTGGCAGTCCTTAACATTGATGCCCTTCTGTCTGAAAAAGTGGATAATTGCTATTGAGTAGGTTTACTACAGCTCTTCAACCATATGTGGGAGTTCACAACCAACATTTATCCTTTAATGGAGTGAAACTGGATTGTGCTTGAGAACTAGCTACTGAACCATAAGGTAGGTTTGTTCTCCCTCTTTCAACCAAGTCAAGGAAAAAGTTTCAGAAAGTTTTTTTATGCCATTGCTTATTTGTTGGATAAAAAACTTTCAAGGAAATTTTAGAACCTCCTCTGTCCATTCACACACATACATATTTGTTTGATATTTCTAGATTTCACTTTTTGAAACAGTTCTCCAAGAAAATAAAGAGTATACTGTCTGACATTGACTCAAATGGTATGGTAATAGTTGGATCCTTTCAGGATACCCAACTGAATTGTATATGGAAAGGCATCAAGAAATAACTGATGGATCCTTATTATGTAAACAAGTTTCTTTGTCTATTGTCAACATGACACATTTTTATACAAGACACTATGAAGTCCAAATAGATGTTTTCAGTTGCCCTCCTTGTACTTATTTGTACTGATACCATTTGGTGAGGATGTGATCAATCAGAACTGGAGTGGTTCTGTTGTTTCATGTTGACTGCATACATTTCTCTCCTCTCACTACTTCATTTGTGTGTTTCCATATGTATACATGCATATGTGTACGTATACATGAGATATAACCACTTTGAATGTGTTCCCTCCCCTTTCATCTGACTGTTATGAAATAAGCTGTTCGGCAGATGAGCAGCATTATCTGGAAATGATAAAATATTTCTCAAATGTTATCAATTTCTGATGGATAACATTTGGTCTCAAAGCATCTACCAATGGAAAAATAACCCAATGTATTGATCGTTCTAGGAAAATAAAGTCTGAAAAATACTAAGAAAAAAGTTAACTATGTATCTTTTATCTTTAGTCTATCAAAGTACTTCTCATACATATATACAAGGAAACGCAACATTCTTATTTCTTTGCAATATACCTGGACATAATCTTTTTCAGAAGCCTGCTACTGACTTGGATTTATGATTTGCTTTTATTTTGAAATACAATTTCTGAAAAGACAACATTTAAAATAATTTCTGCAAATAAAATGTATTTGTAACTATTTTTGCAGAACACCACCAACATAATCTGTCACCATTTTAACAACTAAACTATGAAGGATGCATAGTGAATGCCCAAGAGTGCTTATTTATATTTTATACTGTTTCCACATTATTGAACCACCTCTTTTTATTTAGGTACTTTTATGTTAAAAGATAATGTGTTATTATATGTTGTTGTTTACCCTACTACAAAATCTTTGCACCAAGATGGTATTTATTAGATAAACCTTTTAGTGAAATTTTGAAAATGGAGGTAAATGCAAAAGGCTCAGATAGTATATTCCAGCTCTACACACTTAGATGCATTATTTTGAATGTTCTAGATTCAAATTTTACTGTTTACCTTGGAAGGACATCAAAACTTCATGTAAATTACTCTGGACCCAGGTTTAGAATTATACATTTCCTTGTCATCAGATTGATTTGAGAAAACATAAAGATCTTTCACATATTTAGTATCATGTTGTCTCTCTCAGAGCACTGGCACTTCCTGGCATTTCCTATTAATTTTGCATGAATATTCACTACAGAGAGTAGATATCCTTGAGGAAAGCAGGTATTAAAAACCCAGATATGTATAGAACTAATGAAAATATTTTTTGCGGAGGAAGTTTATCAGCAGAATCAATGAATTTCTGAAGTGTTTGGGAACTTCAACTTCAACAACTTTGATGATCCAGTGAAGAACAGAAAGACAGATTGTCTAAATTACTTCTGAAATATGTTCAGCTTATTAAATGGATGGCCGGAAAATAAGCTTGATTGCAAAAATCTACACTTACATCTTTACTAAAGAAAGAACAGCTTGGATTAACCTTTTTCCCATGCAAAGAACCATAATGAAGTAATTAACTGGAAATAAGGTTTTCGTAACTTCTGATTCAGATAGTTTTCTGTTAAAAGCGTTATGAGATTTTCATCCTCATCCTATTTCCATATTTTAAATTTGTGGAGTTTTCGTTGCTATTAGTGGAGCCATTTTAATCATTTTATAGCAACCTCATCAAACATAGCTTCTATTGCTGTTCCAATCTCCTGAGAAAATGAATTTTATAAGGTGATTTTCCTCCATAATCACTGAGGCCTGAGTCTTTGTAAACCAAGCAGAAGATGGAGAACATTCATGCAGTAGATTGCTTCAAACATAGTGTATTCCTGAAAGGACTGTCCATTTCTGAACCAAAGTTACAGTTGCTGTACACCCAATAGCTGGCTGTTCTACATTTTGAACTAGAAATAAAATCTATATTGGTTATAAGTTTCTTTTCTGGTTACATGAAAAGAGGGTCTCAGCTCTTATCACTAAATTTCCCAAAGCACAATCCTTTTATGATATGTTCTTCTCGTTGTAACTATCTTTTCTTTTTAAAGTCTCGTGGATTGCTAAAAGTTTTGATTTTAGAAATTAAAACCTTTTATCCAGGACTCTGATTATCTGCTCCCAAAATGGGCAGGAATTTTATTGTGAAAGGAGTTTGAAACTGTTTATTCTGAATGGACAGAAGAGATACCTGTCTTCACAGGCAATTTCTCTTTAGCTGTCTAGATTTTCTTGTGGTAAATCTTTATTTTCCTCATGAGAATTATGACTACATCTTTGAAAAACTGCTGGACCACACCAACTTCTTTAACCCAGTGTCCTGTTCCTATAGTAGTCAAGTAAATATTATGGAAAGTCCACAGAACACATAGCCCTTGATCACTGCTGTGTTTCAGTCACTGGTCAGAAAAAATGCAGTCTGATTCTGGAAACGGCTGCCAACAGCTATGTCTATATGCTTTTGAATTCCTGTCATCCATGAACATATCACATTCTCTTAAAGCCTTCAAGATTAGTAATTATCACCATTCAGGTGAATAAAATTTAAATATTAGTAACATGAGCTTTTTAAATTAAATAATGCTTCTTTTAATTGGACCAGTGATACAAGTCTTTTCATTCTTACGCATTCTACATTTCAAGTTCTTAACATTTTTATGTTGGAATCACATACCTGCCGGCTTGAGAGTGGGTGCTGATTTTATTCCTTCTGAATTGTACTTTCTTTTAGAAGACTAAAATGATCAAGAAGACCAAATATACAAAGAAAAAGCAGAACTATAATTGCAATATAGAACACTTTTCCTGTACTGTTTTTCCATTGTCTCCTTTCCTCAAAAATTTCCAACATGGAATTTTTCTTTCAGTTTATTCTTCCAAATGAATGTATTCTTATGAAAAGAAAAATACTGAATTAAGTTAATTGCTTTTCATGGAGCAAATTATGTAAATATAAATAACTAAATATCTCGGTTACCAACATAAACATCCATCTACAAAGTACATTATAGAACAAATGATAGTAACATGGCCATTTCAGTCAAATCTTCAGAAACCAGGATGATAATTGCCTATGGAATAATGCATATGAAGAAAAAAATAAATGGACAGCACAATCATTCCACCCTAAAGTGCCAGGATTTCAACTAGCATCTGAGAATTAAATACTGTGATACTCTATACAGTTGCTACCTGTAGTAAACATATCAGGCTTCTCTTAGACAGTTGCCAAATTTCAGATACTGAGAGCAAAAAGAACATGATCTGATGGTACAGGTGAAACTCAAAAAATTAGAATATCATGCAAAAGTTCATTTATTTCAGTAATGCAACTTAAAAGGTGAAACTAATATATGAGATAGACTCATTACATGCAAAACAAGATAGTTCAAGCTGTGATTTGTCATAATTGTGATGATTATGGCTTACAGCTCATGAAAACCCCAAATCCACAATCTCAGAAAATTAGAATATTACATGCAATCAATAAAACAAGGATTGTACATAGAACAATATCGGACCTCTGAAAAGTATAAGCATGCATATGTACTCAGTACTTGGTTTGGGCCCCTTTTGCAGCAATTACTGCCTCAATGCGGTGTGGCATGGAAGCTATCAGCCTGTGGCACTGCTGAGGTGTTATGGAAGACCAGGATGCTTCAATAGCGGCCTTCAGCTCTTCTGCATTGTTAGGTCTCATGTCTCTCATCTTTCTCTTGGCAATGCCCCATAGATTCTCTATGGGGTTCAGGTCAGGCGAGTTTGCTGGCCAATCAAGCACAGTAATCCCATGGTCATTGAACCAGGTTTTGGTGCTTTTGGCAGTGTGGGCAGGTGCCAAGTCCTGCTGGAAAATGAAGTCAGCATCCCCATAAAGCTCGTCTGTGGAAGGAAGCATGAAGTGCTCCAAAATCTCCTGGTAGACAGGCTGCGTTGACCCTGGACTTAATGAAGCACAGTGGACCAACACCAGCAGATGACATGGCTCCCAAATCAACACAGACTGTGGAAACTTCACACTGGACTTCAAGCATCTTGCAGTGTGTGCCTCTCCATTCTTCCTCCAGACTCTGGGTCCTTGGTTTCCAAATGAGATGCAAAGTTGCTGTCATCAGAAAAGAGGACTTTGGACCACTGAGCAACAGACCAGGTCTGTTTTTCTTTAGCCCAGGTAAGGCGCTTCTGACGACATTTGAAGCCCATGTCCAGGATCCGTCTGTGTGTGGTGGCTCTTGATGCACTGACTCCAGCCTCAGTCCACTCCTTGTGAAAGTCCCCAACACTTTTGAATGGCCTTTTCCTGACAATCCTCTCCAGGCTGCGGTCATCCCTGCTGCTTGTGCACCTTTTTCTTCCACACTTTTCCCTTCCACATAACTTTCTATTAATGTGCTTTGATACAGCACTTTGGGAACATCCAACTTCTTTTGCAATTACCTTTTGAGGCTTTCCCTCCTTATGGAGGGTGTCAATGATGGTTTTCTGCACAACTGTCAGGTCAGCAGTCTTTCCCATGATTGTGATTCCTACTGAACCAGACTGAGAGACCATTTAAAGGCTCAGGAACCCTTTGCAGATGTTATGGCTTAATTAGCTGATTAGAGTGGGACACTTTGAGCCTAGAATATTGCACCTTTTCACAATATTCTAATTTTCTGAGATTGTGGATTTGGGGTTTTCATGAGCTGTAAGCCACAATCATCACAATTATGACAAATCACGGCTTGAACTATCTTGTTTTGCATGTAATGAGTCTGTCTCATATATTAGTTTCGCCTTTTAAGTTGCATTACGGAAATAAATGAACTTTTGCACGATATTCTAATTTTTCGAGTTTTACCTGTATGTGTACAAGAATCAGCATTTTGATCTGAACCTGAAACCAACAAATAACCAGTGCAAATTAATCAATTTGCTGGACCAGCAACCTTTTCCTCAGCCTTTCCAGACATTTTTCAAGAGCAACCTGTTAAAGAAATGGAATATGGAAGTTCATAGGACATAAGCAGACAGTTCCAGAAAACAATGTTGCTAAAGTCTAAGCTGCTAAAAAGTGTTCATACTTCTTGCAGTTGAAAGTGGCTTCAGATCAAGCAGTGCCTAAGAGCTGCAGTCTACATTTCAAATATTTGACATAATCTATTTCTAAATCAGGCAGCCTATCAAACAGCAATATTTCTATTTATATACATTATACTATAAATCAATTTGAACCAACAGTTGTATTGAATAAAGTGTATTAAACAATGACTGAGCTATTGGGTTATAATTCTACTATTCGTCCTTCACCCTAATTAACTAGGAAACAAGTACATGTCCCTGGTTGGATGAGGAAGCCTGCACGCACGCAGACGTGCCCCCTTGCTGCATTGGTTTTCCATCCAAATGCCAAAGTTCAGTGGATAAAAAAGGTGGAAATATGCCATCAGCTGTTCAGAAGGAAAAACAAATTGGATCTAATCTCTAAATAGCTGATGAGTGAAATTTCATCTTTTTGAAAACGTGGGTCGCTTGTGATATCCTGCCTGCTCTATTATGTACTCTGCTGAAGTTAACGTGTTACATATTTTTGATAACTAACAACATGAGATTTCTATTAATAAATGCTTTCTGTCATTTCTACTGGTTTTACTTGGGGGGGGTTCCAATCAATTTTTGTATTCAGTAAAGACGTGCTTTTTTGTGATTAAGTTCTTTTCTGATTCTTAAAAAATACATATGAAGGCTGGACTAAAATGCAGAAACCCATACTAATGGGAAAAAAAGCAATTTTAGGATACCTTTTTAAACAAACATTTGTGGAAGGGTCCCTAGAAATAAAAAAAACAAATAATTGCCAGAGACATTCATGCTTATATAGTGGGCTTCTGAAGTCTTCATCCCACACTATGTCTCCATATACAAAGATGACTTGTGAAGATACCATTATAAAATATTATGTGGAAATTGCTGAGGCACATACATGAATTCTGATCATGCAACACACGCCACACTGGGAAATATGTCATACCTTATTATTGTGAGATACATTCCTGTCGTGAAATTATTGTAAGATACTTTTATTGAGGGAGACACTCTTGTGCTGGATGCAGAGTGACTGAATATTTTTCACATTGCAACATTTTACAATTCCATATCAAGTTTACAGTTGAGATTGAGTATATTAAGAAAATGTTTGCAGTATGATTCTGTTGCAGGATAAAATATGTTATATGCTTTCTGTATCTCTCTCTAATCCTTCGAGCTTCTCTCTGTATATGATTTAGGGTTACATTCCGAAAAGCAAATGGGAGATGGATACTTCTGAAGCAAAATTAGGTGGGTATTTAATTTATTTTATTAACAAAAAATCCTTATATTTGCACAACTGTAGTTTCATTGTCTGATCACATGCTTAGAAAAATATACTGAATTTGACATTTTTGATGATACAGCTGCCTCTAGGCAGTGTAATATCCTTTTATCTCTGCAAGTTGCAATGCTATAACAATCAGATTTTTAAATTTTAGTTACAATATACTTCAGTGATGCAGTTTCTTATATATTAATATTCAAATAAATGAATGGTGAGTAAAGAGAATTATTTGTAGTGGCTTAGCATTTCCTACAGAGCTGACCAGCTTTATGTATTCTATTCTTTGGACTATTATAACTGTATGTTAAGCTCTGATTAGGCTGACATTATTGTTCAACAATATGCCTTGTTTTGGCATGGTTGCGGACAGCACATTTGGGTATCATCTCAAAGCATTGTTAATCTCTTACAACATTGCTGTGCATGAATGTGTTCTATAATGTAATGGATCTCCAGTGCTCCTCAGAGAAAAGAAATAGAAAGATGAGATTTTATATCCTTTTTTAATTTTCATTTAAGCCATTTGCTATGTTCTTTTCTGGGAAGCCATTGCTTTAAAACAATTATTTGACCTCGTAAGTATGTGCTTTCACTTTAAAAATACTATTTTAAATAGTTACAGCCATTGAGGTATAGCATTTGAAGAGTAGAAATTTTCTAGTAGAAATAATTATATATCAGATTAAAAGGAAAAATATATATCTATCTTTATCAGCACTTTGGTGTTCTGGAATATCCATAGCAAGAATAAAATAATAATAATAATGTGGCTCTCCCTGTTTGATGCTTTTAAATATGTCTGGACTACAGCTGGTCATAATGATGAACAATGTCATATGTAGAGACATCAAAGAATATTTGATATACTTCAGTTTCTGTAAATTGAGTTAACTCAATGGTAAATGTATCTCACTAGTCTTGGAGGCTTTGTAGGACAATATATCAATAAGTATTCCCTTTCAAGTGCTTTGATTTTCAGAGGATTATAACATTCAAGGTAAATACAGCATTAGGAAGGATTCATTTGGCATCCTATCAAATAAGCTATACTTACAGATTGCATTGAATCTGTCCAACATAAATAATTTATGTGATGTGGGAGAGGAAGTTATTTATTTATTTATTTATCATACTTGTATGGCTGCCCATTTCACAAAACATGACTCTGGGCGACATACAATAAAAAATATAAAGTAGCAACATAAAAATAATTGATAATTAAAAACACCAATATTATGATTAAGAGGCAAAAAGAGTATCAACTTATTCCCTTGAGACTTCCAGGCCTGCTGACACAACCAAATCTGTTAGCACGGATGAGGCCAACCTCACCTTGGGCGTGTGTGCGTGTGCGTGTGTGTTGATATCCATAGGGTGGATGCCATCATAGAAAAGGCCAGACTCCTTCGGTCCCATACAAGAGCTGCAACATACCTCATGATGGGTTGGCTATGTAAAATCAGGAAGATTTTACCAATCTCAAATAACCCAGCCCCACATCATGATGGATTTTTAAAGCTCAAAACCAATACTTATTGGACCCAGATGCCTACTGGCAACCAGTGCAGCTTGCATTTAATATAGATCTGTTTGTTTAATGTTTTTACAATATGGAACAACTTGAAGAAAACTCTTCATTTCTAAACGATTGGTATCAGTTTTTTTATACCTCAAATCTGTTCTTTTACCGAACAATTAAAATGTCAAAAAGAGCTCCACCATCATGCCTTTCTAATATATGACGTGCTGAAGAAGAGGGCCACAATAGAGTGCTACATAGTTAAAAAAGATTTGATAAAAGCGTATGTGTATTCCTTGAATATAGAATTTATTGTGAAGCCAATGGCTAAATATCATGATTTTGTATCTTTTATACCATATAAATTAATATTTTGTTTAATTCATCATAGTTGTTTATTGAATTATAGCATAATATACATATTTTGCCATAATTAAAGAATTGTTCAATATTTAACATAGTACTTATTTAATTTTCTATATCCAGGTATACCATCTTAAATTCTTTGCATGTTCAGTCAAATCATTCTATCTCCCCTTCCCCACATACCCTGGAGTCTACATTATCTTCCTATTGCATGACTTAGTTTCCTAGTAATGCCATAATCTGTAAGTTTTTCTTCTAAGATAAATTCAATATTTTAAGCAAAGGAGGCAAAGGGTTCTGGTGGCTTTTATAAGATATAAAAATGAGAAACCTTAACATAACTTGATCCAATAAAATGCATTAAAATATTCTTAAGCAAAGAATTAGTAATATGGCTTTCTACCATATTATGGAATCATTCCTTGCTAATTATGTGGTGTAGGCTACACATGGTGAATCTCTAAACATTTGTTCATCGTAACAGTTTACTTTATGCATGAATGTGACATAGTTTATTTTCATGGATTGTTCTAAATAGACATATAAACTCATAAGAATTGACATCACTTTTTGCAATAATATTTTTAAAAATAGGAAAATGTCCTGAAATGACTTAAAATATTTGTAATCTACTTCACAGTTGCATTTGTGATAGCTTTACCATATAATCAAAATGAACAATAAATAGTTAAATGCCAAAAGAAAACCATGGGAAATAAAACAATTTTAATCTGTTGAAGCTTTAGTGAAAACAATGTTTGGAGTTTAGTGAAAACAAGCAGTAAAAACTTCTAACAAAAGTTGTAGCAAAGGTAGCTCTGAAACCTATGATTGCAATCCATCTCACCAGGTTATATGAATGGAGCCATTAAACATGATCTAAAATCCTTGTTCTGAGCCTGCCTATTTATTTATTTATTAGTAATAATTGGAAGCTAGTTGAATATAATAAAGTTATTTAAATAATATGTTTGTTACATTAGATAACATTTTTAATGCTGCACTCTGAATTAATTTAAATCACTGAATAGGATCTTAAAGTAAACCCAAATAAACCAAATATCATTTTAGTTCAGTGTCTGTGTTACCACAGTGTGGAAACCTCCTAAGAGGACTACCTTTGGTGTATCAATTAACAGTTGTTAAACTACCCAGACCATCCTTTTACATTTTGGCAACCAATGTGCTGCAATGTTAGCTGGTTGAGTTCACTGTGATGTTGGATGGCACATAAATAAGAGTCCCTTCCAACTCTGTCATTCTGTTAAATAAAATATGTAAACCATAAATAAGAAAAACTACAGTTGTTAGTAGGTCACAATGAGAATGAACTATGTCTTCACTTTTAATATAATCTGACAAGAGTTCTTACATTTCTGCATTCTTGTTAACTTCTACTTACTGACTTTCTTCCAGCTTATTCTCAACTCTAAGCACTTGGTTCAGAGCATCTGCAGTCTTTTTAAACTTAATGAAAAGGCTGCAGAAAGGTTTTGGGTGGGGTTTTTCTTTGTTTTATGGTATAAGAATTTACTGTAGATTTCCTGTTGACATTAGTAATGTCAAGTAGATTTTAAGTACTATAGGGCAAATGAAATTTTGTAGAAATCTGTAGCATGTACACTGCATAGTGGAGCAAAGCAGCAACCCTCCAGCACAACCTTTTGGAACCAATTGGTCATATTGAACTGTAGGCATAGAAACCTCCAGTTTCCATGGGAGATGGAGAATATAAACATGTACTCTGGTCAGTATTGTTAAAAACTGATGAAAGGTACAAAAAACACTGCCGTGTCCTCTTAATTACATAACTTGACCACAGTCAGACAATTCAGTGATAAAGTTCTTCTGAAATTCAGATGCTGTTGCTCCCAGTGACAACAAAATTTTTAAAAAATGTCACTAAGTATTAGCTTCCCGATACTAAAAGCATATTCCAAATATTACTTGCTTCAAATATTATCTATAACATAATACAGCATGTTATATTAGTGCCTTCTTCTGTATATTTCCAACTTTTTGCACATTTGCTTGTAAAGGAATAATATGTGAACTAAAATGTTTAGTGCTGCTGTTAATTCCTTTGATCACTTACCTCATAATAATTCCTTTCATGCATCAATTTTGCCATTACTTGCCAGTAGTAAATCTGACTTGATGGAAATAGACAGTTCTACTCAGAATATTATTCTTGTATCAGTTGAACAGAAGAATTAACTTGTTGATCAGATGTGTCTGTTAACAATTTGTGGTTGTAGCAGTAAAAAGCAAGGTGTTTATACCCTTTCCCTCCTTCCCATTCAAGTTTTCCTTACTGATTCTGTTCTTAAAGGCAAGAAAAAATTAGCAAATACAATCACACACAATATATATATACATACATAATTAATATTTTTTGCTTGTGTGCAGGATTATTTGGATTGTGATCTGAGTTTGTGGCAGTTGCTGAATAGTTATAAATCACATATAATCTGAAATGTGTATATGGCTATATTTATTCATGGTTTTTACACATTACCTCATGCTGCTCATAATCTAGTTTGTGGCAGTTGCTGAATAGTTATAAATCACATATAATCTGAAATGTGTATATGGCTGTATTTATTCATGGTTTTTACACATTACCTCATGCTGCTCAAAATCTATCTTAAATGAAATTGGTTTTGGTAAGATAATTTTTGAAAATGTTCAATAGATTTTAGTACATTTTTACTATTACAGAAAAACTAAAACACTTAAACCAGAATAAATTCTTCTGTTAACAGAATAATTAAACACAGGCAGAATGTTTAACTGACTGCTTTAAAAAATCTAAAATCTTAAAACATAATTATATACTTAATAGCCCACTTGTTGTAATTTTGCTAAGCTTTTAACTTCTTCCAGTAAAAATAACAAAACCATATACATTATTAGGATAGAGATAATTCTGATATAAACATAATATGTTAATTTTTCAGTCAATGCACTTTTCTGCATGGTTTGTTAACAAATAAGTATTTAAGTTATTTGATTCAGAAAACAGCATAATATGGAATTTGCTATTTTTAATAGTCTATGATAGCCATTTAAAAGAATATTTAAAAGTTAAAATGTTATATTTTGCATTTAAATATAGGTGTATTTATAATAAATTTAAGATCTGTCTACTTCACAATATGGTGAGACTGGAATAATTTTAAACGATCTGTCTTACTCCACAATATGGTGAGACTGAGAAAAACAGTTATTTTAAACACCAGTTTTACTTATATATGCTTACATGTAGCCTGTAGAAATAAGTTTGCAAAGTACTGTTTTAGAAAAATGTGTTGATCCATACCAAATAATTACTACAATCACATATTTCAACTTTATGTCAACTGTGGAAGCAAAGGGGGAAAATGATCCGCTTTTGGATGTAATTCCTTCTTAGCTGGTGGTATTCTACATTACATTCAAATTCTTTGTCTGGTGATAGTTCTGAAATAATGTTCCATAATGCTTTGTGGAACATCTCATGCATTTTCCATAGTGTTGGCTTAAAACATAGAATGGAACTTCTAAACTGAACTTCAGAAATGGTTGAAGTATCATCACTGAACAAGGATTCTGTTACCTGTTCGAAGCAAGAAGTAGTTTCTCTTATACATATGCATGTTCATATTTTGCACACAAAAGGCTGGATTTCGAAAGGGTAAAACTGGTGCTCCATTTTGAATTTATGCCACTCGCAAAGCCATCCACTAATGTTTGGATTTCACCACTGTATATTGTCAATGATCTGTTTAAGAAAATCTCCATGCATTGTGTTCACATATGCAAAATTATATTTAACAATAAGGCTATGTGTTTGTTCTCAGACAAATTGGATGGGTTGCGAACTGGTACTAAGAGGAAACGTGACTGGGAAGCAATTGCCAGCAGAATGGAAGATTACCTTCAGCTTCCAGATGATTACGATAGCCGTGCTTCTGAACCTGGGAAAAAAAGGGTAATAAATATCTTGGTTTAACATACCCCAGCCACACTGAGCGTAGGAAAGCTCTTAAAACTTGGCTGTTCTGATAGGGTGAACAGTTCTATTTTTGCAATGGTGATATGTTTGTTAATGGAATGCTATTGCTCAAAAGTATATTGGATAAATCATGTTGGTATATGATTCATTTATATCTTGAGAGAACAACCTTCCAGTATACTTAACATTGTTATGTTCAGTGGAGTTATGTTATTTGTTTTTCAACATTGAACTGCCTATTGGAAGTTTACGGTTTTAGGTGTTTGTTATCTCAAAATGGCAATGACCATTCAGTTATGGTTAGTGGTCACTCCCAAGAGCTCTGAAAAGTGACTGTGGGCACAGCCTTATTTTTCAGTGAAATACACATTCCTCTCCCATCCAAGCTAGTCAACTAAATGCAACTGGAGCATTGTGTTATTGTCTCAGCAATTGAGAGTGGTCTCATTACTTTCTCAATATCTCCTTGAAACATGTCTCTTGAAATAGTTTTCTACCTTTTTACCAAGGGTATGCAAAAATTGCTTAGATTGTAATTTTAAAAAATGTTTTTGAAGTTTTCTGGCTTTTGACAGTCCATCCTGCCAACAAATTTTGTAAGTTACAAAGTCAGTAGAACAGTGGAACAAGATTCACCAACATATCTTTTTCCCCTTATTGCTTCAGTGTTTTGTTTCTTAGTTTCATTATAATTTTTTTTATTTATGATGGGATTTATATGCCGGCCTCTCTCCCAAAGGACTCAAGGCGGCTCACAACTATAAAAGACATAGAATACAAAAATTAAAATTATTAAAAAAGTATTAAATCCCAACAAAATTTAAAACCCACAATAAACAATAAAACTAGTAAAAGCCAATAAGGACCCCCCCAAGTCCAGGTCGGCCTGCTGGAAGAGCCATGTCTTCAGGTCACGACGGAAGGATCGAAGGTCAGGGGCCAACCACAACTCCAAGGGCAGCTGGTTCCACAGGGTGGGCGCTCCCACAGAGAAGGCTCTCCCCCTGGAGGCCACCAGCCGACACTCTCTGGGGAGGCCCTGTCTGTGGGAGCACACCGGGCACTGGGAAATCGCTGCTGGCAGAAGATGGTTCCGTAAATACCCCGGCCCTAAGCCATGTAGAGCTTTATAGGCAATTACCAGCACCTTGAATCTCACCTGGAGGGCAACCAGTAACCAGTGCAGTTCACGCAGGAGGGGTGTAATATGGGAGTATCAGGATACTCCCATCACAACCCGCACGGCCGCATTCTGCACCAGCTGAAGCCTCCAAGTGGTCCTCAAGGGCAGCCCCATGTAGAGAGCATTGCAGTAGTCCACATGGGAGGTAACGAGTGCATGAGTAACCGTACGTAAGGCATCTTGGTCCAGATAGAGGCGCAGCTGGTGCACCAGGCGAACCTGAGCAAACGCCCTCCTGGCCATGGCTCCCACCTGCTCCTCTAAACTGAGCCGTGCATCCAGGAGGACACCCAAGCTGTGCACCCTCTCTGCGGGGGGGTAACACCTCTCCCCCCACAACCAAAGGTGGAACATCCTGGACAGTCCGAGATGCTGGTACGTACAGCCACTCGGTCTTGGCCAGGTTGAGTCGAAGCCTGTTCCTCCCATCCAGACCCGTACCGCTCCAGGCACTGGGACATCACGTCGAGGGCATCACTGGGTTGGTCTGGGGTGGAGATAAAAAGCTGGGTATCATCAGCATACTGATGATACCTCACCCCAAAACCACGGATGATCTCACCCAGCGGTTTCATATAGATGTTGAACAAAAGGGGAGAGAGGACCGACTCCTGGGGCACCCCACAAGTGAGGGGCCTCGGGGTCGACTTCAGTCCCCTGCCAACACCGACTGCGAATGCCCTGAGAGGTAGGAGGAGAACCACCATAAAACAGTGCCTCCCACTCCCAACCCCTCGAGGCGTCGCAGTAAGATACCATGGCCGATGGTATCAAAAGCCGCTGAGAGGTCTAAAAGGACCAGGATCGAGGAATAACTCCTATCCCAAGCCCACCAGAGATCATCCACCAGCGTGACCAATGCCATCTCTGTGCTGTATCTGGGCCTGAAACCCGACTGATACGGATCCAGATAATCAGTTTCCTCCAGGAACACCGGGAGCTGTCTGGCCACCACGTTCAACAACCTTTGCCACAAAGTGAAGGTTGGAGACAGGACGAAAGTTGTTCATAACAGCTGGGTCCAAGACAGGCTTCTTGAGGAGGAGCCTCACCACCGCCTCCTTCAAGGCGGGGGGGAAAGATCCCTCACTCAAGGAAGCATTAACCAAAGCTTGGAGCCAGCCTCGTGTAACCTTCCAGGCAGCCTAGACCAGCCAGGAGGGACATGGGTCCAATATGCACATGGCGGCACTCAGTCTCCCCATGATCCTGTCCACTTCCTCCAGAGTCACAGGAGCGAACTCTTCCCAGATGGTATTTACAAGACCCATCCCATCCCCCCTGTCGGATTCTACCCAGTCAGAGTCCAGACCAGCCTGAATCTGAGCGATCTTGTCCGACAGATGATGGCTAAACTCCTCAGCCCACCCGCAAAGGGTCCTCCCTTGTCCCCTGATTAAGGAGGAACAGGTGACCCTAAACAGGGTGGCCGGGCGATTATCTGCAGACGCAATGAGAGCGGAGAAGTAGACACGCTTTGCCGCTTCCATTGCTGCAAGATAAGACCTTGTTCTTAGTTGCAATCGGTCAAATTCGGATCGACTAGACCTCCAACTGCTTTCTAGGCATCTCCTCCGGCGCTTCATCTCCCGGAGCTCCGTGGAAAACCAGGGAGCCAACCGGGATCTGCACTGGGTCAGAGGCCGCAAAGGGACAACGTGGTCGAGAGCCTCTGAGGCAGTCCTTTGCCAGGCGTCCACCAGGGCCTCAACCGGGCTGTGGGTAAGGGAGGCAGACCCAAGCGCCGTCTGGAACCCTTCCGGGTCCATCAGGTGCCTAGGCGGAACCACCTAGTTGGTTCTGCATGCCAGCAACGTGGGGTGGCATACTGGAAGGCCAGCCAGAGAAGATAATGATTGGTCCATGACAGGGGTTGATCATACCACTGTCCAGAGATAAAAACAAGGTCAAGTGTGTGCCCCCCACCATGAGTCGGATCCTGAATTACTTGGGTCAGGTCGATGGCCGTCATGGAAGCCATGAACTCCCGATCCATCCCCGACGCTCCACCCAGAGAAGGCAGATTGAAATCCCCCAGAACAATAAGGCTGGGGAACTCAACGGCCACCCCCAATAGAACGCCAAGTAGCTCGGGCAGGGTCGTTGTCATGCAGCTGGGAGAAAGGTACGTGAGCAACAGGCCCAACTGACCACCAGGGCCCAACTTCAGGAGGAGAGACTCACGCCCGCCTATCTGAGGGACAGTGGCCTCCCACGGACAAAGGCACTAATTAATAATCTAATTAGTATAGTTTTTACAAATAAATAATGTGGATGAAAGGAAGCAGAATGTGAATAAAGCTAACAGTTTAACTTGTATACCTAGTGCTTGGAATAAACTTGGAAAACAGACTGATTAGAATATTATCTGTGTCCCCTTTATGATATGATATATTGGTAACCTATAGTCTAGAATAGAGCTGAATATAACAGCATTTAACTTCAGTAATCAATGTAGGAAGTATAAAAACTCCAGGAAGTATAAAAATTAGCAACATTCCTAAATATTCAGAAGACATATGCATATTGGGTGCTTCTAAAGGTATGTGGAACAGTCAGACTGAGCTCTAAGGGACTAATGTCTAATAAGAAACAGAATTTAAAATATAAGCAAGCATTGAAAAATTAAAAAATAGAAACTTTTTGAAAAAGAATTCAATTTTTCATTCATTTTTCCAAGTAGGAAGGTTTGTGAAAGAGGGCAAGATTAAAAGTGTGATTAAGTACTCTTATTCTTTTTCTCTTAGAACTATCATCTTCATCCAAATGCTTAATTTTTAAAATTACAAAATTAAACATGGGTAAGACTTAACCTTTTGTTAACCTCTAAATGCAGTAGGAAGCTGAGGAAAGTGATGGCTAATCCCTTTTCTAAATTGTCCGAAATCTCTGCAGGGTGTAAAATTGCATCAGAGATTTATGCATGTTGCTTCTCTTTCCTGAAATGACTGTTATCCAAGCAGCACATCTTTTTTTATAGGTAAGGTGGGCAGATCTTGAAGAAAAAAAGGATGCAGACAGAAAAAGGGCCATTGGTTTTGTTGTGGGACAAACAGACTGGGAGAAAATCACAGATGAAAGTGGTCATTTTGCTGAGAAAGCCCTCAATCGCACCAAATACATCTGAATCAGTTGGCACATGGAAGATGTCTTCCCTTAAGGTTAGAGCTGAACCTTCTATACCTTCATATGTAGTTGAGAATGAGCTAAAGAGCATGTAGTGGATGGGGTGGATCTGGACATGATTTTAATCATTTGGTTAAAGTCAGATATCTCATCTCGGACTGCATGCAGTTTGGAGGAAAGAGAATAGCACAGTTCAAAAATGGGGGGAAATCCTGGTGTACTGTTAGCTGTGGTTACTTTTCCCAGACCCGTACACTGGCTCATCCTCTAACCTTTTTGTTTTTCTCTATAGGCTGTTTGCTTTGGTGAGAGCTGTGCACAAGGTGGTATAGTTGGAACAAGTCTAGAGAGCTTTGTGATTTTTTTCCTTTTTAACTTTTTATTTCATTGTGTTCCTTGCCATTAACTGGTGATATAACCAGGATCCCCAAGTTATATATCCTCTTGCATCTAAATGTGAAGAAAATTTTATGTTAAAATCAGTAGTCTTAGCTTTTATGTGTACAGTAGAATTGCAAGACAGTACTGAAGCCATTTCCTCTGCTGTACTCTGAACCCAATGTCAGCATTACTTTGTATTGTTGCTTTGTGCTATTGTTATTTTATACTGTACAAACTTGGTAGTTTATTGTACTAGGAAACAGAACAATAAACTTTCACTATGAATTTAATAATGTGGTTGACCATATATTTATGTTTGCTATTACCTCTGTATTTGATTTTTAAAACAAGAGCTTTCCCAGGTAGAGTGTTGGAGATTGGCAAGAAGAAGATAAGTACATCAAATGAGGATGGGCCCAAAATGTTTCTAGTCATTAAAATGCCCCATTTCCTTGTACATAAATCTCTTCAAAGCATTTTTATTCTCCACACAACTTTATTCTTCACACATCAGTGCATTGGCTTAAAGCCATCTCAGCTGTCTGTCACAAGAAGAGAACTTTAATTCATATTTGAGTGAAAATAGTCTATCATTTGATTAATTTGATTAAGCAGCTTTCTGAATAATATATATCTTATGGGGTGGGTTGATATATTGCTTTTTATTCTTGGATGCTGTTTTTGATTTGAATTGTACGGCTAGCATTGTATGTTTTATGGTTTCAATTAAATTTTATGCACCACCCAGTGTCATTGTGACAAGAGGAGTATCCATTTAAATTGAAATAAATAAATAAGATATGCATATCTTATTTATTTCCCATGCTTATTAATTAACAAATACAATTAACTTTTTGGTCCTTCAAATAGTTTCTGTTCATAGGTATGTTAGTATTGATAACTCTGTTTTTCCTCTTTTGATGAAGGATTGTGATTTACTTAAGGAATAGCTGCTACTGAAATACATTTATTTACATGACTTTATCCAGTTTAATTAAATATGTATAATTAGAAGCAGTTGATATACCTGAATACTGTATAGAATGTTAGAACACTACAAAAACATATTCATTTGCACAATTTATCTTTATGCAACACAGTAACGTTTAATATTGGTAAGTTATTTTTGGGTCTTCATCTCACAGCAAATATGAACACAGACATTTTTTAATGATTGCCTTGCAATATTATAAGTACACTCTATTTGGTGCTAAATAAAACCCATTAGCGGGTGAAATACCAACTAGCTCCAAATATATTTTAAAAAATACCTTGTTCAATCCAAAAGCTTTGTGCACTTATTTATTAATATGATCATGTTTCTCACATCTATAAAATCCTGCTATTGAAAAATTTACTGTTTTTCATCACAAGGGAAAATATTGTTTACTTTCTCGTATTAAATAGGCAAATATGAAATGAAAAAAGTTTGACATAACATACTTGGTGATGTTTTAAGAAATTGTGAAATTCCAGAAGTTTTGTAATGTTGGTTTTCAACTCTATATCCTTAAATTTTTTATCTGCCTCTTGCAGACGTCAGAAGCAACTCAGCATGCACTGAAAATTTATAAAGTTCATAACATTGAGGCTCAAATTAAGAAAGTGCATTGTATACTGTTTTGGCTTGTTTTACTGACATTTTTATGAGTGTTACAGTATTCAGTTAGCAGGAATGGTCAGGTGTGCAGAATTATTTTCCACACAGCTGGCAGTTGGTATGTGGGCTTTTTAAAATGCCTCAAAGCTTATAAGTGATGATGATGTTATCCATTCAGTCGTGTCCGACTCTTGGACCAGAACTTCCCACGTCTTTTGATCTTGTACTACTTTGAGTGGTTGTGTGTTCTGGCTGGTGTCAGCTTTGATTGTGTCTAGCCACCATGTTCTTTGGCTCCTTTTTACCATTAACTCTTCCAAACATAATTACTTTCTCCGGTGAATTCCCTGCATGACATGGCTAAAATAAGTGACATGCAGTTTTGTGATTTTGCCTTCTAGTGATATGTCTGATATTATGCGCTCCAGTACTTGTTTGTTAGTCACCTTTATTGCCCAAGGAATATGCAGAAGCCTTCTCCAGCATCACAACTCAAATGAGGAATTTTTTTTCCTGTCTTGCTTTTTTAAGGTCCAACCTTTACAACCATATACTATCTTCATTCTGTGGTAACAGTCAAATAGCTCCTAACTTCATCAAAACTTTGCTTTTGTCATGCACCCCACCATTTCATGGTAGAATATTTTTCTAATCACATTTTTCAAAACAAGGATTCCTTTACACAGGTTATTCAATAAATATCTTGATAATTATGACCATTTACTTAATTAAAATCTGGTGCAAAAGTTATAAAAACAAATGTTAATAAATAGTAACAAAATTAATACTACCATAATAAATTTATTGTTTTAAATGTGTTATAATTTAAGGAGAATATTATTATTTTCTCTAAAATTCTCTTGCTTATAGACTGATGAATAGACGTATATGAATACACATGTATAAACTTTATTTCAATTACCTTGCCATCAAACAGAAATAAAACTTGAGTAATTTTTGTTCTGAAATAATCATAAAAGAGCACTGCACTGAATATTCATATCATCATTTCAAACTACACTTTTCAATAGATGCACATATCTCATTCAGTTTGATGCTACTATACATGTATATGTGAAACAGCCTGAAACTAAAAACATACTCAGGTTTTTTTATATTTTTGAAAGCATCTTTCTAATTCTATTTAATTTTATACTTGTATTTTCTTTTTTTGTTGAGTACATTTATGTTAAACTGGAATGTATTTGGAAGCTAAGAATTATGAATAAAATGCACTATAGTTTCTATATCTGTTATAATAGTTTTCTTTTTATACCAATACATACCAAGTGTGTAAAGTAAGGAAAATAATTAAAAATCCATTAGGGACAAAGAAGAAAAGGAATAGCAATTAATTTTCATTACCTACAACAATAACCATGCAATGCACACTATGGAAAATGTGTTCCAACATATTATGGAAAATAAATATGCCTTTGTCTAAATTATTGTCCTCCCTCAATAATTTGAACTATTCTTGTTGCTTTGACAATTCTCATATTTCTTTTAGTCAATCAAGTAATTTTTATTATGTATAAATTGTATATTTATACTGCAGATAAAATAGGAGTTCTATTATGGGAACTAAGTAATGACAGATACTAGAATCATTTATACTATCTTTTTATTCTGATAACTGAAATAGCAATGAAGGTTTTAGCTAATTAGGATAGGGGAGAGGAATGGACCCAATGCAATCATTTTCCTAGAATTGGTTCTATATCCAAGTTGTGTATTAGACTCTTAGTGAAGCCTGAAAAGTAAAAGATAGAATATTTGGCCCAACAGTTCTTTATACTATTCCATAAAATTGGACAAACATTTATCACGATTAAAATAGGAATAGCTTTAGCTTTGTAAACTTTTGCTGGACACTGGGTGATAGGTTCTCAATGTAAAGATATGGAAATGTAACCCAATAATAATGGAAAGTTTATTCATAAATATGTGTATGTCACAACATATTCTTGATTGTGGACAGCTTGCAAAAATAATAAAATACCTACAGTTGTTACTTGCTAGCTACAGTGATCTCTATACTAATCTAAGAATGGTAACTTCTAAAGAGGCTGAGAACCTTCTCTAGGAAACTGCACATTCCTACAGAAAAATTGGACTTTGAAAACTGGATACAGCAAACTACTAAGAGTTAACAACAAACTCTGGGACTGTTCTGCAGAAGAGGAGTGGAAAAAATAGGAAATTGTTCATCAGGGGTTGCTTAAGACATTTCTGGAGATTGAAAGAGAAATAACTCAGGCGGCACTTGAATGTTTACAACCTTTGAGGTGTATGTTTCGGATCTACAGAGTGGAAAAATTTCAGGATCCCATCTGCAAGAAAGAAAAATATCAGTCTGCTTATGTTGGACATCCTTTAAAGATCAGTAGCAAAAATAAATTGAATAATTATTTTGGCAAATGAACTGCACAACAGCCTGTCTTCTTTGAAACCAGAAGGACTGCCTATATAAAGCAGCTAATAAGAGAAGCATCAAATGTGAATTAAATTATTTGATACTCAAAAAACCATTTGTACAGATGAAAGAAGTTGGAGATTAAAAAACTGGAAGCTACTAATCAAGCCCTTTGTTGTGACAAAAATGTGTTATGTAATTAGATGGAGCTATTTTTTTCAACTGTACAAGCATAATAAGCAAATTATACAAGCATGCATGCAGACATTTTGCACTTTGTCCAAGTGGTCTTCAAAGGCAATCCCATGAAGTGCATATTGTAGTAGTTCAATCATATGATGATAAGGGCATGAATCACCATTGTCAGATCCTCCCACTTTAGGTAGAGCTGCAACTGGTCCCCAGTTGATTCCTGGCAGCAGCCTCAACAAGCTCCTCTGGCAGAAGCCATTAATCTTGGAGGATCCAAAGTTGCAGGTCTGCTTGAGGAGGTATCCCACCCTATCCTCAATTACAACTGAAATAAATAGAGAACTCTTTTGTGCAAATAGCACAAATAGTAACTACATCTTCCTATAGAGTGAACAGCAGCCTGCATTCATCCAAGTCCCAACAACCTTCAAACTCCCAATCAAGACTTCAAAAGCAACTTAGACTAGTGGAGATGTAAAGCACACTGCTAATACCTCACTGAGATCCAATGATTTTATATGGACAGTGAAAAGCAAAGAGAATTTGGGGGAAACCTACCAGTGAATGCTCAACCTCTGATTCCTCAGCACCATCAGCTTGAAATGCACACTCAGGAAACAGTGCAATTAACCTCTCCAACTCCCAACCCTCATCGACAGACCTGAAGAATATCATGATCAATGGTGTCAGATGCTACTGAGAAGTCTCGTAAGACCAGAAGAAACACCTACCTCATTTTAGGTCACAACAAAGGATATTGAAAAAAGCAAGGACTGTTATTTCCATCCCAAGTTCAGTTTGGATCAGGCTGAAAGCTGTCTGGATAATCCTTTTCATCTGGGCACTGTAAATGGATAGATACTTCTCAACTTTATTGACAACCTTCCCAAAGGGAAAGCAAGAGACCATAAGATAATTTCTCAACAGCTGGAGCCAGAGAAGCTGTTGAGAAAGAGGCATATCACTAGTGCTTTCAAAGTGGCTGTCCTCACTCCCTACCTCCTGGACTCAGTTCCTCAGCTTCCACTCTACTACCACTACCATCACCTGAAGGAGCCAGGATATACAGTTCTTCATAGTAATTTTTCACCCACCTCACCCCATTCCAGGGGGAAAAGCCAGGTCTTCAGTGTTTTTCAGAAGGCTAGGAGCAGGGACTGATACTGAAAAGGTTCCATTTAACTGCATAACATTCTTCAGGCCACACTTCAGACTCCAGGAAGAGACAAAAACTATGATAAATAAGAGCAACTTTATCAGCAATGTGTTGTAATTTTTGACAATCATTCCCTAACAGGAATTGAGCACCTATAAACAGTGCCATTGGATGGCAACAGATTGGTTCAATAAGAGCAGAGAAAAAGAAAACTTTGCTGCTTTTACCACTATTGTGTAGATTCATATATAAGCTCATAGCTGTACTTGGTCCGTATTGATGTTTCTCTTCCTCCACACGTAATTCAAGGTTGTTTCTGTGATTTCATGTCTTGGGTGCTCAGTTATTCAAGACACTCTCTGATCAATAGAGGAACATTGGCCAGCAATATAATCATGTAAAATGTGTTCCATTTCCAGGAAGCTACCAGGTGCTCAACAGAACCGCTTGTCAGATCACTGCATTCTATAGTGTTCTAATCTATAGGATCCATCGCAGTTCATTGGGCACCTGGAGCTGGTGATCTTAATGGGCTGCACTACCCTACAAAAGTAGTGATCAGCAACATATCTTACCTAGACCAAAAAGTGATGTGCATGATAAGAGATAGGAGCCTCTGTGGTGCAGTGGTTAGAGTGCAGTACTGCAAGCTACTTCTGCAGCCAGCTGCCTACAATTTGGCATTTCAAATCCCACCAGGCTCAAGATTGACTCAGCCTTCCATCCTTCTGAGGCGGGTAAAATGAGGACCCAAATTGTTGGGGGCAATATGCTGACTCTAAACCACTTAGAGCACTATAAAGCACTATAAAGCGGTATATAAATCTAAGTGCTATTGCTATTGCTATAAAGGACTCAATATAACAGATGGGACAAGGCCATACTTGTTTTGGAGGACTCATGTTGGCATGAAGGACTAGCAAGGAATTTGAAGTTCCCCAGTACAGTAGTAAAAGTCAAGGGAAGCCTAAGAATCAACCTAGCACCAAGCTGCAGGCTCTCCAGAAAGGCAGCAGGATGACCAATACGTGAACAAGATCCCTAACCTGCTCCTATAACCCAACTTCCAACACAGGTATTCATATCCCATCAGGTCTAGGTAGGAAGTGTTCTGTGATGAGCAGGGGCGTGACACAAAGGCAACACAGTCAGATAATCTGCTGGTGTGCCTTTATTAGCTCCAACTTTGCCCCCTATGTCCTGGTTACCTTCTGGCTGGAGAAAAATTCTCCCAGGAATAACCTTTGGCTGCAGAGAATCAAGTCCAAAACATGGTCAACAAAAACTGTAACTATAAGTCCAATCAAGGCAAAATGAGGTAATTAGTCCAGCAGGCAGGAGCAAGAATTCCAGACATGAAGGCACGGCAATAACTCCACACGGTTGGGAAGACTCCAGGAACACAGATAACTAAAGTCAACACAAGATAAACTCACGTTTGCTCCCCGCAACTGCCGCACTCAGCATGCATTTATTTTAAACTCTCTTCCCAGCTGTGGCTAATGAAGGGAATTGGGGCCCTTTCCTCCCCTCGTAAGCCATGCAACCCATGTTGCTCTCTTCTCTGTTCCTCCCTGCGTGCCCTAGGATGAAGAGGGAGTAGGCCTGGATCTTCCTCTGAACTCCCTCTCCCTTGTTCTGCCTCTCCCTGCTCTGCCCAGCCAGACTTTGTCCTTCCCCAGTTTCTTCTGCAGCCAACGGAGCCACACTCCCACTCCCTGCCAGCTGTTCAGATTCAGACTCCGACAGGGGCATGACACTAACCCCCCCTCCACAGGACCCCCTCCCCTGGGATCATGCAGACGGGGAAGTTGAGGAAACCAGGTATGGAAGTCACGGACCAGACGAGGGGCGTGGACCTCTGTGGCATCGACCCAGGTGAAGTCCTCTGGTCCATAACCTTTCCATGCCACCAGATACTGAAACCAGCCCCTCAACTGGTGTGAATCTTGTATGCTGTCCATTCATACTCTGCCTCTCCCTGAGGGGATACTGGTGGTGGAGCTGGTCTATGAGGACTGTTGGCCAATACTGGGATTAACAAGGACCAATGAAAGACCGGGTGAATGGCTTATCTATCTGACTGGCTTATCTGTGGCCTGGCTGGCCCTGGAGAACTGCAGGAGCTGGGGACTCTATTTCTCTATCACTCTCCCTCTCCCATCTGTCCAGAGGAGCAGGGGGCTGACCCAACATGGTGTGAGGGTGTTGGGGTTCGCCGCTGCTCGGATCTGCGAGACCTTGGTGTTGGGAGGCACACCAGGGTGAGGTGGTGGGTTTGGTCAACTACCATCCCCTGGGGTACTGTCAGGGGGTCCTCAGGGGTTTCTCTTCCTTGGCTACTGTGGTCCGCTGATCTGTTTGCATGTTTGGACTTTTCCATCCGGCCCATACCATCTACTGTTCCTTTTTCCCTAGATGGTGCTCATTTCATATACACCTGGAGAACTACGGGCCCTGAGGAATCTCCCCAGTCCTTAGTGTCACCCATGGGTTTATGGACGGCCTACCTTGATGACGGAGCTAAGGGTTCCGAGAGGTGGCAGTGCGCGAAGAAGGGGAAGGGTGTTTTTAATATGTTATTGCTTAAATTTTTAAATCAGGTTTTAAAAGGGTTAGGGAGAGGGGTGGGTGTTAGACTTGGGTTGAAGCGAGGGGGAACTTCACCGGGTCATATCCTGTTTCCATCCGGGTCGGAGGGGGGTGGCGGTGGGTTGGTTGCAGGGCAGGGCTTGGCACATTGGGGGGGAGTTTATCCCCACAGCAGTTGGGAACGGTGGGAGGCGAAGAGGCAGAGGACCATATCGTGTTTTGGGAGCATGCCCACGCAATCTTAGAGTGGTGGCGCGCTCCGACCCTCTTGCCTCAGCCTGCTCCCCCGGGGATATGGGAAGTTTGGCCCCTGAGCTCAGGCTGGTCTATGTTAATGCCCAGTCCGCTAGGAGTAAGGCTCCCCTCCTCTGTGAGATGATAGAGGTGGAGGAAGCGGACCTGGCTTGCATCACGGAGACCTGGTTGGGACCGGAGGGAGGTGCCCCCCTGGTTGAGCTATGTCCCCCAGCTTTCCGAGTGCTGCACCAGCCACGGGCTCAGGGGAGGGGCAGGGGGTGGCGGTTGTAATTAAGGAGGCCTTAGATCCGAGGGAGGTCACTGTCCAGCAGATGGGGATCCCCCACCCAGATCACTATGCCACTGCCCAGAGACAAAAACAGGCTGTGAGCTTCTCATGAGGTTGGGTTCGGGTGGCCAGTTGGGTCTGTTGCTGGCATACCTCTCCCCCAGCTGCGTAGCACAGACACTGCCCAGGCTGCTCGAGGTCCTCGGGGGTGGCGGTGGAGTTCCCCAGGCTTTTGGTCCTGGGGGACTTCAATCTGCCATCCCTGGGAGGGGACTCGGGCTTGGCTCAGGAGTTCATGGCCTCCATGGCGGCCATGGACCTGACCCAGTTAATTCAGGGCCCGACTCATGAGGGGGGGAACACATTGGATCTGGTTTTTGTCTTTGGGCAGTGGCATAGTGATCTGAGTGGGGGATCCCCAAGTATTTGCCCCCTGTCACAGACCGATCACTATCTCTGTTGACTGGCCTTCTGTAATGCCACCTCTCATCGCTGGGGTAAAGAGCTGACCAAGTGGTTCCGCCCAAGGCGCCTTATGGACCCAGAGAGGTTCTGTCGGGCCCTTGGGGTATTGCCAGCCTCCTATATTCACGACTTGGCCAAGGCTCTGGCAGACGTGTGGCAACAGGCGGCTTCCGGGGCTCTCGACCAAGTTGTCCCCTTGCGGCCCTTAACCCGGCACAGATCCCAAGTGGCTCCCTGGTTTTCCACAGAGCTCTGGCAGATGAAGCGTAGGAGGAGGGGCCTAGAGAGCAGGTGGAGGGCATCCCGGTCCGAATCTGACCGATCCCAGTTAAGATCCACTTCTAGGACTTATCTGGCAGCGATGAGGGCGGCAAAGAAGGCTTACTTCTCTGCTCTCATCGCGTCCGCAGATAACCACCCACCCAGATAACACTCGCTCTCTCCTTAATTGGAGGGAGGGGGAGGACCCTGCGCAGGGACGTGCCAAAGAGTTTAGTCAACATCTGTCGGACAAGATCGCTCGGATCCGGGCCGGGTTGGACTCCACCTGGCTAAAGTCGGAGACAGAGGTGACGTCGAGTCTTGTTCATGTTACCTGGGAGGAGTTTGAGCCTGTTTCCTTGGATATGGTGGACAGGACCATGCGGCGGCTGAGTGCCACTACATGTTTATTGGACCCGTGTCCCTCCTGGCTGGTCTATGCCACCCAGGAGGGTACACTTGGCAGGCTCCAGACAGTTACCAACGCTTCTTTACGAGAGGGAGCCTTTCCCATCGCCTTAAAGGAGGCATTGGTGAGACTCCTCAAGAAGCCTGCCTTGGACCCAGCCAATTTAGACAACTTTCATCCAGTCTCCAACCTTTGCTTTCTGGCGAAGGTTGTTGAGAGTGTGGTGGCGCAGCAGCTACCGATGGAGGAAGCTGATTACCTGGACCCGTACCAATCGGGATTCAGGCCCAGTTACAGCACGGAGACGGCATTGGTCGCGCTGATTGATGACCTCTGGAGGGCTCGGGACAGGGGTTGTTCCTCTGTCCTGGTCCTGTTAGACCTCTCAGCAGCTTTTGATACCATTGACCATGGTATCCTACTGCGCTGGCTTGGGGGGTTGGGAGTGGGGGGCACCATATTAAGGTGGTTCTCCTCCTATCTTTTGGGTCGGACGCAGTCGATGTTGGCAGGGGGGAGCGGTCGTCCCCTAGGCCCCTCACTTGTGGGGTGCCGCAGGGGTCAGTCCTTTCTCTCCTCCTGTTCAACATCTATATGAAGCCGCTGGGTGAGGTCATCCGTGGTTTTGGGGTGATACCCAGCTTTTCATCTCCACCCCGAACCACCTCAGTGATGCCCTCCCCGTGATGTCCCGTTGCCTGGAGGCAGTACGGGACTGGATGGGAAGGAACAGGCTCCGGCTCAACCCGAACAAGAGTGAGTGGCTGTGTATACCGTCATCTCGGATAATCCAAGAGATTCCATCTCTGACCATAGGGAGAGAGGTGTTGCCCCCTGTGGATAGGGCACGCAACTTGGGTGTCCTCCTGGATGTGCGGCTCAGTATGGAGGAGCAGGTGGGAGCCGTCACCAGGGGGGCATTTGCACAGGTTCATCTTGTGCACCAGTTGCGTTCCTATTTGGACCGAGATGCGCTGCGCACGGTCACTCATGTGCTCGTTACCTCTAGACTCAACTACTGCAATGCTCTCTATATGGGGCTGCCCTTGCATGTCATACGGAGACTTCAGCTGGTGCAGAATGCGGCCACGAGGGTAGTGATGGGAGCATCCCTATTCTCCCATATTACGCCCCTCCTGCGTGACCTGCATTGGCTGCCAGTTGCTTTCCATGTGAGATTCAAGGTGCTGGTAACAACTTACAAAGCCCTATATGGCTTGGGTTCGGGGTACTTACAGGAATGTCTCCTACCGTTGACAAATACCAATCGCTCAGTGCACTCCCACAGACGGGGCCTCCTGGGGGCACCGTCAGCTAAACATTGTAGGCTGGTGGCCCCTAGGGGGAGGGCCTTCTCTGTGGGAGCGCCCACCCTCTGGAACCAACTGCCCCTTGAATTGCGCCTGGCCCCTGATCTCCGCTCCTTCTGCCGCGACCTTAAAACATGGTTATTTTTACAATCCGGCCTGGACTGACAGCGGATCGGGATTTTAATTTGAACGTTTATTTGGCATTAATTTAATATTTTTAAAATTATTTTAACTTTTGTATGGCCTTTTTTTATGTACGCCACCCTGAGTCTTTCAGGGGAGAGGGCAGCCTATAAGTCCAAATAAACTGAAACTGAATCCGCATTGTCCGTGGCAGGGATAGGCAAAATGCCACAGGATTGATCACCGCCTCGACCGGAAATGGTCCCAAGTAGCTGTGATCGAGCTTTTTTGATAGCTGCGTCATCAGTAAGTACTGTGTAGAGCAGCGGTTGCCAACTGGTGGGCTGCGGACCACTGGTGGCCACAAGATAATTTTGGTGGTCTGCAGAGAAACGTCAACCTCAGAGCACCCCCAAAGCAATTAATCCAGGCTGTGCAGGAACACAAGGCTGTGCCACCCACATGGCCTGCCCTCCCTGCCCACTCACTCCTTACCTAGCAAACTTCCCTGCTAAGTTGCTATTTTTCCTTTTTCTGACCGTCAGCTGTTCTGCTGTCCTGGGAGATTTAGATTAGCTAGAAAGCAGGAAATTGTTGGATTTCTTGCTTTCTAGCTAATCTTTAGATCTTCGGCTCTGCTTTTAAGCAGAGCCGAACCTTCCTTAGGACTGAAGCACTGCAGATTCAGCTAGCCAATGGCAGAAACACAGATCTCTAAGTGAATCTGATTTTGTGAGCAACTCAATCTGCCTGCCTGCTTTGCCTGATTTTGGGTAAAAGTTGCTCTTTTTTTATAAAAAATTCAATATTTACATACATGGTGTGTTGTGAGTTAATTTTGTGAGTTTGCTTGCTAGCAAATTTTATGGGTTTGCTTGGAAGCAAATTTTATGTGACAGGCTCAGGTAGCTAATCTCACAGATCTCTGAATGAATCTGATTCTGTGAGCAACTCAATCTGCCTGCTTTGCCTGATTTTGGATAAAAGTTGCTCTTTTTTATAAAAAATTCAATATATATATATAAATACTTATAATATTTACATACAAGCCATGCGCAGCCAGTCACATGATTACCAAGCCACACCCACAAATTAGGCCATACCCACAGAACTGGTTAAGAAATTTGAATCCCACCCCTGCCTCTGGGTGTTTGTGTGTGTGAGAGAGAGAGAGGGAGGGAGAGAGGTTAGATCAAATCTCTCTCCCTCTCACCAACCTCAGCAAGCCACCATCAGTCAAAATTCATATTAGTGATCCCCGGGATTTAAAATTATGAGTTTGGTGGTCCTTGAGGTCCAAAAGATTGGGGACCCCTGGTGTAGAGAGCCAAACTCAATTGCCTACAGCTAAAGGCGGGACATCATGACGATGCAAAGTGTGTGTAGCCCTCCTTGGCTTTCTCCAGTTGGTGTCGGACCATGTGGTGCACAGCTTTTAGCTCTTGCAGGAATATATCCACTGCCGGAACCGGGGAGTCAGACAGGGCCAAAGGGAAGAGCCATGGATGAAAGCCATAGCTGGCGAAGAATGGGGACACGGGGTGGATGCATGCTGGGCATTGTTATAAGCGAATTCTGCCACAGCCAGTACTTCCACCCAATTGTCTTCTTGGGTGTTGCTGAAACAGCCGAGGTTCTGCTCTAAGATAGCATTCACTCTCTCTCTACCCCCGTCAGTTTTGGGGTGATGAGCGGATGACAGACATGCCTGTACCTGCAGTTCCGTGAGTGGGGGCTGCCAAAAGTGTGTTGTAAATTCTGACACTATTTGGTCTGGTAGCCCATGCAATCAGAATACATGGGAGATATATAACTGGGCCATCGCCCTTGCCATAGGAAGACCTGCACATGGAATAAAATGGGGCATTTTGGTCAACATGTCCACCACCCCCAAAATGTTTTGCACTTTGATGGGGGCAACACGGTTATGAAGTCCAATGAGACCGCACTCCAGGGTCTTTCTGGCATGGGTAGCGGCTGCAAGAGACCAGGGGGCACACCCAGAACATACTTGGCCTGTCGACAGATCCACATGATGCCATATATCACGACATGTCATGGCAGAGTCACGGCCACCGAAACATCCTAGAAATGAGGTGCAGCATTTTGAAGACCCTAAAGTGTCCTGCTGCCAGGCTGTCATGGCATTGGTGTAGAATAAGGCCACGAAGAGGACCTCCAGGTACATAGATGTGATCCTGGAACCACAACAGGTCCCCTGTATACACCCAAGGAGTGTCCTGTCTCCCGTTCCCATCCAATTCTTGACGACGAGCAGCCACAAATGGATCCTGCTGCTGATTCAACCCACTCGGAACATAGGTCACCCGAAAATCAAATTGGGCAAAAAACTGACCATCGCACCTGACGCTAGTTCAGTGTCGTAAGTGTTCCAAGTTGGTCCATCTGAACCTTGGCCTGGTAGCAAGCCCCCCCAGATGGTGCGCCATGTCTCGAAAGCGACCTTAACCACCAATAGCTCCTTGTCCCATATCGGATAATTATGCTCCTGAGCCGACAACTTCCATGAATAATAGGCACATGGGAACAAGGTACCTGCGGGGGCATAGGCCTGGAGGAGAACTGCCCCAATGGCCACATTGGAGGCATCAGTTTCCACCACGAACGGCTGGAATGGATAGGGTGTTTCAGGATAGGCTCAGAGGCATAGGCGGCCTTCAGGGCATCGAAGGCTTCCTGCTCCTTAGCGCCCCAATGGGACTTTTCCCTTTCTTGAGCATATTAGAAAGGGGAGTAGTCAAGGCAGCAAAGTAGGGAATAAATGTGCAGTAATAGTTTGCGAACCCCAACAATTGCTGCACATCTGTGACCCACTGTGGAGGTTCCCACAGGTTCTGTACTGTGATTGCATTCAACTTGCGATAATCATAGCACAGACACAGCTCCCCCGACTACTTCTTGATGAAGCCAATGGGGAGATAGAAGGCAGATAAACCCTTTCTAGAGATTCTTCTCAATAAAGTCCTGCAAAGTCCTGCAGCCAGCTCCGGTTGCAACAGAGTGTATATCCGACCCACCGACAATTTAGCATCGGGCAGCAAGTCAATTGGACAGTCATACAACTGATGCGGGGGCAGCTGATCTGCCTCCTTTTCCTCAAACATGTCAGCATAGTCCACCAATTCTGCAGGTAGATCCACATCCACAGGCGTAGCCACACCCCCTACATATGTGTGCAGGCAATGAGTGGCACACTTCTTGCCAGGAACTGCACTGCTCTAGATGACCAGACAATCTGCAGATCATGGGCCTGTAACCACTCCAATCCCAGCACCATCGGAAAGTAAGGTACTGCAGCAATGTAGAACAGGGCTTCCTCCACATGCTGCCCAATACGCATGTGAAGGGGTTTCGTTGCAGCAACCACAGGTCCCGAATGAAGGGGCCCACCATTGGTGGCTCAGGCTGTAAATGCCTGCTCTTAAGATCCAGCTGTCTACAATTACTGTAGGCTCGAATCCCACCAGGCTCAAGGTTGACTCAGCCTTCCATCCTCTCGGGGTAGGTAAATTGAGGACCCAAGATTGTTGGGGGCAATTAGCTGACCTTGTAAAAATGCCGCTTAGTAATAAGCAGGCATATACAATGGAATGAAGGCTATTGCTGAGCACACTGGGTTGTATCCCAAAAATTGTAAGCCGCCCTGAGTCTTCGGAGAAGGGCGGCATATAAATGTAATTTTTTTTAAAAAAATGTTTCTACCAATACCGGCAGTGACACCTGCTGCTGGGGAATGGACCAATTTATGGCAAAGTGTGTGTCCATGAAATTGGCCGTGGCCCCTGAGTCCACCAAGGCCTGGATCTCCACCGCTCCCTGACCAGGCATGAACACACTTGCTGTCAGCATGAGGTACTTCACAAAGGATGACTGTGGTGATGGCTGGCCTGATGCCACTCGAGCCCGACCTACAGAATCCCTTAGGCCAGGTGCTGGCCATTTTCTGCCACTGCTGACGTTGTTGCTTTGGGTGCCTTAGTGGGACACTTTGCCGCCAAATGGCCTTGGCTGCTGCAATACAGGCATAGGTCTTTGCAGCGATGCCAATCCTTTTTGGTTTGGGTCAGGCGAGGTCAGGCAACCGCCAAATGCATGGCCTCATCCAGAGGGACTATCAATGGTGGCACCATCTTGATGGGAACAGATGTGACCTCCGTCCATCATTGTGCCCGTCGATGCTGAAGCCTGGTGTCGATGCGAAGGCACAGATGCATGAGCTCCTGCAGGGTGGGAGGAGTGCCACCTCGTCCAGGAGCTCCGATGACAGGCCTTCCTGGAACTGGTCCATCAGTGCTGCCTCATTCCATTGCAGGTCCTGGGTGACCACCTGGAAGTCAGCAATATAGTCAGTGAGCGAGCCTCACCCCACCTCAATTCTCTCAATCACCTATTTGCCGTTTGGGCCCAAACAGGGTCCTCAAACATGGCCCTTAACTGACGGCAAAACTCGGCATAATTATCCAACAACTGGTTGGGCTGGGACAACAGGGGTGTTGCCCAACACACTGCAGACCCCGACAACAGGCTAGTCAAAAAACCCACCTTATCCCAGTCAGTGGGGAAGTCCTCTGGCTGAAGGCTCATATAAAGCTGGCACTGCCCACAAAATTCTGGAAATTGGGCCAGCCATCAAATTTATCCAGCACCGCTACTGGGCATTTGCGGTGTGGCTGGACAACTTGCATCTGTGCACCCGCAATCAAGAGAGCCACCTGCTGGGCTAGCTTGTCATTGTCTGCTCTGAGCTGATCCATAGTCACCCCACGTAAGACAAGCAAGTTGGAGGGGCTGGGAGCAAAATGTGATGATCCGGAGCATGGCACAAAGGCAACACAGTCAGATAATTTGTATGACTCCCTTTATTAGCTCCAACTTTGCCCCCAATATCCTGGTTACCTTCTGGCTGGAGAAAAATTCTCCTAGAAATAGCCTTTGGCTGCAGAGAATCAAGTCCAAAACATGGTCAACAAAAATTGTAACTATAAGTCCAATCAAGGCAAAATGAGGTAATTAGTCCAGCAGGGTAGAAGCAAGAATTCCAGACGTGAAGGCACAGCAATAACTCCACACAGTTGGGAAGATGCCAGGAACACAGATAACTAAAGTCAACACAAGATAAACTCACATTTGCTCCCAGCAGCTGCTGCACTCAGCATGCATTTCTTTTAAACTCTCTTCCCAGCTGTGGCTAATTAAGGGAATCAGGGCCTTTCCTCCCCCGTAAGCCGTGCAACCCACATTGCTCTCTTTTCCGTTCCTCCCTGCATGCCCTAGGATGAAGAGGGGTGGGCCTAGGTCTTCCTCTGAACTCCCTCTCCCTTGTTCTACCTCTCCCCTGCTCTGCCCAGTCGGACTTTGCCCATCCCCAGTTTCCTCCACAGCCAACGGAGCCATACTCCCACTCCCTGTCAGCTGTTCGTCTTCCTCCTCGGATTCAGACTCTGACAGGGGCATGGCATGTTCCTTTCTGTGTAAGAAAGTCCACTGAAACAATTACCTTGTCACCCCAAAAAGGACAGATCATTTGACAACTGCTCTGCGTAGAAATATCAGATCATAAAGGTAAATTAATACTGACACACACACACACTGACAATGTTCACGGAGATCATTCACAGAGTTTCCTTTGCTCTTGCAACTTCTGAATGCTGAAAATAGGCAGGGGTGTTCTTTCTCTCCTGCCTTCCAGCCAACAAATGCAAAAATAATCATTTACTCAGTATTCTGCATCTTAAGGATATAACAATAACTGAAGGGGAGGGGGGGGTAAACTTTCACTCCACAAAGAGGTGAAAAATAGTGACTGCTAATGTCTTTCCTCACATCCATAATTTTACATACTATGTGCATTTGGTAAGTTTACAAAAATGTAACCTGTTGGTATGAGAATTTATAGTTTCTCTTCAGGGATTAATCTTTATTAATTTTATTTTTTACATTGTTTGTTTATTATATTTTATAGTTTATATTATTTACATGTTTATATTATTATTTATTAATTTTTATCTGCTTCATTCTAGCTCTGTATGGATGCGTGTGAGAAAGTGAATGAGGTCCTCCAATGAATTTCATTATTTTGTACAGGGAGTAAAACTGAATCAGGTAGATTCCCTGTTGATTCTCACAAACTTTCTCTCTAGAGAACAATAAATTTCCCTGGATGTTCACAAAACTTTTAATTCCACTGCAGCTGTTTAGAAATCACCTATCACAGTACTGTTCTAAAGGTACGAAGTATTCTTTTGTCCTAAGACTTGATCACTGTATCCATTTTATGCATGTTATTTTTTTCTATCATGGAATTTGGCTCTATTACATTAAGAATAGACGTTTTTTTAATTCATGCAAATCTAGCAAACCTTTTTTTGCCCTTTATAATTTTCAAGTTATGAAACGATTGTATGTCCTGTACAAAATGCTTTAGGCAGGTCTGTTGAAATATCATACTCGTCTGAAACATGTAACCCTTGTGCTTCATTTATTCCCTTTAAATTCCTAATCAATAAACTTGTTTTAATCTACTGTTCTAATGACTTAGCTCTAAGATACTCAAGACATTTCTACCTTCTTATTGTCGGGCTCCTGTCCCAACAACATCTTGAGGTGCAGAGCTCCATTCCAGTTGTATCCCTCCTTTCCGACATCCTGCTGTGCGGAGCGAAGGCGGCGTTGCGGCTGTTTGCCCGGCTGTCGCGTTTGCCTTCAGGCTGGCATTCTACGCTTCCCCAGCATCCTGCGCATCCCCAGTGGTTCCTGCAGTGTTCGGATTCCCTGCCGGGGTCTTGCTGGAGGAAGGGGTGGAGCCGTGCCGTGCCAGCTGCTGCAGGCTGTTCTAAAGACGGACTTGTATCTTTAAGGCAGGGTTAGAGAATTGTATCTTTAAGGCAGGGTTGGAGTGTAGAGGGAGCAATTAGGCACAGGGTGGAGGCATGTGAGGGTGATTGCAGGGGCTTAGGTGTAATGATAGGGTTGTTATACATCAATTGGGGAGTGTGACTTTAATGACAGAATTATGTGTTAATTGGGGGGAGGATGTTATAAGGTCAGCATGGAGAGGAGATTGCTCTCAATGCTGACTTTGAACAAATCCTTGTTACTGTTAATACTGAACGTCATCTGGAAAGCCTACATTAAACTTTATCGTGTTTCTCTTCACTGCGAGTAGCATGATTTCTGGTAAATGTGTCCAGTGCTTTACGGGCTGTGACACTTATGCTTCACACATTTCCAAATGGCTACAGATAGGTTGATAGGAAGTGTGGTGCTTAGTACTCTCTAGAACCGTTATTATTTTTACATCTGGTCTGTATGGCTTGATGAAAGTATTGTAGCTTTTTTATACTGCACTTCCATGGTATGCTTTATTTTGTTCACCTGAGACATGGTGATGCATTTTGGTGAAGTTTTCAGACACTCCTTTAAAAGTATTGCGCTGTATGGCTTTTAATTGTTTGATTGTTTTTAATTATTTTGTAATTAAAGTTTATGCTTTAATTATAAGCCACCCAGTCATGAATATATAAATTGAATAAATAAAAATAAAAGTGATATAGTTCAGGAAAAGATAAAATGTGTGTTTTTTCACATGCCAACAAATGTCAATGTAATATATAATGACATTTCAGTATTGTATATATTGTAAATTGTATTAATCTTTGTAGAATATAAAACTGTCTGGAGTATTTCATCATCCATGTAATTTTGCTTGGAACCTTGCATAGAATTCTAATTCATAGTGACAACACTATAATATTTACAGTTACTGAGATAAAAAGCCTTGTCCATGTTATGATAATTGAAAATACCATACCGGTTCATCCATTCTCTCCAAAAGTGCTGCCAGTAAAATCCCTATACAAGTAAAATCCATGTGGAATGTATGCTGTAAGTCTGAAAATAACTGATCTCAAAATGCTGACATACAGGTAAGTCCTGAAATGTCCAAGCAGGTAGCATCTATCAGCTAAAGCAATTATGGTTTCTGAAATATCAGCTGAGACCAATTCATGCCTCCTCTGCAATAATGAATTATTTTCAGGCTTTGCCCATCCATCCTTGTATACAATGTCTAGATAATTAGGTCCTAAGCCGATTCCCAGCAGTTAAAATTCAGAACATGATTGCTGAAAGTAAACAGAATTGCAGCAACTACTTTGCATACATAAATTGAAAAACTTGGAATTTCTTAATTTATTATTGAAATGAAAAATGTTTAACTGGAACCTGTTTTTGCTTTATTTCCTTAAGTTAACCATATCCCAATTGTTTTTTTTAAATCAGTGTACTAATTTATTGGGTGATGCATTTTTTTCTTCCTGAAAGCAACTGATTATATTTAGCGTATATAAAAATTAATATGATTCACTTAACTCCCTTAAAAATAAAAAGAATGTGGCAAAACCTCCATCAAAGGGAAGATTATTTTCCCTACAAATACATTTGTTTCTATTACAAATTAAGAAAGCTTTGATTGTTGCGTAAAACTTGACAAAGCAAAAGGGGAAAAAAGGAGAACATTATGTACAGAATCCTTTGCAGTATCTGATATGGGATACCTGCAAGCGGAATGAGACAACTCAGCGTGGCCAGCTCGCCACTGCTAAGTCCCCTCTACCAACTCATTGCCTCCAAGTTGCTGCAGGGCAACTCCACATGGACAACTTGCCGCATGGCCAACTCACTGCAGGGACTACTGACTGCAGGCGGCCAGAACGAGAGCCAGGCAGGCAAGCAAGCTGGTGGACAGAGCACAGAATGATGGCAGTAACCAGGAGCTGCCCATTTTATGCCAGCCACTGCCGCCACTGATCTCCAAGCCGAAGCGGCCTGGGACTGCAGCGTCGGTGGTTTGGGTGGGCAGGTGACCAGGGGCATCCCATTTTCACAACCCCTGCCACCACTGCACCAAGCTGTGGGTCAAAGAGGCCAGGAATGGCAGCTGCTATAGGATGCATGAAAATGGGGTGCCCCTGGCTGCCACCGCCTCCCTGCTGCCTACCCACCACTTCCACCCCTGGCCTCTTCGGCCTGGAGCTTAGAGGTAGTGGCAATGGAGGTTGTGAAAATGGGAAAGCCCCAATTGCCTCTGCACTCTCTCAAGCCACTTGCTCACCTGCCCTCCTGGCTCTCCCTTCAGATGCTCATAGCAAGTTGTCCCCATGGTGAGTTGGCCATGTGGAGTTGTCCTGTGGCAACTTAGCAACAGTGAGTTGGTGACTTGGCAGTGGTGTGCTGGCCTTGGCGAGTTGTCCTTGATCCGCCTGCAAGATGGTTGTTTAAAACCTGTAGTTCTGCAATACTTACCTGCAGGAATGGTTTTTTTATGCACACAAGGAAACTGATAGCTTTTTAAACAAAGTAATTAGTGTTATTTTTTAAAGGTTCATACTGAATTATAAATTAGCATTGTATTTCTGTGGAACTCAACAAAGAATTCTTGACTATACCTGTAGTCCCCTAAGAACTGGAGACCAAGACCACAAGAATGCAAGCAGACCCACACTACAATATTCTTCATGTACTTTTTAAAATCTAGTAAAATTTTGTAAGAATTTATGTTGTATAAGCATACGTTATATAAAAAAAGAATAAAAAGATTTGAAATATATTTGTTGTTCTGTATAGACCAGGCATGGTAGTGGTTATGGGATTTATTTTCTGAAATTAATGACAATCAATTAATCCATAACAGCATTCTAATATTGGCAGCATACAAAGAGAAGACAATTTCCACTTGGTATGTACATAGTAAGACAATGTACATCACTTAGCTAAACCCTAGATCACTTGGAGGCATGTTATTCAACTTCAATCAACTTCTAATCAAAACTCTGAATCAAATTTTTGAACAGCTGTTCTTGTTGTTTCTGTCTCTTCTATGAAATCTGAACCATTTCATTACACAACATTTGTGACTTGACTGCATAAAGAATGGCAAAGGGAACCCATAAATGGAGCAGGCATCTGCCAGGAACTGCTAGTTAGTTTGTGCCATTGTTAGATGAAAGACCTGAATTATTTTACATAGAAAATAAAACAGCTTCACGACAAGACAGTCCAGGCATTAAAGAGAACACAATTTTGAATGAAACTAGTAGCCCAGCAAATTGCAAATTAATTCATAATTTAAACAGAGTAAGCAGGAGAGGATTGGCAGAAATCCTAATTTAGGTAGGCAATACTTGCAGAACACTAGATCTTATTCAAGCACCAATGCATAAATAACAGCCAGAGCAAACTTAGTAATTGATACTAGACAGCAAAAACAGTTGTATACAGCCCATAGGGAATAAAATAGATGTCATCTTCGTTTAAAATGAATGCTTTGGCATAACTCAGAGACCTTGTAGTATAAAAGATATAATTACAGATATCCTTGACTTATGAACATGATTGAGCCCAAAATTTCTGTTGCTAAGTGAAACATTTAAGTGAATCATTGTGGTTATTAAGTTAATATTTATTGATTGATTGAATTTATATTGCCACCTATTTGCCCATGGTGACTCAAAGCGGCTTACAGAATGTAAAACCATATTTAAAATTAAATAAATAAATAAAAACTAACAAAAATAATCAAATAAATTAATAAAGTACAATAGAACAAAATCAGGGGAATCACACACACCCAACTCCCACCCTCCCACCCCAAGGACAGCAGATCACACAAGCCATTTGATGGGCTCCATCCTGCTCTGGGTTCCTCAGGCCCGCTGGCAGAATCAGGTCTTCAGTGCCTTCCGGAAGAATATTAGAGGGGGGGCCATTCTAATCTCTGGGATGAGACCCACAGTATTCCCTGCCTCCCCGCTCTAATGCATTGGGTAGATGTGACCGGCAAGAGACGTTCCCTCAGATAACCTGGTCCTAAGCCATGAAGTAACACCATTGTTAAGTGAATCTGGCTTCCCCACTGACTTTGTTTGTGGTCACATGACCCAGGGACACTGCAACGGTCATAAATGAGTCAGTTGCCAAGCATCCAAATTTTGATCATGTGACCATGAGGATGCTGCAACGGTTGTAAGTGAAAAACAATCCTCACTTTTTTCAGTGCCTTTGTAACTTTGAACGTTCACTAAATGAACTGTTGTAATTCGAGGATTATCTATATAGGTTGCCACCAATCAAGTTGGCCTATGACCCACTAGGGGATTTTAGATTTTTCATCAATGACATTTCAGCTTGGCTCTAGACAAACTAAAAAGGAAAGCACTTTACATCTTCTTGTCCAATTGCAGAATTCCTGTCTACAACAAGCAACAAGGTGTTTATGTACTATTGTGTTGGATTGAGCAACAACATTCAAATGCCAATTAAGCTTTAAAAATACCTATGAAAAACCAACACAAAGATCAAGTTTGGTGAAACAGGACAATGAAATGTTAATTGTATATGAGCAGCCTTAGAAATCCATTTAATAAATGAAATGATGTGCAATCTGGGAACAACTCAGCTCCTATTGCTTTCAGCAGCAGCAGCCAATACAGCCCTCCCCTGGGTGGGTGGCTTTGCTTTGACAGCAGAAGATGTCAGGAACAGAAAATAAAGTTGTCAAGACTGATATATAAAATGCCTCGAACTGAAGGACAGCAGAGTTTGCTGAAACAGGCAAGAGTTCTAGTAATAACCATAGAAAATTCTCCACCACCATTATCAGGAGTGGGATTCCCCCCTGGTTTTAGCAAAGAAGTACCGTGTTTCCCCGAAAATAAGACCTACCCCGAAAGTAAGACCTAGCACTATTTTCTAAACCTGCCCTAATATAAGACCTACCCTGAAAATAAGACCTAGTGTAAATCTCCAGTTCCAGGAAGACTTTTCAGGGAGCAACCGTGCACCCAGAAACACCCCCTACACACTCACACCCACTATTTGGCATCTAAATATATAAGACCTACCCCGAAAATAAGACCTAGTGTGTTTTTGGGAGCCAAAAAATATATAAGACAGTGTCTTATTTTCGGGGAAACACGGTAGCAAGCCAGTTTCACTCCACCTTCTGCTGCCAAGAAAAGCGGAGGAAATGAATTTCCCAGTGATTCCCTTTACCAGCTCCATGCACAAGACCTGCCCCGACCCCACTCCTCTAGGAAGACTTGCAGGTAACCTACATGTGAAGTAATAAAGCAATCTCACAAAACAAGGGAGTTTATGCCCACCCTTGCACATCCCATAGGCCAGTATTTGAAATAACAGATAACAGATAATCAGAGTAGGAAGGGACCTTGTAGGTCATCTAGTCCAAACTCCCCCGCCCAAGCAGGAGACCCTACACCATTTCTGACAAATGGCAGTCCAATCTCTTCTTGAAAGTCTCAAGGGATGATGCTCCCACAACTTCTGAGGGCAAAGTGTTCCATTGGTTGATTGTTCTCACTGTCAGAAAGTTTCTCCTTATTTCCAGGTTAAATCTCTCCTTGTTCAGTTTCCATCCATTATTCCTTGTCTGGCCTACAGGCGCTTTAGAAAATAGCTTGACCCTCTTCCTCACTGTGGCAGCCCCTATTGGAAGACTGCTATCATGTCTCCCCTGGTCCTTCACTAGACTAGCCATGCCCAGTTTCATCCCACCAAGTTTCTGTTATTCCAACTACATCGTATCTACCTTCATGTATTCGTAGTTCGAGTTCACCCTGTTTGTTCCCCAGACTTTGTGGATTTGAATATAGGCACTTGAGATCTTTATGTCTGACACTGTGTTTACTGTCTACATAACCTGTGTTGTGCCTGCCTGCCCCTACTTTCTTGCCACCTGTTTGATTAATGCACATGGTATGGCACTCACTATTAAATGCTTGGTTTTGGTTGACAGCAAGGTTGATAATCTTACCTGCATAAACATCTATTTTGCATGCACTGGTATCCTTATAAGGTGCTGGTGTTGACCTATAAAGCCCTTCATGGCATTGGACCAGGATATGTGCGGGAGACCCTGCTGCCAATAACAGCTTCCTGACGTCCCGTGCGCTCCCACCGACAGGGCCTTCTCCGGGTGCCGTCGACTAGGCAATGTCAGCTGGCAGTCCCTAGGGCCTGGGGCCTTCTCGGTGGGAGCACCCACCCTATGGCACCAGCTTCCCCTGGAGCTCCGGGTGGCCTCTGACCTCTGCTCCTTCTGCCATGGCCTAAAAACATGGCTGTTCCAACTAGCCTACCCGGACTGATGGGGGGGCAGGGTTTTTAGCATAGTTTTAATTGGCATATTTATGAGACCATGGGTTTAATAGGTTTTTTTTATATTTGTATATTTGTATCATTGTTTTTACTTTGTAAGCTGCCCTGAGTCCAGGGAGATAGGGTGGCATGTATGTCTCATAAATCAATCAATCAATAATATTAATTTTAGGTTGCTGAGGACAGAAATGTTCTGTATCCATTACTTTTCTGTCCCCGCTGTTTAGTTTAAATATTTACACACGTACAAGCCCTATTTTGGGGGACACTGGAATATTTAAGGTGAAAATGCTTTATTAAATAGCTGCACCTCGAGACTACATTTCAGGACAAGAACAGGCTTCTCTGTAGCCTTTAATTCCACTCCTTCCCAGGGGGAGATGGAATAACTTCTTCAACCGGCCTGGCACTTCCACCCATCACACCTTCTCCGAGGAGCGTTTTTCCTCGCCTTAATTGATCAACACTTCAGCCATCCAGGGCTATCTGGTTAACTGAAGCAAGACAGGAAGAGTAGCAGCACCGTTAAACCGAGGGAAGGCTCGGTGAAAATCAGCAGGGAATTCGCGAAACACCGAAAAACCCAAGGAGGTCGGGCGAACAGACGCCAAGACTCGGGAGGCTGCAGTTGCACACTAGGTTCTCTTGTGAAACAAGGGAAGATTATAAGGGCCCCAGAAATACTGAATTTACAGTTATTTCTAACTGTCAATAACCGGGCATAAGATTTATGTAGAGTGCAATTCACCTCAGTCCATCCAAAGCAAGGATTGGATTATAAACAAGATTAGAAAGAGTTAACAGCATGCTTCGCACTGGCTGCCATTGGAAATCAGCAACCAGCTATATTGTTTTATTTTTCAGCACAATCAGTAAAATCATAACTTAGTAGGCAATCCGCGAAACGCCGGAAAATCCAAGGAGGCAGGGACACGCCTCCGCAGAAAGCCAGGCGAGCCAGGCACCGCCGAGCGCACACTGTCCACGCGGCGAAGGGTCGACAAAGAGGAGGAGCTCCGCGGGCCGTATGCAGATGAGGCACCGGCGCCGGGCATTGTGGGGAAGCGGCAAGCGCGGCGCACGGAGGATCGCGGGTGTTGTGTGTGCCCCCGGGGCCTCCTCGCGGTGTTCTCAGCAAGTTACCGTATGTGAAAAGCGTGGTCGCGAGGAACTGGGCGTCGTACCATGGGCCACCGTGATATGAAGTGAGTGGAGCGGTGGTGGGAATGGGTCCCGGCGCAAAGCAAAGCATACTTACCTGGCAGGGGAGATACCTTGATCACGAAGGAGGTTTTCCCAGGGTGAGGCTCATCCATTGCACTCCGGGTGTGCTGACCCCTGCGATTTCCCCAAATGCGGGAAACTCGACTGCATAATTTGTGGTAGTGGGGGACTGCGTTCGCGCTTTCCCCTGATTTCTTGGTTAAAAATAGAATTATGGTTGTTATTTCCTGTTGGTCTTCGTAGATTATTTGTCTTACCTTGGAGTTCATGAAAATTTAAGTGACAGTGGGGGTTATGTGTTAAAGTGGTCAAAATAGGAAGGGAACTGAACTGGGTTGTGTACATGTGGGGCCTCATTTTATTGTACAGCTTTTATTAAAGAATGTCATACAAAACACATGAAACACAGGAGAATCATACAATACTGTATCAAACAAAATCAATACATCTAGGTATAGTTTTGTCATGGTTTGATCATTCTGAAAAAAAAGTTTTAATGTGTTTCTTATTCTTTTTGAGAAACAACTTGGGTGTTTTCCCATGGCAAATGGCTATCTGCAATTTTTGTGTCGCCCTCACTAATTCTTCTGCTTCATCAATTGCTTCCAGCATTTTCCATGATCAATACTGATTGGAAAATTGCTTCTGGGTCAGGATTGGGGCTAGGATTTTGCTTCTGCAGATGGTTTGCATTTTAGCAATGACCCACTGTAAAAGCTGGGCTTTGTGCATTTTGAATGTTTTGACAATGCCTTGCTTGGTTGAGAGGTTGAATTTTTGATCTATTGTTTGGAGGCAATAAGATGATTCACTTGGGGACGGCTAGGACAATTGTTCATTACAAGGAGAATGGACCATTTCTTATTTCTCAGTCAATACTCTTAGCCACTCCTCAAATAGGGCACCAATCATTCATACAGATTTGTTAAGATTTCCAGGTGATGGGAAGGTCTTTGGGCTGCAGGTTCTTGAATGAGTGTGGCTTTGCCAATTTACCAATCACCAAAGGTTTTAGCTTCTCTCCAGTTAAATTAGCACACAGTTCTTTAGAAAGTTTTCCACTCTTACATTTGTCACCCCTCATAATGAAGCTCTGTGAAACTCAAATACTTTGGCCACCTAATGAGAAGGAAGGACTCACTGGAGAAGAGCCTAATGCTGGGAATGATTGAGGGCAATAGAAGAAGAGGACAACAGAGAATGAGGTGGCTTGGATGGAGTCACTGAAGCAATAGGCGTGAGCTTAAATGGACTCCAGAAGATGGTAGAGGACAGGAAGGCCTGGAGGAACTTTGTTCAAGAGGTCGCGATGGGTTGGACACGACTTCGCAACTAACAACAACATAATGTCAGTGATGCCCTCTCCGTGATGTCCCGCTGTCTGGATGCGGTACGGATCTCGATGGACGGAAACATGCTTCGACTCAACCTGGCCAAGACGGAGTGGCTGTACATACCGGCATCTCGGTCCAGTCAGGAGTGTCCATCGTTGACCATAGGAGGAGAGGTGCTGCCCCCTGTGGATAGGGCGCAGAATCTGGGGGGTCCTCCTGGATGCATGGCTCCAGTTGGAGGAACAGGTGGGGGCCGTGGCCAGGGGGACCTTTGCTTAGGTCTGGCTGGTTCACCAGCTGCGCCCATTTCTGGACCGAGATGCCCTGCGTACAGTCACTCATGCTCTTGTTACCTCCCGACTCGACTACTGCAACACTCTCTATTTAGGACTGCCCTTGCATACATCCGGAGACTGCAGCTGGTGCAAAATGCGGCTGCGCGGGTGGTGATGGGAGTTTCCCGGGTGAGATTCAAGGTTTTAGTATAACATTCAAAGTCCTACAAGACATGGGTCTGGGATACTTACGGGAGTGTCTCCAGCCGATATCAAGTGCCAACCGCCCTGTACAAGCACACAGATGGGGGCTTCTCGGGATTCCATCAGCAAGTCAATGCCAGCTGGTGGTGCCCCGGTGGCGGGCCTATTCTGTGGCAGTTCCCGCCCTGTGGAACCAACTACCCCTGGGAATCCATCTGGCCCCTGACCTTCGCACCTTCCATCACGACTTGAAGACCTGGCTATTCAAACAGGCCGGGCTGTGCTGACCTCCTGGGGGGAGGGGATTTCTTAAATTTAATTTTAAATTAATGTTATAATATATTGGGCTTGAGACTATTTAATTTTCTTTTAATTATTTATTGTTGATTGTCTGGTTTTAGTTGAGCCGCCCCGAGTCTTCGGAGATGGGGTGGCATACAAGCCCAATAAATAAATAAATAAATAAATAATGAAGCTCCTGTCAGGCATTGCCTTGAAAAAGAGTCCCCACACTCATCAGTGTTAAAGATACCTCTCCTACCAAATCAAAATTTAAAAAATGTATTATTTCATATTCTTCTTAAATTCATTGCTACTGATTCTGCATTTAACTTTTCTTGCCTTTGGTGCAGACTGGACTCAATTAGTTCCATATGTCAAAGTCCAGGTAGTCAAGTTACAACTTACAGAGGTGGTCAATATAGAGAGGTTGGCTTTCTATTGTGTACATACATAGTGTATGTCCAATCTATGAAAACTAGGTCATCTTAGGGAGATGGGCAACTATGGAGGTTTTACTGTAATTGGTTACATGTTTTTTTTTCCTAAGAGATCCCCTACTGGCTGACAGCAAATGCAGTGGGCCTTTTACCAAGGCATGAACACTGGAAATCATTGATGTTCAATCTAACCTGGTACTTAAGCTACTCATTAGTTATGCAAAATAAAATATGCAGTTTTATTTAAACAGTCTGGAATTCTACTGTGAAGACAACTAGGAACAAGGATTAGGAACAAAACCGTTTTCCAGGAGAGTTGTTTCCCATGGTGAAAAACGTGCACAATGTAATTCGCAAGATTGTTTTTTCAGCAATTTTCACTCATTTAGGATATGACGAACTTTCATAAAAGTTATCGGGTCCTCTTTCTAAGCTAAACACTAGATTTGAAAATTCATGAAACGAAGCATTAAATACTAAACCTCATCATGAATTGCACAACAAAAACCAGCCATATTTCTATTCTTTAACCAGAGAAATCAGGGGAAAGCGCGAACGCAGTCCCCCACTACCACAAATTATGCAGTCGAGTTTCCCGCATTTGGGGAAATCGCAGGGGTCAGCACACCCGGAGTGCAATGGATGAGCCTCACCCTGGGAAAACCTCCTTCGTGATCAAGGTATCTCCCCTGCCAGGTAAGTATGCTTTGCTTTGCGCCGGGACCCATTCCCACCACCGCTCCACTCACTTCATATCACGGTGGCCCATGGTACGACGCCCAGTTCCTCGCGACCACGCTTTTCACATACGGTAACTTGCTGAGAACACCGCGAGGGGAGGCCCCGGGGGGCACACACAACACCCGCGATCCTCCGTGCGCCGCGCTTGCCGCTTCCCCACAATGCCCGGCGCCGGTGCCTCATCTGCATACGGCCCGCGGAGCTCCTCCTCTTTGTCGACCCTTCGCCGCGTGGACAGTGTGCGCTCGGCGGTGCCTGGCTCGCCTGGCTTTCTGCGGAGGCGTGTCCCTGCCTCCTTGGATTTTCCGGCGTTTCGCGGATTGCCTACTAAGTTATGATTTTACTGATTGTGCTGAAAAATAAAACAATATAGCTGGTTGCTGATTTCCAATGGCAGCCAGTGCGAAGCATGCTGTTAACTCTTTCTAATCTTGTTTATAATCCAATCCTTGCTTTGGATGGACTGAGGTGAATTGCACTCTACATAAATCTTATGCCCGGTTATTGACAGTTAGAAATAACTGTAAATTCAGTATTTCTGGGGCCCTTATAATCTTCCCTTGTTTCACAAGAGAACCTAGTGTGCAACTGCAGCCTCCCGAGTCTTGGCATCAGGTACTGAATCCAGGATGGATCCAGTGGTGGAGTAAATGGAGATGGTGGATAAATTTATTGGAGTCTTATCATCTTTTTTAGTGTATGGTACTATATTCTGTTGCTGCAGAGTGTTCCTTTTGGTAGATGGGCAGCTATATGTTTGCTTACATAGTTTAATAAATAAGTAATAAAACATACAACTAAGGATACATCAGAAAACCTTTCTGTAGACAGTCCCAAAATGTCCCTTTCATATATTTATAGAATATTAGACTACTTATCATGCTTTCTCTGATGATTCAGAGAAACTGTTGGGTTAGTATACAGTCAAAACTTACACAACAGTAAATGTAGAATCATTTCAGTCATATGCCATGATCATTATACATTAATCTTGGGTGAATTCCTTAGGGCAGTTAGAGGATTTAAACACATCTGGGATCTCACTATCGAGCTTGGAAATTATTTTGTAAATTGGTTTTTTCCAGGAAGGATCCAAATCCCGCCCTGCTCTGACAGCACTAAAAAACTTCTGAAGGGTCAGACTGGCAACATCCAAGAAACCATCAGGAACCTGTAAAGATAGAATGAAAAGTTTAGGAAAAGTTTATTAATTTGACACCTGTATAGTCAACAATCAGCTTCATTTTAGCAAAACTGTTGCACTGCAATGTTTGCTAGAAACTACCTATGTTCCCCAAGATACCATTAATATTATACCATAACTGATAAGTTGTCAATTCTTGGTCCTAAAAACTTCTTCCTCTAGCCATTTATGGTTTAATATCCGAATTGGATCCTACCAAGCAGGGATTCATCCATTCAGAGTATCTTAATTATTCCATTATGTAGCTGTTCTCTAAAAAAACTTTATACGATTAACAATGTAAAAACATAAATATAAAAATCCATCCTCAGAATAACAAAAACATACATAGTGTTAAGCTCCTCCATAACCAAATACGACAGGAATCCAGTATGCATTCAGGCAGGGCTATGCATTCGACAGTAGCAGAACAAGCATAGAGAACACTGTATATGTGTGAACAACTGCTCAAGTATTTACACCACATGATGTGGTTATAATTTAAGCAGCTACTGTTGTCACCTCATTGAATGTATTTGGAATAGAAACATCTGTTGTTATTAGATAATTCAGGTAGTATTTCAACACTTTAAGTCTCTAAATAGTAGAATGTAACTAGTATCACAAGTTTTTGAGATGCAGGGCTTCCTTAATTAGATTCATAATAAAAAATAATGGTAAGCTAAAGTGATCTCGGTGATATTCTGATTTGAAGAGATTGTGGATTGTGCTTTTTCTATGCTATTCAAATATAGTCTTACCTCAAAATCATTGCCTTTGTTGTAATGGACATTAAGGATCCGGAAGAGCTCAGAGTCCCTGGTAACAATAAGATCACTGAATTCTGTAATTCCTTCCAAGAGAGCTTGCCTTGCAAATTTTTCCATCTGGATGTAATAAAATTCACGGAAATTGCTAAACCACTTGATGAGCTGGGAGGTGATACAGCGAGTAAACTGTTAAAAAGAGCAGTTAACTATTAAAAAGAGCAATTAATCTATATATATAAATGTGTGTGTGTGTATGTGTTCCAGCATAACTCTGGAACACCTCAAGCAATTTCAACCAAACTTGGTACACAGATGACTTACCCTCTAGAAACAAATACTTGTGGGGATAAGACACTCCTAACACCTCTCGGGGGGGTGCCTTAAAATGACTTCTACTGTACAGCACAGTGGGCTTGCCATGGTAACAGCTTCACAGTATTCCAGTACTCCACAAGGGGACTCCCTCTCAGCCCTCCAAGGAAGTGTCAGGCAATTGGTCAAGTGCAATAAAAAAATGAAATACCAGCATAGACAATAAACTCCCAAGGAGAGGAACAGAAGACTTGCAATGCTGTGCAAGAGACAGTACAACAGCGTGAGTCCCGACTACAGGATTTTCCTGTCTAATGTAGGATTGGGATAAATAAATACCCGGGCAATGCTGGGTTATCAGCTAGTAATGTTATAAATAACATACACTAACTTCTGTTTCCTCTCGACACTACATTGTATTATATCTGTGCATGTGCCAAAAACATTCCCTACATAGGTAGTCCTTACATAATGAAGTAATTGGGCCTGAAATTTCCATTACTAAGAAACGGTAATAAAGTGTGATGTCACATGATTATGCACTTATTGGCAGAAATTTCAGCTTTTTGGCTTGCCATCATTAAGAAAATCACTCTGGATTGTCATCACTTGAAACTTTCTACTGGCTTTCCCATTGACTTTGGTTGTAGGAAGCTGAGAGAGATGGTTGCAGAAGTGATCACATGACCACAGGATGCTGCAATGTCATAATCATGAGCCAGTTGCAATCACATGAGGGATACTGCAACAGCCAGAACTTCAAGGAGGTCGTAAGTATCACTTTATTGGTGCTGATATAGGTTCAAATAGTTTCTGAACAAGTGGACATTAAACAAAGGTCATGTGTACAGTGTAAATCTGCAAGTATTTTGTACACACTTGGGCATAATATGATTGGTGCTTAATTTTTGCATCATCTTAGCTTACCTTTCCAGTTTTCACAAGCATCCATGCTCTGCTAAAGAGGATTTTGGAGAATCTTGTTAGCAATGAAATACATTAAAGTTAAGCTTACCTGTATATCTAGAAAATAAGCTTTCAACAGGGAAGATGTGGGATAGCGTGAGAAGAAGAACATCAGTTTAGCCTTTTTCAGATGGCCTGGGGTCAATGCTTCCTGGATTTAATCTGGAGTCAAGGAAAAAATATTTGCCCAACTTGGGGCTGTACAACTATCTAGATGCATAGGACAGGATGTGTAGCATCTATTGGGAATCCCTTACATTAAAAACAACTTCTTCTGCAATTAGAAATCAGCTACAGACAGCTCTCATGCAAGCCTAAGAAAACTTTTTTTTTTTGCTTTAAAGTGTTTCCAGGAGCAGATGCTACTTGAAAGCCCAGTGTGCTTCAGATTCTACTGTACTCCACAAATCAGATACTCTGCGCAGCCCAATAAATGCTACATGTTGTCCCCATGAGATTCCTTTCTATTGATGTGTATCAATACAATAGCAATGTTATCAAGTGGGATTTTGAGGAAAAAAATCTAAGATGTCATCTTGGAAGACATGTGAAGAAATACAGATTAGCACCTAAAGGGTGATGTCCCTGCCAGAACATAAAGATGCCCAATAATGCCACTATAATGGAAATATTATCTTAATCCCATGCAATGGGGATTAGCAACAGAGACCTATTTTTTATTTTATACTCCATCTGATTGATAAAAGTAGAAATCAGTTAACTCATTGTCATAAAAATACCCCTTGGGTATATTCCAGTATTGTGTAACATTTCTATCTCTAGTGGCAGCTTTCATTTTAAGCAGGCATTTAAATTCATTTTACAGAGTAGAAGGAAATAGCACAATTCAGGCTTCAGTTGAAGGTAATAGCATTCAGGCATCTTTCTTATAAATAATGTACCATTAATTTGTTTGGCAAGTGGCAACTAAACAAATGTGACTATAGGCAGAAATAAAACATTTCAAAATGTTTTTGGAGGTTCCAAAGGGAACAATGTCTTAAGTCTTGCCTTTTGTTCCTTACGCGTTGGCAAAAATAGGCCCAATCTTTTTTCTGCAATGTCACTTTTTTAAGGGGAACAAAATGGGATAAAGCAAGCCATCGTTTGATTCAAACTGACAGGAAAAATGGACTCTAACCACTTCAGAAATGTTTGGGGAATATTAAATGGGTGCTAATGAGCTACATGCAAGCTGTCTCTCCTACCCTAAATGCAAAGATGTTTTAAAGACCCCTAAAGGATATATTTCTTGCTGAGAAGTACACTCCATCCACCATGGCATGCATTTCAGCAAACATTGCATTTGTAGAAGGAAGAGAAGCCAAACTTTCCAACTGAGGTGGATATTGTTGTTTCATGCCTGATGACTTCAGTTTGATTGGTTGCCACGGCACTTCCAAAGACTCAGGAGATACCATTCTTGGAGGAGGACTCTCCCAATGGCCTTTTTGACCACAGAATAGCATTTGACTAAGAATGCCATTTTCATGAACTTCAGAGGTCAAGATCAAGGGGTAATTCTCTGGTGCCTGGCAAGGTTTTCTCTCTGCTTTTGTTTGGATGGAATGAATAGGAAAGCCTGGAGATTTTTCTGTGATTAATGATATAGGACCTTTAGGAGAAGAAATCTTAGGAAGCCACTTACTGGGTATATTTCTTCCAAGAGCTGTCCCTATGGAATGATTGGGCAAATGAGATGGAAGGCTCGATGATTTAGGCAAGATCTTTTTCAAAACTGAATCTACAGCGTGTGTCATCACCTGTGTTAATTCTTGTTTTAATATTTCTGAAAGTGTTTTTTCTTCCAAATTTTGAATGCCTGTATCTTCTTTCTCTGACAGCACAAGGTCTCTTACTCTGGGTGTGCTTTTCCATAAATAATCTTTATGTTGGTCACAACACAACACTTGACTGTTGGTGTCTATCTTTCCACCATACATCTTCAACAAGCCCACAGTTCTCTCTATACTTTCTTGGCTTGGATCAGAATCATTTTCCTCATCATGTTGAAGAAACCTCTCTCCAAGTTGCTTCAACTGATGTTGCAAAGCATGGAGCTGTTTCTTCACCTGAAGGAATTCTTCTGCTGAGATGCTGCTTCTAGGAGGTCTTGTTAGGGAAATTCCTGGCAAACTTTGCTGTTGAGGAAGTTTCTGTTTCCTCTTGTTCTGTCTACTGCTTTCCTTTCCTTTCTCAAAATTGTGATCCTGTTCTCCCAGAGTACCGGGCACTATTGGGTTTGGCATGATATTCATTCCCTGGATAATATTTTCCACTCTAGCCCTCTTAGCTTGTAGTTGTTCATTGTGGAATTGGTTTGTGTTACCTAAGCCACAGGCAGGCAATGGACTCATGGCAATAGCTTCCTTAGAAGATGGGTGCTCAGTTTTCTGTGAGCATGGGAGAAGCAAGCTTATATCTAGCTCACTATTTAATTCTGACTGATTAAGAAGATGTGATATAATAGATTCATAATAAGGAGGGCGAAAAGAATAATTTCCTTCAGTACAAAACTCTCCTTTTTGTCCATCTACACATACAGAACGAGGAATATAATTATGTTGATTAGCAATACTATTCACATTCATATCTCTTTCTTCTTTTAGGACAAAGAATTGATATCTAGTAAGACACTGACAATTGTAGAGGGAGATACAACTTTTGATTTTGAGAGCACAGGTGCCTTGGGACTTTGTTTTTTATACTTTAATTAGCCAGGAATCTGGAGCACAAAGAAAGAGTAAAATATGTTATCTAGTATTGTAAACACATGTGATTAACTGTCAGTGTACAAACTATCAGATATTGAGGACTCTGCAAATAAAATAGTCAGTGCAAGAAAAACAGCACGCTAATCTACATTTTGGTAGATTCAATGTTACATCTTGCCCAAGTTAGTAGATTTAAAACATTCCTAAAGAGGGGCTTGTAGATGAATATGAAGAAAGCAATCTTTGCTATCAGGTTTCACAGTGTAATAGGATTAACTGATTTCTCACTATATCATTTATCTTCTTGGATATATATTCTTCGAATGTATCAAGATTTCTAGACATTTTGGACATGGGATCTGGTAAAAAAATGATAATACAGGTAATCCTTGACTTAATGACCACAACAAAGCTCAAATTTTCTGTTGTTAAACCAGGCATGTGTTAAGTGAGTTTTGCCCCATTTTACAACTTTTTTTTGCCACAATTGTTAAGTGAATCACTGTAGTTGTCAAATTAGTAACATGCTTGTTAAGTGAATCTGGCTTCCACATTGACTTTGCTTGTTGGAAGTCGGCTGAGATGGTTGCAAACTGTGATTATATGAGCCCAGGATAGCGTACCTGTCGCAAATACATGCCAGAAGCAAGTCCCTGAATTTTGATCACTGTCAGAAGTTACTTTTTTCAATGAAGTTTGTAACTTCAAATGTTCACTAATGGAATAGTTGTAACTCGAGGACTAGCTGTGCAATATTGAAAACTGATGTGCAAAAATAGATCGTTGATATTGTACTATTTGAATTAGTCTTATTTCTTTTATTGTTTCTCTGTCCCTTTTGTGTTTTGATTAGTGTTTGACAAATGGGACAGGAAGAAAACATGATCATTTTTTGGGAACTGTTTGTAATTTTGCATGTTTTCCCTGCTTTTTGTGGGATAAAGTTGATATTATCTTGCATTATTCACACGTATATTTCTTTTCTGTTAATTAAGTTGAAACAATAATAAAATAAATATAAACTATTGTGAGTTAGTTTAGAAGCTTAGCAGAGGCCGGTGTCATCAGTACTTGGATCAAAAAGTACTAGACAATATCAGAACTATAAACTAGAGTGAGAATCAAAAAACATCCAGAAGAAAGCATGACGACTCATGGCTACGTTGATATCACCAGCTTGACTATCTTTATCTCCACCATCCCATAATATGCTGAAGCTGAATGAAAAGCATACTGATCACTCATGTAGATTATTAGCACAGATCCAACATGTGCACAGTAAGGAATGTCAGCCAGTAACTCAGCTAATGTTTTCTTTGCACTAAATGTAAATCCTCACAGCAGCAACACAGACTATAATAAAAGCATCCCTCTTGAGATTATATAAAATGTTGGAATTACTGTAGCCCAGTATCCTGTCTAGAAATGGGCAGATCTTGTATACCAATCTAGATTAACAATAGGTGGTCATAGTTATTAAGGTCAGTATGCAGCTGACAATGATAACTTGGCAGCACTTTCAAACTGCAGAAGATCCATATCAAGTAATTTCTCTAATTTCAAGTCCAAGGAATATTTGACCCAAATGCCACTATTTAATCAGGTTTCAAAGTTAGTTTTACTGGACCTCATCCATGTCTAGGTTGTACAGTATATTGACTTTTCTGTTTCAAATGTCACTGAAAAGAGCCTTGGTGGTGCAGGCTGTTAAACACCTAGCACTTAGTTCCAGCTGCCTGCAATTAGTGCAGGCTCGAATCCTACCAGGCTCAAGGTTGACTCAGCCTTCCATCCTCTCAGGGTAGGTAAATTGAGGACCAAGATTGTTGGGGGCAATAAACTGACTTTGTAAAAATGCTGCTTGGGGGGGGGGCAAAAAAGCCCTAGTAATAAGCAGGCATATACAATGGAATGAAGGCTATTGCTGAGTGCATTGGGTTGTGCTCCAAAAATTGTAAGCTGCCCTGAGTCTCCGGAGAAGGGCGGCATATAAATATGAATTTAAAAAATTTAAAAAAAAGTATTGCTGGATCTCATCAGTATTATTATGACATTTTGCAATCCTTGAAACTATTCTAAAATGAAAGAAATTTACTGGGTGTCCCCACCGCAATAACCTGTACGTATCTGTTGGATCCCTTTATGTACTTTTTCTGTAAGATACTGCAGTCTTGTTGCTGAATTGGATTCCAAGAATGTGACTACTTTGGAATATGACATACATTAGTTCAATCTCCTAATTTATGCTCATTAACTACATTAATTTTATGAATTATCACTTGCACTCCCGTACCTTGCTTACTCCTCTGAACGAAGACAAATATGTAAGTACTTAACAATAAATCATTTTCCAGTTTAATGTTCTCGCCAAAACAACCTCTCAATATCTGGTTATGAGGTTCTGAGCCACATCAAATAAGATGCCACTAATGATCAAAAGTAACTTTGATCAAAGCTAACCTCAGAACTAGTTATAAAAATAATACAAAGAAAACAAATTTACAAGAAAAAGCATGACAAATAGGTGAATTTACAAATATATAGTCAAACTTCTAAGAAGGGAAAAATATTACAGCATCCCTCCACCAATAGATTACCCAACATTGATCCCTTTTCTTGTGTTCCCAGACATAAAACACTCACCTTGGCTTCCTTGGCTTTGAAAGAATCTAAAGCCTGCTGTTAAATGACAAAGGGGCAGAGCTGTCAACAAAGACCTCCCTTTATCACTGTATCAGAGTCACAGATAGGCATGAGGGAAATCAAGAACAGCCAACCAGTTTGAAGAGCCTATGAATATGCAAAAGAAACCAAAATCCATGTCTATTGCATCTTCTCAGTAAACAGGAAGATGCTATAGTTCTGATAAGAAAGTATGAGTGTGTGTATATACACATACATACACATACACACCAGAGTAGAGTAGAGTAGAGTAACCCTGGACAAATAGTATTATTGGTTAAGAATTATTGTTCCTAGAATGCTTGTGTTTAGTGGATATTTTGTGGCAAACTAATGCATAGAAAAATGAAGGCTTCTGTGGGAAAGTGTTACTATTTTGCATACCCTAATAACATACTATACTATGAATGACAATATTGTTACAGATAACAAACTGTTGCACTGGCTTTGGCTGCTATTCCAAACACACAACCACTTTTGTCTTGCTGATTGTGTCCACAATGAATGCATTGCAGATTTTCTCCTTTTGCACGGTTCTATTTTATACTGTCTACTTTACTGGGGTGGGGTGGATGCCATTTTGGCTATTTCCAATACAAGCTATGGTCACTTGCTGCCAGCATCATCAGGGGGCATCCATGGGGGTTGAAAAAATCAAAATGTCAGCCACAACCATGCAGTCAATGCTCCAGCCCATTTTTGTGAAACACATGCTAAAAGAAGTGGGTTTAACAACGCATGGTTGTGCTTTAATTGTTTTAACTTTCTTGTGCCCACTTTCCTCTGCAGGTGTCAGCCAGGCTGTATCTGGATACACCCTAGTGCCCCTTTCACAGACAAACGACAACACAGCCCATTCGGAGCAGCCACCCAGGCACATCGATCGTCCTCCCACCCCACCTTAAGAACACTTGGCTGTTTTTTCTCCGTTGGCGTGTGATGCTCAGTGGGAGAGGAAGGGAAATGGCAATCGAAATGCTAATAGGCAGCCCGTCTCATCAGCCTCAGGGCTCGGGCGCGGCAATGATCGGTACAGAGAGTAGCGCATCGGGCTGGAGTTTTGCGTGATGAAACCACAACGCGGATTTCGTCATATTCCCTCCGCACAGACGCCTATGCGGATCCACCCTCCATAACAGGGGTCTCCAACCTTGGTCCCTTTAAGCCTGGAGGACTTCAACTCCCAGAATTTCCCAGCTAGTTTTGCTGCCTGGTGAATTCTGGGAGTTGAAGTCCTCCAGGCTTAAAGGTGCCAAGGTTGGAGACCCCTGCTCCATAAGATCTGAGGTTTGGATTAAATTGCGTTGCCCCTTTTCGGTTATTGTCCGTGTAAGAAGCGGCTTATTTCATAACGTCATCGGGTTTAAAGCAAAGGCTTCCTTCGTTGCTTCTCGCAGACGACTTTCCCTCCCCTTTCGAACAAAAAAAATGACTTTCCATACAGAAGTTATACACCGCTCAGGCCCATTTCCAACGCCCCTCCTCTTTTCTCTTAGCTAGTCCTAACGACGATTCCACCTATCCCTCGGTTTGCCTCTATTGGTACGTCCCGCTTAATTCGTCCCCCCTACCGCTGGATTACTGTTGGTCGGTCCCAAGTCGCATCCGGCCTCCGCCGGGGCCTGGTTCCGGCGCGCGCCCTGGAATTCATCCTTTTTTTGCCGTTGTTGCCGCCGTGATGCTGTTAGTTTCCCTAGTTCGGGCTCGTTGCTTCGCCCGGGTGTTCGGCCGTTCCCTCTGCGCTGTTCAGCAGGTAGCTCGCGGGCAAGAACGGGCGGCTGGCAGGGAGGTCACTCTGCTTGGGAGCCAGGGGCTGAGGTGGGGGAGCGGCCCCCAAGGGCACCGGGGAGGGGGTGATGGGGAGGAGCGGCAGTGGAGAGGGAGACCGTCGGCTTTTATTACGCTCTCCACTCCCCGTTTTAGCCGGCGCTTGATTATAATAAGCGCGAGGAACAGCGGCTTGTTCTCTAAGATGCCTCCCAGAAAGTCCACGCCCAGCTGGTCGCAAGGACACAGCGCCTTCCCAGTTTCAGGCAAACCGCTGTTGAACGGGCGAAGTCCAGTTCGAAAGGGGTGAAGTGGGGGTTGGAAATCTTTGGGGCTTCGCAAGGCCGAGACTCTGCAAGGAAACTTGCCCGGCGCGAAGGTGGCTCTGAAGGTTGAATGAAATACGGCGAGATTCCCCTTGTAGTACCCGGAACATAAAAGAGAAACGGGGGGCGGGCGGTTTAAATAAAGAATTCTAGTCATTTGACCCCCGGTTGCCCTTGTACCACGGGTCTCTGCAGCGAAGCTTTAGTTGGCGAACGTATCCAAAAACACCTTCCGTCTCTTTATTTTCCTCCACAACCACAACCACCTTGTGAGGTGGACCGAGTTGAGAGTGTGTATGTGAGACACTGGCCCAAGGTCACCCAGATGCCTTTCATCCCTATTTTAATTTAATCTCCCTCTTTAAAGCAAATTTAAATATGTTCAAATATGCATAATGAGGTTCTCTTTAGTGATGGTTGACAACATTTGTCCTGCAAATTGTTATGCTGTCACATCAAGTTTGTACTGTGTACATATTCTGTACGCTTTGAGGAGATGGGTGGTTTAAAAATTTGAAATATAACAGATAATCAGACCTTATAGGGACCTTATAGGTCATCTAGTCCAACCCCCCGCCCAAGCGGGAGACCTTTCACCATTTCTGACAAATGGCAGTCCAATCTCTTCTTGAAAGTCTCAAGTGATGGCACTCCCACAACTTCTGACGCAAGCTATAAATAAATGTTTTAAAAAGATGCCTTTAAGATGTATTTCCGGATGTGTTCATAAAGCTTTGTAAGGCTAGCACAATGCTCATTAGAAGCATCGCTGGAAAGTGCAATTGCTCTGTAGTCTCCACTATATATTTTTTTCATTCTTTTACAATAGACATACTTTGTACAACAGTGTCTGTTGAGAAGTGATAAGAAAAATATGGGGATGTAGTCTGTTTCTTCACTGGAAACTTAGTATATTTTCATGTAGCACCATTCAGCCCATATTGAGAGGTAATATAAAACCTTTTCTCAATATACAATATGTGAGAACAATGATGATTAAATTATAGCAGACCTTCTAAGTCACTATTGTACATGAAGAATGATTTGTGTGTCCAGAAAGACCTACAAAGTAGTTTTAAAAGTAAATGGGAATACTTGGGCTACAGGTAAGTGAGGATTGGTCCAAATTAGTCATGTTTTCCCAGGCTTTGTGACAGAATGAAAAGGGAACCTATTAGATAAATTTATTTTTTATTATATGTTGTTTAGGGGGAGATTTATTATTTCTTCTTTGCAATTTTTTTAATTGTACGCTTCCCAGGGACATTGGCAGTTGGACAGTCTATAATATAAATATATGATTAGATAATTTTTATATGTATTATATACCATATTTAAAAAGGAAGGAATCTGCAAGGCTAAATGTAATGTTCTATAGGGAAAACTAAGGTATAAACAATTATGAATTATTATTATTATTATAAAATGAAAAACAGAAGGAACACCTTCCAATTGTGGACTTGAATATTAAGTAAAGTGAGAAACAAATATTTTGGGACCAATAAATGATGGAAATCATATAAGATGCAGTGATGAAATATACATATTTCCTCCAAAACAGCTTTATGCATTATTTATCTTTTGAAACTTGAGTAGTGAGTTGTCTATAGGATCATTGAGTTTTCTACAAGTAGAAGAAAAAATTGACAGTACAGAATATACCGGTGAAACTCGAAAAATTAGAATATCATGCAAAAGTTCATTTATTTCAGTAATGCAACTTAAAAGGTAAAACTAATATATGAGATAGACTCATTACATGCAAAGCAAGATAGTTCAGGGTGTGATTTGTCATAATTGTGATGATTATGGCTTACAGCTCATGAAAACCCCAGATCCACAATCTCAGAAAATTAGAATATTGTGAAAAGGTGCAATATTCTAGGCTCAAAGTGTCCCACTCTAATCAGCTAATTAAGCCATAACACCTGCAAAGGGTTCCTGAGCCTTTAAATGGTCTCTCAGTCTGGTTCAGTAGGAATCACAATCATGGGAAAGACTGCTGACCTGACAGTTGTGCAGAAAACCATCATTGACACCCTCCATAAGGAGGGAAAGCCTCAAAAGGTAATTGCAAAAGAAGTTGGATGTTCCCAAAGTGCTGTATCAAAGCACATTAGTAGAAAGTTATGTGGAAGGGAAAAGTGTGGAAGAAAAACGTGCACAAGCAGCAGAGATTACTGCAGCCTGGAGAGCATTGTCAGGAAAAGGCCATTCAAAAGTGTTGGGGACTTTCACAAGGAGTGGACTGAGGCTGGGGTCAGTGCATCAAGAGCCACCACATACAGACGGATCCTGGACATGGGCTTCAAATGTTGTATTCCTCTTGTCAAGCCACTCCTGAACAACAAACAACGTCAGAAGTGTCTTACCTGGGCTAAAGAATAACAGACCTGCTTAGTGGTCCAAAGTCCTGTTTTCTGATGAGAGCAACTTTTGCATCTCATTTGGCAACCAAGGACCCAGAGTCTGGAGAAAGAATGGAGAGACACACACTGCAAGATGCTTGAAGTCCAGTGTGGAGTTTCCATGGTCTGTGTTGATCTGCTGGTGTTGGTCCACTGTGCTTCATTAAGTCCAGGGTCAATGCAGCCATCTACCAGGAGATTTTGGAGCACTTCATGCTTCCTTCCATAGACGAGCTTTATGGGGATGCTGATTTCATTTTCCAGCAGGACTTGGCACCTTCCCACACTGCCAAAAGCACCAAAACCTGGTTCAATGACCGTGGGATTACTGTGCTTGATTGGCCAGCAAACTTGCCTGACCTGAACTGAACCCCATAGAGAATCTATGGGGCATTGCCAAGAGAAAGATGAGAGACATGAGACCGAACAATGCAGAAGAGCTGAAGGCTGCTATTGAAGCATCCTGGTCTTCCATAACACCTCAGCAGTGCCACAGGCTGATAGCTTCCATGCCACGTCGCATTGAGGCAGCAATTGCTGCAAAAGGGGCCTAAACCAAGTACTGAGTACATATGCATGCTTACACTTTTCAGAGGTCCGATATTGTTCTATGTACAATCCTTGTTTTATTGATTGCATGTAATATTCTAATTTTCTGAGATTGTGGATTTGGGGTTTTCATGAGCTGTAAGCCATAATCATCACAATTATGACAAATCATGGCTTGAACTATCGTGCTTTGCATGTAATGAGTCTATCTCATATATTAGTTTCACCTTTTAAGTTGCATTACTGAAATAAATGAACTTTGCACAATATTCTAATTTTTCAAGTTTCATCTGTACTAAAATGTGACTATAATATTTATTTATTTATTTTATATTGCCACCTATTTGCCCATGGCAACTCGAGGCAGCTTATACAATGTAAAGCTATATTTAAAACAAAAAATAAAAAAAACAATAGAAACTAACAAAAAGAATCAAATAAATTAATAAAGTACAATAGAACAAAATCTGGAAAAAAAAATAAAAAAATCAACCCCCCCCAACTCCCACCCCACCCCAATGACAGGAGATCACACTAGCCGTTTGATGGGCTACATCTCGCTCTGGGTTCCCCAGGCCTGCTGGCAGAACCAGGTCTTCAGTGCCTTCTGTAAGAGTGCTAGAGTGGAGGCCATTCTAAATCTCTGGGGTAATCCAGAGAGAGGGAGCCACCACAGAGAAGGCCCTTCTTCTGGGTCCCACCAGGTGTATTTCCCTCAGGGATAGGACTTGCAACATTCCCTGCCTCTCTGCTCTAATGGGTTGGACAGATGTGACTGGCAAGAATATATTGAGAGCTTAGAGGGATGTTGTAATTATCATCTACATTTAGGATGATATGCCATCTATCATCTTGCAGAAAGCTGTATAGTCACTAAACATATCTTGATGGCATATAATCAATCCATGGATCTGTTTTCTCAAACTTCATGAGTGTGGGTAGTATCTTCTGCAAGTGAGGAAGACATGGTATGATAAAATGGCTTAGCAGACAAGGGGAATGTTGTGGATATAATCCGTCTATTTCAGCAAAGCTTTTGACAATGTTGATTTGACATTCTCACTAACGAGTTCTTAAAATGTAGTTTGCATATAGTTGTGAATGGCTGACCCCACTTATAAAAGTCAGCACTAATGATTCTGTGCTGAGTTGAAAAACTAATGGAGTTCTGTAGAGATTTTCCTAGGGGTAGTAGTATTCAATTTTTAATGAATCAGCTGGATAACAATTTTGATAAGTGGATGACACCAAAAAAAAGAGATCTGGCCAAAGAAAGATAGAACAAAATTGCCAACTAATCTGGTTGCATTAGAAGGAACAATGTCCTAGTACAGGGGTGTCACCTGTGGAATTGGGCCTTGTGAGTGTCTGGCTGGATGAACCATTTAAGCGCTTGAGCTACAATAATGCTATTTTCCCAACTTGTTGATTGTGGCAGGGATGGACATATTTCCAAAAAAAGTACATTTTTATTTTCAAAGAAAGCTTGGGGTTCCCATTTGGAGTCCATTTTTTAGAGAAAAATATATTGTTGGCAGCTAAAGCTTTTTATATTGCCATACAAACTTCTTGTACTTCTTTTTTTTTTAAATTAAATATTCAAGGAAGAAAGAATATATTTGAGGGCACCCTGAAGCAGTATCTTGACTCTGTATCTGGCAATTCAAGGTTAACAGATGGGAATGCAGATGGTTCAAGTCTGTTCAGTAACCTATGGCCAAGCAAAACATGGTATAACAAGTAATGTGAATATAATCAAAGAATCATAACCTTCTATCTTAAAATAATTTGTGTCAATAATTGTTTAAATCCAAGAATTTCAATTCTGCAATATAGAGCAGGCTTATATTGAAGCTTAAAGGGCATGTCATATTGACAATCTTATTTCCCATGCTAAGCCATAAAGTGTTTTGACCATGGTTTGTTGACTAACAACAGGAATGACACAGAACTAAGTCATAAACTGTAGTTTTCAAAATACAATGGCCGGTTCACAAAATATTTTAAATTATAGATAAAAAGATAGGTTTTCTTTTGCATGTTGTATGAACTAGGTCAATAGTGCATTCTATGTTGCATGGAATAAAACTTACTGAATTCTGTGAGATTGGGGCATGTCAAATTATTCCTAACTTCTCTTTGCATTGGTGATTTGTATTATTTTTTTCTTTGGCAGGGAAACTGTCCACAGGCAAAGCGTTGGCTCTCTGGTGAGTTTTATGTAGGATTGGGCATTTCATAAAGCTGTAACAAGAAAAATCTCAACACTTTGCTAGAGAATACAATAAGAAAAAAAATCTGTTTTCATAAGCTGGCTATTAAATGGTTAAAAATAATATGAAAAAAAAAATCTGCATGTGTTGGTAAAGAGTCCGGAGAATAGTTAGGTAGAATAAATAGCCAGTTCAATCAGTGAGGAAATCCTTGTCAAGAATTAGAGTAATATAAACAAGGAATAACATAAAAGTTTTTTTTGCAAGTCCTGGTAACTTTAGTATTAAATAAAGAATGTTTCTGCTTAAGACCTAAGAATGAGCAGTGGCAAATATTCTAATCTGTTCTGTGTATGTATATGAAAAGGAAAACAGCTGTCATGTATTTCTGACTCATTTGGTTGAGATTGTGTTCAAGATGCTCCATTTAAAAAGCACCTTTTCCAATCATATATTTATTAATCATTTTTACTATATTTAATTTTTAATTAAGTCAAATCAAGTTTAGTGTTTATCCTCATTCTACTCTCAAATTTTTGGAAAGCATTGCTAAATCCTGCAAAAGCACATAAGGGATAATAAATTTTGGCATAAATTGCTGTGTGTAAATATTCATAGGTTCACTACTACTTGAGCAACAAATTAGTTTGATTCAGTGTTTGGTTTGTAGATATTTGAAGACTCCTGTTATTTTTCCACATGATTTAAACATAACCAATATCTTCCAAGTAACATTTCCAATAGAATTTTTTCTGGACCACTTTGTTGTAAACATGGTTCTTATTGGAGGAGGGAAAACTCATATGATAGTCTGTTGCAGTAGTAGCAAAGTCTTGAGGCCGCTTAAGAATTTAGTGAATTTACTTTGATAGAAACCACTAAGGACAAGAGTCCATTTTATCAGATACATGATATAATATCCTGGATTAGATGGATGGATGGATCATTATTTGCTAGAGATATTATATTACAGTAGGTTAGTAGGGAAGTACAAACACTGATGATACTAACAGCAAATTATTGTATTAATGAGATGACCCATGCAGTGTGATTGTTAAAAAAAAGCCTAGAAGCATCATTGTTCCTTGTATACAAGATAGTCAAGACTATTAATTGAATAGAGTGATTCTATACCATTTTTTATTTTCATTATATAGTCTGGGTAGCATCAGCATATTCTCTATTTCTTAAGAGACATTAACTTTATCTCTTTGGTCAACTTTATAATATGGGGCTGGCTTTACAAAAATACATTGTTAAGTATGAACAGCTATAGTTTTTTTCTAGTGACAATCAACTCTTGTCCTTTCTAACTTTTATGCCATTTAAATCTCCTTGTCTTTTCTATACATGACTGTACTAGGTGACTTGATAACTTGATACTTAGTTAAAGTGCTTTTTTGCTTTACAGGGGTTGCTCGATGCCAGGCTCTGGTATATGCTAACAGCAGGAAGCATTTGTAAGTATCTAATGTGTGAAGTCAGCAAGTGAATTGGCTCAAACTAATTGCTACTGAATCAATTGTTAATTAGATTATAAATGCAGAGAGGCTTTGGTATACTTTGGTTGAAAGTACCTTATGCCAGAACAAATCAGACATTGAACCAAGAGTAACAGAATTTTTAAGCTATTTATGTATTTGAATTAGGTTATTATCTATGTAGTCTATGTTTTACAATTTATTTGAGTAGTTCACATAGTATATAACTTGATAACTAGAATATTGAGCCCCTAATTACCCTCCTGTTTCCAAATCTTAAAAAAAATACTTTTGAGATTTCTGAATGTGGAATTCTGCATTCAATCTGCAATGTAAATACAGAATCCCTAAATGCTATTATTTATGTGCAGTCTAAATGTGCAGTCTGATAAATCATAGCATACCTGCATTTCATCTGCCCATTTGGGAAAAGGCTGGATCTCTGGAGTTACAGTGAGTAGCTCCATCTTGCCAGGATTTGATTTAATACTATTTTCCCATATCCAGCCAATTATCAAATGTGAGCTGATATTCAAGGGAGCCACATCATTATTGAAAGATGTTGTAGAGAAAAATATTTGGATGTCATCGATATGTTGATAGTATCCAGTTTCAGCTACAGTTATTAAGGCTTTCTATGAACTTATGCTAAACAATTCATATATATGTAGATGTTTGTATGTGTGTTTGTGTGCACTTGCATACATGTATACATAGACACAGATGAATTTATTCACAGGCTATCCCTTCCTGAAATGCTTTAGGATCTATGCCCTCTAGGTATATGAATCAGTGAGCAAGTTAAAAATATTGATGGGGCTACTTATTGACAGTCAAGCTAATCAAGACAGCAGAAACAAATCTGTACTACTTATACACTGATATTTTCTTGCTCTGCAGGCTAAATGGTTCTCGTGTCTTCACTATCCGCTATTTCAGAACTTCAAAAGTATGCAGTAAGTAAGCCAGATGCCCTCAGGCAGTGGAACATTTGATCTACATACCAATTTTCTTCCTACTAAATTCATGTGACCTTGTTCCCTAATTTAGTTTATATCTTTCCTAATCTTAAGTAAGGCTTAATGTATGTTTTTTTAATGCCACAGATAGTTGCACTCTGGCATAATGCATCATTTCTGCATTTTTCTTCTTCAAGCAGTATTTTTTAATAAAATCATCAATGCGTGAATGTTATCCAGAACAATATAAACTAAAAAGTCTACTGACCTGAGAAATGTATGGTTTGTCCTTTTAGTATTTTATTTTGATCAGTTTGAATAAATGATGACTAATTTTATTGACTGGCCAACCAATTGCAGTTTTATGGGAGAGAAAAAAATAATTATCCAAAAACAAATGGGTTGAACTTACATTCAAGAGAGAAGTGGCCTCAAACAGAAGTTATATGGTATCTTCCTCTACATATGAAAATTTTAATTCCTAGTAATAGCCATGCTGGTTGTTGAATGCTAGGAAGTGGTCTACACACCTGATAAGAATAGATAATATGGAATTATTTAAATTATGGGACTCTTTCTCTTAATGATTAGCATTTTCTCTAAATTGTATTTATCCATCGTTCCCAAGGGCTGAAATGCCAAAATGTGAAGCATTTTATTACATGTATCTTTCACAGGGGAGGAAGTTGTCACAGTGAACACACCAGCATTTGCAGAATCTGTCACAGAGGGAGATGTCAGGTGGGAGAAAGGTAAGAGGATTTTTTTTCCTTTAGTCACACTCATCTTCTCCCCATCCCGTCAGATGTTTTTCATAGCCTATTAGGAAAATATGTTAAACATTCAAGTAATAAAAATATATTCTGAATACTCCTATTATGTAAGTGAAGATTGATCGGGCCTGTTATTGGTTACTAGTTCAGTTGCTTACAAAATGAAGTATGCCTTCTGTGTTGATGTTTTAAGTCCACCATAAGGAGATGTATATAAAAATTAGGGAAGGAAATGCTACAACACAAGTCCTGTTCTTTTCATTTTTTTAGCTGTTGGGGATACTGTAAGAGAAGATGAAGTAGTATGTGAGATTGAAACAGACAAGGTAATTATTTTCACTAAAAGCAACTCTAAATATTTTGTCATCTTATTCATGATAATGATTTTCATCAGAGACAAAGTGAACATTGGAGCCCAGAAAGAAATGTTTTCAAGTTATGAAAACTACTGGCCTTATCAGAGTCATGAGAGCCCCTAGCTGCAGATCTGTACTATTTACTCAGATTGTTTAAAATTTGATGCTAGATGACTCCAGCTGATTCTAGACCACTCACAACAATGAGAGTAACATAAAAATAACAGAATGCAAAGAATTAACAGAAATAAGTACAAATGTAGCTACAAAATAATTACCAGATGGCAAACCAATCAACAAAAAATATGACATACAGAAGAATCTCATCCACCCTACCCCAGTAGATAGCTAGTTTTTCAAGTCTTACCGAACATTATCAAGATGGGAGCCATATGGATCTCAAGGGAACCTTATTCCAGATAGCTACCACAGCTACAGAGAAGTTATGTTTTCTGAGTCCCAAAATTTGACACTGTTTAATTCAGGAGGCCTAGGGTTCTGTCAGATCATACTAGACAAGCAGAACCACAGGTAATCCTTCAAATAACAGGACCTTTTGCCATGTAGGGCTTTATGGGTAGAAAACAGCATCAGATGCATCATGCTTTTTGTATTAAGCACATTTAATACTGTCATTTCCATCAAAGAATTAAAAATAATATGTATAACTCTTCCCCCATTTTTAAAAGTTAGGGTTGAATCAAGATTTATTTAATGGCCTCTGCTGTTCTAGTTTGGTGCTTTATCCATTGGAGCATTCCAATCTTGCAAAATAGTCCTTCCACACACTTATTTATCAAGCTTTCTTTATTTCAACAATCTAACTTGTTTTGAATGTCTGGTGGTATGTTGGTATGTTGGGGCTGCTTTTTCTAAACAATTAGAATACAAGCCTTTTTCTTGATAAATTGCAAATCACTTTTATCAGAACTATCTTCTGCTGACCCCTATTTTATATTATTTTGAATAGAAGCAGGTAGATTTAATTTAATAATGTAACTTTTGAATATAAAGAACATTTATAGATGTGTTATGTCCTTCACTTACCTTATCAGAGTGTTATGCCCTTCACTTATCTTGGAATTTCTGCACCAGAATGAAAGTTGGTTCTTAAACATTGTATCACTGACTTCATTCAGGAATTAATGAATGTGCGAATAATTATTTTAAATGAGAATTAAATTCAGCAAGTTGATTTCCAGTATGTTGATCGGGTTGTGATATTTGCATGGAACTGAGTTTGTTTTCATTATTTTTGTTGAGGCATTCTATGAATGTAGCATTCATCTTTCTTCAAGACCAGACCTTTTTGTTTATTTATCTCCCTCTTACATTCAATGGCTATTTATTTTTTCTATATAGACTTCTGTGCAGGTTCCAGCTCCAGCAGCTGGTGTAATTGAAGCTCTTCTTGTCCCTGATGGAGGGAAAGTAGAAGGAGGAACACCTTTATTTAAACTCAGGAAAACTGGAGGTAAATTTGGATCATATGATCAAAAGCTGTTTACCTGGATGACTTGGGTTAGTTACTATTCATCTTACGTCATTATGCAATTGTGGTATAAATTGAAATATATACATGAAGTTCTAATTAGATTAAATCACATAAATTAGGTTGTTTTTCATCCTTGTGGGGTCTATTATTCAGATTAATACATTGTAAACTTCATGGCAAGTATAGAGAATTGATTGTAAAGTTTGTTCAAAGGACAAAAACGTGCACATTTTTCATGGGGTAAAATGTGGAATGCTGAACTCACAAGCAAGGACAGCTTTTTTTCCCCTAATGAAAACTGCCATAGACAAGAAATCTGAGTTTCAGGTAAAGGGTTTACATTGGTGAATCTGATCATAACTACTTTCTGAAATGACCAAAAATGAAGGTTGCCTGTTCTCTGTAAACTGAACATGGAAATGAAGGTTGCCTGTTCTCTGTAAACTGAACATGGAAATAAAGTGAAGAAAATAGACATGAAATTATTACTTTCTTTTGAATAGATCAACCATTTAGAATATAGTCTATAGGATCAGATCTAATTATGGGTGTTGTTGTTTCTAGCTTATATACTCAATAGAGGAAGCAATGTAATAAAATAGCTATTTAAGATAGGATGTCTCTCTTGATTCTGCCAGGCTGTTAAGGTTAGGGACATGGCTTCAGCCATTAATGGAAAAACAGCGCCTTCTACGTTTACTTTATGTGGATTCTGGCCCAAGAACTTTTTTGCTAGAAAAGAATATGCTTCTACTATCCATATATGTAAGACTTTTTCATTTATTTATTTTTTTACTAAGCTGCACCTGCCAAAGCCAAGCCAGCAGCAGCCCCTACAGCAGAGCCTGTGGCTCCTGCAGCACCACCACCTGCAGCTCCTGTAACACCTCCTTCTGAAGCACCAATTCCCACTACAATGCCTCCAGTGCCCCCAGTGTCAGCACTCCCTGTTGATGCTAAACCAGGTGATATTCTTACTTTGCCATCTATATAACAGAAGGTCCTCGGACCTTAAGATTGTGAAATGATACATAGTTAGAGGCATTATCCCCAAACTGAGCCTTTCATCTGCATTCAGAGTATTGGTGTTGACTCTTTTTTTTTTCCCATTGACTTTCAGTGTCTGCAGTAAAGCCAACTGCAGTGCCAACAGCTGCTCCTGCTGTGGAACCTGGGACTGGCAAAGGTGCCAGATTGGAACAAAGGGTACTTGGAGGTTTCTCAGTCTGGTGGGATACTATGTGAATATTCATTTCTGTAAGGAATTGCAATATGATAACATTGAGGCACAACAGAAAATATTTTCATAAGACCCTCATGAAAGGCTGTAACAAAGTAGCACTATAAAGAGTTAAAGGCAACGGCTGAATCCAAGAAAGTTCTTACTCAGTGGTCTCTAAAACAGGTGGTCAGTACAGGTAATTGTCTCTTTACAACAGGCTGCTTATGACTGCCACAAACTCCCACAAACTACTTATTACCTGATTTTGAATGTTAGGATGTCTGGGGGGGCAGGGGTTGGCAACTATGTGACCGCATTTTGGGCACTTAGCAATTAGCCCACATATACAGTTGTTTGCAGCTTCCTCCTCCCTCTCCATCATGTGAATGCAATTTACGAAGTTTTTTTTTTCTGGAAATTGGTATTTGCTTCCAGTTTCTGGAAAAAAAAACATCCCATAGCAAACAATGGGTTTGCTTTATGACCGTGGCATATGCTTTACGACCACAATATTCACTTAATGACTACCTCAAAAAAAGACATGTGATGATCCACTTCATCCTGGCTTATGACCATAATTGCCAGTTACAGCCATAAGTCATGATTACCTATAGTGGAAATCGCAAATCCCTTTAGCAAGTACCACTACTGTGGATGTTTGAAATTTGGTTTCTTAAAATCTATCCTGCTAGTTTCCTTGAGGTTCCAGAGATAAACTCCTATGTCATACAACTTCTTTTTATAGCATTTGACTTCTGATGCCTTGTGATATCATTTGTTTTTGTGTGTGTGTCAGCTAGACAATTATTTCAGGCTAAAAATGAGTTTTGATTAACTTTTGGGTTCACTGCTCAAAGCTAACCCGTTATGTGTAGATAAATTATTCTGATGTGTTCATCAGGAAGAGAGAGAAAAAAGGGCATGCTTTTAATTTGTTCCGGGTCTTCACTATTTTTCTGTGATTCATTTCTGTCTTCAGGTAAAGATGAACAGAATGCGTCAACGCATTGCTCAGCGCTTGAAAGAGGCCCAGAATACATGTGCCATGCTTACCACTTTCAATGAAATTGACATGAGGTAGGGCTTTGCTCGGCATAAGAATGCCTGGATTTTGAGCTCAGTGTTTGAGATTCTTCAACGTTTAAAGAACATTGAAATGTTTGATTCACCGTGTATTTGGGTGCTTTTTTAAAAAGCTGTATTAATGTTACAAGCTGATTATTTTGGCTAGCTTTTGGGGAAAAGTGATACTATTTGATATTGATAGAAACTACATGGAACCTATTATTAAATACTCGATCTCTTGCTGACAAAAATATCTAATCTTGTTATTTTCTCTATTAAAAATTTAGAGTTCCTGTATAGATAATAGTATAATACCAGATTTTTGGTAGCTGCCTCAACTGAGAGTGTTTTTCTTCCAAGCAGGAATCCCAAGCAAAACAAAGTTCTTTTTTTTTGCAGGCTTTATTAAGATGGAATAATACAAGAATTCCAGTAAAAGAATTATTTTCTATTTAGAAACAGAATATCTAATTGTACATTAGGATGGAGATTTTTTGAGTTTTCACTGACAACTTGATGGTAGAGTAGGAGAGGAGACAGGTTTCTTCTCTTGGTAGGGGTCTGCAGCTGTGAATAATTTACACAATCTTTGCTTGAGTTCTTACCATTCTTGTACATTGTCTTCTCATCTCTAGTTAGTTAACTGTTGTTGAGTTGAGATGCTTATAAGAAGAATTCAGTTAGTTTAGCAGTTCTGGAGCACTCACTGAAGTTTAATGTCAGTATTTGAGGTGAGGGAGCCAACAGTGTTGAAGCCGAGTGCTTGGGTGGCCTGAGCACTAATGGATTTGAGGAGGGGGAAGCTTATGTTTCAGAGCATTAGGGAAATGATGCCCAAATCAAATTGCCCCATGAAATCTTATCCTCCTCCTTAAAGCAAAACATGTAAATATTTTGTGCTTAGAATATTAAGGTTGGCAAAATAGTCATGATTGGAAAGGAAGTGATGCAGCTTATCTCCTATTAGAGACTAATGGAAGTGTCACTTTACTCTGGCCTTGTGCTCTTGTTGCAATCAGTAATATGTTTTGCATTGATTACCGACTGGCGGTATGCCATAGAGCTGACTTGCAAGGATTCAGACTGAGGCCTTTTGCTTCCCCACTCGGGGTCAGTGTCTGCCGTGAAGCCTGCTCTTGATGGCTTCCTCTTTTCAGCCACCACTTCATACCTACAGATCTTGTATCTTGGGAGGCTGTAATGTCTTTGAACAGTAACCCTAGCTCTAAATGAGATTTGGCAAAGAAAAAATAAACAGACTAAACCCAGAGGGACATTTCTGTTTGCTAAAAACTGCTTCTCTAAAGCCATATTGTCTAGGAGATTGATGATGAAGGTTGAAACTTCAATATCTACCTAGAATTATATGACACAATTATTCAGTTTAATTTGTGTGACTGGCTTCTCTTCCAGTAAGTGAACAAGGGAAATTGCTGTTTTCTGTTCTGATTAAAGATGTTTTTAAAGTGCCATTATATTGGAGACGTTGAAACATCCTATTCTCGTACTCAGGTAGTTTGCTTTAAGTCTGGCGAAAGAAATGGGCATGCTGTTTCTTTTTTTTAGATCTTTTTAAAAAAATAAAAATATGAATTTGTCCATGGTAGATAGACCAAGCCAACATAAAAACACAAAATTCTTTATTTTATTCTAATATAACTTATACTGAACTTTCAGGAAAATTGCTGGAAATCCATCTTTCCAGGAGAGTGCTTGACTTGGTATTCTTGGTCTTGGACATTCTGTTATCTCTTGCTTGCTACCAAAGAAGCTTTACTGAAAAGATAGTCAAATCTTGTGTATATGAACATAATTCACTATATCTCATCATCCCTTTATATCCTTGCAAACCTGCTTTGTTACCACCATGACCAAAAAGCACTTCTTGAGCTATCTTTTGTTTTTAAAATGTGTAACTTCTCTCTTTTTTGAGGATCTCATCAATCACAGGTTTTTCATTCTTCCCTTTCCTCTAGACCCATTCCCTTTTTTGTATACTTATTTTGTGATTTATGATCCTAGGTTGAATAACCATGAGAAATTTAGAGAGCACTTTCCTTGTATGGGAATAGATTCTGACTGATATTTATGTATGGATTATAGTAAGTTATGGTTGAAAGACTCAGTATGAAATAGGATGAAATATAAACATTACTGAATGTATTATATTAAGGAATAGAAAGAAAACATTAAACCGTAAATATTTAACATTATTAATAATTTTCAATCTTTTTTAAGTAACTTATTATGAACCAACATTAGATATTTGGCTATTGCAAGACAGCAAAAACCTAGCATGATTGATGTTATTTTTAATAAAGGAAGTAAGGAGATCTTGGGAAGCCGCCCTATTAATTTTAAAAACCAGGAGAGTATGTTCCACTGAATCTATTACATCATTGCAAGAACAAAATATTTATACAGTATGAATATCTCAACAGATGTGATTCTAGGACATTTAATCAAGCCTTAGTAAAAACAATCCAATATTTACTGTGGTTAAGGTTATTAAATAAAAACCCATTTGGAAGGCATAGTTATTTCTGGTGCTGAAGTTTTGTAATAAATGTTTAACCTATTACTTTCTGAATTTATTTATCAAAGCAGATTACATTGGTTTGATGATTATTATCGTTAAAAAGTGCATTAATTATGTTAGTTCATTCTTGAAAAGAAAGCTGAATTACTTTGTCCTTGAACATTAACGTTAGTCTTGTTAGTAGTTTTAAGAACACAGAAGCTATTAAAAATCTTGGTATCCATTAAAGCATTTTTTTAAATTTGGAAAATATGCCACTCAATCTGAGTTTTGGATATGCATTGTTGATAATAGTGTTGCTTCTTGTGTGAGGCTTTTGTATTTGCATTAAAAAAAACATACATGGCATATTTGAGACGCAAATCAATACATAAGTAGATACCAGGTGAAATGTATGCAGATTTGAAAATCTTTTGTAAAATTTGTGGTAAATATTCTAATGATGATATTTGCAGTAACATCCAGGAAATGAGAGCCCGGCACCGGGACAACTTCCTGAAGAAGCACAATATGAAATTAGGTTTTATGTCTGCCTTTGTGAAAGCTGCAGCCTTTGCTCTGCAAGAGCAGCCTGTTGTGAATGGAGGTAAGAAGCCAGGGCTTATATTTCTGAGTAGAAGACAGACCAAGTATATGTGTAGCTGGAACTAGCCCTCTTTGACATTAAATCTTTTGCTGCTAAGAAGGTCTACTTGTATTACTGATTGTGTCATCTGGACTTGTTAGGTAAAAATCCCTGTGCTGAAATAAAGCCTTTCTCAGCAAAAGAGTAATCAAAGTGGGGATGAAAAAGACCCTCTGATTTACATCTGGGGACATTTCATCAATAATAATGAAGGTGGTTTTATTAGGAAATGATTGTTTCCCAAAGCTTCTCGTGTGTCCTCTGAGAGGACACTCTCCCACTTTGAGAAAACCCTAACTTACTTTTGCACTACGATGTGCAGAAACTTATTTTTTTTTCACTATGATTTGTGGAAACATTTTTTTTTTCACCATGATTTGCAGCAGTCCTAATTTGGCTTCCTACCTTGCTTCTATTTTTTTCTTTTCCATCAAGGCTTTTCACCCTTGGCTTCTAATTTGAAAGTTCAACTTCGGAAAAGAGGCAGGAATTTCTATCACTTGTACTATAGTTTGGGGAAATAACGAATCAACGAGACTTTCTTTTGCAGCCCCTTTTCAATAACTGGGATGGAAGACTACTGAGGGCTTCAACAAAAGGGCAAGATGTATGATAATAAGCATGTATTTTTCAGTGATGTTCTGCTCTTTCTTCCAAAACTGCTGCACAAGTGAAACGAAACTCTACTTTTCTTCTAAGCTCTCTAGCAAGTACTGAAGGCTTAGAAGAGGAACAGAGGTTTGTCTCACTTGGCTGATGATTTGAATAAGGTAAGAAATAATGGGTGCCAATAGGCTCCACACTGATTATTCCTTACTTTATTCAAACATTGCTTAAATAAGACAGAACTTTATGCTCTATCTTATCAGAGGGCTTGGACAAAATGTGAAGCAATTTAAAAGAAGGAAGAAGGAGCAGGATACATTTAAGCTACAATCTATAACATTATTTTATGTGTTGCCTCAAATTCTCCTTCTTGAGACTTGGGATATACCATCCCCAAATTAATGACCGGTAATGGATATATTCATCCTGTATGAAAGAGGGGAAAAATTTGTTTAAATCATAAAACTTTTTCAAGATTTTGCAAGACTTTTTTAAAAAATAAATTGAGAGAAGCTCAACACATTGTGACTATATGAGCTCACCCTTGTAGATATTTTTGGTAACAACACACATACAAGAACATAAAAATGCAGTTTAACCTGCCTTTTTCCAGGATGTGTTTTCAACTTCCAAGTCCGATTTTAACTTATCTACACAACTAGGATACACACACACAGAGAGAGAGGAGGGGAGGATCTGCACCAGTAGGGATGCTAGTATGTCCACACTGTATCCCTGCTATCTATCAGGCTGCTTGTTTTTGAAAACAACACAGAAAGATGGTATGTAGCATCATCTTTACAAAAAGCTTCTGGGTCTTCCTTAAGAGTCATTGTTAGATAAGAATAATGCCAGAAAGTGCAGCACGCACATACATACATACATACATACATACATACATACATACATCTGTTAAAAAAAAGACAAAAGTAGCCCTCAGTGGTAGAGATCAACTTAGAGTCTAGAAGAAATGCATTGAGATGTAGTTTTATATTTATATTAAAATTATCAAAATCAGTACCTTACTAGTTGGTAAGCAGATTTTCTTATGAGTTGGACACAGCCATTATGGAAAATATAGCATGAACCAATAAACCACACTCCAAAAGTAAGTATATGTAAGAGCACTATAACATACTGTCAAAATTCTAATTATATTCATTGGCCCCAAAGATTATTTGGCATACACAAACAAGTTTGCATTAGGAAATATTGCAAAACTGTGTTGTAGAAAGTATATACAATCTGTTAAGAAAAATATGCCCAGAAATACATACACATTTTTGATGAGCATTATAGAAATCTGATTTGAAATTCAGCTGAAAAAAATTAGAAACTGAGCGAAATTAAAACTCACAGATATGTCTTTCAAGTATTTCAAGTAAACTGAAGGAACTAATTCACAGCAAATAGGAAGGTACTGGATAGGTCTTGATTCCTATTATTATATAGTTATTCTAAATCGAGTCTTGACTGTTGGTGTTGCTCTGTGTAACACCTACTTTCCTTTTCAATTTAGTGATTGATGATACAACCAAAGAAATTGTATACAGAGAATATGTGGATATCAGTGTTGCAGTGGCAACTCCTAGGGTAGGTATTATGGAGACAATTTTCACCTGGCCAGTTGATTGCTCACATTTATGAAAATGGGGTTGCTGGGGATAGAAGTATGCCACAGCTGGCTTTATGAAATGGAAGCTGTTGACGTTTTCTTACTCTGCAGTGACAGTTGAAGGAGGGTTACTCCTGCTCAAAAACTGCGTACAGGTAATTCCTGAGTCACGACAGTTCACCATATGACATAGCCCTCTCCCCATGTTCTTACAACCCAGTCCCAAAGTTACAAATGTTGCAGCACCAACATTCGAACAAACAAACGAGCAGAGGCACTTCAACATTTGCCCTGCCTATTCTCCCCACCGGCACTCGATAGCCATTGGGCCTGTGGAGACACTCACCTTACGACGATCTAGTGAGCCGTCGGTTCCTTTGCCTGCTTCGGTGCATTTGCAGCAAACAAAGGCTTAAAATAGTGAGAGATCACGCAAGATCTCACACTACAGTACTTTAGGCCTCTGTTATCTACAAACCGAGGCCTACATGAAATTCGTTGCAAAAAGCTTTGCAAACAGGGAAGTCCTCTTGGTTTGCAAAGCCTTTTGTCCCATAGAGAACAGAGGCCTAAAGTACTGTAGTCCGAGATCACATGAGATCAGTAGTACGAGATCTTCACTACAGTAGTGTAGGCCTCTGTTCTCTGAAAACTGAGGCCTGTACCAGATCCAGCTGAACAGCGCTTGCAAGCCAACGAAACTTTGGGGCAGCGAAATCACCTTGTTTCAAGCCTCCGACTGGCTTGCAAATGCTTTTCGTGCCATTCCAGTTTCTGCAGGAAGAGCACTTGCAAGTTGATGGGAGGCTTGAAGCAATGCAATTTCGCTGCCCCCAAATCTTGTCAGCTTGCAAATGCTTTTTGTGCCGAGACTGCAAGCAGGCAAAGAAACGCAGTAGAGAGGCTGGAGAGGAGACAGATCTTCACAAGGTAAGTGACCCAGTGCAGGAGGGTGGGGGAGTAATTGTGGAGACCCCAAGGGAGGGAGCATGAGGTGTCTCAGTGGGTTGGGGGAGGCCTTAGGTGGTCTGAAGCAGGTGGTCTATTCCATCGCTAGGCCCCCATGGCCTTCCCCACCCTGAGATACCTCGTGCACTTAATGACCCACACATTTGATTAGCGAATGCGTGGGTGAAAGCAGGGAGCGGTCGCGGTCAAGTTACGTGATTCACTCCTACAAATCTTCAGGTTACAAATGTAATTGGCAGGCTGCATTATATTTGTAACTTGAGGACTACCTGTAGTAGTTTTTGGACAAAACTCCACTTCTATTTAATCTTAAATGTAATCCTAGGTAGCGGAATAAAAGTCCTTGTCTCCTGCATTTGTTTCCAATTTTACTTTTGGAGCAAATATGTTGAATCCACTTTCATTTTTCTGCTTCTGAAGGTGAACTACTTCTGAAGGTTTGTCTTTTTGAAGTCCCATAGTCCTAATGCTACTAGATCACTGGGCATCTACCTGTTTCACAGTGTGTGTCTATGTACAACAGTTAGCAGAATTCTGATTCCTTATAGTTTTGCACTCTGTTTGACTACTCCCCACTTAGCTCCTTCTCTCTGGCTTAACAAGCCCCAATATCCAGTGTGCATCTCACAGTAAATTCACGGGGCAGTTGTTCAAATCCATGACTCATTTGCTGTTGGGAGCAGTCTAGCAGTATGTGCCAGCGTGTTGCTCATTCATGGTATAAGCTATAATTCTGCCTTACCTTTACAGATGAATGTAGCCATGGTCTAACATGACAAATATTCAATGATAAATTCAAAATATTAAACATATCCTACCAATACTAAGATGAATGAGCTGTTGTAGTTTGAGATCATTTTAGAAAAGCTATTTGACTCAAATGAATGCTGTTCCTTAATTAGCTTTTTCTATATTTCTTGGAAACGTTGTTAATATTGTTGGTTATTCAGTGGTTTTTATTTCCCATAGGGTCTAGTGGTCCCTGTCATCAGAAATGTAGAAACAATGAATTTTGCTGACATTGAGCGTGCAATCAATGAACTGGGAGAGAAGGTAATCACTCTGAAGGGATCTTCAAAAGAGACAGTATCCACGTGTTTTAGAAATAAAAAATAAAATGTAGCTTATAGAAATTGAAAGTAACAGAATCAAAATTCCCATTCAGCAAGTTGAGGACAAGACAAAGGGTATCTGGGTATTCCCTACTGTCATTAACCTTAACAGTTTAACATAAGACATTCCTTCATTGTTAATTGATTCAATAAGCATCTGGGTAGTTCAGCATTTTGTTTTGAAGACTAGCCGGAAAGATGTCTCCAGAAAGTCTGCAACTGTGAAGGATAACTTTTTTCTTCTTCCCACCCAGTATAAAACTGATTTTATTCTTATTTATTTATATGCCACCTTTATTAATTTTGTATAAACAATTCAAGATGGTTAACTTATCTAATACTCCTTTTTCCTCCCATTTTCACCATAACAACCATCCTGTGAAATGAAGTGAGCTGAGGGAGAGTGACTGGCCAAAGATGACTCAGCTGGGTTTCATAGTTAAGGCTGGAGTAAATTCCTGGTTTTCTGGTTTCTAGCTTGGTGCCAGACTGATCCTGCCTAACTATTCTAAAACTATACCCGTATCAGGAACAGATAAATAATTTTCTTCCAGATAGTAGAACCATATGTACCTATGGTTTTTTTTAAATATCCAGAAAGGTTATCTCAGTGTTGTGGCAGAACAGGTTAATCCTTATCATTCTTAATAGCATGCGTGTATGCTCTGTACTAGGAAAAACCATGTCCCGCAAATCAGCCCTCTGCTCAGTGCAGGATCCACCCACAGCATCTCTAACAGATTATCATCAAGCACTAATAACTTGATCAAAGAAAACTCACTGCTTCATATGGCACTCCATTCCCTTGGCTGACAGTTTAAACAGTTAGGAAGTTCTTCTTGAGATCTAGTTCTAACCCACTGGATCTGGCCATGAAACTAAAAGCTGCTAAATTTCCTCTCAATCATCTCATCTATATGCTGAACATGCCCTGATCCTTTAACTATTTGTCAGGGTTCCAAGTGACACCCCCCACAGAATCAAAACTCTGCAGGCATATTCCTCAAAGTATATATTTATTAGGCATGTCATATTGGCATATCTGAGGAAACCCGACTATAAAATCCTTCGGTTTTCCCCTAGATAAAAATACATTTTTTCCTCCTGCCCCCAGCAGACCATCACATGGCCCAATCAGGTCACAGTCCAAAGTTCATCCAGATTCACGTCCTGCCTCCTCACACCTGGTGGGAACATTCTTGGTTCTCAGAGGAAAGAATTTTATTTTGGTTACAAAGCCCTTGCTAGCTCTACCTCCCGCCTCCCATTCCCACAGCTCGCCCAGCCACTGCTATGGCAGCCCTGAAGGCGCCAAAGAAAATGGCTCCAGAGCTGACACTATTCTTCATACAGCTTAGTTTGCAGAACCTAAGTAGGGGCTTTCTGAACTTTTTGTTGTTTCTGAATACATTGCTTTCACAATTCTCTGCCTATGTGAACTTTGAAGGGACTGCTGTCTTCTACTAGTGATGGAGGCGGGACAGTAACACATTGCCTTTGCTCTGATAAGGGCTCATATTTGTAATGTTGACACCCAGATACTATTGTTTTCTGATTTTCTTTTTAATATTCCAGCATAAGTCATTTGTGTTCATTTTTTAATCTCATTTCAGGCTCGCAAGAATGAGCTTGCCATTGAGGATATGGATGGTGGTACATTCACCATCAGCAACGGTGGAGTATTTGGATCTCTTTTTGGAACACCCATCATCAACCCTCCTCAGTCTGCTATCTTGGGCATGCATGGCATCTTTGACAGGCCTGTTGCTATTGGAGGCAAGGTATGCTCCGTGGAGATGATACTGAAACTTTAAAGGATCTCTTAACATTACTCTAGTCACTGAAAACCACTTTTCCACGATTAGCTGTTATGTAGCACTTTTTTTAGCAGGTTTCTTAAATGGCCATCTAAATGAATATCAAACTCCTCAATGCTACTTATAGAAAAGCATATCCTATTTGGTTATGTTAATGTTGATAAGATTCTTTAGTTGAGAGAAAGGGAAAAATTGGTTAGCTTTAATCAAACAGTATAAAAGACATCATAACTGTAAACCTTGACTTTTGTGACTTATTTGAGAAAACAAAACCAGTGTTCAGAGAATTCTTTTGAGTTATAAGTGATTTTAAAAGGATTTGGGTCTAATACCTCAAATTCTTTCCCAAGAAGTCAGAGATACATTTATTCAGTTTATATAGCCCTCTACTTACCAGGCAATTCTGGTAAGAATTAAAAACCAGGGAATATTTACTAAGGGTGAAAAACAAAAAAAAGCCAAGCGAAAATGATGAAGCAGTGCCTTTGGGGGCAAGATATAAAACTCATCTAATTACAAAGAATTAAGAATTTAAAAACCTGATTCTTTTCCCAAGCACTGAGTGCCTGGGAGAAGAATGAGATCTTTGAGGTTTTCTTAAAGGGCTAAACAAACTTTTGGGAAGGGGGCTGATTCATAGGGCACTTGACGTTCTTGGGTAGAGAAAGTACAGTAAGTGAAACAAATTGAGGCAGAGTGTAACTGCCTAAGATGATGTTCAATTTAACAGTGAGACTTCTTTTAATTTAGGTTGAGGTGCGACCAATGATGTTTGTGGCGCTGACGTATGATCACCGGTTGATTGATGGGAGGGAGGCAGTGACTTTCCTGCGCAAGATCAAGGCTGTGGTAGAAGATCCTCGAGTTCTGCTGCTTGACCTATAAAGGGTTACAGCACATCCTATCTCACCCCATCCAGTAGACCAAGGATACAGCACCAGCACATAAAACAGAGGACACTGAGGAATCAGCAGGGCTTCATTCCAGTCTTTTCTTCCCTAGTTGCAAGAGGTGTTTTAAAAGGAAATTTAAGAGATACGCTCTCTTCAGAAGAGTTGACTTTATTCCCAGAATAAATCAAAGGCTGTCCTGATCTATTCATGTATAACCTGTTCTTCCTGCCCACCTCGTCCAATCCAATTAGGTCTAACCTTGCCTCATTCCTGAAGGTTATTGCAGGAGAAGAAACTACTTGCTTCTTGGCTTAGAGTTTCCGTCCCAACCTGGTCTTGCACAAAATTTCAGCTTTAATTCATTCTCTGGAATAAGATGCCAGAAAAGAGATAAATTGCTTCTGGGTCTCTGTTTTAACATGATAATTTATATTTTGCAAAGTTAACGGGGATGAGGTTGGAGGGGGTTGGGGGAGCAGTTGTCTACCATTATTCTTCACGCAGTGCCGGTCTTACCACCTCCATAATAAAAAGATATTTATTGTACCCCCTCCCACCCATTTTTTTTTGCTTTTACAGGCACTTCTGATGATAAGACCATAACCCAATGAACTTTTTTATAGCCTGTATTGGCATCGGGCAACTTAAGGATGACTTTCAATAATTTTTCTTTGCCCCAGTTCTTTAAGAACAGGAGGATCATAGTATAACTCAGATTGGGAAAAGATAAGAGCTACTTTTAAAACTTGAATAAGGCAGAATTGGTGTCCCTTCTTACAATTGGGACCAGTTCAAACTGGGTAATCTCCACAACTGTCCTAAATTCCATCCAATTCTCCTTGATTGACTTCTTCAGCTACGTCTACAGTGGTTTGGCCTGATTGTGTGGTATTGTGAGTTGGGACTAAAGTGTCTCTGGCATATATCCTGACATAAAAGACTGCTGGTTCATGGGGACATATCCTTAGTACAATAGTGTGCACATGTATTGTTGAGTAAGAGGGTTGCTAGTGCCTGCAGGGTTTATTACTCTTGCCCACTGCACAGAACTTGTAATTAAAATATTTAACAGATTTTAAAACAAAATAAAAGAAAGAAATTATGCATGAGTGTCGTTTCTGATTATCACTTTGATGATTAGAAAAGTTTTTCCAGCCTTTCATAGAAGGGAAATGAAATGTTCCACAGGCAGCTCTTGAGAATTGTTACTGCACTTGCTCTAAAATATAAGCAGATGAGCTAATTAAATGAGAAATCTTCAGCTGCTGAAATTTCACAAAAGTAAAATAACTGAGTATAGTTGTGTTGACTTGTTGGGCTTGAACCAGATTTGGCTTTTCCCCAAGGGATTAACAAATAAACTGTAATGTGTTTGACTTATGTGTGCTAACCCTCACCTACTGGTCCAACAAATCACTGTTAGTATTATTTACAGATTCATATTAAAGAACTATATATGTGCATGAAGAAAAATGTAATGATTAGAAAAATAAGGTGCCACCTTCTCTAGGCACTATTTAGCATGTACTGTATCTAAATTCACTTAGTATTAAGTGAATCAATCATATTGTAAAAATATTTTCCAAGATTAACCAGAACTTCTTTCCATTTTCTGAGGGAGAAGATTTTTCCCTTGATTAAAATGAAGTATACCTTGTCCATTCAACATTCGTGTATGCTATATAACTGGGGCCTGGTCAGCATGACCACTTTTATACATGTGCCAAAACTAGCCATTCCTTGGACAAAGGGCACTGCTAGAACTGAACTAGAATGCTAGAACTAGAATCAGTGTGGCTTTTCTGGTACTGTCCAGCCTACACCTTGCTTGAAAACCTTATTTGTGGCAGGTGGCAACACTTCTAAAGATTCACACAATTCCTTGTGCTCCAGTTGTTTTATTGATGTTACAATAGTTAGAGACGAAACAAGGGATAATCCACAGAAGTCCAAAGAGTAGTCTTTCGCTCACTTTCTTAAAAGGTGGTGTCAGATCTATAAAGAAGTCATGTTTTTGAAGGGGAAATACACGGTACATAAAGTTACTGAAAACGTCCATCTAGTGGTACATTCATGAAAATGCATCACCAACCTGTAAAAGTTGTAACATGCTTCAAATAAAAAATGGGGTGAAAAATATGAAAATTTTATAGGGCAATTATATGCAAGAAAAAGTTAAGAGAATCCTCTGAAAGTTGAACTAAACATGAGATATGGAAAGAGAAAATACAGTATAAAGTTTATCTCCTACTCATATTTGGTTTGGGGGTGTGTGGAAATCTATCAAATAGGATAAAACAAGAAGACCCTACTTATATTATTGTGAAGGCACATCAGATTTCGTCTTTGAAGTACCAGAACTTGCAAGGATAGGATGCTTGACTTCAGTTTCTATTTGGGTTACACTGGACATCTTTAAGGCTCCAAATTGGTCATCACTGCCTTATAGGAAACTTGAAGTGCCTATGATTTTTATGACACTGCTGCTGGCACACAAGTAGGAAAAAGAAAAGAGCCAGAAGTGTTCTTTTGAGCACGGAGTTCCCAGCCCAATTGTGTGGATTCTTCCCTACACGACAGCAGTGCTAGTGTCTCAGATTCATTCAGCTTATAGGAGCAAGTGCTTTTCAATGGATGTGGACCATCTGGAGCACAATTCGACAGATGAACTACTCAAATTTGGTTCAATTTGGTCCACCAAGCATATTTCTTCCACTATCCCTTGCATTTAGAACTTAGTTTGCAACCATCTTATTCCACTGAATCGAATTGAAAAAAATGTGTGACTTAATCTTGCTTGCACCATTTTCACCAGAGCCCAAACGTTGCTTAGGATCGTACTGCAGCAGCTAAAAAAAATAAATTATAATTCAGAATTGCACTGCATGCAAAACATTTTTTTTCTTGCTAATCTTCCACTTCCCTTGCTTGAATAGCAACCTCACCTCTGAGAGCAGTGACAAAGCAGACTGGCTGAGCTTTTCTGGAAGATAGATCTGGGTGTATGGATGAATCCCTGAGGGATGATTCTGTGATAAAGACTGAAAAAGAAGTGCTATTTAGAAATTAGATTATTAGCTGCCTTTGCTTGTAAGACAATAGCTTTACTGAAGCACTCACCAAAGGTGACAATGTATTAACAAAATTGACAACTACCAGTAAGCAAGTTTCAAGTGCAGACATTTGGTACGCTTGGTAAGCATAGTTCATGATTAATGTGAGTTTAAATAATGCAACATTCTGTTTAGTGCAAATCACATAGCAATATCAGGTCACGTTTAATGCAAACAAAAATTCAGTTCATGCAAGGTTAGTGCATGTGCCGTCCAGAGTCACCTTACAGAGGATATGGGGGCGGCATAAAAATTTAATAAATAAAAATAAAAATGAGCAGTTGAGAGTATTAGTGCTAACCTAGCATTAGTTTAAGACATTGCTACGGTACTTCAGTTTACTTGTTTATCTTCATGTATGCATGTACTAATCTTCACATATGCATGTACTTTATGTGTCCTATCATTTTTGCGATTTGTTTTCATTTGTTTTAAGAAGTGCTTTTAATAAACAAAAGGGAGACTCTTTCAGATAAAAACACTACAAGTAAAAAAAAGATGGGGCTCATTACTACTTTTTCCACTGTTACTTCCATTGAGCTGTAACCAATTGCCATATTTTACATAACAATTCTAATTCTAAATTCCAATTACCATATTTTACATACAATTATTCTAGAATTCTAAATAGTGCACATTCAAATAGTAAAAAACTTCATGGATTCAGTAACTGTACTAATTAAAACCTACTTCTGTCATAATTGAACCACCTCATATAGAACATATTACATACCTAAAAATACAGTATCAAACGATGTCCTTCATAGTCCATCAAACTATGATTAATATCTACTATCTACATAGTGATGTCATCCAATAAGGATCAAATCCCCTCCAGAACAATTCCGTTTTCACTCTCTTCTGGGAAGCCCACAATGAAAGAGCTGTCCTAAACCCATGAAAGAATATTCCAAGGTTCAGGGGCTGCTAATGAAAACTCTTTGCAGCTCCTCCTTTGTCTCCAAAAACTGGAGTCTGGTTAGCTGACTAACTGAATCAACCATGATGGTTGATTTGCTTCTATGTGGAGGTAATATTACAGGTGCTTTGGTCCTAAGCTAAACTGAATTTTAAAGTTGAATTGCAGTGACCGAGAACCAGTGCAGTGGTTATAGATATTATGTCGGTATGGAGGCCACTGCATTTTGTATCGGTTGTCTTTAGAGGGCAATCTTCAAAGGCAGTGCTATAGAGAAGAGATTCAGAGGCAGCCCTATGTAGGTGTGTTGCAGTTTTGCTGACATGTAATTTATTTATTTAGTCAAACCAGATTTAATGACTGGCCTCAGTGTGCACTAGGCTCTAAATGACTGGGGTCAAGGTCATGGACCATCGTCACCATGAACACCTGAGCCACTTATGATCCACCTTCCAGGGAAGGCAAGTTGAAATCCTCCAGAACAGTCAGTTTCCAGCAATAAGATCCAGCATCTCAGGCAGGGAGGGAGAACAGTCCAAAAAAGGCTCCCTACCTTGTCCTAGAACTGAGCTGTTGAAGTTACATTTCTAGCTGGTGCTATTGGTAGCCATTTTTCGGGATCTTAATACTGGATTACACATATAGATTTAATCAGAGGTGGTATTCAGCAGGTTCTGACCGGTTCTGGAGAACCGGTAGCGGAAATTTTGAGTAATTCGGAGAACCAGCGAATGCCACCTCTGACTGGAGATTTTACAGTATTCTTCCCCTGCCATGACCAGCAAGCCACGCCCACAGAACCGGTAGTAAAAAAAATTGAATCCCACCACAGGATTCAATGTCTTCAGGCTACTTACCACTCCAGTCAATAATTCATAAAGCAGCGCTCCAAAACTCCACCAATCACAGGCTTCTGTCAGTTCAGAAATTCCACCCACTTCTGCAAAAACAACCAAGCACATCAACTTAAATTAAAACCTTGAGATGTTAAAAAAAAGCCAACAGTGACAAAACCTTTAAATATTTTTGGAGCCATCTTATAGTAGATTAAACATGTTTAGAGCTGCTCTGAATATTTTTTGGAGCAGCCTTATGAAGAGGGGTCCCACCTCCGTGAACGGCACTGGGCCGCAGCATGCCAGAAGCCGGACCATGCAAACAAGTGAAGCCTCATCCACAGGATGCAGGCAACACACGAAACTATGCCCACTCCGGCCCACAGAAAAACCTCTCTCCACAGAACCGGTCCCTGGTGCCCAAAAGGTTGGGGGCCGCTGTTATAAAAGCAGTCCCGCTGCACTATTGTTCATCCTCTTCCCCCAGGTAATAACCTTGTATATGAGCCTCCCCAGATATAGAAGGCAGGGTTACAAAGTCCTTAGCCATACCTGGAGCACAATACAAATCATCTACTGCTTGGCTGCTGCACTGTGGCTCAACCTCACTCCACTGGCCAAAGAATGTGAGACGGAGGTGACCTATGAAGAATGTCAACAACAACAGTTAGCTCTGCAAAGCCAAGCAACCCTTTTTCATTTCTTAAATTGAATGACTCAATTTATCCCAGGTGCACATCTGAAGCCCCCATTTGAATATACAATGATACATGCAGTCCATCATTGTTTCCCTTTATGTCAGAGGAAAAAAGACAAAGACAGGTCAAATGACTCTAAAGAGCATTGTCCTCCCAATATTTTGACCATATTATATAATAATGAAAGAATATTTATTTTACATCATACCGTGTTTCCCCGAAAATAAGACACTGTCTTATATATTTTTTGGCTCCCAAAAACACACTAGGTCTTATTTTCGGGGTAGGTCTTATATATTTATGGTGCCAAATAGTGGGTGTGAGTGTGTGGGGGGGTGTTTCGCGGGTGCACAGTTGCTCCCTGAAAAGTCTTCCTGGAACTGGAGATTTACACTAGGTCTTATTTTCGGGGTAGGTCTTATATTAGGGCAGGTTTAGAAAATAGTGCTAGGTCTTACTTTCGGGGTAGGTCTTATTTTTGGGGAAACACGGTATTATGAAGCTCAAGGACAAGTGAAAAGTGACTTTAAAAAAAAATCACATATCACCGCCCCACACAATGGACTAAAGTTTTCCTTCAGTTCTATCTTAAGAAAAACCCTACCGGTATCATCTAAAAGCAAATTTCGTGGGTTGAGATCCTGGCACAAGATTCCCTGTTGGTGGAGACCTTCCAGAGCCAAAATCAATTCAGCTGCCCAAACTTGGATCTGCTCCTCATTTATGACCCAACTGACAGGGGTATGGCTTTGGGCAACTGGTTCCACTGAAGATCCATGCCATCCTATTGTTGATTGGGTTTTGAAATGTTTGCGATCAAGAATTGGTAACCTCTGCATAAAAGTGTCTTCTTCTCTTGCTTCTATCTTCTCTCTGTTGTCCTCTTCAAGAGTTTCAGGATACAACTGGTTTTGCCATGGATTTTCTGCCTTTGATTTGTTGTATCCTCTTGCTACCTCTAACGCAGCATGGCTAAATCTTTCACCTGTTTGTGGCTTTGGTTCTGACTGAGGAGTCTCTTTTCCAGATACATTTCCAATGCCATCAATTGTCATAAATGAATCACAGGATCTGAAAGTCAGTCTCTGACTGCCTGAGTGATTAGGTTCTTGAGGTACTGTTTTGCTTGTAGATTCTGTAGCACCAGGAAAGGGATGAGTTGTGCTTAGATTCTTCTTCCACTGTCCTCCTGCCTTTTCAGTATGCCACCTGTGGTCACTTGAGGTTCTAGAAGAAAGATGGCTGGATGAATGTTTCATAGACATCAAGCAGTCCATTTTTTTCAACAGGGGACGATTTACAGATGCAGGAGTTGGGCAGTTATTGTTTTCAGGGTAGATCTTGCAGCTCTGCTGGGAGTCAGAACCGGTTTCATGAAGGTTTTCTATGTGCTCCTCTTCCCTGATATACCCAAAATCCAAAGTGAGCTTTGGACTCAGCAAGGGAGAATAGACAGAGGCAGAACCATGATGGGAGCGAAGATATGACCAGAGGTTTCCTCCTATAAAAAAGGAGAAAAGTAACAGCTAGAAATAGTTGGAAACACTGCAACCCCAGTTATCTATTAGCTTCGCCTATTATTCTTGCCAATACTAGCCACTACTATTAATCAGAATTCAGATGGCTCAGTAGAATTCTTTCTTGTTGAATCACAAACAAGTAATTATCTTCCTGTACCTGGGTTGCAACCTTGCTTTCTGCTATTGGCTGAACTGTCAATGGGACCTTCTTGTGGTCTCTCCATGTTCAATTTCTTGCATATCTTTATTTTATATTTATATTTATTGGAGGAGGGGAACTGTTAATCTATGGTAGCAAAAAAATTTAAGGAGCCGGACAGCATTTTTTATTAATCTGAAAATGATATAACGTATTTCTCACACATGAATTACCCAACATTTTTACAGAAGTCAGGTCTGGAAGATGAAATCAGGAATCCAACGTATCTAGCAATAAATACTCACCTTTCACATGTTCCAAGTGGAGGAAGATGGAATCCTTACTTACAGAATAGCGCAATAATTCTGTCATAAAGGGGATTCCATGTGGGATGATGGTCTGTCTTTCCCGGGTCTCCACATAGGATTTGGGGATACTCTGATAAAAATAAAATAGTATCAGAAAAAATAAGCTAAGGATCTTCTTGGGCCAGAAGAGGCCAGTAGCTTACCAGTGGGGTTAAAAGTCCATCCTTGTTCTTACTGTTCTTTCTTCAAAAAGCACAGATGAAAGTTGACCTTTAAAGGCACCATTCCACATAGACCACAGAATTCCTTCATAATTTGTCTAATATATTAACTCCTTTTAAAAAATAATTTTCATTAAAAGAAAATTGTACAAATATTTTAAAAACTTCAAAAACATAAAAGAACAAAAAAAAGGAATTATAGAAGAGTAAAAGTTAAACTAAAAGATTGATAACCTTTATTGTCATTTTTGATGAGCATTTTGGCACACATTAAAAATGAAATTCTATTGCCCACTTTCAAAAGAACACACACACACACACACACACACACATTAATCCCTGCCCATTTTGAATACATAAAAGAAAAACTTGAGAGGTCACAAGGTTGATATTGTATGGAACAAAACTGATTGAATTTGGATGTTCTGCTTCAGAGGCCATGAAGCCTCCTCCCAGAAGGTAACAAGGAAAACTGGTGATGGAGAGGATGTGTAACACTCCTGACAATTCTGCAAACTCTGCTCAAGCAGCACTTATATGCCATGTCCTGGTTAGATGGAAGTGAACTACCAATATTTTTTTCTGCTGTCCTCACCACACTCCGCACGTTCCTGTCTGAAGCAGTAAAGCTTCCAAATCAGACGTAATGCAATATTTACAGGATGCTCTCAATCATCCCTCTATAGAAAGTGGTAAGAACAGGGGAAGGAAGATGTACTTTTCTCATGCAACACACAGAAAATGCAGGCACTGCTGTCTGCTTCACAAGTATCTCACTGTTGAGCAATCAAGCTAACCTACTCGTCAGCTGCACACCCAGAAATTTGATGATGCTAACCACCTCCACAGTTGAGTCATTATATATAAAAGCGAAATACCACTCACGCATCATCACAAAATCTCCAGAATTGTAAAGCCTATTAACTTGAAATTTGGCACCTATGTTCCTCTCGGCTTTTAGGTGCTCACTTAGAAAGGATTTTTTGAAATGACCATCAGAGCATTAGTATTTCGTGTATTATTATTAACATGCTCTGATGCTAAGGAGTACTACTCCCCCTCCCCACCTGAAAAGAAATCTGTTCCAAATGCAAAACACAAGCAGAGGAGAGGAATTTCAGTTTTAGTTTCACAGCACCAAGCAGCTTTAGTACAGAACAGTTGAGCTAAGCCACATTCAGGCTCTTTGCTGTCTCCTTGCTCACACAGTGAATACTCTTTCAGTTTCCAAACAGCCCTCAACTCTCTCACACACAGACAGGACACTAGCCAGATGAATACTGATGGATGCTGGTAGGCAGAGGCAAAATTTTATGCCCCTTATTTTCCTCCCCAAAAACTAAGCCTGACCACATAGTTTCGTAGCAAAGCACGGGTATCAAGCTAGTCATTAATATACAGAGGCATATGGCTGTATGAAAGAGGTGTATGAAAAAGAAAAAGGAGAAGAAAAAGGAAGGTACAGATAGTCCTAATCATAACTATTTGTTTAACTATCGTTCTAAGTTACAAAGGCTTTCCAAACAATGACTTATGACCATCGCAGCATCCCCAGAGTCAAAATTCAGGCATTCAGCAATTGGCATGTATTAACAACGGCTGCATGTCCCAGGATCACATGATCATTGCATGCAACTTTCCCAGCCTACTTTCAACAAAGTCAATGGAAAAAACTGGATTTGCTTAACAATCCCATGTTTTACAACTTGCAGTGGTTTGCTTAAGAACCATATCAAAAAAGATTGTAAAATCAGGTGTGACCCACTTCAAAATCACTTTGCTTGGCAACAGAAACTCTGGTCCCAATTATGGTTGTAAAAAGAGGACTACCTAAATCTCAAAAAGTTACTTCTAACCTTCTTCACCGCAATTACAATTACCATCTTCACCTGTCCATATTACCTGTCCATATTACAAATCATAAACAGTTTCTTCTCATAAACAAACCTTTTTATATAGTCTACTATCTCAATCAGCATATAAATAAGACTCAAGTACATACTTAGATACACACATGCCCTCTTCCGTATTCTCACAGGGATATATCTGGCACTTAGAGGAATTTGGCTTACTCCAGAGCAGGGGTGTCAAACTGGCAGCCCGTGGGCCAGATACACATCACACGCAGGCCATGCCCACCACAGCTCTGCAAATTGGAAAAACATCATGAAACGTCACGCAACAGCAACATGACGTGATGAGCTCTAGAGCACGGGTGTTAAGATCGATCATGTCACATGATGTATCGTGACATATCAAGATGTTTTTTGCCTTTGCAGAGCTGGGGTGGGCATGGCCTGATGCATCCAGCCTGCGGGCCGCCAATTTGACAGGCCTGTAGAGGAATTGTTCTTCACAGCTCCCGTTTCCCCCTTCAAAGCTGCTCTAGAGAGCTAAAGTAATTCTCAAGACAATATCAGAAGAACAGAAGATTGTAAAGGGGGGAAGAAAAACAGGAAATGTCCCTTCCTGCCCCTTTCCTCCAATTAAGCAATCCCTGATAAAGAGAGGTGCCATATATGAAATCAGCACCAATTAGTTTTAATGAACAATATTAAAGGCGGAAGGTTTTACATATTAAGCTAATATAATCAATACTATTACTAAGGTTGAATATATCTGTTGATGCGACAAAAAGCCAATCTGTTTATAACTTCCTTCAGAACAAGAGATGTCAATGACTTTTTTTGCATTATGCAAAATTGCTATGGGCCAATAAAATAGGCCCAAATTAAATAAATTGGATCCAAATTCTCACCCCTCCCTCAATTAGTTCCTGTTACCATACTGACACTGCTGGATTAAAAAAAAAAACCCTCCAAATCCAAACAGCAAAGGTTCAGTCACAGTGCTCAGAACAATCCAGACTGCACAAACGGTCACATTTAAGAAACATTTAATATCCTCCTATTCTGCAATGGTCCCAGAAACACAGATTCAGGGGAAAACAATTCAATGTTACTTACACAATGATGCCATATCTAGAACCATAAAAGAGAACAGATAAACACATACCTTCAATATAAAGGTGTTCCCAGTAGCTGGATCCTGCACTATTTGCACCTGTAAGCAACACAACATATATCAACATCTCAGGATAGGCCTGTTCTTATATTAATCTGTTGGTATAGGTTGTCCTGTTACCACCATTCTTTTAATGCCAATGTTACAACGGCACTGAAAAAGGTGACCTGTGACAAATTCTCACTTATGACTGTTACATTTCCCTGCCCCCCCTGTCACGTGATCAAACTTTGAGTGCTTGGAAAACAGCATATATTAAAATGGTTGCAGCATCCCGAGGTTGTGAGATTATTGTTTGCAACCTTCCTAGATACAAACAAAGGCAATGGGGGAAGCTAAATTCATTAAACAACTGCATGATTCACAACAGTAGTAATTTGCTTAATCATGGCAAAAAAAGGTTTTAAAATGGGGCTTAACACTTAGCAATGGAAATTTTCAGCTCAACTGAGGTCATAAGTTGAGACTACCTGAAATCAACTGGAGATATACTTTTGTATGCTGTATTTGCAGTTTTTCCTTTAACAACCAGCATTTTTTGTGGACAGTGCAATAACTGGGTTAACATATCTGCCTTTAGACCCTAGAACACTACCAATTACTTACTCTTTAGATTTCATCCTCATCTTTCTCTTAATTCTTTGATTTTTCAAACCAATTTCAGAATTGCTGGGTCTTATTGAGCTTTTTATGTTGTACATACAAGTAATCTCTAACGAAAATTCCTTCACATTCCAGATGTTGAGTTTGCCATCTGTGATCAGTTGCTGATTATTTCTTAGACTGTCTTCATCAAAGATAAATGCTTGCTTTAAAGAGGCTCCAGTGTGAAAACATGACATTCGCTACAATAGGCAGATTAGTTTTTATAATTCTCTAGACGGCTCACTGGTTCTCTAGGACCATTCATCCCTGCGTCTGTCACAACCTTGTTACAGCTGCTCTTCTGGAACATTTGTATTGTCTGAAGCAGAGGTGGTATTCAGCAGGTTCTAACCAGTTCTGGAGAACCAGTAGTGGAAATTTTAAGTAGTTTGGAATACCACCTCTGACTGGTCCCATCCCCATCTATTCTCAGCTGATTGGCTGGGTCTTCTTTTGTTGCCCTGCACAGGAAAATGGAGCTGGAAATCAGGTTAGTGGGGTGGGGAGAGAATGGGGATTTTTTTAAAATTCATATTTATATGCCGCCCTTCTCCAGAGACTCAGGGCAGCTTACAATTTTTGGAGCACAACCCAATGCGCTCAGCAATAGCCTTCACTCCATTGTATATGCCTGCTTATTACTAAGTGGCATTTTTACAAAGTCAGCTTATTGCCCCCAACAATCTTGGGTCCTCAATTTACCTACCCCGAGAGGATGGAAGGCTGAGTCAACCTTGAGCCTGGTGGGATTCGAGCCTGCACTAATTGCAGGCAGCTGGAACTAAGTGCTAGGCATTTAACAGCCTGCACCACCAAGGCTCTTACAGTATCCTTTCCCTGGAATGGGGTGGGAATGAAGATTTTACAGTATCCTTCCCCTGCCACGCCCACCAAGCCACACCATGCCCACAGAACCGGTAGTAAAAAAATTCGAATCCCACTACTGGTCTGAAGCTACATACCTCCAGCATAAACAGTGAGTTACCTTATCAATTATTCCCACTACTTTACAGTGCTTGAGATTCTCCACTGGAGTGCAGAGCGTCCTTATCGGGCGAAAGCGAAGACTGCTGTAACCCTACAACCAATAAGGAAGGAAGCAGATCTTCATTTGGAGTGGTACAAAATGGAGTCAGACAATTAATAGCAATTAAACTTTACTGACTTTTCCAAGCCCAACTGTGCTGCAAATACTACAGATCAATCATAATGTTAAAAGCATTCTAGGACTTGCATGGAAAAGACTGTGGCCATGTGGTTAGGTTCCACTAACATCAGGAGAAACTTCCTGTCATCTTCTCTACCTCTAGTATTCCATTCCTCCCCAATTTAACAGTTTAAAAAGCATATAGTGAAACTTTATGCTATGAGTAGGGATGATACCATACTCCAAAGCAATATATTTAAAAATGGTTCAAGAGAATGGCTTAGAAAAGGATCCACAAAAGAAATTGACTGAGGTTTTAAAATTTAAAGAGAAAATTACAAACAAAGGGCCCTAGGTAATTATTTCCTATTGGATTTACAAAAGAAGCTTGTTAAGGCCTGAAGAACTCTGTGAGATGGGACAAAGAAGGAATGAAGAGAAATCAATGATATTTGAATGAATTAAATTTTTTAGAAGTAAAAAGGAATATAAACTTGGCTTATAGTTAAAACAAGATATGTAGTTATTTCTGGAAATCCTTTATGGACTTTCTGCAGATACAAGAACTGAAAAGTCTATTGAGATTCTCAGTCATCCAGATCATGGTTGTCCCAAAGGTGCTTTTTCAAGAGGCAACTAGACTTTTTGA